>NBZP02000054.1:2449365-3049365 GCA_002236755.2 Dothistroma septosporum
GGCTTGGCGGGACGGCGACACTACGGCTAAGCGGTACAGCGCACGGAGCATGGCGCGTAATACTGCATATCGTAATAATGACGCCATGGCGACATAGCTGTCGATTCATGCTCCGTACCTGCAGCACACGTTTCCAACCATCTGCGATGCACCAGCCACACTCTCACTAACCGCCAAGTCATCAGTACATTTTGACATGCTATTCAATATGCTACACGCCATAACGCGCGTTCGCGCTTAGTCGACTCTGAGTACTCTTGGTCCTCGTCTCTTGCCAGCCTTCTTCCTCTTGTTTCCCTTCTCAAATGCTGTGGCTTCCTGGTGTGAGCGACCGAGATTGTCGTAGTCCTTGACCTTGTAGATTCTGATGATCCAGTTCTCACTGGTGAAAGCTTCCTCGAGCGTGGACAGCTCAGGACCTTGCGCCGGCAGCTTCGAGCCACGAACGCGATCGGTTGCTTGACCGGCTGGAAACAGCGAGTTGTAGTTGTAGTAGCTCATCTTGTACATGAGCGAGTTCTTCATGGTCGGCGTAGCTTCCTCATCGACACGGTACTCTCCGCGTGCCGTGAAGAAGTCACGCTCGTTGACCTCGTCCGGCCAGATACCCTCTGCAATCCTGACCATCCACAAGAACTTGTTGATGTCGTCACCGGAGTAGCCGAGGAGACCACCAAAGACGACCAAGACGTAGTCTACCTCATGCTGCTTCATGATAGGGTAGGACACCTCTTCGCGGCTGGACATTGCTTTGCCAACAGTTGCGATGTGGGTATTATTCCAGGTGTTGTTATCCACCAGTGTTGGTCTGTCAGCCATACCACCGATCTGGTAGCCGTAGTCCCACCAGCTCATGACCTTAGCGGTCGGCTCAGTGTTCTGACGGAGCCAGTAGTATGCCTCACGGTAGTCGTCGATGATGTGCTGGCTGCCGTCGGGCATCCTCGAGGCAAGCACGACGGATGGAGACGAGTAGGCGTTCGAGGTGACCCATGTGCAATGGAGCACAAAAAGAAGCATGTAGGTCGTGACAGCGCCGGTCATGAGCGACTTGGACAAATAGCTGTAGATGCCAACCACTGGTCCCTTGGTGGAGCGCAAAGACTCGGGAAGGGCGGCTTGAATCTTGTCCTTGACATCCGCGGAACCATTGACACTGCCATTCGTTTTCTTTGCGTCACTGGAGGGCTCTGCTGGCTGTGCAGCAGTAGTGAAGGTATCGAGGATCTGGCTCAATGCGATGGCTGCTGCAACACAAACGATTGGAGTGAGCGTAAGCATAAGACGAACCATAACTCCCGCGAAGTAGCTGGCCAGGACAGCGTAAATGACAACGAAGACCTGCTCGTCCTTCAGGTTGCGGAAGCACATGTAAACACCAGCTGGGAATAGCCAGATCAACATATTCAGATCGAAGAAGAACGCCGGCCATGCAGTGGGCTGATGTTCGGAGACAGATGCGATGATGGGAATGTGAATCTTGGCGTACCCAGTGTCCCAAAGAGAGTAGAAGCGACCGCTCCAGGGTGCGATAGTTCCGGTGACCGTGAGCAATACGAGACCTCCGAACGCAACTCCGAAGACGATGATTATACCCGCCCAAAGAAGAGTCTGGAACTGCTTCGATTGAAGGCGGTTCTTCATAAAGTCTGCGAAGCCTACGAGCTGGATGAGACCGAAGACGCCTGGTATTCGTCAGCATCGATGAGAAAACACGGCATGTGTCGCACAACTTACCCAGCGCAGACATGTGATCACTACTCTTGATCGGCAAGAAGCCGACGAAGGGAATCTGCATGCTAGCCAACGTGCCCAGTGCGTACCAAGTGGTATAGCTGACGTAGAGGCGGGGGCTGTAGCGTCCCATGCAGATTAAGACAAAGACGTGCAGTGGCAGCAAGTTTGTGATGAAGACGTATCCACCCCAAGCGCTGACCATGTAGCCATAGAAGAGCGCGCAAAGTCCGCCCCACATGATGCTGCCCAGTTTGACAGCCTTGATCCAGAGGTAGAATGTGAAGACTAGCAAGAAGATTGCAATGGCCTCATTGTCGTATGATCCAGCAACACTTCTGCTGATGTATCCTGGCGCTATTCCCATAAAGATGGCTCCAAGCAGACCTGCTGATGGACTGTCACTCATCTCGGAGGTCAAAAGGTAGGTTGCGAACGCTGTCAGGCCGGAGAAGGCCGGTGCGAGGAGCACACAAATGTTGCGAATATCGATAGGGAGTGTCAGGAATCGGAGGACTTTGTAGATCACGCCGGATGTGACCATGAGGCCTGGGTAGAGGGTGCCACCAGTGACACGTCCCAGAGGATGCCATGTTCCTGCAAGCCGTACTGTCAGCTCCCCATAGTAGATCTAGCATGATGTAGGTGTGTATCTCTTACTGTCGTCGAACCAATCCCAGAATTTATAGAAGCCATGTGTGACCAGGTACTTTGTCGCTCGGAAGTTGAACCACGGGTCGACTGTTGCAGATATCAGCATCCCTTTCTTCGCCTCCCCAAGCTCATTGTCCGTGGCTGTGACTGACACTCGTGGATAATGCTCTCGAAGCGAATGACGGAGAAGAGTCTGGCGGAGACGGCTGCGGCGGCGATGGTACAGAGGATAATGAGCCGCAGGAGGCCTCTGGTGTTGCGGCCAGTCTCGCCCTTGAAAAAAAAGTCGGCGCCGGGCAGCGGACTGTCGACTGCCATTGTCGATTGGACGGGGGTGAAGGTGATGGTGGTGTGGAGGTGCAGTTCAGCCTCTGGACATCAGAAGGAGATTCATGTGTTCATGCAATTGATCAAGCTACCTTACAGCACAGCTGTCTGTTGGCGCAGGTCAACCCTGGAGGCCCACGCGTTCCGCTCGAACCCCCGAGCCAACGTTTCTTGATCCTCTCATCCTGTCAATCCTCCACAACCAAATGCCCTTCAAAGCCCAAGCTGAGCATGCACTGTCGCAGTATTAATACGACATCGTACTCACCCACGTGAGATTGCCCATAATGGCACATGGATCTAGCCGCGCACGAGGACAGCCACAACCACTACCCGCACATCATCGTTCAATATATCAACGTCATCCAGGGTAATGTAGTCCAGGAGTACTTACAATCGCACTCAAGTAATGTTGTATGACCATTGCATTTTCACGTGTTGCATCAACATGACCCGCCTTGTTGCCATATCCGCTAGGTTGGCCGCCGCCTCAAAAGCTGCTCAAAGGCACATGAGTAGACCAGCTTTCGCAGCTACGCAGAGGCTGTACTCTGTCGAAGGCACGCCTTTACTACACACCACCCCTTCACATGTCTTCTAATCAGAGCGGATCAGGTCGCGCCGACAACGTGGAGCTCCAGGCCTCGGGACTCTTCGACGTCAGCCATGTCACTGCGTTAGTCACAGGTAGGTTGTGTCGCAGAACAAGTCGAGACGCGGGCTCATGTATTCTCATCAGGTGGCGGCACGGGCATTGGGTTGATGATCACTCAAGCACTCGTCAGCAACGGCGCCAAGGTCTACATCACCGGTCGAAGAGAAGAGGCGTTGCAAAACGCGGTCGAGAAGTACAACAAAGGTTCAGGCAGCCTTCAATACATGGTTGCCGACGTGGCCAGCAAGGACGAAGCGATTCGACTTGCCAAAGAGTTAGAGCAGAAGGAGCCAAAGGGCATTCAGCTTCTGGTAAACAACGCCGGGATTGCAAGAGATGACAACACGAAGTTCTCGAGTGCGGGTCAGCCTGAGATGACTGACTCTAACGCCATCTCGGAGCACTTCCTAAAGACGGAGGAGCAACAATTTATGGACACTTTCCACACCAATGTCATGGGTCAATATTTCATGTCCATGGCGTTCCTGCCACTTCTCGCGAAAGGAACAAGCAACACTCCAGGCTACTCATCCTCAGTCGTCAACGTCAGCTCTATCTCCGGCGCCATGAAAGGCAGCAGCATGGGTCAATTCGCATACGCAAGCAGTAAGGCAGCTTCCACACATCTATCCCGGATGCTTGCTACGACCTTCAGCCAGGTCAAAGTTCGAGTCAACGTCATTGCTCCCGGCGTCTTCCCTAGCGAGATGACCACAGGATCCAGCGGAGGGGGCAACAAGTCCGAGATGGATATGAGCAGCCAGAATCCTGCCGGAAGGAAGGGCTACGACAGTGATATGGCCGCAACGATCCTGTTTCTGGCTGGCAAGGGAGGCGTGTGGTACAACGAACAGATACTCTATCCTGATGGCGGGAATACGTTGATAGCGCCTGCGGTCAAGTAGTTCACCCATATGGTATGGTCAATGACAGAACTGCATCGAAACATTGTGCTGCGCGATGCTACCCGCCCGGAAGTAAGATCCCAATTCTGCTCGTCATGCGACGTCCAGCGTGCAGATCGCATATCGTCATGCCGCATGGCTGCTCACGAGCAAAGAGCCCTGTAATCGTTTGAACATTTCCAGTGTCGCGGATGGTGATCGGCATTGAGGCCAATGTCAAGAGCCCTACATCGAAACATAACCGAGACCCGGAACAGTCCGCGGCCCTCCGGAATCGGGTAGAGTTGGGCTTCGGTCGTGTTTCCAGAAGGTCGCAGCCGAGCGCCTTGAAACTCTGTCTATTCATTGATGGGGAAAGTGGCATTCCTAGGTATGTGCGGCATGCGACGACCTGCTGCGACCGTTCTACTCTGCTGATGGAGAACAATCATAACCATGACCATAACTATGCTCGAGCCCTGTCGTACAAGCACGAGTTGGAGCTTACCAAGGATCGGATGAAACACCAATGGTCAGTGGCCTTCAGTGGCACAGTGGGCATCATCCGCACCGACGAGCACCTTGCAACAAGCTTCTCCATCTTTCGTGCCGAGGGGAGCACGGGTGCTGGCAGGGTTCGCCTGGAGAACGACTCTGTCCGTGCATGGATGGGCGTGGCCATGGCCCAAGGCTTGTTGTAACTATTCTGTTGTACGACTCTTGTTGCACCGCAGGCCCACGCTTTGACCCTGCTACATTCCCATCACACTTCTTCCCTGTGCCCGCCGAACTTGTTGCACGTGTCCGATCCCGTCAATGCCCGTTCAGCTTCTGAGGTGCCCTGAGCAGTCTATATTGCACAGCAGCCCATCTCTTACAGCAAGCTTCCATCTCGGCTCCGCCGGCCACAGCAGGTTCGACCCACGCACGCCACCGCCGACACTCCTTGTGCCGCCCGCGACCATCGATTGATCCTGTTGATACGACGTCGGACTTGCTTGCCCCGGCGGAACCCACGCTCGACGCTGCCATTCAAGGCCTTCCTGGAGCTTGCTCGATTTCAGGTCTGAGATTGCTGCATACCCGATGTGGGACACGACGGAACAGCTTGAATACATCCTTCATCCAGATCTGGAGTAACAACGTCGCGATAGCGGAGGGCGATGCCTTTGTGACGAGGGAAGAGCAGGACGCGGAAGGAAGAGCATTGGACAGTCTGCCCAAATTGCTTGCCACAAGCAACATGGGACCAACATCTGTGTATGCTAGCAGCCAGACCGGCAGTGACTACAGCTTCGACACACCCCAGAGTCTTCCGAATGGCAATGGAGCTCCAAACGCTGCCAGCTATCGCCCGACGCCAAGTGGCCTGCCGAGCTCTGTGCAAGACTTTGCTGCTTTCACTGGCATGATGCCATCCCCTCCAATACAAGGCCTTTCAGACGGACACTCACCCGTCACTGGACATCGTCACCGACTCAGTGTCAGTAGCAACGACCCATTTGGTGGCTTGGTCAGGCACAATAGCTTGGTGGGGTCAGACACCATGAGTCCTACGGGTAGACCCAATATGGTTGGTGAGAACCTGGTCGACAGCGGTGATGGAACGCAGCAAGCCAGGGCAGAGGCTGGCAAGCTCGAGGAAGAGAGTGGTATTCCGCCAGCCTGGAGCGAACTCAAGACGAAAGCGGGCAAAGAACGCAAGCGTCTGCCACTCGCCTGTATTGCATGCCGGCGCAAAAAGATACGCTGCTCTGGTGAGAAGCCAGCGTGTAAGCATTGTCTCCGATCACGAATCCCTTGCGTGTACAAGGTCACGACTCGCAAGGCAGCGCCCCGAACAGACTACATGGCTATGCTGGATAAACGGTTGAAGCGAATGGAAGACCGGGTGATCAAGGTCATACCTAGGGACGAGCAAAGCGTCATTAGCAGCACTGGACGTGCCGTAGTCAAACCTCCGCTACCACCACCACCTCCGAAAGCCGGCGCTTCCAAGAAACGTGCGGCTGAAGAAGCGTTCGGCGACGAACTTGACGAATGGGCTTCTGGAAAGAAGGAACCCGTCGCAAAGACAAAGCCAGATGCGTCAGAGTCAGCCGAAAAGGAACCACTGGCCACCAAGGAGTACGAAGAGCAGAATTTGTTGCTCGAGGGCACTGACAAACTGCCGGCGAAAGATATTCAGGAGCATCTGGCCGAAGTATTCTTTGATTATGTCTATGGGCAGAGCTACCATCTTTTACACAAGCCAAGCTTCATGCGCAAGCTTGCCCAAGGCACAGTGCCGCCAGTGCTAATGCTAGCCGTTTGCGCCATCTCAGCACGCTTCTCCAGTCATCCCGCAGTGCGTACGGAACCAGCATTTCTGCGTGGAGAGACATGGGCGAGTGCGGCTCGCGATATTGCGTTACGAAGGTACGATACGCCGAACATCACCATTCTGATATGTTACATTATTCTTGGTCTGCACGAGTTCGGAACATGTCAAGGTGGGCGAAGCTGGATGTTTGGAGGGATGGCCCAGAGAATGGCGTACGCGCTGCAGCTTCACAAAGACCTTGATCACGACCCGAAGGAGCGTACACAGGAGAAGCATGAACTCACATTCACTGACCGAGAGATCCGTCGGAGGACGATGTGGTCGTGCTTTCTCATGGATCGCTTCAACTCGAGTGGCACGGACAGACCCATTTTTGTTGGTGAGCAGTACATACGAGCTCAACTACCCATCAAAGAGAGTTTCTACCAACTGGAGATCACTGGCCCAACCGAAGATTTGGACGGTAATGTCCCGAACCCGGTTCAGGCAGGCACAGGGCAGATGTCAGACGCAAAAGACAACATGGGTGTGGCAGCGTACCTAGTCCGGTTGGTCTCTATCTACGGCGAACTCATCGCCTATCTCAATATGGGTGGCAAGGAGCGAGACGAGCACCCCATGTGGGCCGAGGAGTCCAGCTTTCAAGGCCTAAAACGAGCCATTTCAGAATGGAAGGTAGCACTACCATCGTCGCTGCATTGGTCACCCGAAAATCTGCAGAATCATGCTTCCGAGAAGACTGCAAATCAATTCATCTTCTTGCACATCGTGTACAACCAGATTGTGCTCTTCATGCACCGCTTTGCGTTACCCATGCCAGGATGTCGATCATTTCTACCAAAGGACATGCCAAAGGAATTCATGACTGAGGCCGCCAAGACCGCCTTAGAGGCTGCCACCCAGGTATCTGCTTTGATACACGAGGCGGGCGACCATCTGGTAGTGGCACCTTTTGCAGGTTATTCAGCATTCTTTAGCAGCACCGTGCACATCCACGGTGCATTCTCCCAGAATGCTGCTTTGGAAGCTTCGAGTAAGCAGAATCTGGCGTGGAACGTCAAGTACCTAACCAAGATGAAGAAGTACTGGGGCATGTTTCATTTCGTGACCGAGAATTTGCGCGACCTGTACCGTCGTCATGCAGATGCCGCTCGCTCGGGCGGTAAGACCGGTAAAGAAGGCGCGCAAGCCATCTTTCAGTATGGCGATTGGTTTGATCGATACCCGCATGGCGTCAGCGGGACAGACTACGAAGAGCCTAGTACCGAAGTGAAGAAGGAGCCAGGCTCTGATGCGGTATTAGGCCAGAAGAGCGACCTGCAAACCGTGGAGGAATTCTTCTCAAAGCTTAGTCCGCCTAGCAGAACCCAGGCGCAACAACAGGCGCCCACGAGGAAATCAGCAAAGAAGCGACATTCCACCTCTGCCGGAAGCAAGAACGCTCAGCCTGTGACCAGCCAAACACAGCAGCCAGACTCACAGAGTGGCCAAGTCGTGCAGCTACCGGTACAGCAGCAGCAGCAGATTAACCACGATCTCGCAGCTACCCAAGCCTTCCAGGGCAACATGAATAACTTCACTCAGCAGTCCACCGCCTTCCCACCAGGTTTCCAACAACCGCACAATCCGCTGCTCATGACGCCGCCGCAGCAATTCATGTCGCAGCTAGACAGGCAAATGGTTCTCAACTCCTATGCCAACTCGAGCCAGAACATACCCAACATGAACGGCTCCATTTTGGACAGCGCTGAGAACAACCTTGACGACTTCGATTGGAACGCGTTCGCAAATACCAACATTCAGACCAACAGCAATGGCTTCTGGGGTGACCCATCGACAGCATGGTTCATGCCTTTCAATATGGATCCTCCGACTGTGAGTGATGATAATAATCTTTTCACTGGCAATTTCGACTGGTCCAATAATTTTGCTGGGTTTGGAGATATGGTGGGCATGCCGCCTACCGGTCTGACGCCGCGTCCAACGAGTGACGTCGACGCTGTCCAGGACGTTGGCATGGACGGCATGGACCATATGCAATGAAATGAATGATGAGCTGCAGGAGGAACGTTGGCCGGGTGTATACAGCCTTGTATAGTGCATCTTCTTTTGGTTCCGACCTGTAGATATAGCTCGCGGGATGATCCTCATTGATCATGTCGCTGTTCTTGAGGTCTCTATCGTATCCGGGAGGTATGGTCTGTCCAGAGATAAGTCTGGCTCATACCATCCCAGCCAATTTCACACAAAGTTGTCGCTCTTCTTTAGTTTTGCCTCGGCTTCACGATCCCATCATGCACAATGTAGTACACAACCGTACTATCATCTTCCAACGTCGCAAGTAGAAGTCTCTTCGGCAAGTTTCTTCTCCACTTGCTGTCCTTCTCTCCGCGTTGCTCTTCTCTTGACTCTGACTCTGACTCTGACTCTGAAGGTGAAGGGAACAACAACTCACCTGTCCCCTCCTCAGGCTCAACTCCAATCGCATCAAACGTCTCTCCAAACCTCCGGAGCGTCCATTGCTCGTGCAGGTGGCTGGGAAGCACCCACTCGCGCTGTGGAGCAAGCTCGGGCATGCCGGTCTTGCCGTGGTCTTTTTGAGATTGGAGGAGCTCAATCTGCTCGTCGGGGTGTACGTAGATGCGTCGAGGGGGTGTTCCGGAGAGGAGAGGTTGCGGGAGAGCGTCTGAGGTATGCATAGCGTGGGTGTGGAGGCGCATGTCTGTCCATAAATGTTGGTAGCGGAGATTGTGCGCGATTTGCAGTGCGAGGTGGTGCAGGTCGGCGGAGTGGGCTGAATCTGGGGGTGCAGGGCGCGCATGTAGCAGCTTCTGCAGCGCCGAGGCTACCGGTGGTTCTTGCACTGTCATGTCTGCTGGGCGATGAAGAGGTGGAAAGGTTCAGGGTTGGCTTCGGAGTTTGAAGGTTCACGACTCACTTCTCACTTCGGCAGATTCGCCGAGCGCGGCCGGCTTCAGTCCGAACATTGACGCTCCACGCCTCTTCATGCTGGCTCTATGCTACAGAAACCTGACAGCATTTGATCTACCACGTCAGACGACTCTGGCCCATTTCTCTCTGACCCATTAGAGTCGTTCGGCGCGCGCCGTTTGCGATTGTTCAACACATTGTCCGAGTCGTCCTCATTGCCCCACGGCCCAGGCCACGGATGGCTGTTCAGCATGAGCGATGGCGCGCGTGGGGTGGGTGGTGTCAACGCAGCCTGTAGACGACTCAGAGCTAACGGCACGGTGTCGTAGGAGCGTCGCCGGCGGACCTTCTCGTATTCGCGGAAGAGGGCTACCTCGATGAGGCACCGCACTTTCAACGCGCATAGTGAAGGCCAGACGGAGCGTTCGCCTCGCATGATCCAGAAATCAACCTCAGCTTTGGTTGGATTCTTGAGGAGCCGTTTCCAGTCTCTGAGGCGCACCTCTGGTACTACTGTGAGCGAATCGCCTTTGACCGTCTCGTCGCTCAATATTCGCCGCAGGCTATCGGGAAGCACGCCGATAATATCTGCAAGTAGCATAATGTGCTTGATCCCTTCCGCAGCATCAAACGATAAGAAATTGCTTGGTCCTTGCGAGGATGCTTTCAACCATGACCTCTGTTGTCGAATGTATGGCAAGGATGGCTTCACAAATGGGGCAACGTATGGCCGAGCCTGCGATATGATGAAGTGGTCGATATTGAATTGCTGCTTGAGCCTCGTGAGAGGTGTCTTCCGATCATTGGCGGAGGGAGGTCGGCGCGTCTTGCCGGACTCCGCGTTGTGTGAGCAGACGTTCAATGTTCTGACAACTCCATTGCCGTCTTTGAACATGAGTTTGATGGGCGACTCTTTGCTTCGAGCCATATTGCTAACGTGCGATGCTAATGCAGCTGATCGAACAAGATAGTTCGGAGCTGTCAAGTAATTCATAAGGTTTGGGATCTCTTCGCTGGGCGACGAGATGATGATGTTGAGAACACACCCTGTTCTTCGATATGCTTCCTCGAAAGTCAAGTCGCCGACATTTGCTTTCACACATTTGGAGAGGACCTCTGGATCCAGTAAGAAGCCTTGTTCGACAAGTCGCCACGCTCGCCGCTCGAGAGTATGGTACCAGTTGTGGAACTTGGTTGTCGGTGGGGCCGTCTCGCGGACTTCTAGCTTCTCGTCCGTTTCCTCTTGAGCCTTCATAGACGAATTGGCAAAGGCACTCAGATCGATGCCATCTCCAGACAAAAAGGCCGGCAGTTCTTCCAAGGTATGTATACCGATCAATGAGGCCATCAACGCGCCAGTAGCTGTGCCGACAATGACTCGAGGCAGAATGTTGTGTTCAAGCAAGGCCTTTACTACTCCAAGATGACACAGTCCAAATATGGAGCCACCTTGAAGCAGCAAGGCCGTGCTTCCGAAGGTCCTGTTCGATTCATGCAGCACATCGAGCTTCTCTTGTGCTGTCAGCCGACCCTCGCCGGTGTGTAAAGCTGTAGGTGATGCGGCAATGTATCTGATTGCCCTCACACTTTCTTCAACGTAAGCCTCGATGCTTTCCTTGGTGCCGGCATATGTCTTTGCATACAACGGCAACTTGGTGATGTTGAAGAGATTTCTCAACAAACCGTGCCGAAGGTAATTGGCCACAGCAATTGGTTTCTCTTCGCGACGCAAGCGATGAAGCTCCTTCCGTCTCTCATCCAAGTGCCGATAATCGTACAGATCGTCTATCGGATTGACGCGCCAGTTGTAGCTCTCAGGCCGTCGGTCGAGCGCAACTGCGGCATCCCACCACTCGCCATACTTGGAGGCGTTCAGCAAGCCATCGATGAGTCGATCCTCTTCGGACTTCGAGAAAACGAAATTGTAGGACCGCTGCTTGGTACGTTAGAAGCGGCTCTCTCCGAATCTTGTCCTACGACCTACCTCGATCCAAGTGTACACGATATCGGTCACGGCGAATAAGATGGACAGAAGTCCATGTCTCCGCACGGGCGCCGGAGCCATCTATACTTGTAGCAAAAGCCAGTTCAGTAGGCTTGTCGCATATCTTGTCATCTAAGTTGGACACGTTGACTCAAGGCAGGGTTGCAATTCTGTCGACGAAAAGAATTGTTCGGTCCACGCGACTCCGGCTTTCACATGCAGACCTGCTGGCGTCCGCGTGCTCCTCCTACACCTTCCACTCCAGCAAGCTCTGAGACATCGACTGCCAACGTCGTGCATCACCGAGTCGACAGTGTGAAAGTGATCATAAGTAGACACTCATTTTCCACCACGGATGTTGACTTCGACATGAAGATTCGAGGTGGATGTGCAAGTCCAGGTTGTTGATGATGGGGTGCTCGCTGACAGACCTCGGCACGCCGCTTGGCGCTCCGGAGCAGGGAGCTGCGGGTTTCTGCCGAGAGAGAGAGTCTGCTGATGAACGACGACATCACGCGAGTGGTAACAATGCTTGGCCTGTACTCTGGCTTTGCGATCCTCTGCTGTCTATGGACGAAAACCCTCCAGCATGTCATTCATAAGGGCAATGCGTCCGCTACAGCGGACTACCAGAAGGACTGGATTCCGCGCGAGATCCGCGATCACTGGATGAAACAAGCCATCGAGACATTGGCATCACCTTGTGCCTTTGCGACATTTGGCAGTGTCATCGTAAATCACACCCGAGACGATGACTTAGGCGATCTGATCTGTACAGGTGCGAATGACATAGCCACAGGAAATCCCACTTTGCATGGCGAAATCGCAGCCATCAACAACTGCTCGGCCGTCCTCACCGAACCTAGTGGGCGATGGGGCCTGACCGGAGCAGAAGTGTCCAACGCGTTCAGCAAACTCACCCTCTATACAACTGCAGAGCCGTGCCCAATGTGTGCTGCAGCTATCCGCTGGGCAGGCTTTCGTGAATGTGTATTCGGGACGAGCATACCGACTTTGATCGAACAAGGCTGGTCACAGATCCAACTGAGAGCATGTGAGGTCTTTGAGCGCAGTCAGGGGATAGGCGGAAGCACCACGCTTTTCGAAAGCGATTTGGATGAGGAGACAGATGCCCTCTTCGCGTGGCAATTCAATCCGGATCATGCTAGCCCAGATGGATGCGAGAGACCGCACAATTCCACTACTGCGTGCCGAGAGTCCGACAAAGTGAGCAACATTCGAAGCGAGCTGTAATCTCGATGTTGTATTACAACAAAGGCAGATCTGAGGATTGACAGCCATGAGGACTTGCTAGCACGCCATGCTCACGATATAGGCCCATCAAACCACACTCAACTTTGGCGTGCCAAAGTACATGTACGTGACCGAGCTCTTGCTTACGAGGACTTCTTCGGCCGTTCCAGCCAGGCAACGGCTCCCGGAACTCGATCAGCCTCCTCAGGAATCGCCAATTCGACTTGTTCATTGAGAACGAAGTCATTCTTTCTCGTACAGTCGCTTGATGTAGACACTTCATCGCGAGACCAGATGTCAGCTTCGCTGAGCAGCACGCGGTACTCTTGCAGCAAAAGGCTTGATGATCTGAGGGAATCCAGCTACATGCATCAAAATGTACCTGCTCTCCACCACAGCATTCAGACGCAAGGCGTCTGCCTGTTCGCTTCCCCATCGGACCAGAGCCTGCGCAACACCTTTGCCTCGGTGCATCTGGACCACAGTCAAGAGGTGCAAAGATACTAGATCACCATCAGTCCGTTCCAAGGCCTTGTTGCGATATGGGACAGAAGAGGTTTAGATACGGGTCGAAATCAGCGCGGCAATGTCGCAGGCCCCGACACTGAGAACGGAGCGAGGCGGGGGCATACTATCTGCAAGACCGTGCCTCCCACCTCTCACTCCCTACCTTGGTAAGAAATATAGGCACTATATCTTAAAGGTGCCTGTAGTCTACTACGGTTGGCCAATACTTCACGTTAGACGTCGTCGATTTCGAAAAGGTGTTGTGAAATATTGGCCATTTTGCCGTACCGCAATGTCATTTGTCTTATCGTCGACTGCCTTCAGAAAGGTGACGGAGGGGCCGGTTATGTTGAGATCACGAAGTCGTTCTGTTCCGTGCTTGCGTCCTTCTTCAGTCAACTGATATAGGTACATAACATCCCAAACAGGCTCGTTGCGCTGGAGAGCTAGTGATGTGATCTCAAGGAGCCTGTCCGTGCCGGCGTCATCGGACGGAGAGACGGTGACTCTCATATTGATTGGACAAAAGCCGCGTATTGTGAGCGCTGTAGACATTGTATTGGACTTCTTCCGAGCCTGGTAGCAGTCACAATCGATGAGTCCGCCAAGTGTGCATTGGGCAGGCATGCAAGCAAGCCGAAGAGGGCGCGGCTTTGTTGTGGGTTCACACCTTCGGCATCGCTTCGTATTCTAGACCAGCCAACGAAGGTGAGCCTCACTCACCCTGAGCTGTACATGGCCACCCCGCCGTGAATACAGTCCTCGAAGTCACAGTCCAGGGATCTGTCCCAAGTGGCATGCCACCCGCCGCAGCAATGAGATCCATCGTGCACGATGATCGAAGCTGCAACGGCTCGAGGAAAAGAACACGGAGCGGCCAGTGCTTGTTCATCGAGACTGGGTTGGTATCGCAGTTCTGACCAGATACAGCATCAATCACTGAGATGTGGCCTTGGTGGTACCCTAGAGCCATCGATGTGGAGCAAGATCTCTCTGCGGCAATCGGCGGTTTTTCAGTGGTCCAGACGGTCGCAGCAGGGCAATGTACGCATGTCACATGAATGTAGCAGAGCTGTGCGATTGACCGGGTCTGCGATATTCTACAACAACAGCGTTTACCGTCTGCGTTCGCTTTCTCCTCGGTATGGCGCGTCCCGATCTGCCGGGCAAAAGCGAGCTCATAAATAATTGACGAACCTCAAGCTAGAAAGCTCTCGATGACGAGCATGCGACCAAGTAGCAACAGGTAACATTCGAACATGAGACGCGTTATGCTTCGTCCCAGCGGCATGTCATCGCCATCGACGCTTCGAAACACCATCGTTCTCCAACCTCGAGCCATTGGATCGGCAATTCTTGCACGGCAAAACACTACCATGGGGTCCATCGGAGAACAGGAACGCACATATCCATTGAGGAAGCCTGAAGGCCATAAGCCACCTGTACCACGGTGGAGTCTGCAGTTCGCCGAGTCGATCAAACAGGTCTACACACTGTACATCGGCGTGCAATCCCATCATGGCAACGAAGAGGCTCGATCTCAAGCAGAGGCAGTCGTCGAGAGCATTCTAGGTGATGCAGATATTCAGGAACCGGTCATCGACACATTCAGGGTCACGAATGGCTTCGATCTAGTGGGCAGTAAATGTTGGGTATTGTATTGGCAATATGCAGATGGTTTTGAGGCTGCGCTGCGGAGACTGGACCTTCAGAGAGTATGGAGCGCCCTGGGAGATGCTAAGAAAGACATCGGACTATGGATCGAGCACTTCGTAGCGCCCATCGAAAGACTAGAAACGAACTACGCTCGTCTGGACCACAAACCAGGTCTCGCACAGTTGCCCAATACAGTCCAGCCAGCTCATGAACTTACAGCCTACTGGGGCGCCGCTAGAGATCGCATCCCAGCATCCGCCCGCGATCTGTTCGAGGCCCCCAAAGACGTACCGCTACCATCGTCTGTACCGACTGGCTTCGGGGAGAGGCTTACCGGAACGAATTACGACAACATGTGCCACATTCGCAGTGGCCAATGGTGAGTAGAACCAGGTACAGCAGCCTTTCTGCGATATCTTAGACACGCTCAGAATGCCTACGGCTTCTGTCTCCTCGATTTTGAAAATGTGGGCTAACATACCTTACCTTGCGGGTGGCAGAACTGTGGCGAAGAAGAACGGGCTGCCTATGAGGGTGATCTTGAGATTAAGCTCATGGCCGGCATGGAATATCTGTGGGAAAATCCAAAGGAGACTGGCACAATCGGCCTTCGTTTCTTGCAGAATTTAGATGGTAAGGGACATCCCATCAAGGAGACGTGCGGCGCCGGTTTCCACCAAAACTGGAAAGACCTAGAGAGATGGTCATCACGGCATCCCTCTCACTTGGCTATCTTCAATGGCATGATGGCCCATGCCAAGAAATTTGGAGACGACCGCAAACTGATGACATGGCATGAAGTTTGGATCTTCAAGGCCGGAGAAGCCAAATTCGACTATGTCAACTGCGATCCGAGGACAGGAGTTATCAAATGGGTTGAACTGAACAGACGGGCCTTAGCTGAGTAGATAGCACTGGGAGAGCGCTAGTAGGCAGCACACATATGGTGTTCAAGGATTGGAACGCTGTTTCTTCCCTAATACGCGTTCGAATAGGGTCAGGTAATTAGATACCACTTTGTTCTTCGCTCGAGACTTGGAAGACGACAATAACAGTGATCCGGCATTGATGGACGCTGTATTCGTGCTAATTGAAGCATTTTCGCCACTCGACGCGGATCGGCGGAAGCTGCAACTCGTCAAAGTGCGCCGTGTGCATCGTCCTGCGCATTGCTCGGTATAGGCAGGCAGTCGTGCAGTCGCAGCAGCGAGTCTTGGGCTATCATTACTCAATGCCCGATAGTGCAATGTGTTCATTAGTGCACGCAGTTAAATGTTCGGCTACTATTCAAGTGGATGCGCGGTTGAATGGTGCCCTCTAAGCAGGGCTGTTGGGACGGGCAACTGCGGAAGAAGCCGGTACAGTTTACCGAGCTGGCAGCAAAATCTCAATCTGCTTCATTTCCCTTTCTTCTCCATCACCAGATTCCACTACGGACATCAACACCAACTCCACTCACTCTTCCTTCATTACCTTCTCCCGTTAGTTCTGTGATATCAACACCGCCGCAATGGCCAAGGGAGATGTGGACCAGGGTACGTTGACTCGCCGAAAAGTTTTGCACGCATTGGAAGGAGCACCAGCTAACATGTTATCAATCTTCCAGGGGCCAAGACCTTCGTAAGTGATGGCCGTAGCTACGAGCGCTCGAGTCGGCAGATGTCAGCTGCGCTACCAGATCCACGTTGAGCTCGGCGGACGACAGCTGGCGCACTTCCGACAACGCTCGGCGCGATCCCCTATCGCGGATCACGCAGCTTACAAAACTTTTAGATGGGCATGCCTGGCTTCATGGTCGACTTCTTGAGTACGTACAACCTAACCAACACCCAGTGTGGATGGCAGCTGGCCAACGTTGCGATGGCCCGAACTCCGCAAAAGCTGGAGACAAGAGCTTGGAGATATCCGGAAACAGGGCACTGATGCTAATAACGTGTCTACAGTGGGTGGTGTCTCCGCCGCCGTCTCAAAGACTGCCGCCGCTCCTATCGAGCGTGTCAAGCTTCTCATTCAGAACCAGGTACGCTGCATACCGTGGTCGTAACCTGCTTGCAACCACATGCAACCGCGCAGGCATCTTGGCTATCGCGCGAGTAAAGAGCTGACGCTGATTACTATGTAGGACGAGATGCTGAAGACTGGCCGCCTCGACCGCAAGTATGATGGCATCGCGGACTGCTTCCGCCGTACTACCGCTGGCGAGGGTGTTGTTGCTCTCTGGCGTGGTAACACTGCCAACGTCATCCGTTACTTCCCAACCCAGGCCCTCAACTTCGCTTTCCGCGACACCTTCAAGTCGATGTTCGGCTACAAGAAGGAACGCGATGGATACTGGTGGTGGATGGTCGGTAATTTGGCCTCCGGTGGTGTAAGTTGTGGGAACCATTTTGTCAACCTCGTGGCGAGACTAAATTGTGCCACAGTTGGCCGGCGCCACTTCCCTGCTCTTCGTCTACTCCCTCGACTACGCCCGTACCCGTCTTGCCAACGACGCAAAGAACGCCAAGTCCGGTGGTGACCGTCAATTCAACGGCCTCGTCGACGTCTACAAGAAGACACTCGCCTCCGACGGTGTTCTCGGTCTCTACCGTGGTTTCGGTCCCTCAGTTGCCGGTATCGTTGTCTATCGTGGTCTCTACTTCGGTATGTACGACTCGCTCAAGCCAGTCGTTCTTGTCGGCAACCTGGAGGGTAACTTCTTGGCCTCTTTCCTCCTCGGCTGGACTGTCACCACCGGTGCTGGTATCGCTTCCTACCCACTCGACACTATCCGTCGTCGCATGATGATGACTTCTGGCGAGGTAAGTGATCTTCAGATGCACCAGTTGTAAAGCTTCGAGCCACTAACAAATCCAATTCAGGCCGTCAAATACAAGTCCTCCTTGGATGCCGCTCAACAGATTGTCGCCAAGGAAGGTGTCAGGTCGCTTTTCAAGGGTGCTGGTGCCAACATCCTCCGTGGTGTCGCCGGCGCTGGTGTGCTGTCCATCTACGACCAGCTCCAGGTCATCATGTTCGGCAAGAAGTTCAAATAAGCGGATCGCCCACATCCTCGACAAGGCCAGTCACAATATGGCAAACCGAAAATCTACGGACGGTCCACATGCCGCAGCAGAGATTGGGGACACCGAACAATGAATGCGTGCAGTGCGGAGCGTTGGCACGAAGAGAAGTGGTCTAGGCACGGAGCGGTGGCATGAGACTGTGATCTGGCTCCAGTCGAGCATGAGCAGATGTACTATTCCGGCCTGGGCACAACTCTTCCCTGTATTACAATTGGTTGCTTCACTAAAGGCGTATAGAGTTCTTTCTGTTGACAATCTTCCTTTCTCAACTTCCATCCGTCGCAGCTTATACCACGTGTTGCTACGTCATGCATAGCTCCACGCCCCAAGCAAGGGACGGGAACTTTGAAGGTCATCAAACTGTACCTTACGTGTCACTCATGGCCATGCTGCCGCATGACAATCATCGCCTCGATACTTCCAACCGACAGTCTCCATCCCATATACACCATCCTCGACACGCGATATACTACCAACGCGCAGCGCACGGTACCCCATTCACGATCGTCACCGCGCACGATGCCACCAATACAGGTCCACATAGACGACCCAATAACACCGAAGAAAGCAGAGGGCATGACACCGAGAACATCTGAGGCTGCTACACCTCCGTCAGCTGCCGAGGCGAGCACTACGCAAGCACGATCTCAGTACCCTGCGGCACGGCCAGGCGCTGCTGCAGTGCCAGCTGCAACGCCCTATGCACCCCAGCCTGGACCGCAGCCCACACCTACAAGGATCATACATTCCTCCAGCAATGACGCTCCTCCACCGCCCCAGCCCGGCGAAGCTCCTGTGCCTTTCGGAACATCGGTATGTGCTAGGCGCACTTTACGCACGCAGTGAGGAGTGAGCTTCCGGCGATCGGTTCGCTGACTTTCCAGACACCTGTGACCGCGACTCTACTTCCTCCTCCGCCAAAGGCTGGCGAGCCGATGCCTGTCACCACAATGCCCGCACAGATGGGCGTGTCCTCTCCACAGCATAACTACAAGCCTACACATAGTACCTCGACGTATAGTCCACTAGGAAGAGCAGGTGGCCCTACAACAGTCAACTTTGGTGCTGTACCAGCGCCTACTCCAACGATCGTCGGGTCACATCCTCCTGGCTACCATCAGAATGTGGATGCGCAAGAGATGAGCTCAGCACAGAGAGCAAGTCTGGATGCTGAACAGAGAAGAGGCAGTTTTGCTCCAGGCTTGGGAATGGGCGGGAACGACTCTAATGACTTCTCCGCGGGGAGCGTGTGGAATACGATGAAGACTTACGCTAATTTTGCAGGCAACAAGCTGGCAGAGACCGAGAAAGAGGTATGGAAGAGGATTAACAAAGATTGAGTGATAGGGACTAGAAGATACAGAGATGCATTGTACAACACGATTAGAGGGCGAAGAGCGAGGCATCGAGTGTTCGCTCGAACACGGTCACGAGCGTATGTCATGCTACGGCGGCGATTCGAGCACTATGTTCGACGATTTTGCATCGCGAGCATTCCATGTGCGCTTTATGCTGGGGTCCAGACATTCTCTGGACGTGAATTTCCATGTCCGGTCGTTGACCACTGTACCTCGCAGGCGTCCTTCAGATCGGCCTACACTCCGCTGGAGGCAGAAAGAACACCATCGTTAGGTTTTGAGCTTTGAAGGAGCGCCGATCTATGTCCTCGTCCTCCATTTGTAGGGTACCATATTTGTAATCATATATATGGCTACTGCGCGGATGCGTAGCAAGTCGGTGCGCTCAGGAGCTCTTGCTTGTGGGGGCCACTCTGTTCCATAGGTCTACCAAGTTGGTCTACAGGCATTCTTCGACCGAGGCGTAGTCGCGTCAAATACTTACGCATGACGCCAGGCTCAAGAGACTTGGTACTTTCCTGCTAAGTTGTCTGCGAATATCGCTGTGTTCACCCCAGCAAGACCTGAGACTCCAGGAAGAGTGCCCCTTGGTGACCGATCTCACCACAACCAAGCTTTACTGCTCGATTATACTCATCGGTTTGACGATGTTCTCGATCCGCTGCAATTAACGCAGGCATTCGAGCGTCCTTTTTTGAACTGAAAGGCTGGAAGGAGTTGCCGGGTGGGGGACGTTTGAGGCTCAACGTAAGCTGCTGATGAAATCGTTACGTCAATGTTCACTTTGCTCACATGATCGTCGCAGGATGGCGGCAGACTGGAATGGCATGTTCCACAGCGCTATGAAGAGAAGAGACCTGGAGATCCTCTATCATCGTGTACGACACGAGCAGGACATCGCCAAACACTCGCACGCTTCGCAACTTACTGGGGCGGCCCCGATCGCAGCTATCTATCAGGATCGTGCCCAATCCCACGATCTTGCTCATCCAGATCATCCGGCCATCATGGAAGGTCCTCTTGACCCGGACTAACCAGCCGTTGCGATGTCAATATGAGAGTTCAACGACGCCACGATAGCGACGCTAAGCTAGTCACATGTGGCGCTTCATGTTGTCGGCCGATGGGGTCTCTTCACAGCCTAGACAGCAGTACTAGCCGGTCGCAAGCAGGGTATGCCACGGTTCGTTGGATTCAACGAAGATCCTGTGGATGGTCTTTGCCGGTAGAACTCTCAGCCATGAACATGTACTCTATCATTGAGTGATTTCTAGCCTTGGATCCATGCTCTTCGTGTTGTGTGGTATCTTCGAGACTGGATTTCTAGAGCGTCGTATGATCCGGTTTCCCGGACGACTATGCTCGAGGCCTCCAAAGCCAGAGCTCGGGAGTACCTAGCACGTGAGCGAGGCACCGAAGAAGGCACATTTCTGAGCGATGGGGATGTTATCTTCGTCTGGTGTGCTCGCTTGACGGTATTGGCTTTGCCATTGTCTCCAAATCGGACCATTTCTGGGAATATATGCATTCCACCTCATTGCAAGGACTGATGCTGACAGTCGAGTAGAGTGTTATCAACTCTGGGGGCTTGACGAATTCGCAATTTCAAGTGACACTGCGGTCACTGAATCAAAATGCTCCTTCACGGTCAACACGTCCCTACCAGCAAAGCGACGGCTTAAACCACCATTCAGCAACACCGCCTTGATGACGCGCGAGCGCCTTTGAGAGCAAAGGTTGACACACGGGTTAAGGCACTGCTGACCCTGAATGAAGTGCGCGCGGCAAAAAGACGACCATTGATTTCCGGGCCTGATCACCAGCTTGTGATCGCCTCTTCGAGTTGGCATCGAGCGAGCACGTTCGAGTTCGACTTCTCCCCGCCTGTAAAATGATAGGGACTTGCAGATGACCAACGAGCCATTCCCATAGGCTTTCCGTCATTGATCGACGTAACGGGCCACCACAACGGATTTGAGATGCCTAATGGAGCCGGGCTACAAGGGCGTGGTGCCGCGGGCACCTGCTGGATCACATGGTCAATGAGGAGTCAAGCTTGCCCCATCGTGGAAGCGAAGATCGGAGCCTCTACGGAACAAGAAGTTGGAGCAGGTCTGCGCCAAGAAGATTCACACAAAATCAGAGGGTGTCGTGATTGCTCTTCACGGTCTATCCGCATTCAAGTTCTCACCATTTGACGCGCACTGTCAATGACTCGTCGGGCTGCCTTGACGAGCACTTCCCTCGCTGCTGTAACACCACCTGCTCTTTCAACCCCAGCAAGCCCGCCGAAGACCAGCGTGAGCAAAGCGGCGGTCCTGATAGTCTGCCTCAATGCCTTCCATCCACCAACGACAATCTGCTTCTTTCTCAAACCGTTCCCATCTCTATACTCATAATCAAAATCCCCGCTCGGAATGAACACAGTCCGCAGCCAAAAGTAGAACTGGTACTGAGGATACATGGCAATGTTGAGTCCCGTCTGCGGATCGAGCGCCCAGGAGGTACACCCTGAGGACCAGACAAGGTTCTTCAGCTTTGCTTGCACCCACTGACTGTCGCGGACAGCAGAAGGCGCCTTGACGTCCACTGAGGTGATGGGCGCTGAGGAGGGATCTGAAGAATGTGCAGTCTTCAGGATTGGTTCGATCAGTCTGAGAACAAAGTTGATCTGACATTCGACAGTATATATCACTGATAGGTGGCCGGTGATTGTGTTCGGTCCCCTGACAGCATCGTATGTCAGCTTGAATGTTTCCAATGTGTAGAAAGACCCGTGGGCGTCTCGAATGAAGCTCGGACGTCACACGATGACTCCTGCGTACGATACTGCTTACATCATAGTGAAGAAGTTCTTGAAGCCTGGAACAGATGTACCGAGATATGCCTGCGCTGCTCCTTGGTGTTTGGAGTTCCAGTACTCATTGAGAGTGATGCCATCTGCGCCAATGATTTCCATGGGATGGAGCATTCGAAAAACCTCAAAGCCGGTTGCCAGGATTATGGCATCGGCCTTGATCACGCGGCCACTTCTGGTCAGTACAGCATCTTCGATGATATTCTCGGCGGGATCATCATGGATCAGCTCTACGTTGTCATGATACAAACAGGCAAGATAGTCTGTGTCCATCACCTTCCGCTTGCATCCAATCTCATGCTTCGGCATAAGCGCGTCCCAGTATTTCTCTGGGGCCATTTTCTTCACGTAGTCCTCATTCTCCTTTCTCAGGTCCTCGCGCAGCCTCGCCCCAGACTGGATGTCGAAGCCTGCAAAGTCCTTCTCCATGTCGGCGTAGAGCATAAACCGGTAGAGACGCATTGCCAGTGGTACATATCTCATGACTGCCTTGAAGGCGGGTCCATAGGATGGGTTTGGTCGTTCAGCCAGGTAGTGCGGTTGACGGGCGAATTGTGTGAGTTGGCCCGTCGTCTCAGACATCGCGGGCACAAATTGCGTGGCGCTACATCCATTGCCAAGCACGACGACTTGCTTGTTCTTCCATTCGAAGCTGTGCTCCCACTGTGCTGAATGAAAGAGTGGTCCCTTGAACATGTCCGCGCCAGGGATCTCGCATGACTTAGGTATCGAGAGGCTGCCCACGGCAGATACTACTACACGTGCTCGCCGTAGGGAGGTCTCGTTCGTGGAATGCTCCTTGACGGCGACTTCCCATAGCTGCTCTGCCTCGTTCCAGCGAGCTGTGTCTACCGTGTGGTGGAAGCGGATGTGCGGTATCAGACCGTATCTGCATGTATTTTTTTAAGCATTGCCGCTTCAGTTGTACTTTGGCAGCGACTGTCACTCACTGCTCTGCAAGGTTACGAAAGTATGCCTGGATCTCGGATCGCAGACTAAACTTCTGCGACCAGTCTGGGTTCAAGGCAAAACTGTAGGAGTAGAAATGGCTCGCGACATCGCATCCGCACCCTAGAGGATCAGCATACACGACGGGACAGGGTTACTTTCTATGATGTGAGTCGATACCTGGGTACGTATTGACTAGCCACTTGAGGTGAGGACTAGAATCAGTACCTCTACGTCCCAAGTACGAACAGGACTCACTGTTCCGCCGACATCATGCGTTTTCTCGTAGATCTCGAACGTCCGGAGATTGTACTTGCGGAGCATCTGGATGGCCAGTCCCAGACCGGACATGCCGGCGCCAATGATGAGCACATCTGCGTTGGGGATCATGTTGCTGGCAGTTTTGCTGGCGATGGACCGAGTGAAAGCTGGAGGACCAGGTCCATCTGATTGCTCGTGCTCTTATACCTACCGTCGTCGACGCCATCGCGCTCAAGTGGAGACTCGATGGGGACAGCTTGCCGACCCAGGCACCGTGACTCTGGGAGGAGAGGAGCGCAAGGGCAGGTGTAGTCGTAGGCAACTAGGGATGGGAGCACAGGGAGGCCAGATTGAACGATTGGGGGAAGGTGCAGCGGCGGTTGTGTCTGGCTGCAGCCGGGGAACCTTCATTGTCAAGTTGTTGTTCAGCTGCGAGTCGCGACGGGACGATGGACGGGCCCCCACCCCTACCCCACCTCTACCCGTGGACCCTGAGATGTGCTGAGAGAAACATAAACGGAAGGTAAGGCGGCACTCGTGACTCGTCGGCTGCTCCCAGCTTGTCTCATCTTGCTCAGGTCTGACACGACACAGGACATCGGGACAACAACATTGAACCTCGCCAACCAGAGTATTCACACGAGCATGCCCGCGCGAACACAGGAGACCAGTATCGACCAGCACCGCGCTGAGATCGAGCGGCTCACACAGGATGGCGCAAGCTGCGAGCAAGTTGCCGCCGTCTTGAAAGCGGCCGGCTTCACCATTTCCGCCAAAAGTATCAGCCGTTATAGGGTGGCCTGGGGCCTCCGCAAGGTCAGTCAATGCGAAGACGAGGAGCACGCAGCAGTTCGACTCTCGCACCATTCGCCGGGCTGACATGTGGCTAGCGGCAAGCGAGCACGAAAGGTCGCACCTACCCACACAGGAAGCGGACCGTGGCCTCTCAGGACACGCCCAGCAAGACCAAATCCCAGGAAGCGCGTAAAGCAGAGATTACGCGACTCACCCGCGAGGGCAAGACTCCCGAGGAGATTGTCGAAGCACTCGAAGCGCAGGGCATCCACTTCAAGAACGCCGTCA
Organism: Dothistroma septosporum; assembly: GCA_002236755.2. Classification (NCBI taxonomy): domain Eukaryota; kingdom Fungi; phylum Ascomycota; class Dothideomycetes; order Mycosphaerellales; family Mycosphaerellaceae; genus Dothistroma; species Dothistroma septosporum. The sequence goes on from NBZP02000054.1 coordinate 2,473,847, forward strand.
GCACCATCTGGCGTCTGCAGACATCATGGGGTCTGATCGAGCCCGACAAGCACAGATCTCGTGGCACCGGCCCCTACAAGAAGAAGAAGTCCGCAACTCAAGCAAAAGAAGCTGGACTTGGCCCGGCATCCAAGAAGCGGAAGGAAATTCTAGCACCTTCAAATCCTGGCGAGATCCTGCACTATCCGACTAATTTGCAACATGGTCCGTCAAAGCGTGGCGAGCAGCCGCATGCCCAGCACGGAGACGACATGGATGCCAGCTACAACATCGGCTCTAACCCTAGCCCATACCCAGCCCTCGACAACAGAATGCAAATGTCCAATCCTAGCGAGGTCCCCTCGGTCAACGTTGCCGCGGAGCTTATGGCGACAGAATTGCTCATAGATCTTGCGAACAGCACTCTATCCGCTGCTCATCGAGTCAAAGAGCTGTATCTGGCGCAGCAAGCCCTTCGGCCAGGGCCCGGGATGAGTGCGGTGCCAACGAACGATGATGTTGCAACCGCCAAGCGCAAAGTGCGAGAAAGTGCGGCTGTCATGCACGACATGGCGATGCCGAATATCGTCGAGTCGTGATGAGGAATCCGAGGCATTGATGGGTTTGTCGACTAGAAGTCACGACCGCTGTCGGCGCGGCGACGCTGATTTTCGGTCGTTCACGAGATGCTCGGGCGTTGGGGACTCATTGTCCTAGTTTGAGCGGGAGCGGGAGCGAGGCGAGAGATGGCCTTCCGGCGCTGGTCCGTATCATCGGATCCACATTATAGACCAGAGCAAGAGTGCAGTATCGACGGAGAGAGGATCGTGAACGATCCATGTATGACTAGAAGCAGAAATCCTCGTTCGTCGAGAGAATCGGTCACCCACAGAGGGTTATGAGCAGAAGAGGTAGTCGCCGAGATATCGAAGGACTGGGACAATATTGACCATCGTACTGTCGACACTACCGATAACCTCAAAGCAACGTGCTATATGCTGCTTCTCCCAGAGCAATTGCTGTGCCGTGCCGTGCTGTGCTATGCCGTGCTGTGCTATGCCGTGCTGTGCTGTGCTGTGCTGTGCTGTGCTCTCGCTTTTTCTCTTGAAATAAGAGACCGTCGGGCTGTGATCGTATCTGCGGCAATCTCTTTCGTCGACGTCCCTCGCGCAATGTGCCACATGTCTCATCGCTGCCCGCCTGCATACATACCATCACATCACACACAGTACATTTCGCTGTAGCCATGACCCTTGTACCTCGCCCATAGCGTCTCAAACGCGGCCACGACACTTCCCGGCAGCGGCCCGGCCTCACACGCTTCCAAGTTCTCCTCCATCTGGCCCTGACTGCTGGCACCCAATATGATCGCATCTTGCGACCCCAACGCAGAATGATGCGCAAGATACCGCAACGTCGCTGCCTTCAAAGTGACACCTTCTTCTGCACAAGCGCTCGACAGCATGTCGTGCAACTCCAGCGACAAATCATTGACGTACATACTCTTGAAATGCTTCATTTGGTCAAATCGTCCACCCGCTGGCGGCACGCGTAGCTCCTCGGTGCTTTTGGAAAAGTAGCCGCCCCCGAGTGGGCTGAAGGCATAGAATGACATGTTCAGCTTTCGTAGTGTTGGGAAGAGTTGCTCCTCGGCCGCTCGTGACAGTGGGTTGAAACCTCCTTGATACACGCTCGGGAGGAGCCAGCCTCGGGCGGCGCAGGTGGAGTGGACTTCTTCCACTTCGGCCCTGTTGAAGTTGGATAATCCAAACTTTTTGATCTTCCCTTCCTGGTGCAGTTGGTCGATTGCTCGGCACGATTGCTCGAGCGGGGTTTGCCGGTCTGGTCCATGGAAGTAGTACAGCTCGATACGATCCTGTTTCAACGCTGCAAGTGATGCGTTGCAATTTGCGATTATTCCTTCGATTGTCAACGATCCGGGGCTGAAGCCAGGTGCTTTGGTGGCGATGGTGAAATCATCTTTCGCTTCCGGAATGGCTCCAAGGTCTTCTTCGCTTTTGCCAGAGTTGTAGACGCGGGCTGTATCGAGTTCTGTGATGTTGTGATTGTGGAGGATCGAAAGGAATGGACGAAGCTGGTCAGTCGATGAAAGTTTCGTTGAACCAGTCGCTACAGAGGAGCCCATTAGGCCTGCCACCAATTTGACCATGATTTGCAGAAGTTGTACTGTGTTCCTTTGGGTGTAGATGTGACGCAGGAAATCCTCAACTCAACTTTGCAGCAGGTGGTACTGGGAGATATTGCTTTACCACGACCATCTTCTGCGCTGATACATATATGTTAGACAGCGAAGTGCGAAAGAAGTTGTTGGCGCAATGGATCGAGCCTTTGGTGCCCACGAGCCGTTACCAAAGCAAGCGGGCACGGGCGGCCGCTTCCTGTCGCCATTTAGCCGCGGTGTATCCACTTACGATATTGTTGGTGCAGCTGAGGTCCGTCATTTGTTGGTAACACGCGGCCATAGTGAGTATTGTCAATGCTGGTCAGAGAGAAGCTTGCACATGGGCGTCTTACCAGATGATGAGGAGATCTGCTGGAATGACACATGCGAGACTGTTGCTTCACTGGAAACTGACATTGTAAGCACTTGCGGCGGTACATTGTCGTGAAGGAACGGGGTCGCGTTCTTAAATCATCCGTACATACGCCTATCGACACAACACACCTTGCGCTCGTTGTAATCATGACTTCAATAACTTCATTCGCCATGCTCCGCCATTGTCTCTCGTCGGAGTGTCTGAGCTCTGTTTAGCTCATCGTCTGCCGTCATGCGCGGCCTCCAGCACCATTTTGGAGATACGTCTTGGCAAGCTGTGAAAGTAGAGGTTTGGCGACAGGCGCAACCTTCTTCCAATTCTCCTGGCCCTTGGCCATCATACCGTCAATGTCCAACTTATTGCCACTGGACTTGCGATCACGGCGACTGCCTCGGTGACCGCGATCGTAGTCGTCGTAATCATCCCGGTGCCTATCATCGCGCCTTGGCGGTGCACGTCTGTCATCATCTCTATAGCGGTCGCGCTTCGATTCCCGGCCATCAGTCCTATATCCTCGGTCGTAGTCGTCTCTGGGCTGCCTTCGGGGTCTGTCGGTACCGTAGCCATCGCCGTACCGACTTGGCCTTTCCTGTCGTCTAGATTTCTCATGGTCGGGTCCCGAGTCATCCTCCGGATATGCTTGACGGCGCCGGCGAGATTCATCCGGTCTAGACGGCTTGCGGCGGCGGTCGTCGCCTTCGTATGGCTCTCTCACTGGCTTACTACGACGTGGGACTTCATCGTCTTCATATCTTCTACGTCGTGGTGGCTCCTCACGCGGCCGATCGTCATCCGGAAACTTGCTGCGGCGAGGCGGATTGTCTTCCTCATCGTACCTGCTTCGCTCACGATCCCGGCCTTTGGAGTGTCGAGGAGGTTCTTGATCGTCGTGGTTTTGCCTTGATGACTTCTTGGTTTCGGGCATAGCGGGCGGGGCGTCGTAAGAACCGTCGCGATCTCTATGATCTCGAGGACCACGAGACTCCTTGTTTGACCTATGCGGACGAGGAGCTTCTTCTTCTCCTTCGTCGTTATAGGGTTTTGTATCGGCCTCTGTGCCGGGGACAGGAATGGCACCAGGCGAGGGACCGTTGTCATTTGGCGCCTTCTTACGGGAGCTGCTCTTTCGATCTTCTCCAATGGGCGGTGGAGGAATGTCGGGGTCCGCTGAACCTTTCTTGTCATGCCTTCGTCGAACGGGTTCATCCTCGTCACTTGCATCGTAGTCATGTCTTCTGCGAGATCCCGTGCCGCTCAGCTTCGGTTCGTCGTATCGCGTGTCGCGGGGCTTCGTGGACGGCCTATAGTAACCTTCGTCATCATCATCGTCATCATCATCATCATAATCGTCTGGAGGCAATGGTCGACGGTCTCTGTGACGCCTGCGGGGAAGTGGATCGTCGTAGTCTGGCATGCTGTCGTGTCGTGTGTCTATAGGTAGAGTGATCACTTTGAAGAACGCGTAGGAGCTCCAAGGAATACGGACATAGCTATGGCTGGCGGCAGTGGTTTCGGAAGAATCATGATGAAGGGCTGGTGGTGCGTAAGAGGAGTTGAAGGGTTCCATGCAAATGCAGGATGACGTTCGTGCTTGACTGGGTAAGGATCACACATTGGCCCGAACGGCCCCGGTGTGCGCTGGCTCCAGAACTCTATGTACTTGTCATCCTCAAGCAGCCCCACGGCAGACAAGATTGACGAGATTGGCCCAATATGCGCAATTGGCTTAAGTATTCCGAAGCTCCATTTCCAATAGGCCGATGCAGCAACATCTAAGCCCAATTACGCTGACCTTGTGGGAACACAACCGTGGTGGCAGTGTACAAGACGCTGTTCATTCGTCACCGTTTCTCTCGCCACCGCTCTCTCCTTCCTCGACGTAAGCCTGTAGCAAAGGTCTTTCTTCTATGGGATGGGCTTTGGACATGTGCCGTCGACCCGTGAGATACCCATGACGCGAATCGCGCGTCAACCCCTCTAACGATGACATACTGCGTACTGGTAGGGGTGCTGGTAGCGGCGGCCGGGCAATTAGTTCGTCTAGTGGTAGCCTCGTTCTGTTCCTGGTTCTAGAATCAGGTCTCGTGGCAGCGCTGCCACCCTCTTCAGCGAGAGCCAGTCTCTGCAGCAACTTCATGCTCTCGCTGCGGCGCAGTTCGCGTCTTTCATTTCGCGAAATATTTTGGCTGTCACATAACGGCGCCGCTCCCGGCGCCCCGAACTTGCACTGGTTGGAGGAAGGACGGCCTCCCCAGGCTGACGCTTGCAAATTTTCGTGGGGCTGCATGGCATAATTGTTGAGGGCTTTCGATGCCCATGTTTCGCCCACGGTGGCCGATCGGGCTCGGGCTGAGGCGAACGGAGAAGGTGGACAGGGTAATGATTCATGTTCCATTTGCGACTCGGATGGTATGGACATGATCTGACGTGTAGCAGGGCTTGATTGTCTTCGGTATGGATCATGATGAGCGGGCGGTTCTTGTTCCTGAACCTTCGCTTCGGGATTCGGGATTAGAGCTTGCTGTAGGGACTTCTTTGACTGTTCGAATCCGTCGTCACGTTCGTCAAGCAGTCTACGGTATCGTGCTCTCTCTCGGCGTTCAGTTCGTAGATCGTCGTCTAGCGTGTTGATTTGTCGATCCTTCTCCCGGATCAACGTAGCACCTCTGGAGATAATCTCTTCTTGCTGCTGGGCGACAGACTCTCTTGCTTCACAGAAGTCACGCAATTCAATGACTTCCTTGTCTCTTCGAGCAAGCGTGTCGTCAATATCTCGCAATATATGATTCTCGCATTTGAGTCGTTGCACCTCCTGATCAGCTTGGCTTAGATGCACCTTCTTACGGAAGAAGGCCTGCTGCGAATTCTGAAATTTAATCTCCCAAGAGTCCAACTGAGAGTTCTTGGTGCAACATGCTTCTTGCAACTTCTCGACCTCTCGCTGTCGCTCTGCGAGAATGTCACCCCAGCATTGGACCTGGCTTGCACGCTCGAAGCTGATCCGGTCGAGCTCCTCGATTCTGGCATTCTGGCAGCTGCGCTCAGATTGCAGGGCTGAGATTTCTGCATCTTTCTGGCTAAGCAGCTCTTCTTTGCTTCTGAGACTATCTTGTGCGTCTCGCATGAGCTCTTCTAGTTGCGCGATTTCGCGATCTCTAAATGCCACACCTTCTGGTGCGGACGATTGCGAGGGAAGATCTCGATCGGTCTGCTCGCCTGTGGTAGCAGGTGACTCGATGTTTGACCAAAGAGTCTCGCGGCTATGGTACTGATCTCGACTCGGCTGCGGCCATGATGCCCCTAAATATAGCTGAGAGTTGGTACTCGGCAACGACTCGTTGACAGTAAACACCTGCTGTTCGTGTACAGCATATGGCTGGGTTTGGTTCCGTGGATTCCAGCCGAAGCTCGAGAAGGCGGTTTTCTCACTGCCCAGAGGCGTAAAGTGAGGATCGAGCTTATCAACGCGATCTTCCAGGTCAGACACGTTCTGCTCAAGATCTGCGACTCGCCCGTGCAGGCCCTGCACATCTGTGCGTAGCGATGTGAACAATTGCCAGAAGAGTGGGCCCGACGGCAAAGCGAGTCGGTTGTGTTGTGGCGGAGGTGGGCTGTTGAAGCGGTAGGATGTCTCTTGAGGATTCCTAGTAGCAGCGTGAAAGGGTTCGATGCTGGCCTCCATAGCCTGTAGCCGGGCCTTCACGTCGAACAGTCGGTCAGAGAAGAAAGTATCATTGCATATCGATGGAACTTGAAGGACGTATGGCGGTCCAGCCTGAAGTGTCGAGGACATCTGCGCTACACGATACTTTAGCAGTGAGAGCTCGCGCTGGAACGTAATCTCGTCCATGATGGAGGTGTGCGGCTCCAACTTGTTTGCTGACGCGAATTACCGGTCGCGCTTCACAATGCTACGGAGTCTGGCCTCCGCGGGGAGCGACAGTGACTTAATATTCGATGATCTGTGCAGAACACTTGATGGTACTGTCGCTTTCTGTTGAGTATTGATAGGCGAGGTGGCAGGGTGTGCACTGGGCAGTGAACTCGTGGAGGGGAGAAGAAGAAGGTGCGGCGGCGGCGCTAGTTCTACCAAAAGTCGGGCGGGTCTAAGAAGTACCACTGCGCATTGTCATCGCCAGGCATCCACGTGATGGGTCGTTCCGACGCCTGCTTTATCAACAAGATGTCCTCAGGACTCGTAGCTAACAGGCTAGCCTAAATCCGACATAACTGAAGGGATATAGAAGACCCAACGTAATCCTCAATCGCTCGTGCAACGTCTGCGTCGAGTCCGAATGCTCGGTTGGGGGTACCTGCTGATCCACCAACTAAAGTATCCAAGACATCAATCACCGGCATACCTACAGTATCAGCCTTCAAGAGAGGCTGTATGATGTATATTGGGACAAAATGCACCTCGCAGCTCCCCAACGGATGGAACACTGCTCCAGTACAGACGTTGCTCCGACTTGCCTACATGTAATGCACCGGCTGGCGGCTACCAATTGACTTCGGGTGTGCAGCTTTCAAGAACCTCGAAGAGAACGATAATCTCTGTTGCGATGCTTGATACGGCTCCACTTCCCAAAGTATTCGGTCAACGCATAAAACTTTGATGCTGTATCCTGTTGCGCCTTGCTCAAACGACAACAAGTGTAGTGACTGCTTAGGTCTATCAACCTGCCCTTTCTTACGCTCAGCAAGCACAGCCTTCTTTTGCTCCTGCTTCACTTCTCGAATTCAGGTTTACGCTAGTGTTGTTCTGGCCAGCATTGATCGCAGCTTGAGTTCCACCACCCGCTCCGCCTCGTGGTCCCTTCAGACTCGTCTCTGGTATCGCATTGGCGATTGCGGTGAAGACTTCGCTCACATTATGACCCGTCTTGGCACTTGTCTCGAAGAAGAGCAAGTTCTCTTCGTCTGCGTATGCCTTCGCCTCCTTGATGCTGACTTTGCGCGTCGTGCTCGCATCTTCCTCTGCCTCACTCTCGCCTTCTGCCTGTTCACCATCGGCATTGTCGTCCTCGCAGAGATCGAGCTTGTTGCCGACCAGGGCGATGACGATGCCTGGTGACGCTTGCCGTTGTAGCTCTGCAACCCAATGCTTCGCCTTGACGAGACTGCTCGCCTTTGTGATATCGTAGACGACGAGCGCGGATTGCGCATTTCGATAGTACATAGGTGCGAGGCTCGCGAAGCGCTCCTGGCCGGCTGTGTCCCATATCTCGAACTTGATCGTTCTGCTCGGCAGCTGGCATTTCTGTGTGAGAAAGGCGGCGCCAATGGTTGGCTCTTTGTTGGGTTGGAAGTCGTTGTTGACGAATCGCAGTACCAGCGAGGACTGTGTTGGGTCAGCGTGACCTATGGTTACGTGGCGGATTCGCTGTTGGTGCTCACCTTTCCTACCGCAGCTTCGCCCAGCAGGACGAGCTTGACGCTGCTGCTCGGCTTCGGCGCCGAAGCTCCTGTTGCGTCGCTCATGTCGTGGGCCGTGAGCGAGGGAACGGGTGTTGTCTTCGCAGATGCCCGAAGGCTTCGTCCAAGGTGGTGCTCGGACAGCGTGTGCGCGACTACCGGGGTGCTGCGGGAGTGCTGTCTGTTCGCGATGCGAATGCTGTGGTGATTATGGAATATGTCGGCACGTGAGTGGTTGGTTGCGGGTGGTGTGACGGTCGACGTTGATTGCCTCCGCATTCACGGTTGCTTGGTGATGATGAGGTGTGACTTCGACAGGCGGAAGGCCGGGAGCCTGAGTGGCAGCTTTATCGAATATGTAAAATGACACATGCACGACTGCTCACACTGCCTGCAGAATCCCTACGCGTAACACTTTCTGCTTGCGACAGACATTCACGCAGAGGCGAGGCAAGGCGTATCATACCATGCTTCACTCGATTCGACTCTTTGGCTCCAACTCAGCGTTACAATATCGAGTTCCATCGTTAAATGGTGAAAGTCTGCATCGATCGACCACACCGGCTCAGCGAGCGCGATGGACATCGCTGCGAGCAGCACGATTTACATACAGTGCTAGAAGAGCCCATAAATATTGCCCGCGTAGCAATGCGAGATGAGTGTTGTCATTGCTAGCAATGCCCCATCACGAGCTCCTGCTGGCTGTCATCTACTTTTGTCGGAGAGGTCCCCAAGAATCGTTCGATGCTGCCATGGACAGCTGACACGGAACCATCCCCATCACGAGCTACTGCTAGCGTTCAAGATACTCTCATCGGAGAGGCGCTGCGAGCATCGCTCCATCCTGCCATGGACAGCTGACACAACGAGGCACAGTCGCGCTCACTTCGTGCCTAGACAGGGCCGAGCCTGTCCAGTGCCCACTTTCGATTGATCGACAACATGCTGCAGCTGGGCGGGCAACATCAACAGTGATGCGTGTTACAAAAGTGACGAAGCTCACTATGTGGCAGGTGCCGAGTGCTCGAGCGGACGGGACGGTCAGATCTGACAAAGCCTGTGCGCCAGGGCAGGAGTCAGGACGGGGACGGAGGCAGAGTGAGAGCCGGTGCCATCGGAAAGCCGGTCGCACTTCTAGACGATGTTTCCTTCCTCCCGTCTCAACATTGCACTCGGTGATGTGATGTGATGAGCGATTCCCCATGTGTACGGCTGGACAATGGATGCTGCCGATGCGTATGCCAGGAACATGGTGCGATCGTGCACGGCTTGTTCAAAAGCCAAAGCGAAGTGTGTCCGCAAGCCCGGAGAGGGCGTGGGCGTGTGTGAACGGTGAGCGTCGACGTTATCAATGCATGCGCGTGAACAGCCAGACGCAGCTGCTAATGGCCCATGTTCCTTCAGGTGTGCCCGACTCAAGAAAGAATGCCACGCCAAAGAAGCAGTAGTACGTAGGCGGAAACCCATCAAGACCACGTAAGTCTTGTCGGCCCGTCCGTCTGTAAGGTTTCGTGCTTGCAACATTACATGTAGCCCTTGCGGACGTCGATATCGCCGTCGTCCTTCGGGAGTGCACCGACCATCGCTTTTGTCGCCTGCCCGCGGAAACGCTATTCCGCGCAAATTGACGATGTGCGACTGATCATGTGACTAGACGTGCTGCTCAACTGGAGAAGCTTGAGAGCAAGATTGAGCATCTGGTCAATACGCTGTCCCACGGACAAATACCATCGACATGTGTCCCGCCCGCTCTTGGCCGACCTGCCCCTCCCGTCTCTCTGCAAGCGTCTTCGATAACAGATAGAGCCGGCTGCAGCTTCACCAGAACCAGCGATGTCCTTCGAAGCCTGTGTGAGGAAGGATGTGCTTCGCCGTCGACAGATGCCAACCCCAGTTCGGTGACGACGTCTGCGAATCTACAGCTGGAACGTACTAATACATGCGTTCGCCTAAGTGAGGCCGAATCACTGCTTGATCGCTTCAGACGGCTGATGGCCACCGGTATGCCGTTTGTCATTATCCCAGCAGAAGCAACCGCATCGTCCCTGCAAAGCTCGAGTCCAGTGTTGCTGAGGTCGATCTGCACTATAGCTCTGGTTCATGACCTACCGCGTCAGCAGGCCTTGGTCAAGGAGCTGGTTCGGGATGTCGCAGAACGAATAATGGTAAAAAGTGAAAAATCCATTGATCTGCTCCAGAGCATACTGATGGTCGTCGCATGGTACGTACTTAAGGAGTGTGACAAACGGACCGCAAAGTGCGCGCTCATTGCTCCACCAACCGCTCAGACACTGCCACGTGCATCGAAAGCATAGCTGACGCCTTTGTGTTGATAGGTACCACTCTCACGTATTTTGGAGCCTACAAGTTACGAATCTGCTGCACCTAGCCATCGCTATGATTATAGACCTCGGCATCGATCGCTCACCTTCAGCTACGGTCGACTTCAAGGCGAAGTATGTCAAGGCGGTTCACGGGCCGCCTCTTGCCACGCGGGTGCCATCTCTGGCGGAACGCCGCGTCGTTCAGGGAGTCTTCTACCTAACCTCCATGCTTTCGTCTTCCTTCAGGAAGATTGACGCCATGCCGTACACAAACTATGTAAGTAATAGCAAGTCCTGGGGGAGACATATGATGCACTTACCAGCATCGCACTTTGTACTGTCTTGAATCGCTTGAAAGCCACGCTCATCCCGAGTTCGATAGCAAACACTGCGGTGTCAACGAATCACTCGTCTGTCTTCGAGTGGGAGCAAGCAAGAGGACACATTGACGCTTCAACGCGCTGCCCACACCTTCCGAAGGCAACGCTGACGTGCATCTCTTTAGATGGAGGAGTGTCTCGATCACCTCGAGCAAGCGAAAGAATACGACAGCGATATCCTTCTTGTGCAGATTGTACGCGTACAACGTGTCATTGAAGCGATTCATACCACCGATTCTCCTAGCGCGCCCCCTCGCATCTACATCAAAGCATTCCAAGCCGACATCGAACGCCTGCGAAAAGCAGACCCCTACAAGAAGGACGACGTCTTCCTTTCCATGCAATATCTCACAGCAGAAATTCTGATCTGGGAGCTGTCGCTCAACGATCTCCAGGACAATAAAACTCATACGCTCAGCAGCCATTTAGAGGACCTCTACAATTGTGTTGAGAGCATCAAACAGTTCTTGGACGCTTATTTCCTGATCCCTTCATCGGCATATCTGCTCCTGCCGTTCTCGGTCTTCGGACAGTTCGCACACGCCTTCATCGTCCTGACCAAACTTGCATCGCTAGAGCTCGAGGGCTGGGATCTCAAGGCACTAAACGATCAGCTTAGTTTCTCGGAAGTAATAGACGAATGCGCTTCGCGATTCGAGGCGGCGGCTCACGCAACCACGGACGGCATAGTCATCAAGAATGAGTCCTTCACCTTGTGTGTGTACAGTCGAGACAATAGAGTCGAGCGAGCATCTGCTGATTGTTGCTCGTTAGGGGCGCAACGCGTCAAGTTCATGGAGAAGGTGTACCAACAGAAATTCACTTCCGAGGCGACCAATAAGGCACTTGCGCAAGAGCCTGACAAGGCTCGTGCTTGGCAAACGCCAACCAACGCTGGACAGCCAACGCCACCAGAAGACCCTGTACTTTCAACAGACTTCTTCAACTATCTGGACGAGAATTTCTGGCAGACATTTGCCGGTTTCACGGGGGACTTTGACCTCCAGCTTCCTGACATGACTACGGCGTGAAATTTGTAGCACTCGAAGCTTGCCGACAGAAAATAGACGATAGAGAACGTGGCCACTGCACTTCTGTAACAATGGGCGAGGAGAACGGCGGTGCGATGGTGTCACATACCAGCCGATTCTATGCTGTGTCTCCGCTATCATAAAGAATGGAATACGGTCGCGCTCCGACACAGGATGCCACGTCTCTCGTCGAGGGCCTTCAAAGTACAGAAAGTGGATTCCGAGAACGACATGTGAAGCAGGACCCGCTGCATAAGGCGCGCTGAATGTCCGAACCGAATCTTCTACACTCCATCTTGACACAGAAATCCTCAGTCTCGGACTGTCAGATCTAAAGCACGGACCAGAACGTACACGCAAGGACGGCGAGATCATTTCGCCTGGTCACGCGTGCTTGACAATTCCCACATCTTCCCTCGCGCCGTTTCCGACGTGCCCTGAGACTTGCACACCTTCTTCCACTCACGCTGCTGTGCTACTGGGCGCTGCGGTAGGTAGCCAAGAAATGTTCCACTGCCAGTCAGCCCGTTCTCAGTGTGCAGCATCTCGTACTCATCTGGAAGCGCTGGCGTGCCATATATAAATCGTCTATTCAGTGGTGATCTTCATCTTCTCAACATCATGCCGAACATTCCCGTTGAGCTGCTGGCCCTTCAGCACCGCCTGCGCCAAATTATCGACCCTCTCCAACGCCTCGTCACCGATTTGATAGTGCACGACCAGTCGACCTCCCAACAACCTCAGCCCAGCCTTCTGCCCTGCCTCAATGAACATCTCAGCTGTCATTCCAGCAGCCTCAAGATCAAACCACACCATATTCGTCTCCACCGGATTCGTTGTCTTCCCACCATACTTGGCCCAAATTTTCTCAATCTGCCGTGCCCGTTCATGACACTCGACCAGCTTGCCACTAAGGAACGTATCCTCGACCGCTACTCTCGCAGCAGCAGTAAGAACACCCAGCTGTCTCGTTCCACCGCCAATCGCCTTCCTGACCCATCGTGACCTCTTCACGAAAGCCTTGGTCCCGACGATCACGGACCCAATAGGTGCTCCTAGTCCTTTCGAAAAACAAAGACTTATGCTATCGAAACATTCGCAAAACTCCTTCAAACTTCCTGCTCCAGCAGCAACAGCTTCCCAGATCCTCGCACCGTCGAGATGCATGATGATCCCCTTCTCCCGTGCCCATTCACTGATCCTCCGCGTCTCCACCAATGGCATGATTGTCCCCGCAAGCGTATTCTCCAACGATATAAGCTTCGTTGGGCAGCCATGTACGTCGTCTCTCAGATCCGCGACCTTCTTGACATCTTCCAACGTAATATAACTCCTTCCTCCAGTGGGTACCGCCCCCTTCACAAGCGCTCCACTAAGAGACGCGACCCCTCCAGCTTCCCATTCAATGATATGTGCCCTATGGTCCGCGACAACGCTATGCGGAGGACCCTGAAGATGCGTTCTGATAGCGACTTGATTTCCCATGGTTCCGGACATGACGAACAATGCGGCCTCCTTGCCTGTCAAGTCGGCCATGAAAGTTTCCAGGGCGTTGGTTGTGGGGTCTTCTTGGAAGACATCGTCGGCAAGAGTTGTGGCGGTTATAGCGGCGAGCATGCGGGCGTTGGGGGTGGTGATTGTGTCGCTGCGAAAATCGAAGGCCGAGGGCGAGGGGGAGCTCCAGGCGTTAACGGAAGTGGTAGAGCCATCGGTGAGGTGCTGGGCTTCGGCTTCGATCTTGTGGGCTGGGATGCCGGAGGCCATTGTAGTGGAAGTGATGTGGATGAAGCTTTGGACGGTTCGTGGTGCTACAGGAAGACGACTGTTGTTTTTGGGGTACGGAAGGAATGAGAGAGAAGCGCTTCTACTTATCCTTTGCAGGAGAGCCGACCTGGGAAGCATTGATATATGTAGCTTTAGGTGGCATGTTGAGCACACGGGTGTAGGGTTGTGAAAGCTGGCGAGCTCACAAAATCGGTAGGGCATGTCGCTTAGCGCCGGCGTAGCGCGATATAGCTTCGTGTGGTCAAGATGAGTAATCTTTAGGGTACAAAACTCGAACATACATGTAGCTATAGAGTCAGTACGGGGTAAAAATGGGGTGCGCATAGGGTAAACATATCACGACCATGGACAATGATGGCCACTTCGCTCCGCGGGGTAGCATGGCACTCTGTCGCAAGACCACTCGATTTTGACACAGGCAGGTATATCCATGGCTCTATACGAGAGTTAGGCATAGCGTCGATGACCGAATGATCTTTTTCTGCGGAGCGCATTTATACTGGGTATCTCAAATCGATCCACTTCACAATTCGGCCTTGGTCTTGCTCTGTCTCCCAATCCACCTCTTGAGCCCGACCCACGAGTCCTGCTTCGTATCTACACCTCCGAGCTCGCTTCCCACTTCGAATACAGTCGTGATCCCGTCCAATCCACCAACAGCGACGTGTCGTCCTTGAACCTTCTCCCATGCGAGCTTGTTCAGACTCTTCAATGAATAGACGTCCTTGTCAACATGGCTTGGTCGTGCACCACCGACTGGGACTTCTGAGCTTGCGTTGATGTCGTAGATATCCAACCGGCCACCACCATCTACACAGCCAAAGATGTCCGGCTTGGTTGGAGACCACTTCACGTCATACACGCTATCGTCGCGGTCAATGGAGACAAGTGGTCGGATGACTTCCGCGTTGCCAGAAATTGTCGCGCTGTTGGTCGTCGGGGGTCTCGCTCGCCACACCTTGACGCTCCAGTCAAGCCCACAGCTGACGAATAGATCTCCCAAGTCGATCTTGCCGCGAGCCGGGTGGAAGTCGATGCCAGTAACCGGCGCATCGTGGCCTTTGTAACTCGTCCTGGCGTCGACGCCTGACTTGGCGCCTGCACGATCGTATCGATGTACCGGGAAGATGCTGCCTTGCTCTGTTCCAGCGAGGAAATATGTAGGATCAGAAGCAGGAAACGAGATACAGCTAGGCGCCACGTCATCCGTCTTGTATGCGGATGGATTCGGCGCGTGTAGTTCGAGGTATTCTTGTGGCTGAGTAAGGATGTCGGTCGACCAGGCGCAAACAACGCCGTCAGTAGATACCGACACCACGGAGCTCGCATTCTGGGTGCCGACCACAGATAGGCTGTAGATGGGATGAGCGTGCCCTGTTCGCCCACCTGTAAGCGGCGTCTTCTGGACAGGCTCACCCGTTCGCTGGTTCCGTGCGCGAGTATCCCATAAGCAGAGCTGGCCACTGTAGGTTCCTCCAAGGATGAGCGACGGGTGATAAGGGTGAAATTGGCAAGACAGCAAATCTGATGTGGCATGCAAACTGTATTCAGGTCGCCCTTTGAGATGCATGTTCCACACATTCAGCAGGCCTGGTGGCGTGTGAGGAGATCGTGCTGACTTGGTGTACGCGGTGCAAAAGAGTTCCGGAAATTTGGGGCTGAAGTCGATGTCGCTGATGATGCGCTTGCCACCCATAATGTCGTCCAGGTGGAACTGTGCCACCTCCTTGACTCTCCGCCCTCTCCTGCCTACATACTCGTCGTCCTCAACTTCCCGGGATCGCAAGGCGTAGTCAGCCAAGACATCGTACTCCTCGTCCAGCGCCCGCTCTATGACCTTACTGCTCCTTTCCACGAAGTCCAAAAAGTCGTTGCTGCTTGTCACAGCGCTCAGCTCCTCTGGAGCCAGTGCTCGTGCCGGGAATCTTTCCTGCTCGGGTTCCAGCTTCTCTTCCAGCTTCAGCGCTTTCAATTCTTCTTCGATCTCCTGCCGTAGCTTCTGTCTTGTTTGTTCCTCCTCAAGCTCCCGCTCCCGCTGGCTTAACATCTTCCGCCGTCTCGAACGACTTCGATCTGCACTATTCACCACTCCAGAGTCTTCGCTATCCGAATCCCGCTCCCATTGCTGCTCTGTCTGTATACCTTTGCTGTAAGATATCACCTCTGGCTTCAACTCCACCGGAATCTCGTAGACCGTCGTGAGGCTTGCAAAGGACAGTGTCTGCGGTTCTGTCGATCCATCCTGATATGTCGCAGAGGGTGTAGTCGCGTCGTCTGAAGATTGATCAATTCTGCTTGTACGCTTCTTATTGGTGGGCGTGCCAGGTGTTGTCGACGAAGGTCGATCGACAAGGGAGGAAATAAGCGATTCGATGTCTTCTCGCTTCGTGGCGCTCGAGCTTCTCGGTGAGGGCGCTACGAGCTTGTAGTAAGTCAGCAGTCCGTAGAAGTTAGTCTCAGGTAAAGACTTACCTCTGAGGCATCGAGGCTCTGTCTGTTGCTGGTGAACTCCTTCTGGCGCAGCTCTCGCTGCCGCTTGAGTTCTGCGAGTTTGGCCTTCTTGGAAAGAATCTCGTCCTTACGCTGCTGTATCGACGACATGCCCAACGCGGAGTCGAGATGTGCTGAGTTTGATGTTGTGCGTGAGGTCAGTCACCAAACACGCGCTGCAATGACATGTTGGTAGAGGTGCGCGATCCGCGGCAGCCAGGGTCCGTGTTCCTCCGAAAAGTCGAGCTCACCTTCAAGCAACACCCAACCACCAACGACTGCGACCCATATCCCGCTACATCACCCTCGCGCACCTTCTCCGCTCCATCTACCACCAGCTACCGGGTGTCGAGCGCAGTCACACACTAAGTACAGGCCTCTTCACGTTCCCTACCGCCCGCAATGGCTTCGTCGTCCACAGGAGTAAACGTAAGGACAACCCTGCCCGGACCCATCAAGCTGCGGGCATCGCGAAAGAGTGAATACATACTGAACGACATGATGTACAGGTCCTCCGATGGGGCGCGCTTGTCTTCGGTGTCTTTTACGGCTTCTCACACCAGCAGGCCATCACTTCGAGAGATAAGGCCGCCGCAGCACAGCACGAATGGGATCGCAAGCAGAACCTGATAAATGAGGCCAAGAAACAATTCGCAGAGAAGCACTCAAAGAAGAGCGGTGATGGCGGTACGTCGATGGCGTGGCTGTTGGATTATAGCAAGCTGCTGACACCGCACTTTTACAGTGATAACGAACCCAGAGGACCCCAAGTTCGATCTTGAAGCATACTTTAAGAAGGTCGCGGAAGAAAACCCATGAACGCCGCAGAACAAGTAATGAACACACAGCTATCATAGGGGCTGGCGAGGCGAGTTGTGAACGCAGAGCATCCCGGCATCCAAGCCGAAACGAAGAAGGCGAGCGAGGCGTACTTCGGCCTTGCTTAGACTATACAAGCTTGCAGTGTCAATGCTCCGAAGATACCCAGCGCATCTTCGCTGAGCAAAAACTTTCTGTATATATCCCTGTACAACGAACGACACCCACTGCACCTGCCTTGATTACTTGGAACGAGGAATACCGGCCTCAGCCGACAAGTTTGAGTACTGGCAAAGGTCAAGCTCATAGTTGAGCAAGGAAGAGCTCTGTAGAGCATTGAATCACGTGAAACTGCCGGACTCAAGTCCGTTGTACACTCAAACCTTCGGGAATGCGGATCTGACTATGATCACAGTACCCGACTGAGATGGCGTAGTAAGATGATGCTGATCGTACCGAAGCCTCGAACCTGCCTGCCAATGCTTAGCCTCCTCGCGATCCAGTGCTGGAGCCAGCGATCAGAATGGCCGGCATTGGCCCCGCCCCCGTTGTGGGCATCGCCACCTGCTGGTCTACACCAACTGTGGGAATTTCTATAGTGCCCGTTCTTCCTGTCTACCAAGGAACCATTGAATCACCTGACTACAAGACTATCAACTGTCTCGGGTTGTCTCACTACCTCTTAGCCATGGAAGGAGGAGGAGAGAGTGGCGAGTGTCGATGCGTGGGAGAAGAAAGCTGTATGCGGGAAAGAATGGGCCCCGGGAAGTGTGACGAGGACGATAGTGCCCAAGTTGGCGAGGCAAGTGGAAAGAATTCTGGATGGGATGGATGAGGCGTTACATGCGCTCATTCCAGGTTCGCAGCAGCTTTCCGCAGATGAGAATGCTGCAGCAGATCTTCTCTTTTAACAACCGACAGCTGCCCAGCTGCCCGACAGCTTCCCATCACCAGCTGGTCTGCAAGCCTGCATCACCAGGGAAGTGTTCCTGGGACTCGCTGCTGACCTGGTCCTTGTCAGCATTGTCTGCTTGCCATTCGCCATCTCCCCAGCCACTGTCTTTGGACTTTTTGTCACTCTTCTGGCGGCCCTGAACCTCGTCGTCGTTATTTGCCCAAGCTCGACCTCCATTTTGGTCGTTCCCAGCATTCGCCCCCCATTCATCACCATCGTTTGCCTTGGACTTCCGAGACGAGGATTTCTTGTCGTCAGCCCCCCAGTTTCCCCCGCCTCGATTGCTGCCCTTCGCAGACACAGCACTGATGGAGTCGCCAGGCTTGATATCATCCCTCTGCTGATCGCCACCCCATCCGTTCGCATGTGAAAGTGCCTTGGCGCCCCAGTCGTTATTCGACGGTGCTTTCGCCGCCGATGCTGGCTTACCGCCAGATCCAGGAGGATTGAGACGCATCTTCAGCATCTCTTCCACCAGCTCATTCTTTGGCAGTCTCATCAGCTTCTCCTTCTCTGCCTCATCGACGGCGCGCTTCGTGTCGCGAGTATCGATCTTGCGCTTCAGGATCCGTTCGAGCGCTGCTTGGCTTCTATACTTGAAAGTGAAAATGGCATAAGGCTTGTCCATGGTGTCGAGATACTCTGGTCGGAAGGTTTTATGGGCATAATGCGCGCCTCGTCCTGCCTGTACTCCGTGGCTGACGTCTCTAGCTCTGCCTGCGGGTGCCAAGACAGTCGTTACACGTGGATACTCGTATGGGTCTCTTGGTTGTACCCTTGGTCGAGTCACGTCCTGCTGTGGCTTGTTCCAGTCTGCCCAGTATGGCTTGATGATAGGTTGAAGAGCAATAGATGTGGAGCTCCGAGCAGGTCGTCTGCTTGAGGCGCGAGATTGCGCTTGAGCTTCACCTGCGCCGACTTCTTCACAGCCGCCGTCTCCGCCTCGAGACTTCGCGTTACTCTTCCCGCCCCAGCCGGCTGCAGGTTGAGACTTTTGATCTCCAGTTTTCCATTGATCGACCTTACTCTTCGAAGTGCGACTTTGATTGTCGTTCCACTTATCGCTTTGTTGAACGTTGTCGTTTCCATCGCTAGCCCAACCGTTATCGTCCTTGCTTCCACCCTTCTGCAGCTGAGCGCCATCATCATTGCTAGGCCACCTTCCTTCTTGATTTGAATGGTCTTTCTGATTGCTCCAGCCGCTTCTTTGCTTTAAGTCGTTGTCATCGTTGTTTACACGCCAGCCATTAGCGTCGTTGCTGGGTTGCGCATTGCCATCTCCGTCCCAGCCATCATTTCCATCTTTCTTTGACTCGCTCTTCTTGCCGTGCTCGTTCCAGTTGGTGTCATCGCCCTTGCTGGAACCAGCTTTCCATTCCATATCGTTCTTTGAATCCACCTCGTTACCGCAATTGTCACCTCGGTTGCCGTCGTCGGCTTGCTGATCAACAGCATCTTGGACCTCATTGCCGTTGCCTTGCTGAGAGCTGGCACCCCACACATGCTTTACAGACTTGTGAGCTGAGAGGCCCGCGCTCGGCGTACCTGACTGCTTTCTAAGCTGTCTCTGATGTAGCCCACCGCTCGTCTCCCCTTGGCCTTGCTCCTCCCAGTCATCGTCAGATCTTGGTTTTGGGCCTGTGCGGTCGTCAATGGCACCACTCGTTTGAGTCGCGCCGAATTCAGGTGATCGAAGATGCTGCTGCACTCGCGGATCAGGCCACTGTTGCATCTGCGGGTCGTTTGGACTAAAAAGTCGAGCTTCCAAGACTAGAAAGTCTCTCGTGTACTGCCAGCTCTTGGGGTCCATTCTTCTCATGCGGGCGTAGATTGATTGATACATTGTCCTCAGCTCATCGGCGACTATCTCGGTCTCTTGCTGCTTGTGGCGAAGTGCCTTCATGGCGATCAGATGCACCTCAGGGTCGTCGCCTAGCCCGTGCGCCTCCTGAGACAGCTGTGCACATTTCTGTCGCTCACTGAAGCTCAACCTGGAGAGATGGTCAATCTCCTTGCAAATGTCCAGAATGAAAGTAAACCCTTCAGGGGCGCTCATGCGTGGCCGAACCGACGACGGCGCAGCTCGGGGAGTGTATGTAGGCTGATATGCGTGTGAGTCCTGGCGCTGCATTGGCGACGGTGGTCCAGATTCTGGCACATGACGACGATGACGACGCTGTTGGAGGTCGTACCCTGCACGTGGTGTGCCATGAGGTAGGTGATGGTCGTTCGCAGTTCTGGGCCTGGTGTCGTATGGGCGTTCTCGTTGATCTTCCGCATTTCGATTGCCGTGGTGACCGTGGGCAGTGAACGGCCGAGTAGCATCACGGTCGTTGTCGCGAAGATCTTGACGGTACCGTGGCAAAGGTGAGCGATCATCGTAGTATCCAGGCATGCGACGTACGTAGTCGGGGTCGTCGCCAGCACCGTCGAAAAGACCAACCATGCCCATGCCCAGTGCATCGTCGGCGGCTGCTGACGGCTCCTTCGTTGGTGCTTTCAATGCCGCCCTGGCAGAGCTCCTGGCCTTCGCTGCAGGTGCTGACTTGCACATCGATGGTGCTCTGGTTACCGCTACGGATGCGACCTCGTCGCCATCGTCAACCACGGTCTCTGCAGGATCGTGCACCGTGTCGCCTCTACATCTTAGTATCACTACCTCGATAGTGCCGACATTCTTTGCGAAAACAGGGTTGGTATCGAGTAACCTGTCGGCGTCATCTGAAAGGGTCGGTCAGTAAGTCAGTCGCCCCACGTCAACCTGTGCGCGACTTACCCGTCTTCAACTCGGCAAAGGTCCATTCTCGAGCAACGAAGGTGCCCTCGGCTGTCCTGTCCTCTTTCTGTCGGAGTCGAAAGTCGACCTCGTAATCGCGTGCACTCGTGCCTAGTGCTGGAAATTGTAGTCTCTGTCGGTTACGATTACACTGATACTGGCCGTCCATGAACACATACGCAGCCAGCCCAGGGGCAATGTAGCCGCAGCTTGTGACGCGCACGTTGAAGGGTATCTTGGTAGCTGGAACGGCAACAAAGGCTTGCACTCCGCCGTCGGTGAAGCGGTGGCCATACTCTTTCAGCGTAGTGTCGGTTGGACCCAACTGGATGGAGCAGGTGATCTGCTTGAGGGTGGGCATCGTGGCTGCAGCATCAGTGGGGCACCTCTCACTGCTGCGGCGATGGAGAGTGTATGGGCGAGTGTGCGTGTCTATGCGTGATTGTGGCACATCTGACGATTGTCGACAGGTTCAGGAGATGAAGTGCGGTTGAGAAGAGAGATTGCGAGTGCAATCAAGTCCGGATGGTTGGATTGCGAGGGCCCCACCATCACGGTCTACGCACATGTACAGAGTGAGTGCAAACACTGTCTACTTGCTCTCAACCGTCTTCTCGCCGCTCGACCTCCACCACGACTTCTAGTTCTGCGTGGCGGCATCGAGATGGATGAGGAGAAGCCAGATTCAGGCTCCAGGCTCACCACAGACATGGACGCGGTACATGGTCGTGCTGGCCATATGCCGATGATCTGGCTTGGGTTGATGTGCAGGTGAAGAGATAAAGGGCAGCACACGCGAAGAAGGCAAGCAAAATAGAACTGGAACTAGTAGAAGCACATGGCGGGCCGTCGAATAGCCTTCTCGCCCGCGCCAACCCACCCTGCACGTTCGAATGCACACATGTACGTCTCCAACGACATGCCATGCATATCTGCCATGCCTCTACTACATGTATGCGATGCTGGCCACTAGCAACGATGACGGGACTGGTTGCGGCGGCGCGAGCTGGCTTGCCCACTTTGTACTGACGTTTGGCAGGCGTGGCAGCGATCAGATGGCATCGGGTGGCACGTGGAGCTGCGGGTGGTGATGCACTGCGAGCTTTCCTTTCACGCAGAGCTTGACACGTTCGCAACGCGCCTGATCCTCCCAAAAAAGCCGGCATTTACCTCTTCGTCGTCTTTGCCAACACACCTGCGAAATACCGCCATGACCGCGCAACGTCGCCCATACCCCTGCAGCTCCTAGTATATTCCTCTCGTCACCTCCCGTGCACGCTCCCTCTTGGCAGTCCATTGTGTTGCCGTCTGACCAAATTGGCGTCCCGATCGCTCGGGCGGTAACACCATGATGCAGCGAAGCGCCATGCCTCCGTCCTACTCAGCGCGCCATATAGTACATGACCCGGACACGGACGACGAAGATGTCGATGATGCTGCAATTTCTTCAGATGGCGAGGGTGGCAGCGACGCTGATGCCCGAGAACACGCCCATGAGTCGACCGGTCTCGTGAGACGTGCATCTAAAGATATCGGAAGTGCGGGCTTCAGAGATGCTGCGGCATTGGAGAGCGAGTCTGCTGGCGAAGAGGCCGAGCCGCAGGGAATGCTGCCGAGAGACAAGCAGCGACGCACCACAACATACAACTACCAATTGGAGAAGCAAATGTCGCATGTAGAAGCCAAGCAGTTCTATCAGCAGCAGAGGCAGAACACCATGCACGATGAGCAGACTGCAACACCCCTCACTGGCAGCCCCATCATTCGTTCCAAGACGTTCGGCTCGCATGTGGGAGAACCCTTCCAGAGGAGCGGCAGCATTCGTAGCAGGACCAGTTTCAAAGAGCCAAGCTTTGCCTCTGCGCTCCCAGTAGGTCTGAGTGACCCTAACAAGGACCCAAGCAGCTCAGCTATTCAGTCGCCAGGTATCGGACGGTTTGAAGGCGGTACTGGTATTCAATCTGCCACAGGAAGAGATGGGGACCCAGCGCTAGCAGACAAGGCAGCACAATCACACGCACTGCACCCAGGCTTGCCGCATGAGCCTAAGCCGATGCTTGAGCAGGAGGGTATACATGGCGCTGGAGCAGGAATCGGCCAAGACGCCCCGAATGACTCCAGTGTCACGACTGAGTTGAGTGCCATTTACTCCAACATCCAAAAGATACTCGACCTAAGACACAAGTACATTCGTTTATCGCTTCAAGGCCCTCACGACAATCCAAAGGACGATCCGGGGTGGAACATCTACCCTCCTCCGCCTGAGCCGGTCTGGCATGAGAACAAGCAGCGAACCGACAAGCATGGCGACCCTATTGACGACGATGTCAAGACGCCAGTCACTCCTCGGCGAAAGCAGCGTAAGATGGGCCAGGACATTGGCGAAGACTTTGATCTTGATGATTGTCTGCCAGTCCCAGAAGCCGGTGAGATGTCATTCAGGCTTGACGAGAAGGGAGTCTACCAAGTGTACGAGTCTTCAGCCGCCGTTGAGCTCGGCGAGCCGATCCTTCACGTGCCAGATATTAGAGAGTACTACATGGACCTTGACAATCTATTGACCATCAGCTCTGATGGACCAAGTAAGTCGTTCGCGTATCGTCGACTGCAATATCTTGAGGGCAAGTTCAACCTGTACGTTCTGCTCAATGAGTATCAGGAAATCGCCGACACGAAGGCTGTGCCCCATCGCGACTTTTACAACGTGCGGAAGGTCGATACCCACGTTCATCACTCGGCCTGCATGAATCAAAAGCACCTGCTGCGGTTCATCAAGAGCAAAATGAAGAAATCACCGGACGAGGTCGTATTGTTCAGAGATGGAAAATTTCTCACGCTTAAGGAGGTGTTCGAAAGTATCAATCTCACGGCGTACGACCTCAGCATTGACACGCTGGATATGCACGCACATACCGACTCGTTTCATCGCTTCGACAAATTCAACTTGAAGTACAATCCTGTCGGCGAGAGTAGATTGAGGACAATCTTCTTGAAGACAGACAATCACCTGCAGGGCAGGTATCTTGCAGAGCTCACCAAGGAAGTCATTTCCGATTTGGAGAGCAGCAAATATCAGATGGTGGAATGGCGCATCAGTATCTATGGGCGGTCAACGGACGAGTGGGACAAGTTGGCCGCCTGGGTGGTGGACAATAAGCTCTACTCACCTAACGTGCGCTGGCTGATCCAGGTACCGCGACTGTACGACGTGTACAAAAGTTCGGGCCAGATGGAGAGCTTTGATCAGGTCATTAAGAATTTGTTCCAACCACTGTTCGAAGTCACGCAGGATCCCAGCAAACATCCTAAGCTGCACGTCTTTCTGCAGAGAGTTATTGGCTTCGACTCTGTCGACGACGAAAGCAAGACTGAGCGCCGCATCTATCGCAAATTCCCGTTGCCGAAAGACTGGAACACGAAGCAAAACCCCCCATACACGTACTGGGTTTACTACTTGTTCGCCAACATCGCATCGCTGAA
This sequence comes from Dothistroma septosporum, assembly GCA_002236755.2. NCBI lineage: Eukaryota > Fungi > Ascomycota > Dothideomycetes > Mycosphaerellales > Mycosphaerellaceae > Dothistroma > Dothistroma septosporum. The sequence goes on from NBZP02000054.1 coordinate 2,497,839, forward strand.
CGTGTGGCGCAAACAACGCGGGTTCAGCACTTTTGTTCTTCGCCCACACTGTGGCGAAGCTGGTGACACGGATCACTTGGCTGCCGCTACCCTGTGCTGTCATAGCATCAGCCATGGGTTGCTGCTGCGTAAGGTTCCGCTGCTGCAGTACATCTTCTACCTGGAACAAATTGGGGTTGCGATGAGTCCTCTGAGCAACAATGCCCTGTTCTTGGCATACGAACGGAACCCGTTCCTGCAGTATTTCCGACGCGGTCTCAATGTCAGCTTGTCGACAGATGACCCGCTGCAGTTCGCTTTTACCAAAGAGCCACTCATAGAAGAGTATGCTGTTGCGGCTCAGATCTACAAGCTGTCGGCGGTCGACATGTGCGAGCTGGCGAAGCAATCAGTTATCCAGTCCGGCTTCGAACATGGCATGAAACAGCGATGGCTCGGTAACAACTATCATCTGGCTGGCGTGGCTGGCAATGACATGGCCAAGGTCAACGTTCCCAACATCAGGGAAGCTTTTCGACACGAGACCTGGTTGCAGGAGCTCGCCATGATCGATCGCTATACCAATGCGCCCAATCAATCGCGCCTCAGCACAACGGCGCTTGCTCCAGGTGGGCACTTTACAAGCACTACAGCAGCACCTGCCAGTCCCACAGCAAGTATGAGGACCAATCCATCTGCTTCGAATCCGATGCATGGTGTAGATGGATCGAACCATGAGCCCGGCCGTGCAAAGAATCAAGACCTTAGCACAGCAGCTACACCACATTCCTACCAGCCGAACGCCCAGGCTGCGCGACTCGCCACAACCATGTCTCAACTGGACCTTGCGCAGCAAGATGGAGCTGCAGGTCACCAGCCTCGAGGGACGTACGTCCGCGACTATGGCCAGCCGGCCCATTCTTCGAGCCTTCTGTTCAACTCCCCTGCAGTCGATGACCCACATGGAAGCCTTCCGCCTCTCCCACAAGCAGCAGGAGAAGGCACTAATTCAGCGGCGATTTTGCAACCAGCGTTTGGAAGTACTTCGATTCATGGCTATGAGCCAAGAATGTTTCCCGGCGTTGTTAGCCGTCGAAGGAAGTCGTCTATTGTGAGCCGGCCGTTGAGCCAGATCGATGGCGAGAGTTCTGAGAATGCTCTGGAGAAGAGCACTAGCACTTTATCGAGGTCGCAAGGAGAAGACGCACTAATGCTGGGGTTAGAGAGGAGGAACACTATCGAGGAGACGGCGGCCGAGAGCGAGAACATTAATGACTGATGACGGCATGACGAGATGTATCGTTGAGATTCATGATAGAGAAGGCGAGGCACCGGAAAAGATGGGCGAAATCTGCTGTTGCCACCGTATCTATAAATAAAGAACTCACCTGTGCCTACTCATGTGCTCTCTGTCTTAGCGAGAGAGCCTCCTCTCATTAACCCCCGCAGGTCGTGAAGCTTGCGTGAAGGATTGCGCCTATCTTGGAGCGGTATGGCATGACCACATCGAGTTCGCCTCGACTATTGTGCACGCATGTTTGCTGCTTGCCCTTTCAGCGAACCATCACCCGGCTCTCGTTGTACCTGCTTGCGCCTTTTCGCATGGCACCTGATCTTGCAGACTCGTACATGTATATGACCAGCCATCATCACCTCCCATCCATGCTTCGCACATCCAGTCGTCAGCAAGCACGCTGATTCGAGTCAAGGACCCCACCATCCCGCGCTTGGCCCAGCTGATGAGGTACACCGCACTCACTTGACACCTGCGACCACTCCTCTCGCAACCACGGTTTGCATACCCGCATACCACACTGTCGCTCACCGTTGCGTGCTGTGTGAGTCTACATAACGATATTGTATTGCCTGTCCCCGGCCAGTACACCACCGTGCGATTGCTGTCGTGGGCGCTGCAGCTGTGTTCCGACGTCAGGCGTGCGACCAGCTCAAGCACGCAGTAGTTCTATACCTTAGGCACCATTTGAGAGCACGTTTGGGCTGGGGGCGGTGAAGCTCGACAGCAGCACAGAGCACTGCATCTGCATCTACCGCTCGACGGAACTTCACCACAAGGAGCTTTGGGAAGACCAACATGGGCGAGCGCCATCCACCGGCGCATTCGAACGAGCAGATCCGGCGACAGGGTCACGCGTCAATCATGCCATCACGCTCCGTCGAGTCCACCAGGCGCACGCACCCCGAGACCGAGTCTTTGCACGGCGTGATGTCTAGAGGTATGTTGCAGTCGGGACGCTTGTATTGTCAAGGTATCTTCTCTGTCTGCGTTGCACACGTTTACGCAGCATGGCTTGGTGTTGTCAATCGTATAGCGACTGGGCTGACCTCTACAACTTAGTCGACTCCTGGATCGACGTCTCTTCGCAGCCTTCATCGTCGTCGTTGTCATCAGCCGGTGAGCAGATTGTCACCACAGGACTGCGAGTGCAAGACGATCCACGGACGCGGCGGCGACGAACTCAACGACCAGATCTATCTACCCATCTTCATATTACAAGGACACAATCTACAGGAAGAGCCAGCAGTCAAGAGGAGTACGAGGAGAGCGAAAGCGAGTCTGACAGAATCATGACCTCTTCTGGGGAGGGTCCAATGCTGGCAGCGCCTCTCTCTCGGCCCAGCATGCCGAACATCCGGCGAGCACAAGAGCCCCCATCGCAAGCAGAGGACGTTTTGCAAGATTCAGATGATGATAATGATGGTGATCATGATGATGAGAACAGGACTGCCATCAACTATCCCACCAGAAACGACACTTGCTTTACGCCTTTACCTAATGCGTTTTCGCACCCGCCTAGTGCTGGGCAGTTACGAAACGTCAGTCGGCCAGTACCAGGATCCTACTTTCCAGCAACGAGGTCGCCGCCTACGCCGCGCCCGTCGGCGCGCCAACCTCATCCCGCAAGCCTGGAACGACGGCACAGCCATCTACCGCAGAATGTACTGTCCCCATCGTTCAACGCAGCTGTGGAGCATGATGAAGCACTACGTGCGAGCCTGACAAGTCTACTCTCGGTCGCGGCCGCAGCGCGAGGCTTGCCAAAAGTGCGACCTCCGACTACCGATACGACGGTCCCTCTACGCAGCAATCGGGTTGATCCGTCGAGTCTTAGGATGGTGCCAGAATCTGCGCTACCTACTAACTCTCTTACTCAATTCCAAGAACCTACCTTCAAACCGACAATCAGGCGGACATCGACCAACTCGACTTCAACGTCAGATCGCACAAAAGATCACAAGCGGAAAGCCGTCGCAGTGCCACCACGAAGTGCTAGTCGAGAGCGTTGCGCACTGAAGAAGGCTCGGCGATCATCGTCGACCGAAGACTTGCACGTCACTCCGACTCTCCTGACATGGGTAGTGTCTGCCGGCATTGTGGTTTGTCTGAGTGCTTTGAGCTTCGGCGCTGGCTACAGTGTTGGCAAAGAGGCCGGTCGGATTGAGGCTACTGAGTTCATGGCCGACGAACAACTGAGAACGTGCGCTCGGGAGGCGGGAAGATCGAGTCTGGGCCTAAAGCGATCGTTGGCACGAAGTGCTATTCAAGCATAAGGTTTATTGTTGAGCAGGCATTGCGATGGCGTCATGGTGGCATGAATTGGACCATGGTACAAATGAAGCATGACTTTTACGACAGATATCCCGAGTCGGCGGAGCAGATGGGCAGGTGTCAAGGCGAAACGTGTTGGCGAACAACGTCGTATGTAGCAGGTCTAGAAGATAGTATAGTACTCTCGAGAGTTCAGATCTCGCTCGGTCAGAACGAGAGGTCAAGCTGGAGCTCGCACGTGCCAAGGGTTTCACGTGCAACCATTGTCACGCTCGCTGGCAATTGCCCTACCCTTCTACAAGAAGTGCGGTTCCGCCATCACGAGACACTACCTTAAGCTCTAGATAACTCGCTGCGAACACAACAGAGATCTGCAGGCAAGTCGGGCGGCCTCTTTGGACAGACCGGATTCACGATCCCGGCGGAAGTCAATGTCAGATTGTTACCACGAAGCAAGCAAGTCGAAGTCACACATCCCATGACAAGAGTCTCGAGTACCAGTTACGGCGCCTGGGGACCCGTCGGTCGACATTCACACACACCTTCGCATCGGGTGAGCTGGGCCGCACCCTCGAAATCGGAAAGTAGACACGACAGCGCCGCGACTCCACAGCAGTACAGAGAGCCGGCGAAACGAGAGTGTGGAAATGACAGTCGGCGCGACTTGACGACAGAAGCGTCGAAGGGAAATCGGATGCAGCAATGGCTCGTCAGGTCGTAAGAGCCACGACACGAAGAGTCGAGCGGAGGATGCGGCAGTCCCAAAGAAGCGGTCACGGTGATGCGTAATCAGCACTCTCAGCGATCCAGCGTCTCATCTCATGCCCATTCGGACAGGCAGAGACTCGTAAATGATCAAGCAGACTACGAAGTCGTCAAACCGCTACGGTCGACGACCAAGAGCAGGTCCCACGAAGTACTGTACCTGATCGAAGACTGCGACTCTGAAGAGCTCTTTGTGCAGAAGCGCTTGAATATGACAACTGCAGCAAGCCGTGGACGTGCCACATCCGAACGCAATGCACTTTGGCAAATCATGGCTCGAGCGAACGCTTCTGCGCACGTTGTCCAGCGGGTCGAGGCCTTCTACGACGGCCACGATGCCTTGAGTTATCTCTTTCTAGCTTACTGCGACAATGGCAACATCGAGGACTTCATTCATCGCTACCATGTAGCGCACAAGTCATTGCCTGAAGACTTTGCTTGGCATGTGCTTGCAAGCCTGGCATCGGCACTTTGCACCTGCCATTACGGAATAAATCATGTCGCTGTGATGGACTCTGCTCCCAGCAATTGGAGGATGCTGTGCCACCTGGAGGCCAAGCCCTCGAACGTGTGGCTCACTACGCAGCAGAAGGTTGGCTTCTTCCCTCGAGTGGTGCTGATTGGATTCGATTTCGTTTCTACCAAGGATGATATCGCGACCAGGAAAGCTCACGACTCGGTGGCACGGTTTGGAAATTGGCAGTGGATGCCGCCTGAAGGTCGACTCCGTAGAGACGACTTTGGTCAAAAGGATCTCCAGCTTGGAAGCGCCACAGACGTCTGGCAGGTTGGAGGTGTGATACAGGCAATGTGTCGTCTCGATACGGTCCCACGAATGGAGGAAGTCGATGCCGATCAGCCTGTTTGTGGCAAGGACTTTTCGTCTGCCCTCAATAACCTCGTTGCTTGCTGCATGCAGCGTGACTGGAGACACCGACCAAGTGCTATGGGATTAGCGAAGGAGGTGCAACGGGAGATGTATCGACGGGTTCAGCGCAAGGCGAGGCGTACTGAGGGCAGCGGCTATGCTGTGGCGTGATGGGCCGACGTTTTGGATCGTGCTGTCGCAGGTCCGGCTTTCACATTGTATCATCAAGACCATCAGATGCTTCGCAAACCTTTGAAACTCTTTCACTCTGGGGCGACGACGTGATCCTCGCATGATGATGTTGACATGTCGTGCTGTCAGGTCGTCTGCGTTGTAAAGTGCCCTCCAAGGCGACAATGGGGCAATGACAGGCCGCAAGACAAGGCAACAAAGGAGAGCCGGGAGGGACACTTGCACGCCAGGCACATGGCATATTCATTGGCCAGGGCATACCAAGATGTGTGGTGCATGTGAAGGGTCAGAACCCAGAAGGGATGATGAGACGGCAGTGCGTCCCGTTCAGTGCGAGCTTTGGACTCGATAGCGGGGGATTTCGGCAGCCAGGCGCAACCCACCTCAGACGCCTGAGCACAATACTACATGTATGCTTGTGCTATCGCCGCCATTCACCTTCGCTCTGGTTCTGCATCGCATCCGCACCCACTCACGATCGAGACATCCCGCGGTCATATTATTGCGCCCCTGGGAGGATCTGCCTCGAGTCACAACGTCGCATAGCCGTGCGCAAACGAGCACCCACAGCAACTCTCCCCAACACACACACACCACCGAACGCCACCCGCGAGAGATAACGCGACAGGCGTTCCATCTCACCCTTGACCACACCTCCCGCGCGAGCGAACACGCAATCCACACGCGCCCTCCGACCTCCCGATACTTGCCTGGCTACACCGAGAGGATCTAATAATCGGCTCCTTTCTGTCCTTCCCTGGAGAGTGTTCCGGGCTTCGTCATCGCGCCTTTAAACACGCCGTGACCCAGTGTGGTCACAGCGAGGTGCGTCAGTCGAAGTCGTCGGATCCTCCCCGGTGTCTACATCCCGATCCATGATCAGCCTGCTCTGGAAAGCTTTCTATGATGACGATGTCGAAGCCTTTCGGCAGTTGTTGGAGGCCGCGGCCAACAATGCACGACCACTCGCAGCAAGAGGAGGATCATCGCACCACTCCGGTGCGGTAGCGAGTCCGGCCCAGTTTGGCACTTCGCCAATGACCACAAGAAGCCGTAGGACTGCTACGCCAAGGTCAGCTGCGAATGCCGGCGCAGCCTTGACCAAAGACAATATCAACATGCTTGACGCGGCCGGCATGACTTTACTGCATCACGCAGCATCTTCAGTCAACGAGACCGCTATCGAGTTCGCGACAGCACTTGTCGAGCATCCTCTCATCGATCTGTATGTGCAGGATGAAGAGAATGGCTGGACAGCCTTGCATCGTGCCTTTTACTTCGGCAATATCACGATCGCCCGCGCTATACTGGACCGGGATGCAGGCGTGGCAATCAGCAAGTTGAGAGGCAACTCCCGCCCGACACTCTCACTCGTGAAAGTCAAGGACAAGGAGGGTCTCGGTCCTTTGGACCTGTATGCAGCCACTATCAAGGATCGGACTCTTCGACCAGAAACACTGCCTCGACGGCGCTCAGGCTCCAATGGCAGTGATGACGAACGTCCGATGATTGAACTGAGCGACGGCCAGGGTCCCTCTTCTGTCCGAATCCCATTCCTCGATGTACACGGTGACCAGTTGTTCCACTTCGGCAGCAATCGAAACGTGTCGCTGGGCTTTGGCGATCAGGACGACCGGCAGTTCCCAGAGCGTGTCAACCTGCGGCGACCTGAACATCTCGTTCGACACTTCTACGAAGAGCACTTGAATCAACATGAAAGTAGATGGTCTAGCCATGACCCGGCGTATCAGCGGAAGGCCGATTCAGTCTCCACGATGTGGGTCGAGGATATTCCTTGGATGCCAAAGGCTCGTCCACTGGAGATTCAGGACGTGCATATGTCGAAGCTTCATACCGCGGTGCTCACGACAGACCCGCAAGCAAATTTGTACGTGTGTGGCCATGGCCAGGGAGGCCGTCTAGGGACTGGAGACGAGCGTACTCGATTCCACTTTGAATGCATCGAGGGTGGTGCTCTTGCTGGAAAACACATTGCCACTGTGGCACTGGGCCAGAACCACACCTTGGCTCTCTCTGATGATGGCGAGATATTCTCCTGGGGCAACAATGCCTATGGTCAGCTGGGTTACAATCTGCCCAAGACGCCGAATGATGAAGATCCAATCAGCACAATCCCGCAGCAGATCTTCGGAACCCTGAAGAGAGAAACTGTCGTTGGTGTTGCAGCTTCGCGTGTTCACTCAGTTGCGCACACATCCGCATCCCTATACGTGATGGGCAAAAATGATGGACAGCTGGGCATTGTTGACTCAGATTCTCGTTCTCTGGACATGCAAGTCACGCCACGAAGAGTTGCAGCGGCTCTATTCACATCGCCTATTGCGTCGGTGACTGCTATCGACAGCGCCACTATATGCCTTCTGGAAAATCACGACGTGTGGGTTTTTGCCAATTATGGCTATGCCAAAGTGCCCTTTCCGCTTGACGGCTTCACCAACTACTTCCTCAGGCAGAGCTTCTTGGTCACCACATACGATTCTGGCCCGAACAGAATCAGCAAAGTGACTGCAGAAAGGGATACAATCTGCGCTTTATCTACCCGCGGCGAGATCTACACTGTATCGATCAGTCAGCGGCAGGACATTAAAGCCAGTGTATCTACCACGAATCCGACCAAAATTCGTGGCGCGATCTCAACACCTCAGCGTATCTGGTCGCCCAAGAAGAGCAGCATGGCCGCCCGGGACGTCGGTCTTGACGCTGACGGCAGCATCATTCTTTCTACCGAAGAGGGCAGTGTGTGGAAGCGCACGAAGCGCGCCACTATGAAGGATGCATCAAATGTTGCCACGTCGGAGTACAAGCCTAAAGACTACAAGTTCTCGCGTGTTCCTGGCCTCACGCGAGTAATGGCTGTTCGCTCCTCGGGTCACGGTGCCTACGCTGCGATTCGGCGTGACTGTGATGTGCTGCAAACCCAGGTTGTGGTGGAAGATCCTACTCTGTGGAAGGATTTGTTCCCACTGCTGTCTTTGGCCCAGCTTATTGACCACAACATCGAAAGTGAAGACGACACTTCGCGACACCGGTTCTGGCAAGGCACAAAAAGACCAAATGAGATCTCGCTGCTGAAGAAGGCCATACTTGGCAGCGCTGACATCGACGCGGACTTACAGAGCCTTTTCGAAAACGGCTGGAATAGTCCAAATACGAAGTATGATGCGTTATTGGCAACAACATCCTCAGAAGTCAGGATTCCGGTCCATCGTTGGCTTCTGACCGCTCGCAGTCGAGTGCTTCGCAAAGGTTTCAGCAATCTGTGTGAGACCAGCACTTTCACCATTCCCGACTTTGCCAGGTCAGAGCTTGACCCGGAAGGGCGAGTAGTAGTCACATTCCAAGGCTATGACCTGCTCACGATACTTGATCTCGCATTGTACCTGTACACCGATACGGTTGTGGACTTTTGGCATTTTGTGAAGACCGCGCCGAAGATGGCATACAGCTATCGCCAGGTACGGACGGAGCTGATGAAGATTGCGGCAAAGCTAGAGCTCACTAAACTCGAGCCTGCCGTCCGGCAAATGGTAGAGCCTCGACCATGCCTCGACATGGATATGGAGGTCGCGCACAATGACCCTGCGTACTTCTATGATGGCGACATTGTGATCGAACTGGAAGATGAAGAGGTCAAGGTCCATAGCACTCTCATGCGCCGGCGATGTCCATTCTTTGAAGGCATGCTCATGGGTCGCTCTCGCGGAGGATGGCTGGCTGGCCGTGGGGATGATACTGAGGTGAACGTAGATCTCAAACACATCAACTCGAGGACCTTCGGCCTGGTCCTGCGTCACATCTACTGCGACTCTGGCGAGGAACTGTTTGACGGTGTCGTCAGCGCTGACACCGACGACTTCCTCGACAGTGTTCTTGATGTTCTGTCTGCGGCCAACGAACTTATGCTGGACCGATTACAGCAAATCGCACAAGCAGCGATTGGACGGTTCGTCAATGTGCGCAACGTCTGTGACCTGCTTAACGCTATCGCGCCTAGCTCAGTACGAGAGTTTAAGGATGCCGGGCTGGAGTACCTCTGCCTCAATCTCGAGGCCATGTTGCAGGGCCAATACCTTGGCGGTCTGGATGAAGACCTCCTTTTCGATCTAGACGAAGTCGTACGCGAAAACCAGTTAGCATACATGCCCTTTGCGAAAAGTGGCCGGGCCGCTAGAGAGCTTCTGGCACAGCATCCTGAGTTGGCTGCGATCACGGATCAGAACAAGCGGGCAAAGGTGGACAACATCGCTCTCAAGGCCAAATATGACAGATTTGCCACCTTCACCCCTGGATCTTTGGATTCTGATAGCGCGGCTTCTCCGATGCAAACCAAGAATCGGCGTCCGTCCTCGAATACAGCGAAGGCCGCGTCTGACCAGCCTCTGCTGAAAGCCAGAGCATCGACCAAAGACATGATGTTCGACATGGACGAAGAAGTAGATTCGGGCATCGCTTCGCCACAAGTGTCTCCGTCAATCAGGCCAATGCCCAGTGCTCGGGGGCCTGACGCTCAGAGTACACCACCAGAGGAGGCCTGGTTCAACTCGCGAGGAAAGGCTTTATTGTCACCCGGGCTCACAGCTCAATCCATGAATGATGGCTTCATTACACCGAGAACACCGATCTCGCCCCTCATGGTCGGCAAGACACCACCGAGTACCGGGAGGCCATGGACGTTGACGCCACTTCCTGGGCAGAAGACAGAGATGAAAGCTATCATGGCACAAACGATCTCTGGCCGAAACTCGTCAATCGCTCAAGGGTTGGCGGCTGCCAAGAGGTCAGAAGACTCAATGGACGTGCCTGCTCCATTTCGCCTACCAGGACCCAAGATGTCGCAAAAAGATCGTAAGCGGATGCAACAAGTCCAGCAAGCAAGTCTTCGCGCATCGCCGGCGCCAGAAGAGCAGGAAGCAAAGTCGTTTTCGTGGCAAGCTGTGTCCAACCAGAAGCGACCTGATCTGAAGGATGTGATTGAAGGCGAACCTGCTTCGAGAGCGTCGCCTTCACGATCGCCAAGTATTCCCACGCTCACGACAAGGCAGACTGTCGCCAACCCGAAAGCGTCGACATCAAATAAGCCAGCTATTAGTCCTGGTAGCCCCGCATTGCAACAACGTAGTGTCTCGGAGAACAAGACGATGCCGAAACCGGGAACGAAAGGCAAAAGTCAGGCGACCAGTGTCTTGCCCTTCAGCACTAGCAAGCCGATCCCACAATCTGTGCGTCACCAATCAATCGTAGATCCGGCATGGGGTCTGAGCATGTCTGAGATTGTGGCTCAGCAAGAGCTGGAGAAGAACGCAATCAAGGAGGCTGCCGCAAAGCGAGACCTGCAGGAGATTCAGGCAGAGCAGGAATTCCAGGAGTGGTGGGAGAAGGAGAGCGCGAGAGTACAACAAGCCGAACAACGAGCTGCAGCTGTGGCAACCAAAACATCGAAACGAAACAGGGCGAGGGGTGGTCGATCTGGCAGAGGCGGTAAGGGTACGAGCGGCAAGGGACGCGAACATGTCGTCAATGATGGTGATGATAGTTCAGCAACATCGAGCGCAACGAACGTTGCGCAGTGAAGCCAGCTGCTAGTCGTCATTCAGATGACTTGAGCGTCACGAGACGCGCTTCTTGTATATGTTTTGCATATGGATTTAAAGTACTGTACCAGACACGCGCAATGTGATGGATACTCGGCAACCGAGACAATCATGTTCCGAAGAGTCGGTAGCTGGGGCCGATTTGGCAGCGAGGTCAGCGATTGCCCCACGTCAGTGTCATCTCTACATGTATTGTAGCTCACGGTCTCTGCTTTCGTGCATGTGACCGTCCTTTGCACATGTCCGTTGCACGGAGAGCGGCCCCCTTTGGCAATAACCAATGCTGACCGTAGCAGCCTCGCATTTGCCACGAGGAGCGTTCCGCGCTGTGCGAATGCGACGCGTGCGATAGCCACGAGGGGCCAGCCGATCCACTCCGCCATCTGCCGTTTGCCATTTGCTCGTGCAGCTTCAGCTCAACATCGCCGCCGCCGATCGCGACACACACAGCCATATACAATGCCCTCCGCAAGCCTTTCGCCGCACGCTCCGGCCTCAGGCGCCATTAGTCCTGCGTCTGCACAACGACCGGCGTTGATGAAGCGACAGAGCTCGCAGTCGTCGAACCAGTCCACCTCGCGACCCGGCCTCGGCATCGCCAGTCCCGGAGGCAGTGTTGAAGCACATGGCCAGATTCTGCGCCACCCGGTGAAGACTCGACACGCAAAGATCGTCCTTCCGCGCAACCACAGCAGCGGCCGGAACCTCGCCAAGCTCAACCGGCAGGCGCAACAGGCACAGAATGCTATCGACGACGGGCGTAAGCACTCGCGACAACGATCGCATGAGGGCGACACCGAAATCCGACTGCCCGGCAGTCTGGACGACAGCGTGCAGCAGAAGCCTCAGATGCGACGCAACATGACCTCCTACCAACTGCCACGGAACACGTCCCATGTCAAGCTGAAGAAGAATCTTTCGCACGGCCAGCTCACGCGACTCGGCTCAGGCCGGAATTTGGTCGCCTTGGGCGAGGCGCGACAACGAGCACCACCCTCTCCTGGACTCAAGGGAAAGAGTAAGCGGCCCAAGTCGGCTGAGATGACCGGAGTGGAAAAGGATCTCCGCGAGTCAGAGGTCGAGTTGTCCCAGCAGCAACAGCGAGAGAAGCAGCGCAAGTTCTCAGGTACAAAGAGCAAGAAGGTAGGCTTCGCAGTTGGTAGTGCCGGCGACGCTAGCGACGAGGATGAGACAGTACAGCTGGGAGGGCACGAAGACGAATGGACTGAAGAGAGCGCAAGTGCAAGTCCGTATAGTACGAGGCAGAATACTGCGAACAATTCACGGCGGACGAGCGCGATACTTGATCGACCTGCTGAAAAGCTGCCATTCGAAAAGATTGCAGTATCAGAGAAGTTTCACCTAGGGAGGTCTGCTGATAAGCAGGATGCGATCAAGATGGAGCGTGAAAGGCAAAAGAGGCAGGAGCAGGAGCAGGAGCAGGAGCAGGAGCAGCAAGATGACGATGAAAGTGACGATAGCGGTCCGCCTAGTCCGCGGTCTACGGGTCATGCCAAGCACCATGCGAAGCCTCATCAGCAAGAGGTGAAAGAACAGCCAGCGCCGCAGAACTTACAGCTGAGACCAAAGCCTAGGGAAGAAGACGCTTCCGAAGCTGCGAAGCCGGTACTGCCACCGTTGTCAAAGCCTGTGGTCGAGGCACCAAAAGGGAGCGTACAACAGCTGCCATCACCCCAGGGATCGGTGCCCAAATCAGTATCCAGCTCGCTACATGTGACAAAGGATGCTCATCCAAGCACCAGGAGGTTGCTCAACAGGAGTCAGCAGTATCCTTCGGCTGCACCAGCAGTTGTGAGCAACGTCAGTGCATTGGACGACGTCCACAGCAATCGGGGATCGCCAGCGCCATCTATGAAGTCATCCAAATCGACTCTTGACGCTGCAAATGACCAGCAGGAGGACGAGCTTGTCTCGAGGTTTGTTCCTAGCGCATCCCACCCTTCAACTGGCAGTGGCGCGAATACGGCCGCGAACACCCCAAAACAGAGTGGTTTCCATACTCCGGAAGAGGATAGCACACTTGCTGCACAGAGACGAGAGAAGAACGTCTCGGGGTTCCAGATAGGACCCGTCAGTCCCGGCTCTACCATATCTGCTGGATCATCCGGTGCAAACACTCCGGCGATTGGTCGGTCACGTACCGAACTACGTATGCTTCAAGACAAGGCAATGGTCGAGATCGCGGATCAAGCGGGTCCCAAACCGCATCTACCAGCACACATATTCGACCGACGCAACGAGTCCCTGAAATCATACCTCAATAACATTGCGGGTGAAGGCCGAGGTCAAAGCACTGGACTCAGCATGGGCCCAGATGTCTTCCAAGGTCGCTTCAGAGCGCTGAACACGGAGCTCAGAGTTGTGCAGAAGTTTCGCGATCCCATCGGTGAAGCTGTCATAAGACTGAGGGGCTGCAAGGGCAGTAAGCTGCATCAGCACGCTTCCAAGCAGGCGTCTCAGCACAAGCTGGCGAGCGGGAATGGACTTTCGAGCAGCAAGAGCGCCATTTCGCTACCTGCTCAACGGGCACGGCAAGCAGGCGATCTTTCGAAGAGTGCCTCCCCTCCCAAAGTCGACAGCACGGCCATGCTGAAGCGTGGTATCGCCGGCGCACAAGGTGAAGTTCGCTTGCAGAATCAAGGCGGCTCTGAACGACAGAAACCTCACGGCAGAAGGGAAGTGAGCTTCGCTGGCAAGCCGGAGACTCGGGAGTTTGAGCCTGCGCCAGAAGAGATGGACCCAAGTGAAATCGCCAGGCAGCTTTGGGGGGTCAGTTGATCCTACACACCACGACGACTTCTTACAATCATGCCCGGCGCTATTGGCATGGACAAGGTCGATGCCTCTGACTTGTGCATTCGTCTGTTGACAGCGATATTTCAGTGATTGTTGCCTTTTCTGTCACCACTGGCAGTTTGCGTGCGTTCAGCGAGGAGTTTCGGCGCGTGGTTCTGGATACAAGTTGGGGATAATCGCAGGAATTGCTACAGGCGTGGAGCGGTGTTACATTTGTGTGTCCTTTTACTACGGCCGTTGCGCTGCATATTATCGGCGAAGGGATTAGGACGATGCACTTTTTGGTGCGAGATACATTACTGAGAATGCAACGTGCTGCAGGTAAGTGTGACTACTGTGTGGGGCAAGCAAGCACTTCTGGGCAAAAAGTTGTCGCAAAGACTTTCCCATACAGTGGAACTATGTGCGGTTGCGGCACTTCGGTGGTCGCGGACCGGTTATCGATGTGGGCAGTCAAAATGGCGTGCGTCCACTACGGGCCACGACTACTACATGTAGCAGGCCACAACTCGCTGCCAACACAGCTCCATTACTCTCGCGCGAACACCACCTTGCGAAATGAGCTCCTGCAACATGATTGTGGAACGAATGTGGCCTGTAGTGCTTGCATCGCTGCCGAATGCAGGGTCGGCAGCAGTGCGGGGCAGCCCCGTGGTCGCCCAGCCAATATGATGACGGTGTACTTGTGTTCCGACAGCGTATGGCGGTGTTGCCCTGCTGGCATGACCGAGGTCCTTCCTTACTGTGGTGATGGGAGCGTGGAGTGTCAAGCGTAAAGCGTACCGGTATTTCATTAGTATTTGGTCATCGCACCGTCTTGTAATCGACTACCAACGGCCGCCGGTTACCGTAGAAGGCCATACCGAAGTTACCACGAGATCACGTGTTCACCCAATCGAATGCCGGCGGGTCGTTTCTGTGGCTCTGCTCTGTTGGATGGGCCGTGAAGAGATTTTGCGTCTCGAGCGCGATTGCATGAACGTGGCTCGCGCGGACCGTACCTTGACCAGACAGTCGCTGTTCGGTCTGCGTCTCGAACGTGGCCAAGGCCAAGGGGGGGGGGGTAAGCAAATCGACGGCCTTGCCGACTGACATACGCTGCAGTCAACCGCAACATCGACCAAAAGTCATCGGCAAACATGACACAATGACCTGTCTGCCGACATGATTGCATCGAGCTTTGCCGGCGCAGACACACTGAAACAGGCATAGTCGCACATAGCGCCTGGGCAATGTGCAATCATGCCGCTTGACAACAAGCCGGAGATTGCGCTGCGTCGGTGTGATTGGTCTACGACTGGCCTCGTCCATGTGCACGGCTATCAAAGCACTACTAAACTTCTCGTCGGGCTTCTGTCTGCTGGTATGGATCTGGCGATTGCCCATCTTATTATACTCTGCCCGCGCCGCTGTCCTTGTCGCGAGGCCCTTCGCTCCATCCACCAGCAGGCAAGCCCATTCACTCATTTGCATCGAACGCTGGACCGGCACCACAGTCGCTCGACACACCACAATCGCTTCTTTCAATCGTGCAAACAGATTGACCAACACTCATTCGCCAGCTTCTACAGTCCAACCATCGGGCGCCACTCGCCTCACGTCAGACGCGCCGCACTTTAGACGACGCAGCGTCAGACGAAACATCTTCACTTCGAATCGGCCTCGTTGATTGCGACATATCAAAAGCCAAGTATCTACGAGACACGGCGCCTGGACGCGACATCAGCGACAAGCAGACTCTTTCGACGGTTCGTCTCGACTCACGTCAACAACAACTGTCAGAACGCATTCCGATCAGCATCATATCGCATCAAACCCAGATCCCGATTTTCAGCAACACCGATCGACCGGTCTGCACGCCACATTCCAGTTTGCAATGCGAGTCTCGACCACCATCGCGGCGCTTGTCGCCGTCGCCGCCGTCAATGCCGCTGAGGTGCCAGCACCGGCAGCATACGACCAGCAGTCGATGACATCCGCGACCACGACCTACACCATCACCCGCACGCTATCGCGCGTCGTTGAGACCGTGACGGCAACAAGGAATGGCAGCCTCTCTACGTACGAGAGCACGTCAACGGCTCCAGCAACGACCCTGGTGTCCGCGGCCCCAACTGGGTACGGCAACGCAACACTTCCGGGCACCGCGGCCAAAGCATCAGCATCAGCAACATTCTATTCGCCACCGCCATCACAGGGTGGCGCCGGCAAAGTCGAGGTTGCTGGATTCGCCGCCGTCATGGGCATCGTCGGCATGCTCGCCCTGTAGAGGCGCTTCTTCTTCTTTTTTGACGCGTCGCCTTTGCGATAGTGTCCCCTCTCAGACAGTGGCCGAGAGCTGCTGCGTTTCTTGATGGTGTCTAACGAGATTACGAGTACCGGCCGCGCTGCTTTTTGCTGTGACTTGCACGACGCATGCCCTACGCTTGAGCCTCCAGTCTTGAGGATTGCTGGTCAATGGCAACAGAGTTTATACCCCCGATTGGTGCGGCAGAGATGGATGAGACGAGTGGCGGATTCGACTCTTTGTGTGTAGCTTTTCCTGGTACAGATAGGGTTTTTGGAAGAGGAAGAAGACGATGAGATCTTACCGTGGTCTTTTCCTGAATGTGTCTCCCTGCATTCCAGTCCCTCTGCCCGTCATGAAGCTGTCCGCTCAGCATAAAGCAATGCTATAGGACACTGCATGAAGTGAGGTCGGACAAGAGTATACGGGTCGTTGAAGAAGTGGGTCGCGTTGCGCGTCTGATTTGCGCTTACTCCCTGGTGTGTGCGTCGGGGGCGGATCAGCTTTCAAGCTACATGTACTATATCTTTATCGTCGTCCAGCATGAGATCATCACCACCCCACCCCCTGCCCGCACATGTAATCGCTGCTCTTGCATGTGCTAGAGCAACGCGGGTGCTAGAACAACGACCGGAGTCACGCTGGTAGGTTGACGGTACTGTCCTTCGGCGGGCTGCCAACCCACTTTCCTCCTTAGCAGCCAGTGCCAGTGAAGATGCAGCGCGTCAAGAACATCGACTATGACGAGGACGACGTCTACTCCGACGACGAATACGGCGAGGAAGATGCAGACTCAGGATACACGCAGGAGGACAAGGACAACTTTGCGACTCTGACGCCCGTCGTCCGCGCAGAACTCGATCAAGCTCGGGTGCCAGCCACGACGCAGCAAATCGAAGAAGCACTATGGCACTACTATTGGGATGTGGGTAAGACCGTGGCATACCTGAAGAATGCAACGACTACGAAAGAGACGAAGAAAGAGGCAAAGAAAGACAAGCCGAAGAACAAATTCGACGAGGCGGCGCAAAAGAGTGCGCAAAATGCAGGTGAGTCGAGTCTGTTCTCTTCTCTTCCTGCCACTGTGGATGCCACCGGGACCGAAGCGGTGGTGTACGACCTGCAAAGCCCAGGTGCGTGTGCCTTACTCGTCTCCTGCAGATGGACCTGAGCTGACGAGGCCCGCAGCCGATCGCAATAACAGCACGTCTGGTGCAGATTGGTTTCGAGGCATACCTTGGACCGGCGTATCCTCAGATCTACTAAGCACATTCGTCCCAATTCAATCGCTACCACAAATCAAGCTACTGGGCGGCTCATCGAAACTGGCAAAGCTGGCGGAGGAGAGACGGAGGAAGGCAGCGGCAGCTCGAGACGCGCAGAGTGCACCGGCGGATTCGCTGAGCTCACTCGATCGCTTGAGCATATCAAAAATTTCGAAGGAGAACGAGGTGCCGATAACCAAGGGAGAGCCAAAGAAGTATCTTGTCCGACGGAAACGATCTCCAACGCCGTTGCCCAGGAACCCAACTCCGCCA
Organism: Dothistroma septosporum; assembly: GCA_002236755.2. Taxonomy (NCBI): domain Eukaryota; kingdom Fungi; phylum Ascomycota; class Dothideomycetes; order Mycosphaerellales; family Mycosphaerellaceae; genus Dothistroma; species Dothistroma septosporum. The sequence goes on from NBZP02000054.1 coordinate 2,515,465, forward strand.
CCGCAAGAGTCAGAGGAGGAATTACCAGATCTTCGGTCAACTCCTACTGCGTTTGCACAGACCTTCTCTACTGGAATCCGAGATGTGAATGGGACGACCAAAATGGGCCTTCGAGACCTGTTCGGGACCAGCTACGACTGCAAAGTTTTCGAGGGGCCTTCGCCCGACGACGCTATCATTCAGAGGCAGCAGGGGAGCAAAGGAATGAACAAGTGATATGAACTGACATGACACCCCAGGCAAAGCAGCAACAGCCCAGCCAGCAAATGGACTGGCAAAGAAGACCGAAGCACTCAAGCTTGATGCGAGTGTAGCGACACCGCCTCCTCCTAAGGTGAAGAGTAGAGATCTCGATGTGCCGAAGCTCTGGATAGAGGAGAACTCACAGCGGAAACCTTCTGCTTCCTTTGTGGTGATCGGGCACGTTGATCACGGCAAGAGCACACTGATGGGCCGTTTACTACTCGATACAGGCGCAGTCTCACAGCGAGACATCGACAGGTAAGTACTCTACTGCCATCTTGCATCTTGCATGAATACCGTCACTAAGCTCAGAAGGTACAAGAAGCAAGCGACAGAAATGGGCAAGTCGTCCTTCGCATTAGCTTGGGTCATGGACACTGGCTCCGAGGAGCGCGAGCGAGGAGTGACTGTCGATATTGCCCAGCATCATTTCAGCTCAGATGCAGTAGAATTTACCATCCTGGATGCACCGGGACATCGCGACTTCGTGCCAAATATGATTGGAGGTGCATCTATGGCCGATCTCGGTGTACTTGTGGTCGATGCTAATCAACTGGAATCCGGCATGAAAGGTCAGACGCGGGAGCACATCTTGCTTGCGCATGCAGTCGGGCTACGAAAGATTGTTGTAGCTGTCAACAAGCTTGACTCGACTACACCCGCGTGGGACGAAGGTACCTTCGAGAGTGTGAGCGCGCAGGTACTGAAGCTTTTGCAAGAGACTGGCTTCAAGAAAGCAGACGTCAACATCGTGCCTTGCAGCGGACTGAGTGGCGAGAATGTGGCGAGAGGACCAGCTGCAAGTACATCGGCGCAGTGGATAAAGAAGCACCTGACATTACTGCAACATCTGGAAAAGTCAGCACCGCATGATGTGGCCATCGATCTCGTACAAAAGCCCCTGCGGATGCAGATCGCAGATGTCTTCCGGGGTGGCATCACGAATCCGCTGTCCATCGCTGGACGCATACGCTCCGGTAATGTTCAGGTTGGCGACAGCATCACAGTTCAGCCCAGCGGAGAGAGTGCCACAATCAAGGGCATTGAGGTCAACGGCGAAGGCAGAGACTGGACGGTCGCAGAGGACATCCCAACACTACACCTTATCGACATCGAGCCGCAGCATCTCCGAAGTGGTGATGTGGTCTGCAGCTCTCGACAGCCGATACAGGCTGTCAAGTCCTTGACGGCAAAGATACAAGCTCTGGATGCCCTGTTGCCACAACAGGTGAATGTGCATGTTGGTCGCTTGCACGTTCCTGGTAGCATCAGTCACCTAGTAGCGACGGAGGATGTGAAGGGCGAAACATTGAAGAAGAAGCCGCGTATAGTCAAGGCCGGACAGAGAGCTGTGATCAAGCTCGTGCTTGACGATGGTGCGCCGTTGGAGGCTGGAGACCGTATTGTGCTCAGAGCAGAAGGCAGCACGATTGCGGCAGGCGTTGTTGTTGACTCGACAGATAGTTGATCTTCGAGGCGGCCACCACATTCAACGTTCATGCAGCAAGTATGGACACCTGAGCCATTATGAAAATGTGACATTTAGACTCACATGGTCATGCTCATTCTGCCACGCCTTCGGTCCGATGGAATACGACTGAAAGAGGCTCATCGATGCCTTCAGTACTTCGATGTAAGGTTATGAGTCTGTCACTCTTTTCCCCTTGGGTTATTAACTTCAACATCGGGAATCACTTCACACTGAATCGGTACAATGCAACATTCCTGGCGTGACTATAAGCACAATGCCACGCAGACTATCTTGTCCCCTCAACCATATTTCCGCGCCGAGCGACGATGTCTGCTTCCCACCACACAATCGAAGCACCACACAATGCTCGCCAGCAGCATCAAACCCGTGGCAACCCAAGTCAATGTCAAAAACTTACTCCATCTTTGCGCTTGAATTCCAATCTTATCCCCATACTTGTTGATCACGTCGACCCCCTTGACTGCGATCGCGGTCGAGATCGCGCTTGCTATCCCAAGGACCAGGAACGCCAGCCAGTCCACGAACATGTTCGCAAACGCGTTCAGCCGGCCCTCCAAGAAGAAGCTGACCATTCCGAGGATGAGCCCAATGCCTTCGAAACCTATTGCGATGCAGTACAGCACGAACGCGGCTCGAGCAGCGATGCGCAACGCTCTGATTCCTTTGCTGACGTCTTTAGGCCACCGCAAATCTGCAACGAGGTCGATGTTGCCGTGACCGCTGTTGTCGAGCTCGTCTTGGAGGATCTGCTGGGGATCGAAATTGTACACCGTGGTACGGTTTGAGCAATCGGTCACGTTGCGGTTGATGTCGTTGCGCTTCAACGTGGCGTTCGGGACTGCGTCGGGAGTGTAGAATCCTTCGCAATAGGCCATCAAGTGCACGGAGTAAAAGTCGTGCAGGCCGAGCTTTCGGGCCACGCTGTGGATTGTGTCTTGGATCTCGTTTTGGATTCCTTGGGTGGCATTGTCGATGAGGCTTGAACGTCATTCTTAGCAAGGAGGGCGAGTCTGTCGGCGTTACCATTTCCAACTTACTTGAGAATCGGATTCTCCGACGTGCTATCGAAAGCTTCGAGGTAGCCGATCCTCGAGGTGTTCAAAGTGAGGACGGAGTAGTCTTCCATGAAGCCCTTGTTCGACCCGGCAAAGAGGCATAGGAAGGTGAGCACAAATGAGGTGGCGATGAAGGCGATCGGAGGTAATGCTGAGAGCCTCATCGTGGCCGTGACCGCCAGTGAATTCAGGTGTCTATGTGCCAGGCGCGGTGGGCGTTAGTGTCAGTGTCGATGTCTACGATTACCGTAGTGGTTGTTAGAAGGATTGTTTGCAGCTGCGTGTCTTGGAAGTAAGATGCGACCTACACTTTGGCAGAGGGCAGCCTGGACTTGCTCGCAATATTGAGGAGTGCTAATCGTGCTCTGCCAGCATACGCTGCGTCACGCACGGGCTCGACCATGTGGAAGTGGACAGCAGATGTTCAAAGCAGATACTGCCCTGAAGCGAGTGACGATGGTTGCCTCGCACGTTGTTGCACTGTAACCTGGTCTGAGGCCGCTGGAACCAGGATGTTTGAACGCCGCGGTTGGCCATGAAGCTTATGCACGAGCTTTATCTTGAAACGTCCGCAGGATATGACAGCCAGGGTCTGGAAATCGTGGATCGTGGAAGCAACAATTCAAAGGTATTCTAGCACTGCCTCAGGTCGATCGTCGGACTACCTATAATGCTTCTTAGGAGCCAGGCTTCGTGCCAGTTCTCACAAGAGTTGCTTCAGCATGTCTTCGCCTATCCTCAGCACCGGCTCACCAACCTGCTTCAGCATCTCCAAGCTGGATTTTGCACGTCCGCGCCTAGGAGGAGGCTTCGAGGAAGGGCTTTCTCAGCGTCTTCCACTTCGCCCACCTTCCTTGCGGTGTACACGATGCTCTCTGCGGCTTCCGCTGCGGCTGCTGCTCGTAACAGTACTTCCGTCAAAGGCTTCGACGCTGTCACTGCGACTGTATTCCGTGGTGTAAGGCCCTTTGCTATCAGGCTTCTGTTGAAGCTTCTGCCGCCGAGCCGCCTCGCGTAATGTCTCTCTTGATGGAGACTCGCTGAATGCACGAGCGAGGGGTCGGATGTCGCTCGGCATCGTGCCCAGTCCGGTGCCCGTGTCGCTGGTGCCAGAACGTCGACGTCCACGATCAGAGGGCCTCGGAGTGCGGTCTCGGTCAGTCTCGTGATACTCACGTTCCCTCGTGCGAATGGTATCCCGCTCGTAGTAGTATCCGCGCTCGCCAGGAGTGACAGTGCGGCTTCGAGAGCGTCCTCTATCGGCCTCCTCCACAGCCACGTCACTGCACTTGTTCGGAGCAGGGCTATTGTGCTGATGCTTCATCATTCCGCCCCTACGGAACTCGGATGAGCTAGCATCGCTATCAGGTGGCGTGGGAGAAACGTCGAGTTTGCTCGAGAAACGTACACGACTAGAGGCATCGCTTGGACGACGTTTCGATGGTGGAGTGATCGGCCTTGTGCATTCTTGACGCAACTTGCGACGGGCGAAGCGCTCTCTGGTCTCCTTGTAGTCGAGATCCGGTCGGTGGCCGTCATCGAAGACATGTTCGTCCCACGAACGATCAGCTGGCTGAACAGTGCGTCTCACATACATCCATTCCTTGCCTCCATCACGGAGAGCAGCTTCTTTAGCTAAAGAAAAGCTGTGGTTGGAGATGTGTGATCTGGGCGAAGGCATGGAAGTCACAGCATCTTCTTGCGGATAAGGCGGTCTCAATTTCCCCAAGGTTGCCTCGCTGACCCCTGGGCGACGATCAAAACCTTGAGACTGTCGCTGATACGATCCAATCTGAGTATCGCGTGAAGTCGTTTGGCGATCGCTTTCCAATGGATCCCGCCGGCCAAAGTCGTCTTGGCGTTTCATCGGCAGCTTCTCTGCATTGTCATCCACCGTGTGCATCGACTGTTCGGCTGCTTTGCTTGCCACTTGTTCCTTGTTCCAGTAGCCTTGAGATGTCAATTTGCTCCCCATTGACTCCGGGTGCTCGACGTCAGCTGGAGTCTGCCTCACACGATCAAAGTCTCGAGCCGACGCAGTCGCCCTTTCATTGTCTTTGCGGACTGGCACGGATCGCATTTTCGTTGCTCTCTCTGCTTCATTCCAGTGCTCGCTAAATTCGACAATATCGCCATTGCGGGCGGGAAGAACGATTCTGCGGACACCAACTTGAGGGCCAGGTTGCCGTTCTGAGCAATCGAGTGCAATGCCCTGAACCTCACTTACAGATTTTCCACCGCGTACAGGGCGCTTGACGGTTCTCGGCGGTCCATCATCTTTCGCAGACGCTACACTAGATGAATCCGTCGTTGGCGAAGCAGCACGTTGCTGTCGTTTCTCGATGTTGCGTGAGTCTTGGCGGGTTGCATGCGAGAGTAAGACTTCCTGCCTGTCCTGCTTGTATGACGTTGCCCAAGCGTGTTCCTTTACTGCAACGCCTGAATCCCGACGAATGGATTCAGACCGCTGGATCCAGGGCTTTTCTTCCGCGATGTCGCGCACAGTCTCAATACGACGCTCGACAGGCATACGCTCGAGAGGTACCATCTTGCCGTGCGCGTAGGGATCGATATGTGCTTCCAGCTTGCGCTCCGCTCGGCGATAGCGAACCACCTCATCCCGTGCAAGGCGACGGATTTCTGCCTCTGATGGCACCGTCTTGTGCGGAAAATTGTGCTGGGATACGGGCTTCTGCTGGGACGTTGTTGAGATAGGCTGTTCCCGCATCGTGCTTCCAACGGCCACGATCTTGTCGGTGACCTTTTGAGGACCCGTCGAGACCATAGGTGATGGTGGTGGAGATGGTGGTGGTGCACTCTGCCATTGCTTGTATTGAGCCTTGGCTTCTTTCGAGACCAAGTTAGTTCTGCTAGAATGCTTGTTGACTACATCCATTGCGTCTTTTGCTGTGGATTCCGATGCCGCCCTCGACTTTGGCGAAATTGCGGCGAGGGGTGGCGGGGCAACACCAATATAGATATGTCGGTGGAAGTGTTCCTTGGCTTCTGGCGATACTGGAATGCTCTGCGGTGGTGGAGGCGGGACCGCAACATGAAAATGTCTATAGGTGTACTCGTTTCTTTGCGTCCCGGTGGAGTCTTTAATTGAAGTTGGCGGCGCAAGTATGTCGACACGATTATGCTCTTGATGCCTCGAGTGCTTCATTTCTTCCCGTCTCGGAGACGGTTCTATTTCCTGCCACTCGGCGTGCCTGAGCAGATACTCGGCACGCTTTTCCCGCATGTCTTGGCTACTGTAGTAGCACTCCCCAGGGACGAGAGCTCTTACGCCGAGCTTGATATCATTACTGTCATGTTCCTCAACCACTTGCGTAACCTTGCTTACTTCCTCCGCTGGCGTCACACGACAGCGTCGACATATTCCTGGTGGGGGAGGAAGTCCATCTTCAGGTATTGGATGTTCTTGGTGGTAGCGCGCACTTCGTGGACGAAGGCATACTCGACATATGTGGTATACTGCGAGCGGCGGTGCTCCGGATTCACGTTTGACAGAGTGCTGCAATGGCGCGTCGGTAGCTCTGGTGTGCGCGAAGCTCACCCTCTCGTCGATGCCATCGCCTGGCAAGGCTGCAGCCCGTGCGAGCTCCCTGGCTCGCTCGTAGCGGACCGCGTATGGCACCTCTGTGCGACTATCTGTATCATGCGTAGAGAGGTTCTCGACTCGAGGCAAGTAGAATTCTGGCAATGGCGGCGGCGGGATTGTCATGTAGGTGGTTTTGTTGTTAGCCATGTTGAGCGGTTGACTGCATGCTCGATATGGACGAGACGAGATGCGTTGACTCGTTGATAGATAGAATGAAGGCTTGTACAAGCGCCAATGTGCTCAACGCGCGAGCTCGAAGTGAGCCGCAGTGAAGTTGCCGCACTCGGTGGGGAGTAGAACACGCAAAGGTGATAGTGGGGCCATTCGGCTGCTTCCGAATGAGTCAATGTGGCAGGTCTAACTTCCTGTTGGTGAATTGAGAACTCACACCTACCTACGTGCCTACCTACCAAGCACGCTGATCAGCTGTTCCGCAAGACCGCAGTCTGGAGCCACGATATCTTCTGCACGACGCTCGTTCCGCGTAACCAAGTCTGCAGAGTCCGAGCATGTCCAAGCGACGTGTCCGCCGCGCAGGAAAGTCAATATCTCGTGCCGTATCTTGCATTCAAGTTGTTCTCATATCCACTCGCCGCTTCTTTGCCATCCTTTCCCGACCACGTATGGGCAGCCCTCTTTGCCCGATGATCACTTCTGGCATCGACCTCCAACTGCCGGGCCCAAATCTTGTCTGCTGGAGCTCAGCATCGCCGGGGGATGAAGTTGTCGGTGAAGCATCTAAATGCGATACGCCAGTGACTCGCGGTCATGCATAGCACAGTCTACACGGCGCGCTTGGAGATCACTAGCGGGTCATCTGCATTGCCAACCAATCTATCAGCAATCTTATGAGGGTCCTAGCAAGCCTGAAGTGAGTATCCAAGTCCCAACTTGTGACAAGTCCCATTCCTGGATGTCCTCTCAGCGCTCTTGCGGCTTGGAGCAGTCTAAAAGACCCGCAATAGCAGGACGGCGTACATGAATGTGCTGACCATTTCAATGACACCTGCGCCATGTAAAGGTCGGCCCGACACTGCCCGTACTGCAGACGATCGCGTTGTGTGCGAGCAAGAGCGCACGAGCAACAGCATGTTATGAAAGGACGGACATGCCGACATGGCAGGTGGTTGTGTCGGCGGGTACGCGGCACTCGGCTCGGCTCGACGTCCCGATCCGAGCACCAATCTCGGCACGTTTTCGGTCTCGTTTCGCTCCTTTGCTGCCCCGGAAGGCAGACAATGACAAGCTGCTACTGCTGCTGCTGTGGCCGTGGCCTTGGGCTCCAATATTTGCTGGCGATGGGTGCAATTGCTTCGGAGTAAGCGCACACGCGAGTTCGATGTCGTTCCTCCTACACATGTAAGCACCAAATGCACCAATGCGGCCGTCGCTTGGAACTCCAAGCGGTGAATGGATTCCTGTTACCGCTGGAGTGCCTCAGCTGGGCTGTGTGCTCAGCTGAAATTATCAGCTGGACCTTGGACGTTGGATCTTGTCCTCCACCTAGCACGTCTTCTTGCGTCCTCCTACATGTAGCCTTTCGCTGCGTTCCCATGACAACATGACCGAAAAGCGTACGGCAGCGCTGAGCCATGGCGTCGAGAAGCACGCCCGAAAAGCCTTCGAGCGAGACGCTCACGGCTGTCAAAGCTTCGATGCCTTCGTCGATCACCTCGTGAAGCCGGAATCCTCTGCAGCGCTGCCCATCAAGGAAGACCTGAGCCATGCATTGTCACATTACTACATCTCGAGCAGCCACAACAGTGAGTGCATCGACGAAGAGGATGCACCCGCGGCATGGACACACACACTGACCCGCCGGCTTCACAGCTTATCTTTCCGGCAATCAACTATGGGGGAAAGTCACGACCAACGCCTACAAGGACGTCCTCATGCGCGGATGTCGGTGCATTGAGGTCGATATCTGGGACGGCGACTCACCATCATCTTCGGAGGCTGAGCCGGAGGACCTGCGAAAGGATGACCACGATGTGAGCAAGCTCTCTGAAAGGCTGAAGAAAGGCTTCAGTAGACTACGCTCTCACTCGCAATCCGCGCAAGGGCAGCCCGACTCGCCTGGCGGCCGTGACGATCACCAGATGCCAACACCTTGGAGGACCACTTCGGGACGTGATGAGCCTGTCATCTACCACGGCTATACAGCCACCCGAGAGATGCCGTTTCGGAAGATGTGCGGGGCGGTCCGCGATTATGCATTTCGGACTACCGATCTCCCTCTGATAGTGAGCCTTGAAGTGCACTGCTCACCGGCTCAGCAAGATGTGGTAAGAAAAGCCAATATCCTGGGTTCATGAGAGATAGATATCATCTTTCAAGGCAGACCACACTCACGTTCATCTTAGTCAGTCGCAAAGCTGATTGGTGACAACTAGATGGTCGAGCTCATGAACGACTACTGGAAGCCATATCTCTACCGCGCTCCAGCTGACTTTTCCGACACCAGCCCATTGCCGCCACTTGCGAGCTTGAAGAAGACCATCCTGATCAAGGTCAAGTATACTCCTCCTGAGAAAGCCAAGACAGCACAGGCCAGGAGAACACACAGTGAGGATCAGGACTCTAGTGGTACCGAAGGTGAAGGAGCCGTGATGAAAGGCAGGATCTCGGAAGGGCTCAGCAGCATGGGTATACTAACTCGTGCGTCCCACTTCCATGACTTCGACCAGCCCGAAGCGAAGCTTCCTACTCACGTGTTCTCGCTTGGCGAGAATAAGTTACTTGATGCCTGTGAGCAACAGCCTGACAAGCTCTTCAACCACAACCTGCACCATCTCATGAGGGCATATCCCAAAGGCACACGAGTGCGCTCATCCAATCTGGACCCAGCCCCACTTTGGAGGTTTGGTCTTCAAATGGTTCGTCATGCGCCACTTCGTCGGGCAGAAGCTCTCTTTGTGATGATGATACTGACTCACGCAGGTCGCATTGAACTTTCAGCGAATCAACGCAGCTATGATGCTCAACGCCGCCCAGTTTGACGGTACAGGGGGCTGGGTTCTGAAGCCCAAAGGCTATCTGCCTGTTGAAGGCGAGCGTCCGAAGCCGGAGAGCGTCTCATGCGATTTGTCCGTCAAGATACACGCTGCCCAATGCCTTGGTCACGAAGACGACGTACCCGACGCGTATGTGAAATGCGAATTGCACGTCGATAGCCAACCAGGACCTCACCAAAGACAACTTCCAAATGGTGCCAAGAGCAAAGGCGGCCAACGGAAATATCGGACAGCAACTCGTCACAGCCGCGATCCTGATTTTGCTGGAGAACTTGCGCTGTTTTCGAACATCGAGGAGGTCGTTCCAGAGCTGAGCTTCGTGAGGTATGTACTTTCTCTTCCTTTCCTAGTGCACGTGACCATGTCAATCGCTCGAGATTGATGCCAGTACAACATCACGCGTGTACTACGTCTGTCTGCTGTTGCACGCTCTGTACGCTGGGGAAACCAAGCCAAACGTCACACGCAGGCAAGTGCTATGGCGACAGCAATACCGCCGAGCACGACGAGATTCGATGGGCGAACCATAGGATACACAAGCAAAGCGTTGAGATTTCCGCGAAATCACCGCCCGTGGACTGGGAGCGTGTGATGTTACACCGCGCGTGATTGCGCATCCCAGCCGTACGGTATCTGGTGCTCGTGCGTAGCTCACCGCTACCGAAGCATGTCGGTACTCAGTCGCGGTGTCGCTTATGCAAGACCAGGGACCGCTGAGCTGCCGGAAGCTATGTGCAGCTCGATTTTGAAAGTGCATTTGCTCACGTTGTAGCCGCTGACTGTTGAGCAGGATCAAGATTATGGATGATGCGTTGGCACAGAAGGATAAATTACTGGGATGGATCTGCTATCGACTGGATAAATTACCGCAGGGCTTGCTCCTGGTTCCCCTGCGAGGAGAAGACTTCAAATTGACTGGAGGAAAGCTACTGCTAGAGGTCCACACCAAGAACCTCAGCACGGCGCAAGCCCAGTGATATGTGCAGTCTGGTACATGCAAATGTTATCGTTCAGTGCCGATGCGAGACTGGACATGGCACGTTCCGATCTGACATGGTCCCATCGTTCGGCAGGTGTCTTGTCTACCTATCTCGGTCCACGGAAGCTGGACTAGCAGAATCGTTGCTCATCAGCGTTGATAGCTTCTGAACCCATCAAGTGCATATCGACACGCCATCTGTGTATCCTGCAATCTGCGCTAGAAAAGGCATGTCCGACTGAAGCGACTGAGAGGAGTCAAAACCAGGCTTTATACGGGATGCACTCGGTCGTACGGTATGCTGCAGTGCGAACCACTCGCCCACAGTCCATCGAATCTGGCACCGGCCTTCATCACTGCATGGCGCAGACTGCGGGTCAAAATCGAGCTGTAGTCGCAAAGTAGTAGTGCTCGCTGCCATGGATCAGAGATTGATCTGCGTGCTACAATTAGCATCCGCGTTGCAGACAGACCACCTGGCTAATGGAGACACTGTAGAGCACCAACAGCCGCACCTTATTTTGCGCGATCGGTCTGTAGTTCAGCATCCGAGCGGAAGTCAATGTCAGATCAGCATCTATACAACAAAGTCAAGATCCCGAGCTCGATCCGTGAGGTGCGTACGGAGAGGCTATGCGACTTCCCAATAGTCAGCAATGACATGCCCGATAGCCGTCACTTCGACCTCGTACAATGAGCTGAGAATTCGGATATTGTAGAGGACGCCAGCAGTATGAGAGCCGTCATATTGGTTCGTACGCCAAAATCTCCCGAGTCAGCAGGGCCACCTGCGCAGATCCGATCGCTCCCCGTCGAGGATCAGCTAGCCAGACAGGGCTCTTGCATAAGTGCTCTCCAGGATCAGTTCGCGGCTTCGGTCCGCTGAGGCTAGTCTAATCTTACAAGTCGAAATATCATATCATCTGTCTCGACTTCCACGAGGAGTTACTGTTCAAGCACAATCCACTCTCATCAAATTCGTACGATAGTGCATGCTGGCGCGGGGAGCGCAAAAATCATCGTCTTGTAGCATTTGATCACGAGCAGTGGCACGGTCTTCGTGTCGCTGCATCTACGCATCATATCAATCTTATTCCCAGCGGCAGTCACTGATGGGTCCCAACATGAGTATGCCTGCAGTGGTTATACGGCCTGACCTGTTTGGCTGGAATACGATCTCGAATGCTCTAGGTTTCGGCACCCGTGACGGCGTCTGGCATGACAGCACGACATGCGACAACGCAGCACACGCTTGGTGATGACTTACTGTTTCGGCAGACTGCAGCTCCAGGTCCCCGCGGTCACATCGTGCTGATATGCATTGAGTTTGATTCTGAGCTCTATTCGGGGACGGAGGGTCAATGCCAAAACCTGGCCTGACGGATAAAATGATGAAGGCTCGCTTGGACGCCCACCACGAACCCATGCACCTTTTTTTGATCAGGTTCAAGTAGCGGCCAAGTGCAGCGGTAAACGTAGAGGTCCTTTGCTGCATGTTCCTCGTGCTAGTGTAACATTCTAACGAAGTCCCGAACCAGGTAACGGTCTCGAGGACAAACTCATCCCAACACATAAGTCGAAGTCACAACATACTAGCTCGCGCACCCTGCTACTCACCCCAGGACACAACAGCGGCATCAGTGGACCAAGCCAATGCCTGGTACTTTTGAAGTGCTTCGCCAGGCCTCAGAGTATGTATAAAGCCTTACACTCCTCCCATGGCTTCTTAAGTTGACACACACACTCCAGTCGCTTCCGTTGACTGTTCGCTCAAGCCAAGCAGTCTCCATCATCAATCGCCTCAGTCGACTCCAGCATCACCACTTAACCTCGACCCAAGTCAACGGTTCGACAAACATGTCTTACAACCAGCAACGCTACGAGATGCTTCGAAGGCTCCAAATCGAGCAACTTCCGGCCCTCTACGCTCCAACAGAAATGGAAGAACATCACCATCCATTGGGTGAGTGCCTGCCCATTCGGTCGAAGATGCCAGTAAGTCCCATCGATGGCGTTCATCCGAGGTGATGCTCACGATCGATACAGGTTCCCGGCAAACGCTGTCCCAATTGTCTGAGACGTGGCCAAACGATCTGGGTCATCCCCGGCAAGCGATGCTCACAGTGCGGTACTGAGGTCCTTTGATGACCACCAACGATTGAGATGCGAAAAAGGTCGCGACGGGTTGCGGTCTTGCACTACACTGGGTTTTCCAAGAGGCGCTTGGTGCACGGTGGACGTTGGTTTCTGGTGGGACAGCAACGGAAGTTTTGGCGCATCTATGATACCGCCGTGGGTTGCTATCGGGGGAGAGGGCGTTGTATGAAAAGTTTGCTTCCGATATTGTGCAGTGGACACAAGGCAGAGGGCTTCTGTCTTGCATAATTTGTATACTAGGCTTGGGAGCGTGAAGCGATGCGATGGACGGTCCTCGGGCCGGCGATTGCCTAACTCACCGATATATGACTGGTGTCTGAGATTTCCAAAGTGCCATGGCTATAATTCAAATGACATGCCTTAGTGTTCGAGCACATGGGTGTCACAATTTGGTGGATCGGCGGAGAAGGTCGTCCGTCGCCGCAGGGATGGCGCTGCGAGTGCAGTAGTTCTAGTGGCGCGCGTGTACCAAGCCCTCGGCAAATATGATGATGATGATGATGATGATGATGATAATGATACTGCTGAGCACCGCCGGGAGGCGGCCGATTCACGCGGGTTCGCTGCGCTGGGCCATCGGCTGCGAGTCGTGAAGGCGTACGCGCGGTATTGGAGGATCAATAGCGATCCGCGATGGGCGTCACCGCCTCGTCGCAGCCGCGCCGCAGGGGCGTCTGATCAAGCAACTACGGGCCTGCCTGCCTCTGGTGTGTCGTTGATGAAGATGAACGCTGCGGAGTTTTGCTGGAGCAGTAGGTCGCGCCAATATGGGTATTTTGTGCCATGCGCACGGCTGGTGACCGCGATCGGACTCGTTCTCTGTGTCGCTCGCGCTGCGCGTGTGCTGTGCCTGGAGTGTAGTATATGCATTCGCGATCCGACACATCTGCTTGCCAGGTGCTTCCCGCCACGTGGAGGGAAAGATGATGCAGCCTGGCGGCAGCGCGTGTGCAACGCTGTGAATTCGAAACTCGAGTCCCAGGCAAGCCAAGCACACGAGGTCAATGCCGGCGCTACTGTCGGACTCGTCACATTTCCCCTTCCGACCCGGCTGTTCTACATGGCCGACATGGCCGATATGGCCGACATGGCCGACATGCCGCCACCTCCCACAACAAGTGCGATACGGTACGCATCTGAGCGATCGCAGTCCTGACCCGGCCGAGAGCCGCGTGCAGAAGCCACGTGTCCATGGCACACTCTGCCGTTGACGAGGTACCATTACGGAAAGCATGTGATGCACAGAAATGCAGTCGAGGCAGAAAGCATCAGGTACGGGACTTGAAAAAAGTTTGACAGTGGTATCTGATCTTCACCCTCGAGCTCCGACTCTGCAGGCCGATGGCCTTCTGATTGGCCCGTCCTCTCGGCCTTCTCAGAGTCAGGTCCGTCAAGCTATAAACGGAGCTTGTCATTGCCCTCATCGGCGTCCAGCCATAATCTCAGGACCGAGTTGATCGATGTTAATTTCCGCATAAGCTTCAGAGTAAGTTGGCCAGAAAACAGAGGTGATCCCAGCTTCCGTCACGTTACAAGCAAGTTGTGGTGTCGGTGTGAAGAACATGTTTTATGATCATCGCAAGATCCCGAAGCTTGAAATCTGCTGACAGGGTTGTCCCCAGTCCACAGAGCGGTGAAGCCTGTCACTCGGCGAGATCCTTTCGACGCCGCAGAGAGCAGAAACATCCACATTTTCTTGAGCTGAACTATGTCGCAGAGTGCAATGTATCTTCAGGACTGAAGAGCGCACGACGGTTCAGTAACAGCCGCTAACAGACTCGGTGAGCGCTGGTGCACAGTCTCTGAGCTCAATCAACGACGCCAGCAAGAAGTTGAAGGGTTGTCGCTTCCTCTCCAAAGACTCCAAGCCATCGGTTGCCAGAATGCATCCACATTCCCATAAGTATGCCACTAATAGCGAAGAGAAGCGCCTGTTTCCCCCTTCGGCCTTGATCTACGGCAGTGTGATAGCACGAAACCAATCACACATCCTAGCTTGTATAGACTGACCGCCGGTCGTCTCATGGCTGTAGGGAGTCTCTCTAGTATGCTTAAAGCACTGTCTGTGGCGTCTTAAGATCGAGTCGTAGTAGGCACATTGTGCTTGTAGTTGGCGCCGCTGAGTCTTCAGATCGGGCCGGAAACATGTTTACCGTCGAACAGGTACGACATTGCAGCTATCGTGTCAACGATGCGAAGAATCGTTTTCAATCCCGTGATCCCTTTTCAGCTGTTTCCAAAGTTCCACTCGTCATAGTCATCGTCCTCATCGTCCTCCTCCGCCTCATCTCCATTGACGTCTCCCACGAGAGACGCGCTACTTGGACTGTTCTTGCTCCCCACCGTCGCATCTGTAGCCTTCACAGCCTGTGAATTAGGTGCTGTAGCCGTTCTCAAAGCCTCTCTCTTCTCCCTCAGCTTCCTCGCACGCTCCTCAAGTCCCTCCATTTCCTCAAATTCATCTTCCAGCAGCCTGGTAGCATCTTCCTTCTCAGCTGCCGACTCCGCATCTCGACGTCCCCTCTGCGTGCTTTGCTGCTCCCTCGCCTGCGCAGCTATTTCTTCGGCCGACACGGGCGCCGCAGATACCACGACACCTTGATGAGTTGTCGCACCATTCCGCATAGACCTCTCCATCTCAGCCAGCTCCCGTTCGAATGCTTCCAGTTCAGCAGGATCTGCACCTTGCTCATCTTTTTGCGGGACTATCGTCCCCTCTTGCGCCTGGGTTTGTGGGTCTTGAGTGACGGTCTGGACCGGACCTGCCTCTTTGTAGTCCATCTCTTCCACTCCAGGCGTAAACGTGACAGGCTTGGACTTCTTTCGGTCTTCTGGTGAGAGACTATCGATTGTCGACGCCTTACGCTTCTTGCTCGCTCCCATGCCTGTCTCCTCACTCACGGACCTTGCGGCTGCAGCATCCTGAGCTCTATTCAGCCTGAGTGTATGTTGCGTTGAGTGGAGGTGGCCTTGCCATGCCGAGTCGGCCTTGATGGTCACTTCGCACAGGTTGCAGAGCAACTTTCCGTCTTTGGTGTAGCTGGCGTGTGGGTGTTTGATCTTCCTTGCCTCGCGCGAGGCGCGGAGCATGCTGCGTGCGTCAGCCATTAGTTGAGGCTCCACTGATGCTGGTCGTGCGCGTGGAAGAAAGTGCTTGTACTGGGAGAGGTGCATCGAACGTAGCGACTTTTGGCTGTAGCTCGCTTCGGGGCCCATGACTTGTTGGACGGAGGCTGCAAGCCAAGGACAAGCTTTCTTTGCCGTAAGACCGTGAGACTGCGACTTGATCTCCACCTCAGCACCACCACCACCTCCATCACCATCTCCATCACAACCTCCGTCCCTCCGCACCACGCACTCGCACAGCGATCACGACAGCCTCGTCAAGAGTGTCGCATACCTTAGGCGACGGCGTTACTCACCCATTCACCCTGGTAGGCAACGTATCGCGTGACCGGCGGCGAAGCGGAGATCGTTCGCGCAAACGCAGCACAGCAACGCACATACCAGCAACAGCAACGTCGGCGCGTCGCACTTCGTGCCGCGATCGTATAGCCACCATATCGCCCAGGAGCACTTCACGCATCGGACGTGTCCGAGGCAGGACGGCAGAGCACGGCAGAGCACAAGCGCCACAGCAGCGGCAAGGGCAGCGGCGGCCTAGTGGCAATTGGCAGCGGCACTGTTATCTTACAGTGCGAAGTTGGTGTTGAAAGTCTCGCAGCGCTGCCAGTGGGCACTGCCATTGCAGGGCGAGCAGGGCTTGATTGACGGATCAGCGTGAAGGAGATAGCGAGCACTACCACCTAGATACTGCGTGAAGTCTTGTGAAGTTGTCGTGTACCATCTTCCATCGTCAACGCTTCGTGTGCTACGACCAGCGCGTGACGATACGAACGAGCGACCACATGGCAGGTAAGCGACTCCCTTGAGATGGTCATGACTGCGCCGCATGACGGCGCCGCGCAGACCAGATCAGACAGACTCCACAATACGAGGAAATGGACAACACTGACATTGCAACAGACGAACCGCGTCGATCGGGTCGCGCGACCAAGGGCCAGCACAAGAACGCCTCGTCCTCGCCCGCACCACAGCCCAAGCCAGCCAAGGGAGCGGGTTCAGGCGCAGGAGCAGGAGCAGCCAAAGGCAAGCCCGGCAAGAAGGCGGCGCAGAACGAGCCTTCGCCCGCAGCGCAGGAGGATGACAATGAAGAGGAAGAGATTCGCTGCATCTGCGGTAACGCGAACCCCAACGACAAGCGGCCCTTCATTGGGTGCGACTCGTGTGAGGTCTGGCAGCACAACGTCTGCATGGGCATCACCGACGATGAAGACGACATCCCCGAGCACTACTTCTGCGAGAAGTGTAGTCCGGACGATCACCAGGAGACGCTGCAAGCGCTGGAGCGCGGGGAGAAGATCTGGGAGTCTCGCAACAAGCTGTGGCAGAACGAGAAGAAGATGAGCAAGAACCGCAAGAGCAAGAACCGGGGAGGAGATGATGGAAAGCCGGCCTGGCTCAAGAAGGACGTCCCACCGCCCTCTGAGGCCTCAGCAGAAGAGCCGGCGCCCACACCCCTGATCGCGAATGGCGGCCGTGAGTCGGGCAAGAAACGCAAGCGCGAGGAGGACGAAGTCAAGGAAGAGGAACAGGCAGAGCCTGAGTCAGTGGCGGAGGTGGAGGCGGAGGCGAAACCAAGCAAGTCCGCAAGACAAGACAAGCGTAGAAAGTCCACACCCGCCGAAAGCAAGATGATCATGACTGCCGATCCTGACAGCGATACGGCGCTCGTGTCGATCAAAGAATTGCCCAAAGAGCGCCAGAGTGTGGCTCAAGCATTGAGCAAGATCATTGGAGCCGACATCGAGAAGCGTGCAAAGTCTGGTTCGAAATTGCCGACCGGACAGACTGGAACTTCGCTCGGCGAATACTACGCCGTGCGCATAGAATACTCGCTTCACATGAACCATGGCGCGGGCCAGGAACCTTACAAGCAGCAGTTCCGCACACTGCATGCCAACCTCAAAAAGAACACGGGGCTCATCGAGAAACTGATGCTTGGTTCGCTCACGCCGGACGAATTGTCCACCATGGACAGCAGCGAAATGCTGAGTGAAGATAAGCAACGTGAGCGTGCTTCGATGAAGGAAGCACTGGACCGTCAAGCTGTCGCAGTGCAGGAAGATGGCCCAAGATACAAGCAGGACCACAAAGGTTACCACTTGATTGAAGGCGATGCGATTCAGCAGACCACGGGCCCATCTGAGCCACGACCTGCTCCTTCGCGAGCGAGCGCGTCGCAAGACGCGGCTGGCAGACCAAGTTCAAGTCGGTCGCCCACTCATCAGGGACCCCTCAGCATTGACACCAAGCAGACAGAGGCTGAGCTGGAGCGCCGTGCATCAAATCAGAACTTCAGTATGGACAAAATTTGGGAGAAGACAGGCAATGCGCAGTCTCCAACCGCCAACACTTCACGCCCTCTCCAACGGCATGCGCGACGAACGAGCTCGATACAGGCACAACCGCAAACCCAAGGCAATGGCGCCAAGGACGATCCCGACATTGATCGAATGCTCGAAGACAATGACGACACCTATTCTCCAGCCCCGATCACTGGCGCGGACTCCATCATATGGCGTGGCAAGCTTATTCAGACTCATGAAAACAATGCACCCACCGTCAACGCACGATTCGTCGCAGGCCGAGACCTTGCATCGACAGTCCCATGGCAGGATCTGCTGCCACACAAACTATCAATCGATGGACGACTGGCGATCGCCAAGGCGGAGGAGTACCTTTGCGGCCTGCGATGGAGCTCCACCAGCGATGTTGCCGTTCTGGCACTCACGCCATACGATAATGCCCAGCTGTTCAACGACGTATTCGAATACTTTCATAGTCGTCAAAGGTATGCTGTGATTGAAAACGACAAGCCGTACATGGTCAAGGACTTCTACATCATCCCATTACAAGCTGGCGCGGAGCTACCTCCTCACATCAGTATGCTTGAGCATTGCACGATCAAGCAACCCATCGAGGAGCGTATGCTGCTTGCCACATTGATTGTCGCCCGCGCACCTTCTAGTCCGTCTAAACAAGACTCGACTCTTGGCAATGCAATGGGCACTAATGGAAACCACCTGCCACCACATGTCCGCCAAAGTATCGGCGGCCCGGCTGGATCACCATTGACCGCACAAACGCCAACATTTCCGCCTCAGCAAGGGAGTCCACAAGCTGGTTACGGCGCTTCCGCGCCGAGTCCTTTTCCCCCTAACCCATATGGTCCATCCCAGCCGACACCACCGGGACAAGTGGCTGCGTATCCCGCGCCAAATGTACCGTCACAGCATTCGCAAGTGGAACAGATCCTCGGCGAGCTGCAGTATACACCGACGGCCAAGATGATACTGAGTCAAGCACCTTTATCTGTCGACCAATTGAACAACTTGAGGACGATACTCGTCGAAGATCTGAACGCGAGAACCGATTTTGAGGCATTGACGCGGAAGCTGTTTGCAGACAGATCGTAGAGCGATCGGCAGCATTTGCTTGCATCTTTGGCGAGTCTTTGAAGAGATGGAGCATGTGGCGGGCTTTTGGTGCAGTGACCATCAACGTCAGAAGTGTAGAAGCGCACGGGAGTCCATCCTTCTGGCGATGAGAAGATCAGCCTGGATCGATGCCCGATCAAACCACTCGGCGATGACGCGCGCGGTGTGTAATGAAGAACGGTGTTGGAGGCCTTTATGTTTATTGCAACATGATACCCTTTTCAAGGATATGGGAGGTCACAGCGGTAGCATGTTGGTCTACAATGCTCCAGAGGAGAAAAGTCCAAACATTGGACATACTATACGGCGGCACTCCCGCCTCTCGCACAACTAGATTCATGTGTATGCCTTACCAAATAGCTTTTCAGTAGTCATGCGTCCTGGTTACGTACATTTCAACATCGTACATCTATCCTCTATGTTCTGTTGTTGTTGTTGTTGTTGTTGTCCTTCATGGGTATCGTCTAAAAGTACAGTACAGCCCCCGTGGCCTCCTCCCCTTTTTCGCTGAACAGACCCCATCTTCTATTCCCAACGAACCCGACCATTAAAAGCTAAACAACCCAGACCTTCTCTTCCCAAATGGGTAAACAACGATTGCACTCAAGAATAAGCCCACAGTAATGCCAATTGCCACCTGCACAACGGAGTAGCCCACCGTAAATGCAATGCTGTTCAGTCCCTCTGCTGCAGTAGAAATCGACGTGCTGTTCACCACCGTAGTGCCATTGGTAGCGTTGCCCGTGATTTGGTTGGCACTTGCAATACCCGCTACCAGCGATCCATTGACCGCAAGACCGGATGGTACTTGAACAAAGATAGCAGGCAACATAGCGGCCGCTGCAAGACCGTAACCCACGCGTCGAGCAGCCGGCTGGAAATTCGAACGAATTGACTCATTGTCACCGATAACTTTGCCTTCTTCCATAGACTTCGGGGACTTGTTCCGACTATGGTGACCAAAGATCCTCTTTCTGAACGCTTTCCAACGTGGACGCAATCTTTCCTCCCAGAGATCCCAGCCGCGGTTTTCGATTCTGCCTCCGATTCGGCTGTACAAATTCGCAAGGACACCGATGGCGAGGGCGCCGAGTGTGTTGCTGACTTGGGTGTTACCTGAGAAGCGGCGGGCGGAGAAATAGTTGACGACATAGCCAGCGAAAGCGATGATCATCATGACTGGCGCCTGCTTCCATTTGGCCTGGTTGATGACAATGAGACACATAGTGAACCCGGGGACGAAGAAGAAGAACCAGTACTCTGGGATTTGGTTCTTACATGTGGTCTCGCTCGTGGCGTTTTTGTCCAGGATGCCGTAGATGGCGGTGCCGATAGTGATCCCGAAGCCTAGGAAGAGGGAGTAGATGATGGCGTAGACCATGCGGACACTCCCTGCCACGATGGAGCGAGATTGCAATTCCAGAGATGCGCAGAGGACGGTGTAACCAGGGAGAATGAGTGCAATGGATGATTGGGCGAGAGCTGAGAAGCAGAAGAGATTGCCCCCTCTGATGCTTCCGAACGCTCGCGCGAGGAAACTGGTGATGACAGCAGCCGAAATTTCGAACACGTTCGCGTACAGGTCCGATGCTGGAGCGACGTAAAGCTGCAAGAAGCCAAGAATACATCCCAGGACGAAAGCAATGGGCAGGTCGATAAGCCTCGCGCCAAAAGCGAAAGGTCCGACGCAGACTGCGGCCAGACCATACACCGGTATTCGGACGAAGCGGTTGTGCTTGGGGTCGCGATTGCTGACCTCCTTGAGTCGGCCATGTGCCTCCTCGACACCAAGCTTATCGTGCACGACTTCCTTGTAGACTTCGTGGACGTCTCGGAGTTTTCCTAAGTCCAGCCCTTGAGCAACCTTCACCAGTTTGACCTCGCTCGTGTGCGTTTCGCGATCCTCGAAGGACATTATCATGGCACCAGGGATGTACAGGAACTGTGCCTCGATTTCCAGTACTCGCGCGCTCATCGTCATATACTCTTCCAATCGATGTGTCGGTGCTCCATATTGCATCAGTGCTCTACACAGCCGTTGGAGGTACTTCTGCCGAGCGATCGTTCCAGCAATGTGCGCCGTGATCCTGTACTCTTCTTGAAGTCTGGGTCTGCTAAATCTATTCAGCATTCCTCCACTGCTGGTTCTCTTGCCTGCACCTGGCCGTTTCTGCTGCTGTTCCCTAAGTCTCTTGCTGACCTCTTCGCCGAGATCGCGGTTGGATACTGCTGCTGACCCAAACGATGAAGACGTGCCCACCAATGTAGCCAGCGAGGAAGTCGACTGATTATCATCCTTCCTATGCGAGTACCAGCGACGATTATATGTTGGCGTCGTGGCTCCTGATTCGGGGGGCGAGTGAGCAGGACTTGACATGGCGGAAAAGTCACCACTTGATGGCCGCGAGGGTCCCTTGCGACTAGTACTGCTGTTTGGATCGCCATAAAGTTTCAGTAACGATCCAAGTATGCCACCACGGTACTGGTCCGGATGAGGCATATAGTCTTCCATGAACTGCTGGTCCTCAGTGGGCGTCACAGCTCCAGATTGTCGACCTGATTGCGGCTCGCTTGGCGTGTGTTTGAATGCATGTCGTGGATTTGTGTGTCTTCTTACCAAGTTGAATGCCTCTGCGGTCGACGCCTTGCGGAGCTGTGGTGGGAAGTCTGTCGCTTCATCTTCTGAGTCCTTATCATCCAGATCTTGCAGAGGGATGTCGCCGGCCGCAATGCTTGGAATCCGCCCATCAGGCGAGCTCCGTCTGGAGACCGGATTCGAGTATGCCTGTGCTACACGTTCAATGTCCTTGCCACGTTCAAAGGCTTTTCTGGCGCTCTGCTGTCGTTGCCTGTGGCGTTCGTCGTCTCCCGGGCTTTCAGTCTCAATCCATGGCTCCTCGGGTCTGCTGGAATTGCCCTTGCGAATAGCTGGTCTCGGCCGGGGTATATCGAGATTGCGGCTAATGGCTTCATACAACTGTTCGGTCTTCTGCTCGGACAAACGTGGAAGATGCGACCTGTCATTCTCTGGCGGAAGGAGCTGATCACCACTACTTTGCCTGCGATGTCCAGAGGGAGTACTATGGCCACTGCCAGCGGGTGAGCCGTACTTAGGACTGAGGTCGAAGGGCGAATGAGACCCATTTCCCTGGGATTCGGCAAAGCTCGATCGTTTGCCTGACGGATCGACTTCCTCACCCCCGGTGAAACCGACCTTCTTCTTGCCTTTTGGCTTATCTCCAGGTGCGGCTGGGGTGCCTCCCTCTGCGCTTGTAACCACGCCACCCGAAGATGAGGTGCCTTCGGGCGACTCTGCCATCGCTGAGTCGCCGAAGGGATTGGCGAGCTCCTCAACGGGAGTGCTCATGCTGCTGACAGGCGACCCGCAGCGGTGGCAGACGTCAGGAACGGAGACAAATGGACCCCGGTTCTAGGTATGTCCAGACGAGGCCGCATCCGGTGGCGCGGGAGTTAAGTTATGCTGCTCGATCTGAAACAAAGGAATGTAGTGTCAAGTACTGCCGGCAGGTTCTCCTTTCGGAATACGCCTTCGCTCTTGATAATTTGAGGAGAGGTGACAAGGAAAGGTGCACTGTTGTAGCGTTGCACACAAAGGTATCCAGACGAGGCCGAAGTAATGCCACAAGAGACTGTGCCCTTTGAGTCTAATTACACATGGCGGCAGGGAGGCGAGGGATGACGAGAAGAAAGGAGGATTGGACGCAGCAAGAACAGATAGAGTTGTGCAAGTGAGAACCGCTCACCTTGGAATAGAAACACTGGATCTGCTTCTGGCAAGCTTCGTTTGCTGTGGATACTGTAGCAGGAGTACGACGATCGACAGTCGAGACAAGAGCATCGACCAGGTTTGCGCGTAGAGAGACCCCGTGGACCCGTCATTCCGCGCAGTCCGCGGTGCACTGTCGACCGAACCAGAGGCTGCTGCGCGTGGTGGGTCCAGATAGCGATGCGATGCGTGTCGCGTGTCGCCCGAAGCAGCGGCGCGACTGTGTTATCGGACATGCTAGCGCAGTGGACAATCGTGACTGTGGCAGTGACACCTGCTGGGAGCCATGGAGCCAGTGGCTCGGATCTGTGAAGCACATGGCTTTGGCGGTGCAGTCGAGAAGGACCGAAGAGTTGCCATGGCGGAAATTGTTTGCACAGAGGCTAGAGCAAAGATCAGGTATCATTGCAGTAGGAGGCAACGACAGGATCTGCCGCTGCATGTTGTTGTTGGCCAAACGCCTCATGCATTTGTTGGGTCGTCGTAAGTGGCGGCAAACCGCAATAGTCATATATGGGACAGAGGATACGTGTGGGCGCGCGCGTTGGGAGGTGCTGTCTGTGGTGCGTTGAAAACTCTCAACAAGCAACGACGGACGGCACGGGAAGCCGTCTCGGGTGCCGCCAAGTATGCCAAGCTACCTTGGTTGTATTAGTAAGATGCCGATAGATCCCGTTCGTGGCTGGCGAGCACAAGTAGGAGGTAGCTTGTCAGGTCCAAGTGCATGCGATGATCAAGCAATGTCGTGTGCAGCGCCGGGGCTGCCCTCATCAAGCGCCGTCATGTCGTTCTCTATGTAGAGTGCTATATGTGACTCTCTCCTTGGAGTTAGCACCAGGACAGACCATCGATCCGTGTCAAGCCTGTCCGGACGCCATCGCAAATGATACATCCACGAACTGAGCCACCTTCCGAAACGCCTCTTGACGACCTCTAGATAACTCCCAGCCCAAGATGGGCATACCCATGACCTCAACTCCACGTCTTTTCCGAGTCGTGGCCACTCTCAGAATACCCGGAGTCTCTTGCGCTAACAGTATCGTCATCCTCCTCGAAATCTATGTCGTATTCTGGTTCCGTGCGAGTGTCTGCTCTCTCCCTACCGTCTGCCTCAACGAGATCGGCATCGTCGCCTTCTCCGTGTCCAGCTGCTCCTCCGCCCCAACCTTTCTGCTCAGCAGCTCTAGTGTTCCAGCGCAGGGTTCTTGAAATGCTGTCGAACCACTCCAAGGGCTGCCCCATTACGGTCGGAAAAGGATACTGCGATGCTCGAACCACTACTTCATCGCCGCGGCCAAGCTCGACTCGCCCTTTGCCGTCAAAGGATACAAAGGCGCCGCCTCTGCTGGTAGAAGGAATTGCTACCTTGAGAGCCATATCATCGTTGAGTAGCATCGGTCTGAACGATAGCGTGTGCGGACAGATAGGTGTCAAGAGGATGGCGGGAATGTCTGGGTGCACCAAGCTCCCACCCGCGCTCAAAGAATAGGCTGTGCTTCCCGTGGGTGTGCTGAGAATGATTCCGTCCGCGCTTATGCGGGTCAACAAGCTTCCGTTTGCATATAGGTCCAAACTTGATATGTATGATGATGGTCCGCGATCAATGACCAGCTCGTTCAAGACTTCATGTGTTTCGCCTTCAATCTTGGCAGATTGTGATTCACCTCCGAATTGACTGGTGCTTGTCGAGACACTGGCTGAAGATGCAGACGAAATTATTGCCGGCGATGCAGCAGACCGATATACTGTGCAAGTGAAGCGCATACGAAGATTGACACGCATGCCGGTCTCGCCCATCACGCGATTCAGCTGGTCCTTGTACTGCTCAAAGTTGAAATTCGTGAGGAAGCCAAGAGATCCCAATGAGAAGGACAGCACAGGCGGCACAATCCGTTGAAAAAGCCAGGACGTGAACAGGACAGTTCCGTCGCCGCCAAGTGTGATGACCAGATCAAAGAGCTCTGGCCTTTCCAAACACAGATTCGGAGTCCAGAAGTGCAGCATGTCGGTGAACTTGGTATTCTGTTCCAGCAGCGAATCCATGCCAAAACGTTTCGACTTCCGCAGCTTCGAGTCGACCCAAACGTTGACTCCAACGTCCTTGCCATATCTTGGCGTGCCCAGCAGGAATTCTGCAAGTTCTTGAGTCAACTTGACAAGTGTGTTGTCCCGCGCCTTGGTAATGATCATCACGTTGCGCACAGCCCGCTTGAGCGGCCGTCTTTGCAGTTGCCTCGAGACTTCTCTTACTGATGCAGCGGTTTGCATAAGCCTGCTGTGCGATAGCTGATCGTCGCCTTTGATTTCCTCCAGAACTTTTTGAATATCGACCGCATCCCCAAATCTTTTGTGGAAGTAACAGGGGCTCGTGAGCGCTGCAAGCCTGGCTATAGAAGGCGTGTCGGAACAGATATTGAATCGTGCCATGGCAGCACTGAGATCTTGCTGACCCTGCGGGGTCCTGGTGCGCTTCTCTTCCAACATCTCTTCAACGGTCGCTTGCGCCGCGAAGACTTGCGGTGCGGGCATAGGCACTCGTGCAGCACCGGTGGAGAATCTCCTTGGGGTTGCGTCGAGCGTTGCAGGGAACCCGTCCAGACGGTCGAAACTGTCACGTCGAATGAGCGTTTTGGCAAGCGCCTCCCCCAAGGCCGACTTGCCCTTTGTCGCGCCATTGCTTGGAGTGCCCGGGTACGATGCTGCATCCATGACGCTGGCGGCTACAGGAGAGCTCATGGCTGGCAATGCAGATGCAGTGGGATGAGGTGATGCGGTCCCTAGGCTAGTTCAACCAGGATTGGTCGGCGTTAGGAGCGGAGATGGCAGCACAAGCAGATCTCACGATCCGGCCGCGAGGAGCAGCATGCCATGGAGGTAGTGGCGGAGGGGCGGGAGAGGAGGACCGGTGGTGGAAGAGGAAAAGGCGGAGACATGGTTTCGCGGTGGTTGTCATACAATGTAATCATATGATAATCCACACGGTGCTCGGCGGAAGGGTCCTGCCCTGTCCCCTCGCCGTTGCCGACGATGAGCACATCCCTGCGAAACGACTGTCCTTTACCGCACACAACTGCTCCGCTGTCGGTGACCGACCAACAACCACATGGCTGCTCTTCGCAGACGAGTCTCCGCATCGAGCACATACTCATCGCATCGCGTCGTTCGAGGGAAGGACGGGGACAGCATCGGTGACGGCATGCACGTGTTTGGAGTCGGTTGTAGTCGGTTGTAGTCCATCCGAAGCAAAGGACAGCAATGCCCACTTCAGCTTTGTGGGAAAGAACAATACTGATATCGCACAGAGCGCGTTTGCTCCGTGGATTGGAAGAGTAGCCGGTACTCCTTGAACTTATTGGACCATCCTGATATCCATGAATGACCACTGGTCTTTGAGCCTCGTCCTACTCAGCAGCGCGAACAGCCTTCGGAGCATGAACTTCGCCTTGGCCTACTGGCTTGTACTCCTGCCTGCAATGACGGACGACTACTCTTGACGGAAGTAAGAAGAGCACGAATGAAATGCAACCATTCACACCGATAACCATACATCTGCCGAACGTCGCGTAGCTGACCCTGGCTCAGATCATATGTCAAAACCGGTACTTTTGCACTGGTAACATCATAGCAATATACTACCGAACACTCTTCACGATCTGTTGTTTTGAATTTGGATCGTCCGACCAGTCAGTGTGGACCATTGCTTCGCCGTTCTCAGTCTGCCAGGTACTGCCCAAGCGAGCGCTCTCCACGTGCACTGTGAGCGAACCCAACCCTCCGTGAGTCTTACGGATTAGGGCAAATAGGGCGCGCATCATGTCATCGAGCATCCGAGGCGTGCCTACGCCCCTTGACGAGCTGAGAACCTGCGCAGCGTCGGCTGCTGATTCAAGCTGCCGTCAACGACCTTGCCACAGGTGTCAAGAAAATCCTGACACTGATTGTGATGACGGCAATGGCCGCGAGCCATCACTGAGCTCACGCGAAATGTAGGACTCGTCACGTCGTCATATTTGCCTCCGTGGCCACAAGAGTAACCCACCGGAAAACATAAGTATGGCTGTGAGGCGCCGTCTCACAACATGATCCAGCACATCTCCTACCTTTTTGACGCTTCCAGAAATTTCAGTCACACTCTGACAATGCCTTTCAATCTCCTTACCCTGGCTCTCGCGGCATCTGCCGCAGCAGCACCTGGTTCATCTCGATTGTCGGAAAGGCAGACCATCGACGTTTGCACGAGCGGATATAGCGCTCAGTGCTGCGCAACAGACGTTCTCAACTTGGCGTCTCTGGACTGCGCAAATGGTTTGCATTATTGTTCACTGCTTCCAAGTCCAGAGGGCTGACATGATCACACAGTGCCCATAACTCCCACATCCAAGGAAGACTTTACTGAGCAGTGCAGTGCTACTGGACAGCAAGCCTTGTGCTGTCTCTTGCCGATTGTAAGTGACAGTTGGTGATCGTTGGAAATGCATGGCTAACAACTTGTAGCTTGAGCAAGGTCTGATCTGCCAGAACCCCTGAAGATGCTTCGATAGTCTGAAGGGAAAACGTAACTTGGGACAGGTAAAGATGCACAGGCACAGCGAGCTCCTCGTCGACCATGTACACACTTAATTCAAGTCGATACAACCTGCCACTATCACATACGTCAAGTCGACCACTGGCAAGAACTATTGCCGGCGTTGATCATTGTGGAGCGCTAATGTATATCTTACGAAAGAGCACTGCACCATTCTGCCGGCGCGCAGTACCATAATGGGGGTGGTAGTGTTCGCTGATAGCGCGACTGATCGCCACGAGGGCTAGGAGGACTGCCAGCACAGGCTGCTACATCGAAAAATTCCTTGCGTCACGACATGGCTTTGCACGTTACCACAAAACCGTTACTCCGCTAACGAGACGGCAAGAACTGTCACTACAGACGGTCCATTACGTATTCTGATAGGCATCCCGATATAGGCGAATTCGTGCTAATCTTGAGGGCAGCTTCCCTGCATAAGCTCAAGCTGGCGAGCCGATAGGCAAACGATATAGTCATTCAATATCACAAGCTGCAATACAACGAGGACTGAATGCTGAAAATCCAGCATATGGTTCAGACCGCTTTACGGTGCCGTCATGTTGCAACCTGACTACTTTGTCGGCTTCTATTCTCAATTCCTGCCCACCGCTGCTTTGAGCTTAGCACTGTTGCTTTTTTGGCTACACCGTGTCTTCAACAAAACAGACATTCCAAAGATCTCGGGCATTCCAGAGATATCCGGAGCTCTGCCAATCGTCGGCCATCTGCTTGCTCTAGGGGATGATCACGCCACAGTATGTGAAAAATGGTGGAGAGTCTACCAACATTCCATCTTTCAGGTGCGACTCGGCAACACTCGAGCCGTGGTGGTCAACAGCTTCGAGGACTGTAAGAAGATGCTAGTAGGGCATCAGTCAGCGGTGATAGATCGCCCTACAGTCAGTAATGTTCTTCCCAAGACGTTGCATCACATTGACCATGCCATAGCTATACACTTTCCATGGAGTTATATCATCGACTCAAGGCTTCACCATAGGATCGTCGCCATGGGATGAAAGCTGCAAGAACAAGCGTAAAGCTGCAGGTCAGACGCTGGGTCGTCCAGCCATGAAGACATACCAGCCGATGTTCGACCTAGAGACGTCTTGTATTGTCCGTGACCTTGCTCACGACAGCCACGGCGGCGCGGTCTATCTCAACATTAGGCCTTATCTGCAGAGATACGCCCTTAACACGACACTGACACTATGCTACGGTACCAGGATGGACAGTGTCTGGGATAACATGTTGAGAGAGGTCCTCGAGGTAGGCAGTGCTATCAGTCTGCTGCGAAGCGCATCGGAGAACTACCAAGACTATATCCCGATTCTCAGGTATCTGCCGAATAATGAAAAGCTTCAGAAGGGCAAAAGTCTACGCAGTAGAAGAGACAAGTACCTCAACGAGCTGCTGGATAAGGTGCGAGAGATGATTCAACACGGTACTGATAAAGCATGCGTATCCGCATCGATTCTCAGGGACGAGGAAACCAAGCTCAGCGGTGTAGAAGTCTCGTCCATATGTCTCAGTCTGGTCTCTGGAGGCTTTGAGACCATACCAGGTACTTTGACCAGCTGTATTGGTTCGCTCGCCACCCCAGAAGGCCAAAAGTTCCAGGATCGAGCATACGAGGACATCAAGCGCCACTATCCGAAGGTCGAAGACGCTTGGCAAGAGTCCCTCGAGGTTGAAGCTGTGCCGTATGTCAACGCAACCGTGAAGGAAGCTGCTCGATATTACACCGTTTCCGCTATGAGCCTACCCAGGAAGGCGTATACGGACATCGATTGGGATGGCGCTATCATCCCGAAAGGCACAATGATTCTCATCAATGCACAAGCCGGTAACCATGATACGGAGCACTTTGGATCCAATGCAAAACACTTCGACCCTGAGCGATGGCTACAGAGTCTCACACCAGCGAAGGAGATTGCTCCGAGCGGCCTCCAACATCTATCCTTCGGTGCGGGTTCGAGAGCTTGCTCTGGACAATACATTGCAAGTCGGTGAGTAATTTCTCAAGCCAGAGCGCTCGGCTTTGTTACTGATAGGCTGTTACCAGTCTGCTCTATACAGCTTTGTTGCGATTGATCTCCAGCTTCAAGATAGTGGCCAGCGAGGAAGAGCCTCCCAACACTGACTACGTGGATTATAATGCTTTCAAGTCTGCGCTCGTAGCGATACCAAGAGACTTCAAAGTGAAGCTTGTGCCTCGCGAAGGAAACGAGCTACGTCGATGCTTACAGCTGGCGAAGAAGCGGACTCAGGAAGCGTACGCGTAGCGCACAGCGCATGGACCATACGTCACATGCTTTGAGTGAGCATGCTTTCAAGAGGCGCTGAGCAACTTATGGCATATTTGGGATATCCTGGGTTGCGGTTGATGTCAATTCCGGCAGTTGTGTGTAATTCTTGCACCAGACATCGTATGCGAGTCATGTTACGTTGATCACACCAAGCTCGCAAGCAAAGCCGTCGCGGAGGTTGCTTTAAACTGGCATAGGGTGGAGACCACCCAAGGCGTACTTGGACTAGTGCAAAAACGCCAATTCAGCTCAAACTGTCAGTCTGATCAATGTCCTGTTGGTACATACCGCGAGCTTTTCATGGCAATTCGTGGCTACTTTAACGAAGATAGGTATGCTTTGATCTACCTCAGAAACTGTCAAAATCAGGCCGTCATATGCACAGAGGTGCAATAGTGCTTGCACGGATACTGGATCGAAGTCCGTGTTCACAGCATGTGTTGATCTATTGTCCAAGTACGGGATTGTATATAACATCGTTCTATGTGATATTCTGCCAGCCTTGGCATGTGTCCAATAGCTATGTCATGCTTCTTTGCATCTGCAATGGCTAGCGAGGATGCTATGCGCGCATGTATCAAGGACAGTGCTTTTGCATGCGGAAGTCTATGGTCATCTCCTCGCTCTTCCAGATGCATCTTCACACCTAGCTCTTGTCGCCATGCCGCAGGGGTCGAAAGCAGACCATGTGCAACATGCTCGTATCGTGAGGCTAATATCGTGATACTGATATCGTGATGCTCGTATTGTAGGCGGAGATGGTTAGAGTACAAATTGTCCAAGTTCATCGACCCAGGCACGGCCGGCCGACTTGGAACCGTCAATGTAATCAATATGCGAGACTACATGTACCTGTCGGCGTCAAGGAAGGAGAAGTAGTAGAGACGGCACAAGAATGCACCTGCAACACACAACAGTGCCAGTGCCCTCGCCGTGACAGCGATGCTCCACAGTCAGTCTCAAATTTACGCTGCCTCCCCCAGCTAAACACGGAAGACGGGACTGTGTCACTTGCTTCTTCCTCTCCTCCACAATGCCCGAAGACTTCAAGCCAGGACATGCTCGCCACGACACTGCGCTGATTCACGGCCTGTCTGCTCAGGAGGTTCAAAAGCTCTCAGAAACATGCATTGAGGCGAAAGCAAGGGCTTATTGTGAGCACCAACAGGATCGCCCGCAGCGAAAGCGACGCTGACGTAGAACACAAGGCCCGTACTCTCACTTCCGAGTCGGATGCTCACTGCTCCTTGCAAACGGCGATATAGTTCAAGGCGCCAACGTCGAGAACGCAGCGTATCCCGTTGGCACCTGTGCTGAGCGAGTGACGATTGCCACGGCGATATGTCAGGGAGCGAAGAAAGGCGACATCCGTGCCATCGCCGTCGCGACTGATATCAGTCCTCCGGCTTCTCCCTGTGGCATGTGTCGCCAGTTCATCAGAGAATTCTGTGAGGTAGGTACTTTTCGAACCGATTAGCGTAGCGCAAACGCTAAGATCGTGTCCAGCAAAGCACGCCCATCCTCATGTACGACAAGGACGGCAAGTCGGTAGTCATGACTTTAGAGCAGCTGCTGCCGATGTCTTTCGGGCCAGAGAAACTGCTGGGTACAGACGTGCTTTCGAATGGTGCCTCACAGTAGCCCGGTTCACGACGATGTCGAATGAGATACTGCTCATGAGCCACGAGAATGGGCTGTCAGCTCTTACGGCGAGAGAGGATCAGTGGAGATAGAAAGCACTGCTCAAGCGTATGGTCGGCCATTAAGGTCGTATTTCAAACGAGAAGAGCTGCTCACAATGGCACATCCTCGTTCTGCACTCCAAACCATAGATTAGATGTAACTTCATTCTCGTCTTCTTATGATGTCACCAGCGAAGGCGGAACAATTGGGAGTCCCGTCCAGTCTTTCTGGAAGTGAGCGTCACGACACAGCATCATACAGCCCCGAACATGAGCAGACCTATAGCACGAGCCTTTGGCTCAGTATATCGCAGCGCGCCATCAATACCGAGCAGATCCAGCGCGTACGTCTGCACGCACTGCCAGGCATGGATCGCACGTAGCAACCATCACCGATCCCCTCCAGACCGCAGAACTATCACCACATCGCGGATCGCACGACAACAAGAAGCTCCGCCATCACACTTCGACTTTTTCCCGCAAACATACCCACAAGGCCCTCCACCTCGCGCCTCATTCACACCAGATCTCAAGCAGCTCCGCAAAGAATTTCTCCAACTCCAAGCAAAAGCGCATCCCGATCTTGCCCCGACAGCGCAGAAGAGGCGCGCCGAAGCCCTGAGCGCACGCATCAACGAAGCATACAAAACTCTGCAGGATCCTCTCAAACGAGCGCAGTACCTTCTGTCGCAACATGGCATAGATGTCGAGGATGAGAGCGCAAAGCTTTCCGAGAACTCACTATTGGTGGAAGTCATGGAAGCGCGCGAAGCAGTCGACGAGGTGGAGCGTGAAGAAGAGCTGGTTGATATTCGCGCAGAGAACAGTGCGCGGATAGCAAAGAGTGTAGAGGAGTTGGATGGGGCCTTTGCGGAGGGTGAGCTGGACAGAGCTGCAAAAGAGGCGATAAGACTACGGTATTGGATGAATATAGAGGAGAGTATACAGGGCTGGGAGAAAGGCAAAGAAGGTGGTGTCATACATCATTAGGAATCTACAGAAATGTATTACATGCCTCTTACTATATGCCCGGTTAGAGGTCTGCTGGATTTTGGGAGTGTGCGAACAGAGAGCATGCAGGCTCAGAAAACTGCGAGACAACGACAGGATCGACCTACATACCGCGCTTCGCGTGCTCCTTTGCCCTACCATGAATCTTGCTTATCCGCACGTTTAGATGCAGACACATGCCGATTGTGCCGTATATCAAAGTGAAGCTCACGACGATGCCAACAGAGAGCAGACAATGATAACGCGAGGTTGATGGCCTCTATGTTGACGCTACATGCAATAATTCTAGTGGCCGTTGATCTTCTCAGATACCTTCTCTTCCTCAATGGAGCCATTTGGTGCCACAGCAAAGTCGCCATCGCCTTGCTTGAACGTGGAGGGAACCACCTTTCCACCACGAGTCCTTTCGAAAAATGTGCTGACTTCATCACTCCAGTCATCGTCAGCAACAGCTTCTTCCTTTTCAGCCTTGGCAGCCATGGCAGCCTCCCAATCGGCACGCATCTCCTCGACTCTCTGTTCGTAATCCTTCTCGGCGTTGTATCGCTTGCCGAGACCCCAGATGCGCTCCCATAGAGACAGATGTTGTGGGTGGACGGCCACACCGCAGTATTCCTCGTCGCGTCCAGCTCGGATGTATGCCCATCTGCGTTCTTGCTCCTTCAGATCGAGACCCGTGGTGTCTGGGAGGAAGACGAAAGTGAGCAGGGCGCCAGCAAGACCGAACCATGGGACCACCAGGAATCGCATTGGAATACTGATGTAGTTGTACAGCACAGCCGCCGTGAGCGCACCGAGCTTGCCCCAAGCAGCGGAGAAACCGTGTGCAGAGGCACGGACAGGCGTAGGGAAGACCTCTGCAGCGACCAAGAAGGTGACGGAGTTGGGTCCAAACTGGTTGAAGAAGGACGACAAGAAGTACATGGCCATGAACTTCTTCACGCCAGCGCCCTGGGCGTAATATTCGTAGTTAAATGCCGGAATGACGAAGCAGATGAAGTCTCCCAAGAATCCGATAATCTGCATCCATTTGCGGCCGTAGAGCTTATGATCGATCAAGAATGATGCGAGGTAGTATCCGACCAGCGAGATACCAATATTAAGCAGGTTCCAGAGCCAGTTAACCATGATGGAGGCGTCGGAGCCGGAGATGGTGGCGATAAACTCACTCTGGAAGAGCTTGTTGCCGTAAAAGAAGATGTCATTGGCGTACCAGGCGCCTGCTGTGGCAAGAACGCGTCCACCGAAAAACTGGAAGGTCATCTTCAAGGACTGTACGTCATAACCAGTGACCGATGACTTCTTCTTCGCTGCTTGAAGCTGCTTCGAGGCGGATCTCATCTTGTAGGTACGATAGTAGACGAGCCAGAGAGTGCCCACTGCTGGGATGGCGAACGAGACACGGTAGGTCCACTGTGCGAGGGCCTTGCCGTACGGTGCACTGGAGGAACCGCCATGGAAGATGAGAAGCAGGATGATGAGAATGACCTGGTTGAACCACTGACCCCATCCTTGCATGAGAAACGCCGAGGTGACTTTACGACCACGGTGCAGACGGTCCTCGCGGGTTGATATCTTGCCAGATCCCACGGCATTCTCCATTCCAGAGGTGGCAGTCATTGGGTATTCACCTCCAACACCGACACCGTAGAAGAATAGAGACCATACGTAGCAGATGACCCAGCCGTCTGTATGATACGTTAGCTGTGAATACCAGTAGCACTGCGATCCGTTCACTTACTCAATGTGACACCCCACGAAGCAGTCAACATTATGAGACCCAAGAACATGATGACAGCATCCTGGATCAGACCCCAACGACGTCCGAGCCAGTCACCAAGGATACCGACGAGGATTTGACCAACAATGATGCCACAGATTTCGAGGTAGTCGACGGCCTGAATCCAAGTTTTGTTGCAAACAGTGTAGTGACTCCAACAGCTCGGGAAAGCGCTTTGGAACAATGGCTTGATGTTGCCAATAGAGAAGAGCACATAGCTAGACGATTATTATCAGCGTGATTGGCAAAGCGAGCTGGAGGTGCATACCCTTCGAGAAGCAGGCCCATACCGGGAATGACCATATTCCTGAAGTAAAAGCTGACTGGCGAGAGAGGGTCGGCCTTTATCATGCGGCCGATGGACTTGAGCTCCTTCTTGGCTTCCTCATTGTCGACCTTGCGCACGAAGTTGATGCGTTTCCCGAGTTTCATGTCGGCCCAGTAGGTTCCATTCTCATCGTAGCTGTCATCGGGCAGGAGCAGCGACCGGAAGACAGATGCTTCGTTGTTGCTCATGTCGCCAAGATCCGCGGTAGCGACATGCTGACCTGTCCTGTTGGGCCCGTGAGGTGCGGCCAAGCCGTAGTCACGCATCGATGAGTCTGCCATGGTGACTCTGTTCGATGGTGGTAATGGCAGAATGTGCGGTATGTAGTGCTGCGCGACCTAGTCAAAGCAGCAGAGCCAAGTCAAGGGCGCGGGGCGTGACAAGCTTTAAAGTATGACGGCGCCTAAAGGCATTCGACGTGTGTAGAGAGATCGCAGCAACGTCCGATCTACGCTGCAGGCCAAATCCTTGTGTGTTGGTGTCGTTAGTGACCAGAGTTTGCAGCCGCAGCCGAGCTGGCACGTTGTGCCCAAGTACGCCTTGAATGGCTGGAGGCGATTCAGCACAGCACGCTGAATGTCGGTGCTGGGCGTACGCAAGGCTACTTCACGGATATAGCGGGATGGCCGTGTTGCTCGTGGCTGATATCGCTGGCTGTGTCTGGACGAAGCCGTGTGATCTATGTCCCTGGGATCTGCGTGTCAAGCGGGATGTCCGTAGCCAACGGTGTAGCACAATTGACCTGAAGTTGGTGAAAGAAGAAGTGGCGGCCGGGGATAGCGGACCAGGAATGCTGGTAAGAGCAAAGTCTTTAGGCTTTCTTGCGCTGCATTTGAGTTCTTACGAGGGGGTCAGTACCAAGGGCAGGGTGGAGAGTCAGCACGTTGAGCAGTCCTGGGAAAACTTTTCCTCTGCTACAACGCGCCTGCCGCGCAACAGCAACGTTGCTTGCTGCTCGATGCAGTAGTGGTGCCCACACGTTGCCGGAGCCCGGAGACAGCAACGGTTTCATCGCGTCCTCGCCGTTAGCCATGACGCTATGGCGGCATGTGCGCGCACATGTCGTAGTACTCGCTTGTATCTGAAGACTCGACGACATCAGCCAGCGTCAAGAGCCTCCGCTACGGTGCGCAAGCGAACGACGGCGAACGACGAGAATTGAAGGGTGAGGTCAAGAGCAGCGAATCATTCCACCACGTGCTGGCAGAGTTGGCTATGCAGAGCCGAGACAGTCGCGGCCCGCCGCCTCGCTAGCGCTGACGCACGCACCAGTCTTCTACCTTCCAGTCTCCTCGTTCGCTAAGAACGACGACCCTTGTTGGATCTTATGTTGGAGCTTCGCCTCTTCAACACATCTCGACACGCCTGCCGACGATCGCCGCCATGCACGAACGACACGCTAATGTTCTTGAGGATGTCAATCTCGAAGGAGAGCTCGCACCGGTTGCACGTGCTATCCACGTGCCATTTGACTTGCACCTTCAGCACGCTCATCTCACGGTGTGCTCGACATGGCATGCTCGCCTGCAACACGAAATCGCCGTGAGTCGACCAGGGCGCGCGTGGCGTAACGATGTGGCAAGCAGAAGCTTTCCTCCCTGCACGCTCGACTGATACAATGCTGGGCGATGCATCTCTCATGCAGAGCTTGGGAAGCTTGGAGACGATCTAGCATCTCTATTCCGACCTCCATAGCCCGTGTTGCGCGCACAAATGCTGAGACACTCGTTCGAAGGCGAAAGAGAGAGTCGGTCTCCACGTCTGATGAGTCCAGAAGAGCCCACGCTCACTACGGTATTGCCGGGCGGCCCACAGTCTGTGTTGCGTGGATGATGTGGGCAGGATCTTTGCGAGGGATCTCCTCGGACACCATACTATGCCCTAATCGGCGAGAAAGAGCAGTGAGTCGTACTTGATCTACAGGCGACCACGCTACGGTACATGTTGATGGCAATACATAGGAACGAGAGCCAAGGACGAAAAGAGGTTGCCGTCTACTCACGCGATAAGTGATATCCTGACTGCTATCAGAGCAACGTAACACCCTGACGACTGATGTGAAAGCAGAAGCATGGTAGCGCCCACTACTTCGCGTGAAATAACACTAATGAAGGCGCTCTAAAGATCGCAACGATCGCAGTTGCTACCCTCCGTAGAGAGCGCGGCCGTCGAACGGCCACCTCCTCTGTTAACAGCTCTCGGAGTTGCCCACGGCGAGTTTGACGGTCGGCCGATGCCACTCCACCGAAAGTTTTGCTTGTTATTCCCGCAGTGTCCACTCTCGACAACGATATGCAGGGTCCTTTGATGCACGTGGAGTGCTGAACCACATGAATCGCGCGTCGCAGAAGTCAATTAGCCACAGTCTAGTGCCTTCTTCTATCCAGCCGAGTGCGATTTCCCATCGTGTATCCGGCCGGCCGACTCGACATCAGACACATCGGCCCCGAGGACGAATTCGAGGCATTGCAGTCTACAGCATATTCCCGGCACGCTATCTCTTCCCTCGCTTCCGCTCAGCTTAAGACGACTGATGCGCCAGCGACCCCGGCCTTCATTGGGAACAAAGGCACGGCAATGGCGTCCCGGCGCTCGTAGACGCTGTATTTTGAAAATTATGAGTGATTGATCGTGGACTGCTTGTTCTACGAAGACGAACGAGGAGGCAGCGAACGCTGCTATGAGCCGCGGACGACGCTCATTGGCGCGTCCACCGTCGACTGCACCGGGTGCATCTACCTATTGTAACACTCAGATCAGGCGTGGTCGTCATCGATTAGGCACAATCTCCGTTACGTGGTGTCCTACTAAGAAGCGGCCCACTTCATCCACATGCATTATCGTTAGCCTACGACGGTCACCGCTCTCCAGAATTCGCTCGGCGAAACACGCCGAGGGCAGACGACAGAAGAGGTGGCTGCTACAGTCTCCAAAACCGACAGCATTATCGATGGTCGTGTACGCCGGGCGCCTCGATCCATGACTAAATATACGAAGCAAACGCGCAAGGTCCTTGTACTCCACAAGCAAAGACCGCGCTATAGTCTCATTCCCGCAGGGACTCGAAGACACTGTCGAGTTGCGGCGTGGACCGCCACGTCTTTAGTCGACTGCCCGTGCACACTGCAGAACTCTTCCACTTGAGCCGGAGGTATTCATGATTCTGAGACGGTGGTCCACCTAAATGCAGGCACAGGGGCGATAGTTGAGCCTCATTTCGAAGTAGTGATCGCTCAGACGGCTTCGGCATTTTCGCCGCGCTAATAGGCTTACGGCTCCGAGGCTCACTGTCCGTTTGGTGTTGGATGAGCTGCAGGTGAGGCTGACAGAGATTTTGTAAATTTGCCGACATCAGCAGTCAATGGCACATGCCGATGAGTTCAGGATGGAGGATGAGCATGTGTGAGTGCGCGACATGTGGCTCAAGATGAAAGGAGAAGCGGGTCAATGGCGTTCCAGGCCTGCTGCATCTGGCTTCCCTCGCAAAGGACCCTGACTCAGCAGTCAGGCTGAGGATGCTACAATTAGCTTGCGCGAAGCACACTGAGAGCATGAGGCGTGCTTTAGAGACACAAGGCTAGATGTGCAGCCGCTCGGCGGCAGATCCATCGCATCCCGTGATTCGACGGGGTGCGCTGTAGATGCTGTATTCACTTCGTGGGTCGGGCCACTGAGCGAGCATTATCGGCAATCTTCTTGCCATATGGTCGAAACGGCTGAGGTAGATTTTCCTGTGCAAACTGCCGATAAAGAGCTGGAGGGCCGTATGCAGTCAAGTGGAGCTTTTGTATATCAATGGCACTGTCAACATGACTTTCCATGACCGCAGGGGTGTCTATACTCGCTACTGATTCTTTGCCGGTCAACCCCACCAGAACCCAACAACGAACGGACCTCTACTACGAGAGGACTCACGCACGACCCCGACAGGCTCAAGCATTGTGGTCTATTCTTGTTGTCTATCAGATGTTGTCATATGAGCTATCTCATCATGAGCGCACTACCGCCTTCTCACCGTCCGATCGACTTGCTCGACTCAGCAGCCACTGCACTCATTGAGTCCACGTCGCTACAATTCTTTACCGCGCCAGGTTCTTGGGAGGCTGAGTAGCAGGTCCTTCTGGCGTAACGTAGGCCTTGGTCATGCCTCCATCGACCACGAAATCAGTGCCGTTGACGAAGCTGCTCTCATCGCTGGCAAGGAACAAGACAGCCTGTGCCTGCTCGATCGCCTCTCCAAAACGACCGGAAGGGAAATGGACCTCACGGCGGTGGCGCTTGGCCTGATCATCGCCGAGCCAATCCTGGAGCAGTGGTGTGTTGAGAGGAGCAGGGCAGAGGGCGTTGAAGCGGAAACCCTCACGGGCATGAACAATGGCCAGCTCGCGCGTCATGGCCAGGACAGCACCCTTCGATGCTGTGTATGCCAACTGCGGAGTGGCAGAGCCCACAAGCGCGACCACAGAGGCGGTGTTGATGACGCTGGCCTTGGTCTTCTTGTTCTTGCGGAACGCGAGAACTGCGTGCTTGCTGCCGAACCACACGCCTTTGACATTGATATCCATGGTGAGATCCCAGATTTTCTCCGGTGTGTCGACGGCATCTAGCGATCATGTTAGCGAAAGCAGAGACTCTACAATGCGCACTCGGCGGTACAGACCCGCATCATCAGCATGCATGATGCCAGCATTGTTGAAGATGACGTCCAGGCCTCCCCAAGAGTCCAACTTCTCAACCACGGCCTTGATATCGGCTTCCTTCGATACATCGACTTTGGAGGTTTCGACCTTGCCAATGGCATTCGGTGCAAATTCTTTGGCCTTCGCAATGGCCTTCTCCAAAGCAGGCTCCGAGATGTCAGTCATCATAACATTGGCACCTTCGCGCAGGAAGAGAATGGTTGTCTCCAGACCAATACCACTGTGATCAGATTAGACTACTCCTCAGCGATCTCTCCCAAACGTCACTCGGACATCTCGGAAGCAACAATACTTCGACAGCTTCAATCGGCTGAATGGAAAGATTCAATGGGTGGCATCGATACCTATCAACCTCGATGTTGAAGGAGCGATGGTCTTGTCGAGAAACTTACCCTGCTGCGCCAGTGATGATGGCATTCTTGCCTGCTAGGCGTCCTCGTCCCTCATTGTTGGCGGCCCTGTGCGTATCAATTTTCCGGGTTCCAGTATTGCTGAAAGACTGATGTCATACATGTTGTTGAATTGGCTCTCCTTATCGCAGATGGCTTGTGGCAATCGCCTCAGCCGATGGAATTGGGAATGGGGGGCTGTTGCGGGCGTGGTTGAGGTTGCGATCAAGGAGCGGCGACACGACGAGCGAAAGCGCTGCTTGTTGAAGTAATGTAATGCAAAGTTTGATATCGCGATGGCTCTTACTCACGGATTGACTTCACCGCGATTCTTCCAGGTTCCCTCGCCGACGTCGCGCGCCCGCGTTCTCGCCGCGCTATCGATAACAATAACCACAGTACGCAATTGGAAGGGAAGCACATGCGTGTCCTTGTAGCACGGCTACATGTGAGGCAGCGCGGGCGAGTGTCAAGCTGGGTGCCCTAGGTAGCTCTCCTCTCGTTGTCGGCCTGGTTGGATCCATCGCGTCAACGTCGATCATCATTGTGTGCAAGACATTCAATGGATGCAGCCGACAGTGCGTCGTACATCCGGCGGCCGGAGCTTGGTAGGTGGAGACGTGAGGGGGCCACCGCGGGCGGGAAGGTGAGATGACATGTGTAGACGCGACAACAAGAATGAAGACATGGTCGTTGCATTTTGCTGACGCGACCATCGCGCCGGTATTGGAAGGGTGCACGACGAAGTAGGATGAATCCTCCTGCTGCCGGCCATGCTGCAAAAGCGAGACTACTACTACTACTACCACGACTACGGTAGTACTACAACTCACAGTGCAGCCACGCGAGCACAACTGCCACTAGCCTGCCATGTATTTCTAGCGCCCGATAGCTCAGCAGCTGACGATCGATACAGCTATGTACCGCGCGCCATGGCCGTGTCATAGTTCTGCCTCCTCCGCTCAGGCCAGATAAGACGACGGCTCCCGCCACTCTGCCGAAGTTGTTTCTGAGAGCGACATCCGGATCCCTTCAACACTACCCACTCTCGTTGTATTCAACCTACAACAATTATTGCCCCGAGAACAGGCACGCGACACAATGGCCATCACAGACGACTCCTCCGAGCTGGAGCATGCCGACCTCCAGGAGCTCCTGAAGAACGACACTAGCATCAAGGTCGCCGGCGTCGATATAGATGGCCAGCTCCGCGGCAAGCTGATGTCCCAGAAGAAGTTCTTCTCCGTCGTCGAGTCTGGCTTCGGCTTCTGCTCGGTCATATTCGGATGGGACATGCACGACCAAACGTACTTCAAAGAGCTCAAGATCAGCAATGCGGAGAACGGGTACAGAGACATCACGGCAGAGATAGACCTCAGTAGTTTTAGAAGGATACCATGGGAGAACAACATCCCCTTTTTCTTGGTCAGCTTCCGCGAACCAGAGGGAGGCAGTCTGAGCGCGTGTCCTCGAAGCTTGCTGGAGCGGACAGTGGACAAGATCTCGACCAACGGCATGGGCGCGTTGGCTGGCGGTAAGTGACACGTTTGTATCCCGACGGCCGTCCACCGGCAGGTCGGGATCAACTCGGTGCCACGTTGCGGATCGCGGAAGGGCGTCGCTGACCAGATTGCTCTTTTCGCGTAGCTGAATACGAGTTCTTCACCTTTCGAACCCCGACCGATAGCCAGATTTCGCCCAAATCCGATGAGCGAAACTCGAGCGCCACCGCGACGTTTCTCCAGAAGAATCCAGTCAATCACCTCCCCAGCCTCGAGGAGGGCATGTTTGGATACTCTCTAACTAGGCCTGTGCACAACCAAGAATGGTATTATGGTATTTTCGATGCGTGCAGCAAGTTCAGATGCGACATCGAGGGCTGGCATACCGAGAGCGGTCCTGGTGTGTACGAAGCTGCTCTTGAGTATGGGGAAATCAAGCAGATGGCCGACAGAGCTGCATTGTTCAAGCTCACTGTCAAGAGCGTCAGCTCAAAATACGGCATTACTCCTTGCTTCATGGCGAAGCCTAGGGAAGGACTTCCAGGGAACAGTGGACATATGCACATCTCGCTAAAGGATAACAAGACGGGAAAGAACCTCTTTGCGAGAGAACAGCCCGATTCCAACCCACCCTTCGAAGGGCTGGAGAACGTGTCCGATATTGGCCGCCAGTTCCTCGCAGGAGTACTTGACGGTCTTGCAGACATCATGCCATTGTTCGCACCTACAGTGAACAGCTACAAGCGCCTGGTAGAGAACTTTTGGGCTCCAGTGACTGTCTCGTGGGGCCTCGAGCACCGCGCTGCTTCGATTCGTCTCATTGCGCCACCCACATCGCCACCGAAGGGAACTCGTCTTGAAATTCGTGTCGCCGGCGCAGACACCAATGGCTACCTGGTTCTGGCTGGAATCCTGGCTCTTGGCTATCGGGGCATTGAGAAGAAGATGAGCATTGCAATCCCACCGCTGGGCAAAGGTGAAGATGTCGGGGGTACAGGAGACAAGGGCCAAAGACTTGCGAAGAGTCTCAAGGAGGCCACGGCGCAATTCGCCCGCAAAGACAGCGTTGCCAGGGAGGTCCTTGGCGACGATTTTGTTGATCATTATGCTGGCACCAGGGAGCATGAGGTCCGCCTGTGGGATGAAGCGGTCACGGACTGGTGAGTCAACGAAAAGGGAATATCTGGTGCATGAGAACTAATACCTGCGCAGGGAAGTGAGAAGGTACATCGAGACCGTGTAGGCGCGGTACACCGCACACCTGCTTCCTATCAATAGTGGACCAGGATCCCAGTCGTCTCTTCCTTTCTTCGAATGCGGACATCTCGGCTCGATCGCCGCTCGCAAGACGCACAGCGGCGCCACTGCTACTATGCTCACAGTTACGGCTCCATAGAGTAGCTTGTATGACCTTTGCCTATCTCGTCCGGTATCGATAGGGGTACCAAATCTTGTGATCCGGCCCTATGTACCAAGCTCAGCGAAGATCAGATGTTGAGTACTCGCCGATCTATTCAGAATATCAAGGCTTCATTTCACTGCAACACGTTTCGCTTGCATGACTTTGGTGCCTGCCAGCAGCTGTAGTCCAGTGGCAACGACAATCGCGCGGAGGCTTGGTCTCCGTTCAACACCATCGTATATATGTTTGTCAGCAGTAGCACATTAGTGCTTGCTGCAGACACGAGTGTCGTCGTTCAGGCAGCATTCCACATACAATTGTGGCAAAGATCTCGTGCTAGTTATTTCTGGCTCCGCCACGCTTCGACGCGGCCCGCCCGATCCAGCCACAGCTTTGAACTTCGTACGAATGTCCGACGCTCCTCACCAACCCCATCAATCTCACCATCGATCCTCGTCGCACAACCACACTCCGTCACCTCGAAGCCGTCCCATTCGCACGAATCGCACGACTGTATCCGCAGCCATCCCCTGAACCGGGATCAGAAGCGCAGCCTACATCACCACAATGGCCTCAACGAACAATGACAGCCTCTATGACCCCTACGTCAAGCGCGGCGCGGAGGAAGGCACAGCAGGCAATGCGCGCACACAAGGACTGCAGAGCGTAAGCCCCCCGCGCAACTCCCAGGGCAGAAACAGGGTGTAGAAGTGCCGCGTTGCGAGAGCAGATGGACAGGCAGACCGGCAGGCAGCGAGGATGATGACGGCTGACGGACGCATAGGAAATCGACGGCGCTGTGCGAACTATGCAAAACAACATCACCAAGATCTCTGAGCGTGGCGAGCGCCTGGATAATTTGCAAGACAAGACCGACCACCTTTCGACCCAAGCGAACAGCTTCCGCCGCGGCGCCAATCGAGTCAGGAAGCAGATGTGGTGGAAGGATATGAAGATGCGAATGTGCATCATTGTTGGTATCATCATTCTGTTGGTGGTCATCATCGTCCCCAGCGGTAAGCACAGTCGGAATCGCTTCGTCACACAGCCGGAAAAATGATCTGACAATGAAACAGTTGTCGCCACCAGGAAGAACTAGCGCAATGCGCAGTCAACCGACAACGATATGACACCACCTCCGAGAAGGCATTACGACATGATATGGAGCACTGCGATAGCCGCGTGCCAGTCACGAACAACGACGGCTGTAGGAGAGAGCTGGAGTATCAACCCTACATAACCCCAAACACCCTGTTGAGCAGCATGCGGAGTTATCTATGAGAGGCGCTTGAGGAGCGATGAGTTGTTGTGAAAGTAGCGCTTCCCGTAGCGACTTTGGTTGTAGTAATATCACGCCTGGATTTGCGCCGATATGCCCACGTACAAGATCGAGAATGCACGGCAGACAGTATTGAGGAAATCGGAGGTGAGTCAAGTCAAGCCGCTTGTGTTACATGCCATTATTCGTACCGCTCAAAGTCAATCAAAGCTCTGGGTATCACTGTTCGCCATCGCATCATGCCATGGAAAGGGCAAACACGCCTCAAATGCCCCTTAACCTTCCCTCAAGCGAAGCCTGTTGATGCACTGCAGCAGTCGCACATCGATGGTCGATCCTCATTCATCTTGCTCATTCTTTCGTGGGAACGTCGCTAGACCGCGCTCGTGGTGGCTCTGCGACGCTTGACTTTGCCGCAGGTGAGGACGGATGCGATCGCGTAGAAGATGGCTACAATGCCCTGCGGAGTGTGTTAGGAACGGGAAAAGAGCGAATAGCTGGAGCGGAGGGATCGCGTACGTTGATGATTGCCTTGATCACAGCGACGATCGCGTTCACGACGGCCATGAAGCAGCTGGTGATTGCGTTGACCACGCTTTCGAACTGAGATCGCGTTAGAATGTGCTTCGAGAATTGACACACATGGTGGCACGTACGCAAGATACGACTGCGCCCATGTTGCCGGTAGTGCTTGTGTGGTTCGGTAGATGGTATTGTTTGTTGCGGTTATTGGGTGATGCTCGTGCGTGGGATGCGGTTGTTGTTCTGCTCGAATGTCGTGGATGCTTGCGGTGAATGCAACGCGAAAGGGAAAGTATAAGAGGAAATACATGTACAGTGCACCCGAGAGGAGCCAGGAATGCGCTTGCTTGTGTCACAGGAACGTCACTTCTTTCGCGATAGAGGCCCGTGCTACATGTTTTCGCAGCGAACAACCTGTACCATCTCCTGGCATCCTTGTCACCCTTGTCATCTCGTCAAGAACATCTGCAAGATCATGGATTGGCTGGCCTCTGCCGCACTCTCGCCGACGCCAACAACGAGTATGCGGTAATTGTGGACCTCG
The DNA here is from genome assembly GCA_002236755.2 of Dothistroma septosporum. Taxonomy (NCBI): domain Eukaryota; kingdom Fungi; phylum Ascomycota; class Dothideomycetes; order Mycosphaerellales; family Mycosphaerellaceae; genus Dothistroma; species Dothistroma septosporum. The sequence continues at coordinate 2,560,368 of NBZP02000054.1, forward strand.
TCCAGCACCTCGCAAGCGCAGGACGACTCGACACGTTGTTCATGAGCTCAAAGGAGAGAAAAGTCTGCGGGTTTAGCGCGTCCTTGAAGCCTGTGAAACAAGGTTTCCAGCCTGGTATACCCGTTCTGGGAGATCTGCCTGCAGTACCGAGAGTGGATTCGCGCCGATCACACGACTCGGAAAATTACCTCACACCACATTCTCAGATAGAGCCTTGTTCAGCGCTTCCAGTCGCACATGTCGCTAAACATCCGACTACAACGTTCGGCATTGTTATTTATCAGGTCCACCATGTGATGATGCATTGTTAGAAGACCAGCCGTGCAAGAGTTGAGCTTGCTGTCTTATAACTGCGCTGATGAATCACGTTGAGTGCTGAACACGGAACGAGCAGTTGTCGACGCCAGATTCTGGCCACATCGCCTGCGCCACATCCAGACGACGCTCATATGGACGGCCTTGAGTTCCCGTATCCGGACACGAAAGCATTATGGGTCATCAGGCAATCCGGATGAGCACCGCCGCTCGTTGCTGTTGTTGACACCTTACCAGGGTTGAGCCCAAGACCCATGGCAGCAGTGGTGAAGAGAAGAATGCCTCGTAGTACAGCAATGCTTTGAAGCAACGGACCTTGCACACGAGCTCGGGAGTGGTCGCCGATTGCCTATGCGAGCGTGAACTCAACTTGTTGAACATGTGATGCTCGAATCATGCGCCAGCATCAGAGCTTAGCACTACACATACTATGCGAAGCTCAGTCTGAAGCTTCTACGATCCTTCCGCGTTCGGGCTATACTGTCGCCCGTCTGCTTCACTTGCCTCTTGTAGCAATACACGTCCGTGGTGACCTCTGCATCAGTTGTCCACTGTCGCTTAAGGCTAATTCTGGCAACCACGGCCGAAGATGCCTGCTTCCCAATCATTGCGGAAGCGACAAGCCATGTGCGGGAATCCAGTCAGCCAACCTGACTTGTCTGATAATACTCGCCTTACCAGGCATAGATCTGGAGAGGTGGAGAGTCGTCCCATGTTGGAAAAATTCGAGACGACTTCGTGACAGCACGGTACAGCACGGACGCACGCGCCCGCTTCATTTCGATGGCGGCAGCAGGACTTTGCTGATGAATGCTAGGTCAAACGCTCTGGCACCAGCGCTTGAGTCGCGCACGCCATCATCCCTGACGCGAAGCAAGTCGAGGGTCTTGAGCTCGAGCGAGTCCAGCCACTCGGCAGGTAGGCTAGATTGTCCTTCTGACCTCGCAGAGCTTCGCCTAGCATCACTTTGGCCACGTGATGGCTGGTCGGGCACTGCAACAAGGCATCCGTTCTGCATGGTAATCGTCTTGGGTGGGAGACCGCGCATTCGTAGAAGCATAATGAGCACGTCGGCAAAGTGTTCGCCTTGCAGCCAGAACTTGTGTGGAGTCGTGTCCAGAGGCCAAGCTAGCGGCGATGTGCTATCGTGTGTTGTCAAAGACAGATCCGGGTCGTGTGTCCAGTACAAGCCAGTCATACGCTCAACACTGTTGAGCAGTATGATGGCAGACATGAAAGTGGAAGTCCTCGATACCTGCTGTCGCTGTAGAAGACGACGTTCAATCTCATTCATGACAGTCTTTGCGAAGGCAGTGCACCGAGACTCTATCGCGGCAAGCAGATGTGCAGTAATAAGTTCCTTGCTCTGCACGGTAATGCCGTAAGTGCTGTCGCCATTGGCTGCGCTTATTACAACGTCTTCGGTATCATTCGTCCTGCCAGGTCGGTATTTCGAAGGCTGATAGTGAATGTTGACATCAAGGTTTTTGTGCGAGACTAGGACGTTAGTCCCTGTCCACAGCATGATGACGTTTTCTAGTAGCTGATCATGCAGGCTATAGCTCGAGCGAGAGGTCTGAGCACTTGTTTATAAACCTGCATTGGTCTTCTCTACTTCGACTAGAGCTCGAGCACGTTGCAGCGTGCTCTTCACAAAAGCCGAAGGCTCACGGCCAATACAATCGCTGGTCTCTTTGCGTATGCACTCATCAATTTTCCGAGCCATGCCTTCGCTCTCGTCAAGCAGGGTAATATCATATGGGGCATCGGGTGCTGGCTGTGATGGCTCTGTGCATTGGCCAGGGTCATCCTTCCTCAGCTCTTCCATCAGGGTAGAGCTCCGACCAACGAGTCCTGGCAATCTCAAAGCCGTTCAAGGTGATGTCCATTGGCGTCGGAGGTGGATTCGATGGTGGGACGTTTATTACATACTCCTTGACGGCAATTTCTGCTGTGACCAAACGATCAGTCACTACGACGACATAATACAGCATGAGGCACATCCCATTACCATGTATACGAATATCTGTTGCTAGATTTGCCAAGCTTCTCGCCGCGTTCAAAGTGCTCGCTGCCGGGAAGATCAGCCGAGAGTGACGCGTGCGGAGCGATCCATGGGAACTGACCTGACGACTGTATGTGGGCGACGTCCCATTAGGGTCGGCAAGGCTGTGGTTGATGACAAGGCAGAATCGACGACGTGGCACAGGGCTCAGGGCGGTGTAGAAGGAACAGGAACGAGCTTCGCCGAATATTACGCAGACTTCCAGGATGATGATGAAATTGTCCTAGCGCCAAGGGAGTTTTGGTAACAGGAGAAGTACACGTGAAACTTCAAAAGAGACGCCCCTTAGGAGGCTTGAGTTGTCTGGTTATATGTATTTTCACAGTACACAACAGGCACGCGATCTCACGGCGACCGCAAAGTACCGGCTATCATCCTGTCACTGTACATCGCCAACGCATGTGGACCATGTGCCGGGCCAGGTTGGGCTGCCTGCGCGCACAGGCAGGTATGAGGTACCTCCTACGGTAGGTAGGTGCAGGTGGTTGTTCATGCTTCGACCGTTTGCGGGAAGAGAGTTGCCTTGACATTGCCGAGTCGGCTAAATTGAGACTGCAGCGGCCGAGCCGACCGGAGGAAGTCGCCTTCTGGGGAGGTGAAGGGAAGCGATCCGGGAACGCAGCGCCAGCCAGCTAGCAAGCAGCAAGTCCAACAAGGTACATCTAATGTGCCGACGTCCATTTGCGGTCTGCGACATCCGAGTCGTGATGATTGCGATTTCCGCAGCAGCTGGAACACCAAACGTCGTCCTGCACAGCCCACAGCAGCAGCAGCAGCAGAGGCAACAGCAGCACCGCCTGCACCACCTGCATCACCTGCACCTGCACCTGCATCACCTGCACCTGCACTGCGACAGTCAGGGCCCACGATGGATGAAGGGTCGAACGTAGGCCAGAACCCGGCGCTGGCAACGCCTGATAGCGAGAAGTTAAACCGCAAGAGACAGCGGCAGCCCAGGAACTCGGCCTGTCAAGGGTGCGCGTCGCTGAAGATGAAGGTGCCATTGTCGTCCGGCCGCGCGTGTGTCGACGCAGCGCAGCCTGACCACATGTACTGACGCTCGCTGCAGTGCATCTCCACAGACCACGGCAAATGCGAAAGGTGCGTGCCGTCTTCACATCGCCTATGAACCTGGTCGTCTCGCGCACACGGACCAACTGCCTAGCCGATAGCGCCGTGAGGAGGTGATGCATGCCCTGGACGGTATCGACAGCACGTGCGGTGTCTGACATGTATAACATACATGCAAGGACTCTTTCTTCGTTCGTGTGGGAACTTGCTGTCCCCCGTCTCTGCCGTCAAGTCGCATACCCTGGCCAATGCTACCTCCTACCTGCGACACCCTTGCTGACAATGCCTCCTCAGATGCAACCGCATGGATAGAGACTGCGTGCCTGCAGTGCCGAAGCCACGCAAGCGACGAACAGAAAGTGGTATAGCATTCGGAGCCGACCAAGGCATTCCTCTGCTGGACTTCGCCGCCGCATCCTCCTCGACAGCTGCACCGCCACCACATCATTTCGACCCTGCCCGATCAGCGCACTCAGACGAGGCGGAGCGGCGCAGCCTGTTGCAGCAACACGATCTCTCGCATACGGACAGTAAGACTTTTGTTGCATTGTTCTCCCGTGGTCTTGGGAACGTCGCAGTGAGTCACCCGTCATTGCCAGAGGACCTCGAGGCACAGTGCTACAGCGTGTTCGAGCGCCGGAATGCTATTTCGTCCCTTGCTCCCGCTTAGACTGAGACAATTGATTCGCCAGCAACCTGGTCTCCAATACTACAATAGAAATGGCAATAGCGTTCCGGCGCTGGAAGACGCTGTAGTTCAGTTACATCGGGGCTGACTCTATCGCAGGCAGTTGACGACTTACTACGCGGCGTGGACTACAACTTCGTCGCGAACAGCTTCACAATCTTTCGACAACTTCAAGTTCACTTTCCCTTCGTGGACCTCAAACCTGATGCAGATGCGATTTCCATGGTGGCGCGACGGCCGATGCTGACGCTAGCTATCTGCACCGTGGCTGCAGCAACATATCCCGAGGCACAAAGTCGGCTCAGTCAAGCCTTCCAGTACGCATTGTCATCCAAGGTCATCCTTGGGACGGAACGAAGCATTGACATCTTGGCCGGCGTTCTTGTGTACCTCGCATGGCATCATCACTATCTTCCGGACCAACAAGTGTACCAGCAATTGTTCCTGATGGCAGGAATTGCTGCCGATCTTGGCTTGTATCGACCGCGACTGGACGCCCTCGATCCCGAAGGTACACTGGAACGAGATCGTACTTTTGTCGGCTGCTACTATCTTAGCTGCGGTCTGGCTGCGACCGGCTTCGACAAACCAAGCCCGTGCAGGTGGACTATCAACTTTCGTCGCTGCGCGAATGGCGTAGCCTATGATGGAACGCTGACGACCGATCGGGACTTGCCGGGACTATTGGAACTTGCGGTCGCTATGGACGACATGGAGAACAGCATCCGACATGAGCTGGCGGCGGAACAAAGATTGCCAATACAGTTCGTCGACCTGCACGCTAAGAACACAATTCAGAGGCTCAAGGCGCTCAAGCGCGAGCATCCATCACTCAGTGGCTCATTGGCTTATATGGCCGCCATGAATCATGTCTATCAGAGGATCCTTCGGATCAACGATGCGCCAGATTCGTCAGTTCTGATACAAGCAGCGTGTAGTATCAAGGATTATCTGGAAGACCTGCTAGCTCGACCGCCTTCATTACTGCATCATAGTGCTATCTTGGACTGGGCAAGTCTGGTGGAGAGTATCGTGCTGATGGCTCGAATTACCAATCGCTCGACGTTTGCCGAAGGTTGGGAATCAGGGGCACTCACATCAATGTTGCCGTGTGAACAGCTTCTCGTTTCGATCTACGCTCACGTATCAGCAGCGCCGCAGAGTGACCGTCTCTCGCCCCGGAACGAGACACTACTACGGCATCTGGGATGCATATGTGAAGGCATCAAGCGACGCATCCTGCATAACAATGGGTCAGACGAGGTCTTGAATGGGCTGTTCAACAGCTTCGAGAATGGTGTGCTGGACGCGCAGTTCTCAGAGCATTTGCTTTCTGCATGAAGCTATGCGCTACTTATGCATAGCCACCTGCTTGTATCATATTTGCGAGACTTCCAGCAAGAGAGCCTGTGATCACTAACAGCGGCAAGCGATAGACCGCTAGGCAGCACAAAAGTGGCGTCGTTGTCACCTAACCCTACGATACGACCAAGACTCGTCGCGTGGAGCGTGTCTTTGCAGCATTGGAGTACACATCGAATAAGACACATGCAAGCCGCACTCCTTGCTGACAGAATCAGGCCCACCAGATCCAAACTCAATGGCTTTTGATACACAAACTCCCAGCAACGCCCTGCCGATCTCAACAGCGTATCTACCCGAGCACAGCGCCGAACGCTTCAAGCTCCTGCCCACGCCCAAGCACACGTACGCGCTTGACGGCACCCTCAGCTCGCAGTAATCAATACGTAGCTCGTGATGGCATTCATCCGCTCTGCACTGAGCTTGAGGCCCACTTTGAGCAACTCCTGAGCAACTTCGACGTCTTTCTGTTGCAGCTCGTGCCACTTCTCCGGTGTCAGTAGCCAGGCTATGCAATCGCTCTCAGCCACAACACTGCACGTTCGTTCCGTCTCGCTGAAGAAGGGGAGCTCGCCGCACGTTGTGCCCGCCACAATGCTCTCGTGGTAGTTGCCTTGTTCCAGAGAATATTCGGCACGGAGGATACCAGATTGAAGCAGGTAGAAGCCATCAGCTGTGTCGTGGCGTGCATAAAGCAAATTTCCTTGGCGGTATTCCCGCCGTAAGAAGTATGGTACGGCTCGGAACCAGAAATCTTCATTCTTCGAGGTGAGATCTTGGAAGGCCTGGAGTATCAAAGGCAGGGGCTGTTTGATATTCTGCCACTTGGTCGCTCGTTCCGGTGTGCCCTGCTCGACGATGGTCTGGGTGGCCGCTTCTTGTCGCAAAGCCGTGCGAGGTGACCCAACGAAGCGATCGAGATCTGTGATCATGTTACTTCTCGGTGCCTCGGATGGTATCGCCACGGGTGGCGAATCTCCTCCAGCGCGAAGACCGCCCTGCTGCTTCTCTGTCAGTGTCACCAGCATGCCATTCTCGCAGGCTTCTAGTGCGCCATTGAGATCCTCGAAAACCTTGGGCGGCGGAGCTTCTTCGCCTTCTTCAAACAGGCCGTCCATCTTCAAACTGCGGCCGACTTCGTCTTCGAGATTCACACCCGCCACAATCATCTCGACGCCCTTTCTACGCAAGATGCGGTACATCCGTCCAAAACCCTCAGCAGCGGAGAAGTCTACGCCAGTAACATGTGAGAAGTCTAGGACGAGGTATCGGATCGGCGTGGCTGCGAATGCTTCTGCGTCAACCAGAGCTCGCACTGTCTTCTCAACGTTTACGATACTGCCGAAGAAGAGGTAGCTACCCAACTTGACGACACGAATCTGAGGTCCAACGCGATGAAGGTAGTGTCGTTGTCGAGGATGACGGCGCACCGTGGACTCTGCGATCTCTCCAGAAAACTGTGCCCGGATGACAGTCTTTCTCGAAGTCTGCACCACGTAGACAAGGCAAGCAAGCCCGATGCCTACTGCCACACCAACGACAAAGTCGTAGATGCCCATCACCAGGGCTATGACGACGATGGTGAAGTATTCTAAGCGATGAAGCCTTCCATAGGTGTCGATGATTGCTTCTTTGGCCAGGTCGATTCCAAGATAGAAGATCAATGTTCCGACGACGATGACGGGCACAAATCCAATGACGACTGGTCCGATGATCCAAAGCGCAGCAGTGGCAGCGGCAAGTAAATATCCAGCAAGCCTGTTGTCACCGCCAGTCTCCATGAAGAGCACGCTGTTGACATAGACCAGGTAATTCTGTATACTGCCAACACATCCCGATAGCGTGTTCGATACACCGTGCAATATGAGTTCTCGATTCAGGCTGACGTTGTCCTCCTCCATCTTCATGGCCAGGTTTGGAATGTTTATCGGGACATGCAGGATACCGAAGAATGTAAGCGCGAACTGCGAGGGTATGGTCATTGCCACAGCCTTCCAGTCGACGAGGCTAAACTTGTAGTAGCTGTAGAAGTTGTAGAATGTCTTATCAGCCGCCGGACTTTCAAACACCCAACCAGCGGCCCGCAGTTTCTCCATACTGAGCGCGGGCACGGCCGCAGTGATTATATAGAAGATGGCAGTGATTCCAATGTAGTATGCTGGAACCAAGAACGGCCGATCGTAGTATCGCTTAACGATGAGCAGGACAATGGCCAGGGCAAGAGGTGGTAGCCACTGTGCTAGGCTCATAGGAGCGGAAAGCTTCTCGAGCACCTCCCGAGAGAAGTCGAGGTTGCCATCGAGACGGACCGAGACTTCAACTCCGGTGAGGAACAAGAAGATGCCAACACCTCCAATACAGCCGACCAAGATGGAATGCGGGAAGAAGCTGACAATCGATCCAAGCCGGGCAGCGCCAAGGCCAAAGAAGACGATACCAGTCAATATAGAGCTCATAGCATATGAGGTAATGACAGTGGCCCTAAGAGCATCCGCATTGTCGGTGCCCATGACGCCTATTATCATGTAAGTCATCTTGTGGAAGAATGGAACCACTTCTATCATTTCTGATCCAACGCCGCCACGAAAGATGCTGCCACTCGAGTAAACGATTTGAGAGACGATGCAAGAGACGTAAAACATGCTCACGCCGTCGGCGCCCATATCAGCGAATGTCGGTTCTCCGAGCGGGAAGAGGATGATGCCATAGGACAAGGCGTCGAGCAGGTTGAGCAGTAGTCCCAAGAATACCGACGGCAGCATTGTGACGGGTCTAACAACCACCGTCCGAGCGATGTCACGGGCATCCCATGTCTTGGGATTACTCAAGGTCTTGATAGCATACTTCGCCCCAGCGAGAGGCGATCGGTGATACGGGAACCAATCCAATATATTCCGTCTCGATGACGGCTGGGCTTCGAGTTCGGCAGCAGCATCGTAGGTAGGCTTCCGGGTTGCCCGTATTCGTTCTCGTGGCAGCAATGGCGTCCGCTCGTTCATGTTGACACCTTGATCGTCGGTCACGACCAGCTCAGGGACTTGTGACAACGAACCAGGCTTGTTTGAGTGAAGGTCAGAAGTTGACCTCGTATCGTTGGCCCCGTAGATCAGCAGAGCATCGCTAGCGCTCGATAGATTTTCCGGCGCCGAACAGCGATGTTCACCTTCGAGTGGGGTCACAGGCTCTGACACCTCTACAATGGCATCAGTCGCTTGCCACGTCGTTCCTGGAGGGTCGTTGTCGTTTCTGTCGCTCTCGTATCGTTGTGCAAGCTCTGAACCGTCTAGAAACGAGGACGACAACTCTGCCGTCTGCTCTCTTACTCCTGATGATGAGTACTGAACATCTATGACCATTGTTAGAGCAAGGGCGGGAGAACGAGCTGGTCGGAAGCGCCCACTAACCCTGGTGGCCCTTCTGATTCACATTGTGGATGTAAGACCTGCTCGGAAGACTGCCTAAGGGACCGGCTGCTGATGTGGTAGATAGAGCTCTTCCTCTAGTGACTGGCTGTCTGGACGTCCTGCCGGTTGAGCTGAGATCATATGAGACAGCAGCGGATGTATGGTCGGACGAGTCATCATTGCCCGGTAAAGCTTGCTGAGACTGAGAGCCATCAGTGGAGGTGAATGAAGACATTCTCTGCCGTTGGAAGAGCGACATGTTGGCAATGTAAGACGTGAATGGCGCCACCCAGAGAGCGAAGCTCGCAACGCACAGACCAGCGCCCAGTGCAGAGCAGGTGTCTGGAGCCGGGAACACAGTTGCAGACTACCGCATGTCTGCCAGAAGCGTAATGAAACGATGCGGACGCGGCAGATGCAGTCGCCAGCACGCGCAGATCCAGTCGAGTGTGGACGTGTTATCGCCTCCCTGTGCTGAGGTCCGGGGCCGCCTAGCTGTTACGAAGAGCACAAGCCGTGCAAGCCTAGGTCATGTCGTGAGGTGAGCTCCGTTCGTTTGTTCTGAGTGGTGGAAACGAGGAAGGAGACTTTTTGGGAGACAGGCTTTCGAGAGGTCGGCGCGCACGGTCGATGGCGTGTGCGGCAGCAACCCACTAGTGAAGTCGGGGACCTCTCGGACCATCCCGTCTACTGTGGCAACGCGGCAGCAGCGTCTTCTGCTGGCCTGCAGATCACAGACGTTCCACCACATGCGTTGCGGGACTGCATTCATCACATTGTTGCGCAGTAGTAACGGAGAGAGGACCCACAGTGCAAGGAGGGAAAATTTTCTTCTCAATGCCCGCGCGGTGCATGTGGTCCAGCCGTGAGCAAGAACGCCGTCTCCACTTCATCATCAGCACGGCGGTTGCAGATGCAGTGAGCGGGGCATGTGCTTTTCACCTCCCAACAGAGGCAACGTCAGGTCATGTACCGGACTGTGATTACTTCATTAATTCTCAGGACCATCTGAGCACTACTCTGGCATGGCACCGAGGACGCCTCGTGGCCCTCGTGATGATCCCAACTCCATGCGCGTGTCCGCAGGCAGTAGATCTAGATTGACTCCGCACGGTGTACGGCATGACCTACCCGGTCACGGCCAGCTCAATCCCTTCCTCCTCTGCTGCGCGCAAGATGTAGCTGCGCACCCCAATATCGGGCGCCAAATGTATTGCCAAGTTTCCGCGACCATCCACCTTGTCGTGCTCAGCGCCAGCCTTGAGCAACGCCAGCGCTGTGTCACCGTGGCCTTCTGCGATTGCGTGATGCAGCGCAGTGCTGCCGTCAATGTCTGTGGCATTTATGGGACTTCTGTTGTCCAAGAGCAGCTTGACGATCGGGACGCTGCCTACAGCGGCTGCGCGATGCAGCGGGAGTTGCCTTCTCTTGTCGGACACTCTCGCTGATGCCTTGTGGGCGAAGAGCTTGCGAGCAGTGTCTAGCAACGACTTCGAAGCAGCAAAATGCAGTGCTGTCTGTCCGTTGTTCGTCGTCTCGTTAGGATCGGCGCCTTTGGCGAGCAAGAGGTCAACAACATCGTCGGCGTCTTTGAGGCTTGCCGCCATCATCAGACTTGTCCACCCCGCGCCGTCCTTCGCGTCGACGTCAAAGCTCTTCAAATCCGAGAGCAAAAGGACTATGGGCAGGCGATTGTGGGACACGGCCCAGTGGAGCGGAAGGCGATCATCGTCGTCTTTGCGTGTTGCTAGCTTCTTGTCGGCATTCAGGAGGGACTCGACTTTCTGCGCTGGACGATGTTAGTGGTGCTCCTCCCAGGTCCCTCGAGCCTACTGACTCTGGCCCTCTCGACAAGCTGCGTGAATCGCAAATCGGTCTTGCTGGTTGTCCTCCATCGCGCAAGCTCCAGAACGCGGACCTCCTGCCACGGAGACTTTGACATGAGCATGACGTACTTCGCCGACGCACGTGATCGGATGGTCAAACAGAACATTGAACGCCAGTTCAGCTTCAGCCTTCCCTACGTTGTGCTACATCTCATTACTTATTGATCACTCCAGTTGCTCGTAGACAGGCTGCTCTTCCATTACATGACTTGCACTTCGACCTGCGCTAACATACCATGCTGCTGCATTCACTATCTCTAGAATTGTCGCAATCTCTCCCTCGTCCAGAGGGGCATACACCATCACTAAGGAATCATGGGGTCAGTTCACCACCTGATCTGAAAGGACGAAATCGTGCTATGGCTGCAGGGCCGTCCGACCGTGAGGGACGGTCAGCTCAGTCACGGCAGCATGTGCTTTGAAAATTGACTCACTGAAGCCAACAGGCAGAAAGCGATTGAAGAAGACTCCAGCCAGTGGATGCCGCTCGCCCCAGCCTGCCTCTAGGATCGTATTTGCATCCGCCGGATGGAGCGTCATGTGAAAGGAGCCATCTGGCGATAAGATTCGTCAACTTGGTTGTCTTGAAAGAAGCGGCCGAAGCCATAATCGTTTGACCATTCTCGAATGCTGCATCATGGCTTCAGAATGGATCTTACTCACCAGACGGATGGATGTGAACGACTTCACCACGGCAGGTCTGATTTGCTGGGATTTTTGAGAACAACCCTATCCCATCTAGTCGCGTTTAATGTCAGCTTTGAGTCGTTCAAGAAGTGACAGGCCATAGTCGGCCACTCTACTCGCACTATGGCTTCTGTACATACTCTTCTCGAAGCAAGACGTCCCTATAGCCAGATCGTTGTTCTCGCCCGGCGCCATGGCTTCGATCGCGCATGCGACTTTGTTGTAAGTTTCTTGATCCGGCTTCTGCTCTATCTGACGATGAGGTGCGATGCCTACAGTTTTCGGACGACGCCTGTTGCGACGTGGCAAGGACTTCAAGTACCCTTGCTTCACGATGAAGTGCCTTGGTACCGGCGCCGAGAGATACTGACTCCGCAAGGCGAACAAGCTCAAGGCCTTCACTTTCAGATAGCCGTAGACGGTCTGTGGTGTTCCACCGGGTCCAAGAGCAATCTGGAGAACAGTCAGGGCCGTCAGTGTTATGAGGATCCCCTCATAGACTAAAGCATCGTCGAACAGGACTTACGAAAGCTTTGTAGTCATTCCTGAGGTATTTCGCTGCCCGGAGAAGAGTCGCAATCACGAACGCGCTCGCAAGCAGTTGCACCAGCATGTTCGCCATGAGCAAAGTGCACCAAAATGGCAGTGTACGTGTTGCTATAAGACACCCTTCCGTTTCCAATCGAACTTTGCCCATTCCCGCAAAGATGCAGTGGTAAGGTTTGTGTCTGGTGTGGAAGCAAATCCGCCGATTCCGTGATACATCTATCTTAGACTGTTTGCTTGCACCAGAGTACGGGCAAAGCTCGGCGGGTCCTGACCAAAAGCCATGGGCAAGGACTGAGAAACTCCCTCATAATTACATCACAGGTAGTAATCACGAGAAAGTCGATGCCGGCACTGTACGTGGAGCCGCTTGGTGACACCACTTGCCCATGCGTATGCAACCTCAAGTCTCACCTGAACGGCTGAGCACCACATTCCAATACGATTCGCCAGATAAAGAATGAAAGCTAAAGCGAGGCTGCCACGGCACGAAAGTCACTTATCGGAACAGCGATGCCAAATGTTGTAGGAAGCAGGCTGGGACGGCGTAATGCCTGGTTACAACTGTGATGCTTCTACAATTTGGTGCTCTTGACGAGCCCCTTTTTGATACCGGTGAGCTCTCCTCCATATCCACCTCGACCCTCTCCACCTTTGTACACAGGCTTGATCGACGCCAGTTTCTTCTTTTTCTCCTCGTACTTCTTCTTCTTCTTGACACGTGGATTCCGCACATCTTTCTTTCTATGAGGCGTAAGACCCTTGTTCTTCTCGATGAGGTAAGAAATCTTGCGTTTCCCATCCGTGCCCACAACTTCTTCTGGTACAACGCGGCCACCTTGAAGGGCTGCTTGTCGTTGTACTGCCGCAAACTCTACCTTGTCAGCCTTCTTCTGCGAAGCTCGCGCGGCAACGAGTTCGTAGTAGTCGTCGTCATCAGCTTCTGCTCGTATTTGCTTCGCTTGTCTGTGATCCTCTTCATCGCTTTCGCCATCCAAATCAGCGCCACCGTCGTGTTCACGACTCCCACGATTGGCCGCTTCGGCGTTTAGTCGTGCTTGCCGATCCTTGAGTCTTTCTCGGAATGGAATGTCATCATCACCTCCAGCGTTTCTGCCAGCTGTGCCACGCTTGTTGGCCTTTTGTGCGATCTGCGACGTGTAGAACCGAAGACTCTTCTTCTTCTGTGCCTTCTCAGCAGCCTGACGAGCAGTCAACGGCGCCTCCTCGCCCAGGTCCGAGTCATCGTCGTGCTGCTGTACTCGGCGGCTGGTAGACTTGGACTTCTTCGCAGGCGCAATCAATGCATCCAAACCCGCAAGATCTGCCTCAGTCCTCTGCAATCTTTCTGCTCTTCGTTGCTCAGCAGCTGCTGACGTGGCCTCGGCAAACTTTTGTGCTCTGGACTTCTTTGGAGATCTGGCGGCTATGTCCGTCCTTGCCTGAGTTTCCAGTACACCACCCTTGGCTAGATCTCCCTCGTGCAGTACAGGAGCGTCGCCCGTCGGAGTCGGTGCCTCGGGGAGTGCCTTGGCCTGATTCCAGAACTCGCGAGCCTTGATCAAGCTGTCCATGACGGCGTGATTCCGCAGCTGAGCGGCAGACATCGCAGTCGCATCTGACTTGCCTTGAGCGGCGGTAGATGAAAGCAGAGAAAAATACATCACGAGAGCGCCAATATAGGCGGACGCGGCCCGGAGCTTGATTCGAGCGACAGACGACATTTGAGCAGCTCCTGAAAGACGTGCATGCACATCCTGAAGGCCGACCAATTCCTTGCTGAGCGGCTCAAACTCGGGATATCGAGCTTTAAGTAGCTTCAATCGCTCCGACAGACTGATATTCGGAGCGATCCGGAGTTGTGGAAGAACCTCAGTAACGGTTGCCCGTCTGTCCGAGGACTCTGTATTTTCTTTGAGAGCATCCTGCTGCCATTCGTCTTCGTCAAAGCCGTAGTCCGCCGCCTGCATGGCCTGTAGCTGCCTCTTCTGCAACCGTCTAGCCTCAGCTTCTTGCTCAAGCGCTCGCTCTTCCGTATCGATGTCATCTTCACCGTAGATGTCTGCCTTGGACGTTCCCCAACCTGTACCATCGTCCTCGCCTTCCACACCTCCATGACCCTCGTTGTCCGAATCGGAATGTGCGCCAGTCGCATGCGATTGACCGCCATCCTCGCCATCGGAAGCAGACGCCTCGTTGTCGGAACGGCCCAATACCTCCTCATCTGATTGCTGCAGAAACGCTTCCTGCTCTGCATGTCTACGCCTGCGTTTCGCACCTGGAGCCTCGCCGAGCCGGATCTCGTCCTGGTTCAGATGAAATTCATCGTTCGAGTCGGCGACATCTTCGTAAGTCCGGATCTTCTTTCTCGATTCGCGAGAATCAAGCTCAGTCGCGTCCGGTAAGTCTTGTGCCTGCGCAGCCGTCTTTCGCTTCTTGGCCATGCTAGTGGAGGAGTGGAAGACAAAGATGAAGCGGAGCAAAAGCACAATCGACAACGCCTTGAGGGAATATTTCTAGCGCTGCGACTAGCTCGAAGGCACGGCGCCACCCGTCAGACCCCTGATTAGCCTCTCGCATGGATCATAATCTCCTACCGCTCGACTGGAACCTGCGACAACATCTGCTCAACATCCTAAGGCTGCCACCTGTCGGACCAGCCAGATTCAACCCGATGCGACCTCACGCTTGCCGCAGACCTATTGCTACTCTGTCTCTGCTGGGCAAATGCAGAGCGTGAGAACGATGCGCCGCCGGAATTCCGCAGCCGCATGCCCGCGCTCTCGGTCGTGGAACTCTGCCACCCTCTCGCGGCCTCACCTCTACCACTTGCAACGCCCTCGTGGTGATATCCTGTTCTCCGGCGAAGCCGCCGTGCCACACTGCTGGGTCAGTCAATCTGCAGAATACGACCGTTTGGTTCAGTCGCATCTATCACCTATGTTCTTGCATGTCATGCCCTCGCGAGGTCCAGTTCGCACCATGTCCTTAAAACACCGATTTGTGAATCCCTCCTCAGATCCCGACGCTTCCTTCCAGCTTGAGCCTACCCTCGATTGCGGTCTTTCCTGAATTTCTGTGACATCAACCTTTGCGAAGAGAAAGAATCGTAGCATCACTGGAGTGGCGAGAATAGCATGGAAGCGTTAATGACAGGGCTCTGGCCACAGCGAGTGGACTCGTTGGCTAGCCGCTCTGCGCCTTCTAGTTCGCCACCGAGCACGAGGTCAACGAGTACAGAATGGAGGCCATCATGGCTGTCGAAGAGCGCGGGTACAACAGATTCGAACGATTCGAGCAGAAGACAATCCTCATGCACCACGAGATCGTCCTTCTCAACCAGCACTGCATCATCGGCGTCCACAAGGTCTTCGCATCACTGCAATACGTATCAGCTCCGCGAATCGTCATCGCACCTTTCATCCATCAACAACGATACTGCTGAATCCTATCAAAGTGCCCTGGATGCCACCCGTGTTCTAGCATCGCTGGCGGAGGACACGCTGAATATTGATGAAGTTGGCACCCCGCGCAGTAGATACAACGACACTCTACCGCATACACGACCCGATACATCCGCGCTTCGGCGTATCGAGTCGAGAGCAACATCAACAATGTCCAAAGCGTCTTTAAATCCCCGGGACCTGCCTGCTACATCTGCGGAAGTGGAGATGTGCGCACTAGAATACCATGGGTATCACCGACGATCGTTCGCAGGTGCCTTGCCAGCTGCTGCGGCCATCTGCGGTACAATGCTTTGCCTGCAAGACTTCCTGCGTATCTCACGAGCGCGAAGATCATATCAACATGCCCCGCATTACGCTACCAAGCGTGTCCCTTACGGGACAGCCTCGATGAGGCAGCGCCCCCGGAGCAGGCTGTGCAAGGATTGCACGAGCATGGTCTGGAAGCTATGGTTATTGCACTGCGGTCCAGTCTAGATGCATCCAACATACCTCCGGTGCCTGAACGTCCAGCATAAGTCACTGCCATCTCTTGCCACATGTCTTTCTGCTGATCACGACGTAGATGGTCCATGTACGAGAAGATCGCCCAAGCCAAAAGCCATCCCACTGGGTAGAAGACATTCTTGGGGATGGAAGCTTACAAAGCACTCTATGGTTTGATGTGACTGAGGCGGTGCGCGCATACCGTATGGGCATGTGACTACTTACCATGACACATGGAGTAGGTCTAATTTTGGTAATGCCAATCGTCAAGCCCTCTCGGAGCATTCCCCTGTATGCTGATTCCACGATCGATTGGGTCTCATCCTTGTGTAACGGGTCCTCGCAATGGCGATCAGCTTGGTTGCGCGAGAAGCACGGCATAGCTGATGTCAAACCGTCTTGTGAATGCAGTACCTTTGACAGACAGTATTTGGCAATGTCGGGTCCAATCTATGCCACCTTGGATGTAACTAACGCGATCATGCTAGGTGCTTTCGACAAAGATCGTCTGCCAGTAGTGACCAACCTTGGACCCATAGCTACCGTGGAAAGCGACCGGAGAAACAGCTTACTGAAGGGTGGTGCAAGTTGAAGCAGCAGGCAGCCATTGTCTTCCTCTGACCGTATGCTGTAAACATGTGTATGCACCAGCTCACTGCCACGATGCCTCTCCTTGTCGAGGGCTGCCAGTATAGGGTGCTGCCCTTTACCTACGTGATATTGTTATGATGAGGTGCGTCTCACTGACGTCCCTCTGGCCGCCTTTTTGCCTTGGCGATAACATGTTGGGAAACCTTGAGGAAGATATATTGAGCATGTGAAGGAAGCAGAAAAAGTGCTTCACGAGACTCATTCCTGAATAGTGGATACGCGCTGTGACTCGCTGGGAAGATCTTGATCGCGGCAACATTCGCACGGTCCTGCTTGCTAGCATGAGGCATAAGAGATTCCAACGTCAGCTGCCAGCAGAACGTGGTTAGACTACGATATCTAGGCGAATAGCTGCAAGAAAATCTCTGGCTTGGTCTAACCGCAGTAATCGGGACAGCATACGCAACATGTATCTCAAGCCAGTCACGCCTAACGCCAAATACTCAGCGTCCGGCTGATGATGGCCGGTCAGCCGCTGGTGCCCTTTCTCCTTCTTCTCCGATAAGTATTACCTGAGCCTGCGGCTTGGTCAACCTCACCCAGTGCCTCTGGCTCGGCTTCGTCTTCGTCCGCTGCTATATCATCTGTTGCTACATAGCTCTTCTGGCCTTCATTCTTGCCATTCATGCTTGCCATCGCTGCATGCACAGCCTCATCAATGCGCTCCTGGAATGCTCGCTTCTCGGCCTCGTCTTGGATATCGTCAAGCAGCGTGCTACTGTGACCCTTGCAGCTCGTGCCCATCACGAAGTCAGTCAGGCCTAGATGACCATAGTTTCCGCGCTGCCGTTCCGGCTGGACAGAGTCAAAGTGCGCCTCTATCCTCCGAGCCATGCCAGCGAGAAGGATAGTCGATGGGAGGACTGCATAGCCGGAGAACACAAACAGTTGCTCCAGGCTGATAATCACAAGAAACATGTGCCACGTCAGCACATGCCACCGGAACAACACGGCCGGAAGGTATGTTGGCAGCCAGTCGGCCAACAGGAAGCAGACTGGATGGTCGTACGTCGCAACCACGCTGAAGGGAAACTTGAGAGAGTGCTGCCAGCTTAGATGCCATGCCTTCAGAGGGGTCTCGTAAGTATGCAACAGCCAACGATGCACAACGTAATGGACTAGACCTCGAATGACAAAGCCTTTCGACAGGTCCGTGAGAATGTTGAGAGGCAAAGGCATCAGTGATGTCACCCTAAGGAGGCTACGCGTGTGAGCTGCACCGGTACAGATCTGCTCAAGGAATGCCTGTAACACGATGGCAAGGACCACATTGCCCAGAGAGACACCGACTACCAGGACAAGCTTGTCGCGTCCGAGCTGGTCCGGCAGGAATTGTGTGCCACGCGCCTTGACACTCTTGCTCAGACTTGGAACCAGGCAGTCTCCGAGAAGGAAGGCAAGAGCGGGAACGACAAAGCAGAACAGTCGAATCGCAAGAGTGCCCCCAATCTCCAGGGTGATTGGATCGTGGCTGTAGGAATCAGCTTATGCCAATGTTGATCGTTCTCGTTCGGAGCACGCACCTCATCACCAAGACGCTCCATGTTGCGTAGAAGAACACTAAGCTCGCCGTCGTGGAAGAGCCGCCATACAGTGGCAGAGCTAGGACCGACAGTAGAGGAAGCGGCAGCGTCACCAAGCTGGTGACCTTGCTCACGAAAGTGCCGGACAGCTCGGACAGGCTTCGCGGCAGGGTGGACATTCGACCTTGGAGGTACCCGGAATTGTAGAACACTTTGTCGCGCAGCGTATCGCGGATCGACGAAAGGGCAGACATCGACATCGCAGGAGGTGTGTCAGGCCAAGACAAGGCGTGAAGTTCAGCTGGGGCACCGTGCAGCGCGATTAGGCGACACAGCCATGCGGCATAGAAGCCGCGTGCATGATCGGCAGCAGCTGATGTCAAGTGGAAGTGGTGAACGTGTGCAATGCGAAGATGCGTGCGCGAGCGAGCCCGAACGACTGCGACAACACGCAACAAGAATGTCGGATGGACACGACACCGCGATCTTGGAAGACGCGAAATGTGACGTACGTCCGAGCTCGACCGTGACCACCACTTCGCCTCCAGTCTCCAGCAGTACATGTACGATGCCGGCGTCAGCTCTCCGTCTATTCTCACATTCGACTCTCCCGTGGCGCCTTCGCGAACACTTGAGACAGGCACGTTGTGCCCCCACAATGCACAGCTGCCACATGCTGGCGGGTCGCAGCGACAAGCACGCCATGACTGGCCCACTGGGGGTTGCTATTGCCGAAAGGATGATGTCGAAGGCGAGCGAATCTGCAACACCCGCATCCGCTGCATACAGCGTCCACCTTCAATTGCTAGTAGCTGCCTGAGCTCAGCGAGGACCAAGGGACTCATCACAGCACGCGAGCTACAGGGCTCAGGTCAATGGCCATAACTGGGATTTCTGATCATGCAGCCAAGTACACGGCATCCGGCGAGCGGACTGACATCGACGTCAATTCGTGCGTTGGTTGCAAGAATAGAGAGCCTCCGAGGTATGCACCCTGCAGCACCCAACGGGCGGTGCTTCTGCGACGTGTTCGACGACCGCAGTCACTGCAGTGCTTGTCCTTGATCGTTCGTTAGTGGTTGCAGAGGTCGTATTTGCAAGCGGCTTGCAATGTCAACCAGTATGCAGATGATGCTGATGACTCAGGACCGACCTCGCCACTCCATACCATCTGGTTCGAGATGACATATGTCGTCTGCAATCTCCTCCCTCGGAGGCATGCCCGTCTACACTTTGCCACATCTATTACCTGACCCAGAAGGTATTTACAGGTAGAGCTTTTGCCACGATGATGCCCAACTACAATATCAAGTGCAGCGTGATCCAATCATTGACACAATTCCTCATCCCGGGATACGACACAATATCCTGCGAGCTATTGTGACTCGACAGCTGGACGCCGCTGCGTTCGCGAATGACCTCAGTGCTTCAGGCGCGCTCACAAACGTTCATGGTGATTGGATGAGAGGCGGAGTGGTCGTCTGGAGCTTACCGGAGCAGCTGGCCAGCTGGGAACTGTCGTAGCTGTGAATCCGACGATTCTCGCAGCTCTTTCACGGCTGCGACGATTTGCTCGGAGTGACAAATGCCTGGAGAAGGCGACGTGGTAAAAGGCCTTTCCCTACTGCACTGACGAATTAGTACTGCACTGACGGATAAGTAGCAAGACAATGTCTGAAATCGGTCTGCTTTTGAGCGAGCGTAGGGCGGAAAATGCATTGGATAGAGCCGGGATAGCATATTTGTCGACAGCCTGTGGCGAAATTGAGTCGCTCGCCCAAATAAGAATTGCATCGGCCGGATCGATTGAGTGTCGACCAGCAAGGCGTCGAAAGCCTTCACATGGGCAACATACTGACCGACGAGACACGTAGAGGGAGGTTCCCTGGCGCCGTGCGCGAGAGCAAGACCACATGCAGAAAGCGGCCGAATGCTGAATCGAGCGACTAGGCATGGTCTTGTACCCCTTATTTGCAGTGACCTGCATGCTCGGTCGGACTAACAAATTCCAGGGCGAGTTTTCGGCTGCTTGCGATCTCGGCATACCGTTGTTCTCGGGTCGGGTCGATTACTTCGGACTTAGCCTGTGAAGAATCCGCCGACGATGGGCGCATAGCATGCGCAGGATTAGTAACATTGCGAGGTCGTGCTCCGCCGTCACGACTGAGGAAGCGGTTGATGCCGTGGCTGTGGAGTGCTTCGCAGGTTCTTGTTGTCGGCCTTGTTCGGACCAGGGTTGTTCGGCACAGCTGCGGAAACAACGCACCACTATTTCCTAGAGAGCGCAATGTTCTGCTTCACCGTCCACATCAGCAACGGGGGCTTCAACTTTGAGGTAGACGAGATGAAAAGATGTTGCTGGTCAGTGCGCTATCTTTCTTGGCTCGTGCCAGCCACGCTAGCAGACACTCGCAGGATAAGGTTCGGCTTTTGGTGAAACAAATGGTGGAAGCAGTTGTTGGTTGCTGAACCCTGCGTCGAAGGAGGAGCACACTGACGAACAGATATGGAATCAGTGTGGGGATCGTGAATTACAGTACCAGTCGTGCCGAATGCAGATACGGTAGATAGGCGGAGTGACATTTTCAGCTCCCTACACACCAAGTTAGACACCCTGCATCCGCTATCGGTTTCCGTCGACAAGGTCCCTTGAACTGAAGCTCTGTACTCAATCTCCTTGAATGTACTCGCATGCTGCCCGACCCGTGCCGGTCTGAGAGTTTCGTCGTTCCACTTGAACTCAACCGGACGCTCACATGGATTGGACGGTGATGGGCTGGAGAACACTATCGCCAGCACTGTGAGTCAATTACGGTTGTTGAAGCAGCCTGACCCCGCCCCGATACCTACAACGACCTGTACGACGCAGCTGCAGCGGCATAGACGTCTTCGCTTGCCGCACGAGCAGCGTCGACCGCGCGCGGCAACGCGACGACGGTTCGTTTCGTGTGTGCCCCCCGCAGAAAACACTGCGCCGGCAGGGCAGTACCGGCCACCGGTCCTGCATAGGGTTCATGATATAGTGAGAGATGATGGTCAGGCGGCGACAAATATCGTCTAGCCATCGAAACGTCCAATAGTCGCGCTCGACTCGCGCCTGGAGAAAGCAGCGCGCTCGCCGTGCAATATGGACGTCGACATCGACGCACCGGCGGGACCCGCACGACGCGCGATGGCCTCAAGACTGCAGCATGCTGTGGCATCTGGTGAACCATGGGACAGCGTGCACCAGGCCGACTCCAGTCCCGGAGCTGAATCGTTGTCCAGCTCGTCCCAACGCGAACTACTTGCACAACCAGTGCCGATGTCCACCAAACGCTTTGCGAACCGCGTCAAAGCCAATGCCGCCAACCCGCACGTCATCTCCTCCATCCTCGACTCGCTTGCCATCGACACGCTCGCACCGCTGCCCGACGTCCAGCGCAACGACCAATTCTCCGACAGCGCCAGCCGACTGTCTCGCCTAGAGTACCCCAATATCTCGGTCGCGAGCAGCGCTTCCATCCACCGCAACACCTCGTCGCCAGGTTTCGGTGTGGAGTATGGAAACAGCCTGGAGCTTGACGACGAGGAGGGTGTGAGTGGTGCTGCGCTTCCTCCTACAATACCGACGTCCAGACCGCCATCGGCCCTGTCGAACTGCACGATCGTGAAGCGCCCCGCGGTCTTCACAAAGATCCCGTCAAGCGCGTATTTCGACGTCAGTCCGAGCTCACGGCGGAGCTCCTTTTCGGGGAGGAGCACGAGCAGCGCCAAGAATAAGTTGAGCGCGGAGAGCTGGGTTAGGAAATGCTCGGCTGGCGACGATCGATCGGAAAGTTCTCGAGGGAGGAGAAGTCTGAGGCGTGTGGGATCGCATGAGATGCTGAGATCTGGTCAAGGACTGCAATCCCAACAACACGTACGCGAGAAAGCGCCTACATCGCTGGCCGAACAGATTATCGCACGATCTTCGCCGCAGCGTCCCTCGCCAAAGCCTTGGCTGTATCTCACCGACGACGACGTCATCGACGAGCCTTCAATAGACGACGCCGTTCTCAACGAGGTTTCACTGGACGACGCCGTCCCTGACGGGTTCCCGGCAGAGGACGCCCTTGTCGAGAGAGTCCCACCGGCGGACTCACCGATTGCGACGCCAGCTCTCGAAGTACAGAAGACTTTGGTTGGCGTCGTGCGTAATTCATCTCCAGACGACCAACTGAAGCCTGCCGTGACACCGCCTCTTAAAACCCCAAGCCCGATTTCTGATTCCATTCCGACCCGGACTTCTTCATTGCGACAGTCCAGTAAAAGCCCGGCGTCTGGCAGACGTAGAAGCAAAAATTCAAAGAGACACAGTGTGACCCCCGGCAAGCCTGATACAATGGTCTATAAGCGCTCAAAGTCTATTCCAGATGCAAGCTGGGCTGACCTGGACGAGGAGGATGAGACTGTAAAACGTATAAAAGAACTGAGACAGCTGCGAAAGTCGAGAATGCAGGAGGTGACCACGTTTCCATCCACTACCGAGTCGGCACACGAAGAGATCGAGGCACACCATACATTGGTTCATGAGCTGGCAGCTGCACAAAGTGACGAGCTAATACGACAGGCCCGGCATCGTCAACCAGCCAATGTAGCCGCGGCTGAGCGTCCCAAACTACCTAGGATGAGAAGCTCTAAGCATGAGAGCAAGCAGCCGCGAAAGGGGAATGGGTCACATGGGAACAGCGTGAAAGCTGTCACTGAAGTCCCAGAGTCCAGTCACCAGATCAAATACGATCTGGGAGTAAAACGACCATTGTCATTTCAGCATCGACCGAATACATCAAGGTCGGAAACCTCCGTGCAGCCGCCGTCCTTGGACTATTCGTATTCCCAGGCCGTAGATGCTCTTAATGACATCGAGCTGCATCAAAGTGAAGGCAGGAATACTCCCAGTCGCGCGTCATCAGAACAGAATGCACATCCCTTTGCTGTCAAGTCGCCGGACCAACGATCGTTAGGTCCTCCGTCCCAGCCGAAACCTGCGAAGAAGCCAAAAAGGTCACCAGAGCACAGATGGACAGTCCATCCTGATCTACCGCTAGAATTTGAGAGAAGAAAGAGTCGGCGGAAGTCGATGAGTGATGCACGTCACGGACGCGGCGCAGAAGAGCACGACCAATTGGAACGAAGAGACAGTATCGAAGATGCCGTAATTGAATATCTGGACTCTCCAAGGTTGAGTCGGACGGTGAAGAATGCGACTTCTGGCCGCACAATCGCATTCTCGGAAGTTGGCGACCCTGAAGGCGCTGCAGTATTTATCTGCGTAGGCATGGGCCTCACGCGGTATGTCACTGCTTTCTTCGACGAGTTAGCTACCACGCTGCGCTTGCGGCTTATCACGCTGGACCGTCCTGGCGTCGGCGGCAGCGAGCCATTCCCATCGTCTGATAGAAGTGGGCCTTTGAGCTGGCCCGAGGATGTGCTAGCTGTTTGCCAACACTTGGGCATTGTCAAATTCAGCATTTTGGCCCACTCCGCTGGAGCCATATATGCGCTCGCGACAGCATTGATTCTTCCCCATCTGGTGAAAGGTAAGGTTCATCTCCTAGCGCCATGGGTCCCGCCAAGTCAGCTCGAAGCTATTTCCCATCCCACGGCATCCGCACCTCCAGCTCATCCTCTCCCACGGAGCCAGCGATTCTTGCGTGTATTGC
Organism: Dothistroma septosporum; assembly: GCA_002236755.2. Taxonomy (NCBI): domain Eukaryota; kingdom Fungi; phylum Ascomycota; class Dothideomycetes; order Mycosphaerellales; family Mycosphaerellaceae; genus Dothistroma; species Dothistroma septosporum. The sequence continues at coordinate 2,584,200 of NBZP02000054.1, forward strand.
CGACACCCTTCCTGAAAGCAGCAAACTCCTCATTCATGACTGCGACTTCGGCATCCTTGAAGCCTGCGAGCAAGCGCAGTGTCAAGACACAAGCCAAACCTTCGCCGTCGCGGCGAGCTCCAGAACCAGTGAACTCGTCCAAACAACCGATGAATCATGATCGGCCTGAATACAACCGGCGCGAGTCTATGATGATGATGGATCGATTTATGCCGGAAACGAATCCGCTGGAGAACTTTCCCGTTCCGGTCAAAGAGGATCAAGAGCATGATGAGTCTTTGAAGAGAGGCTCGTTGATACTTTCAGCCACAGCGTCGCCAATGGATCCAGGATTGGCGTACGCAAACATTGGATTGAGCGCGGCTGAGCATGCAGATAAGGAGCGCAAAGTGGAGTACACCAGCCGTTTGACACAGCGAACATGGGACTTGGCGACACGAGACAGTAATCCTGCGACAGACTTGGTTGTGTGCTTGGAACGCACTCGGGAGGTTGGATTTCGTTATACCGATGTGGGGCGCGAAGTGGTCATCCACCATGGCTCAGAGGATAAGCGAGTGCCTCTTGCTAACGTAAAGTGGCTAGCAGAGCAGATGAATAGACGCGCGCTTGGACTGAATCTTGGGATGGACGCGCGGGCGAGCAAGGAGAGTTGGGCGGATCCGGCAGCAAGAGGTGGCTGTGAGGTTCGCGTGTTGCAAGGCGAAGGCCATGGGTTGATGGCTAGTCCATTGATAATGGGTGATGTTTTGACTGAGATCGCAGGGTATTGGATCGGGCCAGATAAAGGGAGGTTGTGACGGGCCATCATTGTCAAATCGACGCCCGCGACGGTCTTGTCGGATAGGTCGACGCGGTGATCGGTGGTGGGGGAAGCTGTTGATGCGCGCGCTGTGATTCATTAAGATACCCAAGATGGTTCAAATACCGTAGAAGAAGGAAGGCATTCGTACTCAATCGACACAGCACAACACAGTCTACCTTCCTGTCTTATGTTGAGCCAAACGCGTGTCGTGTGCTTTGTCGCGTGCCCCGCGATCGCGTGTCAAGATCGCGGGTCGAGATTCGAAACCTCCAGATGTCGATCCGTTAGTCGAAGGTACATGTACACGTCCATGCCAACACGCAGACATGCCGCGGTGAGTCCCGGCATACAATTGAGCAGACGGCGGAGGAGATGCTGATAGCATGACAGGGAGATCATCACGCTCCAGGCCGGGCAGTGCGGCAACAGCGGTGAGTGCCGAAGCAACCGTCCTTCACCACCGTCGACGAAGCAAGTGCTGATCAACATCAGTCGGCTCGCAGTTCTGGCGGCAGCTCTGTCTCGAGCACGGCATCAACCAAGACGGCAACCTCGAAGACTTCGCTACTGAAGGCGGCGACCGCAAAGATGTCTTCTTCTACCAGTCCGACGACACGCGATACATACCGCGAGCCATCCTGCTCGACCTTGAACCGCGAGTAATCAATGGCATACAGTCAGGACCGTACAAGAACATATACAACCCAGAGAACTTCTACGTCCACAAGGAGGGCACGGGAGCCGGTAATAACTGGGCCGCTGGATATGATATGGGCGGACAAGTTTCGGACGAGGTTCTGGACATGATCAATCGTGAGGCAGATGGCAGTGACAGTCTTGAGGTATGTAGGCTGGGATGACAGTTTGGTCATGCCGTGTCTGACGCTGCACAGGGATTCATGCTGCTGCACTCCATCGCTGGTGGCACAGGATCTGGCCTTGGCTCCTTCCTCCTCGAGCGGCTCAATGACCAGTTCCCGAAGAAGATCATTCAGACTTACTCGGTCTTCCCCGACACACAAAATGCAGGCGATGTCGTCGTACAGCCGTACAATTCTCTGCTTGCGCTCCGAAGATTGACACAGAATGCCGACGCGGTGACTGTCCTCGACAATGGAGCCTTGTCTCGGATAGCAGCCGACACACTTCACGTACAGGAGCCATCATTCGAGCAGACGAACCAACTGGTCAGTACTGTCATGTCGGCAGCAACGATGACGCTGCGATATCCGGGGTACATGCACAACGATCTGGTGGGCATAGTTGCGAGCTTGATCCCAACACCACGATGCCACTTCCTACAAACGAGCTACACCCCCTTCACCGGAAACAATGTCGAGGCCGCAAAGACTGTCAGAAAGACGACAGTTCTAGATGTCATGCGTCGATTACTGCAGCCGAAGAACCAGATGGTGTCCACGAAGCCAAGCAAGACCAGCTGCTACATCTCGATTTTGAACATCATCATGGGCGAGGCCGACCCTGCAGATGTGAGTCTAGTAATGGACAATGATCCGGTATTGGCAGCTAACTTCGGGAAGGTACACAAATCGCTGCTTCGTATTCGAGAACGAAACTTCGCCTCGTTCATACCATGGGGCCCTGCCAGCATACAAGTCGCTCTCAGTCGAACTTCCCCTTATCTTCAGCCTCCATACACCACACGGGCTCCTCCTAGGGTATCAGGCCTTATGCTAGCAAACCATACTGGAATCGCGACGCTCTTCAAGCGCATAGTGTTCCAGTACGACAGACTCCGGAAGCGAAACGCCTTCGTCGACACCTATAAGCGGTACGAACTGTTCCGCGACGGACTGGGAGAGTTCGATACGTCCAGAGAAGTCGTCATGGACTTGATCAACGAATACGAGGAGGCCGAGCGCGCTGATTATTTGTCTGGCGGCAAGACAGAAGATGAAACGAATGATGCTGCAGCTTCTGATGCGCGTACCGACGGCGCGACTGGTCGGTGATGCTCGGCATGAAGAGAAGAACCTCGACGATATGAGGCTATGCTCTATCGGATGTCGACGGCGCTGGCGTCTCCATGCCCTGAGTCTTCATTACGACGAACTGAACGAAGATCTCGCTGCATCATTCTGCCACCACTCTCGGCTCCTCCTCCCCCTGTCCTGCGGTCTTTTGGTCTTGACTTTGATGCGCGGTAATCTCCCTGGCACAAAATACACACTGATCTTGACAACGCATGTTGGTCGTTCGTTTGGTCCGAGCTTGAGTCTTAGCGTGAGTGCGGATGGGGCAAAGTCGTCGGTGAAGTGCACATGCTTATGCTGGCGGTGCGAAGCCATGGTTGGTAAGAGAATCTTGCAAGTCACAACACGAACAACTGGAGCAAAGGAGGAAGGGCATGGCTGCTCGGCATGACCGCGGTTTTAGTGCTGGAGTGGCGGCTCATTCACTGCAGGCAGGCGGACAGCAGTATTCTGAGATGATGAGTGGCAGAAGGGAATATGTTTTGACTGACTCTGGTTTCAGTGGGCTACATGGCGTCAGGTCAGATGGCATACGGATTCGGATGGTGCACACATGACTTGAAGATGAAAGCGAGGGTGGCACGTGAGAGGTTTGGCCTTTCGTGACTGTAGACAACCATGTGATCTGAGACTCCAGCTTGCGTCGGCATCTACGTAAGGTGCTCATTGCTGTGGTGCCCATCTAATCCTCTAGTCTACAAGCCCGGTCAACTGGCGCCGACTGCTCCAGATTGATCCTGTCTACTTGCGTGACACTCCTGAAAGTGCAGCAAGATCTTCGTCGATCTTCTTCGAGAACCCCGGATCTTCGTAAGTGTACTTCAGTTCCCGGTGCCAGTAATGTGCAGCTGTCGGCTTCGTGACCAACCAAGCTTCGTCCAAGACCTTCAACACCTCCTCCGGCAGGGGTCCTTGCTCAATGTCCTTGAGATTAGACTCCAGCTGCTCTTGGCTTGATACGCCAATGATGATTCCATCGTTGCCGTCTTTGATTTTCAAGGCTGAGTGGTGGATGATCCATCTGAAAGCAGTCTCGAGCAATGTCAAATTGTGCTTCTGGACCACTGGTTCAATCATGGAAAGTGCTTCGAAAGTCGCGTCCTTGAAATATCTTGACCTATACATTTTGCCGTACGACATGCTGTCGCTGTAGCGACCCTCCTTGGGGACTTCACTTGATTTGTACCTGCCACTAAAGATTCCTCCGGCGATGGGGTTGTAGACGACGATATCGATGCCGAAGCGCCGGCATGTTGCCACAAGTTCTGGCTCGATGGACCGCTGAATTGCATTATACATGCCCTGGTAGATTGTCGGACGCACCCAGTTGTTGTATCTGCAGTGGGTTACGACCTCGGCGACCTCTGCTGCAGTGAAGCTAGATCATGTCAGTTGGCGTGTAAGGGTCTACTGGTGTCCTCGCCCAAAACGCGAGGTGTTGCCTGCAGACTCACTTGGACAGGCCTAGCTGCACGAATTTGCCTTGCTTGTGAAGCTCGTCCAGCTTCTTCAATGGAGTCGTAAAAGGCAGAGTTCTGTCGGGGGCGTGCAAGTAGAAGATCTGTCAACACGCCAATTAGCCTGTGTGTCTCACGACAAGAGACCGAAGCCATATGCAATCCAGACGTGTTCCAGATATCGCACTGTGGCGCATGTACCGCAGCTTACATCAACACAATCCGTGCCTAGCTCCTGGAGGGACTTGTTGAGTATCTCCTCGATCTTCTCAGCACTGTGGGCGTGATCCTCGTGTGGGTACCTGCGGTTCGATGAGCAGCCGACTCCGTGATGCAGGCGAACAGGGAAGAACGGACCATTTCGTAGCACATGTCAAGCCACGCTCTTTGTAGCCTGCATCTCTGGTCCAGGCTTCCTGCTTGCCATTGACGTAGACCCTAGCAGTGTCGATCTCGTTGTAGCCTTTGCTTTGGAAGTGGTCCAACACTTTCTTGTATGAATCCAGATCCGTTACACGCGCTCCTCCAGATGCATCGGGACCAAATGTCATAGTGCCCAGAATGACCCGGGGCTGGCCTGTACCAGTGACGAGAGGCATCTTGCTTGCGGTGGTGTTTGAGAAGTATCGTTGTGTGGCGAGTGGGACAATGCCGAGCAGTCTCTATGTGACAAGCGTGTCGACATGAAATGGTATCGCAGAGAGATGGAGAAGCTGGGGCCAAGATGAACATAATAACATGGTTGCAACAACCGACATACGGGTACCTTTCCTCAGCGGCATCGGCTTGCCGCTATGATGCAATCGTTGAAGATGGACGCGATACTTGTCAGTTCTAGTGTTTCGAGTGGCCCGGGAGGTTGATCCGCACGCATCGTGCCGTGTCATGTCAAGCGAGCTCCAGTCGTTGGTGGGGTACAGTACATGTTTTCTAGATCTGGTCAGGGATATTCGGTACAGGCTGAGCCTCTGTGTGCATGGTGTATGCCAACCCACGGATCACGGGACCTTATGCCAAGCCATCTCCCACGTGTTCCTACAGTACATGTATGCACATATGTACAATCCTCTCGGCACGATCTGCCCACGCTCAAGCCCACGCTCACGCCCACGCCCGTCCCTGCTTGCGGATCGCCTCGTGGACCCTGTGACTGTGAGACAGGCCAAATTTGAGGCGACGACGACAACCACAGATCAGTCAGCCCTACCCCTGCGCACACAAAACGGGCAGATGATGTTGATGCCGACTACATGACCTGCCAGGGCGAGCACGCAACCCACCGCTTCCGGCGCTACAGTGTACAGATGGGCTGTAGTCACATGCGCGCCCCAAACCACGCCGCATGCCTAAGTCTCGCTCTGCTGGCGCTGGGCCATCGACGGAGATAGACCTGTCCTCGTCGTCGGCGTCGGCATGGGCGTCGGCGTCCCTGCTATCTGCTGACCACTCCCGCGATAACACGTCCACTCCCGACTCGTCTGACCTGGTGCATCTGAGCACGGAAACCTCGAGACAGCCTACACCACTCCACGCCCTCACACACCCCGATCAACTCTCCAGTAAATCAGGCACCACCGACGACGAGCACAGCGACCTCGACTACGGGGGAGACCAAGAGCACCCTTCCGCCTGGGAAGATCCCGCAGACATGCCTTCCGACTTGCGATCGGAGCGGCCTGCTCCGTTCCACAAGCCGTCGATACATCAATCGCAGCCACTCCTTTCGGGAGACAAGCCGCCTGAATATGAGTCTTCCCCGAGACCCGGCATGGGATCGAGGAGGTCAACGAGGTTCAGAGAGCGAGATCCTCCTACTAAAGAGCCCAAGAGCGATACACGGACACGATATACTTATGCGGCAGCTTTTCTGCTCATAAGCTTAGTGAGCTTTGCTGTGCAGACAGAGACCGCGGTTTACATACAGCATGACTTGCATTGGACCAAACCGTATTGCATGTTATATCTTACCCATGGTTCGTGGTCACTGCTGTGGCCGGTATCATTGTTAATGCTCCGGCTTTCGAAATGGAACCAACCTTGGGATGCTTTCTGGAGGAGGCATGTTACGCTGCTACGGAACACTGCGCAGATGGTTGAGCATCGAACATTACACGTGCCGAGTCACCTTCGAAAGAAGTCGCCTATACCATACTTTGTCCGGACGACAGCCTTTGTGACATGCGCTCTGACAGTGGCCGGAGGATCCTGGTACGTTGCGGTGGACCTCACCTCAGCCAGTGACCTCACAGCTATCTATAATTGTTCAGCTTTTTTCGCCTATGCCTTTGCGGTGCCTATTCTGAAAGAGAAGCTTCGTTTGAGCAAGGTGGTTGCTGTCGGAGTTGCTATAGTGGGTGTTCTGGTCGTCGCGTATGGGGATCAGGCGACTGCGAAACACGGCAGCAAGTCGGGAGGGGGAGCTGGTGGCCCTTCTGCCCCATCGGACAAAGACGCCTCCAATCGAACTTTGGGCAACTTGGTCATTGGCGTCGGCAGTGTCCTGTATGGCTTCTACGAGGTGCTCTACAAGAAAGTCGCCTGCCCACCGGAGCACTGTGACCCCAAGAACGGTATGGTCTTCGCAAACGCATTCGGAAGCATGATCGGGATCTTCACATTGCTGGTCCTGTGGATCCCACTACCGATCCTTCACTTCACTGGTATCGAGCCGTTCGAACTACCCTCAGGAGAGGCTTCCTGGATGCTGGCCATCTCTGTCCTCTCCAACGCCACCTTTAGCGGCTCTTTCCTGGTGTTAATATCACTCACGTCACCGGTCTTGAGCTCTGTCGCCGCTTTACTAACGATCTTCATTGTCGCTCTATGCGATCAAATATTGCCTCCGCCTTTGTACAGTCCCCTGACGGCCGCAGCAGTCTCCGGTGGACTGCTTATTATATTTGCTTTCCTGCTTCTTTCCTGGTCGACGTACAAGGAGATGGAGGAGGAGCATAAGAAGAGCGCAGAGGAGAGGGTAGACGAGTCGGATGTTGAATCCGTTCTTTGAGATCTCTCTGCATTTCTGAAACATTTGGCAGCGGCTAGTCTTTTAGCATGGTTACGTTGGGCGCTGGTGGTCGGCGCGCTTGGTATTGCACTGCCTGAGGGTTGGGTATTGCGTCTAGCGCAGAGGTTGACCACAGACGTTCTCGATACGGGCGATCTTTGAGGATTGCGACGACGAACAGCGATGCTGCTTGCGCTGTCGAAAAACGAGCAACCAAAGTTGCTCTAGCCTCCTCAATCTCTATCAATCACGGTCTGCCGGAAACGACTCGATGCTCCAATATCGCCATGCGCTCACATAACGCGGTGCGTGCTCAAGGCGCTGGCACACGACAAATCGTTGCTTAGTAGCTTAGCATGCATACCACGAGCCAAAGCATGCAGCGGCCGACGCTCAGGAGGGTTGCGCAAAGTCTGTTGCCAGACTTCCCTACCAGCCAGCGATTGCCTGCGTATTGAACTCAAGGCCTTTGCTTGAAAATACTAGGAAGCTAGTTCCTTGCGAGGTGTGGAGCGCTTCGCGTGAAGGCATGACGCGGCGATGAACTAGGATAAATGCCTTCTCCACGACTTGACCTATACGTATAAAGTGCCTTCTTCCAGCGCGGTAAGGCGGACAATGCGCGTGCATGAGATAATTTGGCTGTAAGCTGCTGGTCAGAGAAGCATACCCACTACTTAAGAAAGCAAGAGATGCATCTTGAAACGATGCCAGCTGCAGTGAATGTAGACCATTTGCTAATATAATGCTACGAGATAACCAACGTCGTTGGTACTTAGATAGTCTTGACAGATTGCTACCAAATGGATCACCGCCTTCATGGGCAACGATCCTTTGAAAAGCGGCTGTTCAGCGACGGCAGCGGAATGACCAGCAGACGAACGCAGCGACAGCACAGACTCAGCCTCAGCTGTCTGCTAATCAGTCGAGCACACTGAGCCAACCCACGAGCGGTGCCACAGGAAGCCTCTTGGTCTCTAGTCTGCTTCTTTATCTCAAAGGAACGCCGATGGTAAGGCTAACGCTGAACTAAAAGCCCGCCTTCTTGCAAGATGGGAAAAAGAGCCTGAGACAGTAGCCAAAGAAGAGCGAGGATCCGACATAGAGGAAGTCCAAAAGCAGGCAAAAGATAAGGGCAAGACATGTGACCACTGAGGACTAGCAGATGTCCTGTGAGTAATACAGTCGCCAGCAAGCGAGTAGATCTGGCAACGCATTACACAGTGGCGATCCAAGATGCGTTCATCGAGGCGGCGGTAGCAATGACGCGAAGTGAAGAGCGGCCACTGCCATTACACTGCGAGCTGGAGCAGGAGATGGAAGATCTGCCCTGTTGGATGCCAGACTGGGGTGTCAGGGCAACTCTAGCTGCAAGGCTCGGATGTGCCGCGACCTACGATGCGGCTGCACACCTCGAAGGCACCCTTTGTGTGCTATGCAGCGATGTTCTCAAGACCTCAGCAACCAAGTTCGATGTCGTGTTGAAGGTATCTCCGGCGCATAATGGTAGACACTATGGCGGGGCAGTTGAGCCTAATCAATGAGTGGTATACCTTCGCTGACGACAACTCACGTGCCGGAACAGAGTATGTCGGAGGCGGAGCTGTTGTAGAAGCGCGCTTCTTCACCATGTTGGCAGGAAGAAAAGTGTATCTGCAGGGGCTTCGTCGCGTTACGACCGAGGACGTCGAGCAACTGCGAACAACATGGGCGAAAATAGCGCGACACCTACGCGGAATGCCGGATGCGCTCATGGACATGAATCTCCACTTCTTCTCATAGAACATTGCCAGTCTGCGGAGGCGTGTGTATGGGACGGAAGACGGTTATGCGCGGTTATGGCCGGACAGAGGCGAGCCTGGTGATGAGGTCTTGGTTGTGATGAATGCACCAGTGCCAATCTTCCTGCAGCCTTATGCGTCCGGTCTCGACGTTAAAATCATCCATCACCAGGCACTTGGCCACGGCTATGTCCATGGTGTGATGGGCTGCGAAGCAGCGTGCATGCACCTCACGGGAAATGTATATCAAGTGAGTCGTAATGCTGTGGTGTATGTCTTGTCCTGCCGACTTCTTCCATAATGCTCTTGCCTTGTGGGTAGAGTCCGGCTCGCATGTGTTATCCATCACTCGGTGTTACTCGTGCGCCGTTGTGTCATATTGTAGATCTAGTAATGGCGTTGACGGAGCCCGCGCACGAGGGCGCAGTCGATCCTCTCGTGTTGTCGAGCGGGTGAGATTCGAGCGCATTATGAAGTGCCGTGGGTCAGTAGAGCTCTTCTCCAAGTGCGCGCGCGTGCGCAGCACAAACATTGATGAAAAGGGCGAGGCAAAGTCGCAGAGGGTGTTCAAAAATTCCTTGCCGATCCGAAGACCAACAAGAGCCTACAGAAGTCAGCGGAGGCGCCCTCTACGTCGATTCGTTGGTGACTCTTACGGTCTGTCTGCGATGGGAGTCAGTGGACGTCGCTGGTTTGACGGCGGGTGAGGTCAACTCACTGATAGTTTTCAACTAGCAAAAACGCAATCTCGGACGAATCCTCACTGATATGCGTAATGCCCTTGCACTCTGTGGTGACATTAGCATGTGAAAGAGATGTATGGGGTGGTCTGGGGAGATGTACGGGACTGCGCAGAGAAGAGTTTGGAAGCGAAGAATTTACTTATGCTTCAGCCAGATGGCGCGTGCTTCGCCCGCGAGTCATGCAGATCCAGGAGCAAGGCGTTCTTAGCTGCAAAGTCGTGGCACTAGCGACAAAATGTGTTTACGGAAGAGGAAACGGCAGGAGCGCTGAACATAGTCGAGAGTGAGTAAGCATTGGATCATTACAATATGCAGCGTCCTGCGCTCCCACGATCAGTCGAAAGTCTTCAATCGTGAGCTGAAACATCACAGTGAACGGCGCCCGTTCACAAAGGCATATATGGCACAGAGCGACAACGCCTAAAGCTGTCGCGCATGTGGGCAATTTGCTGCTCAGCGCCACTGTTCGAGCGATCCTATGGTCCAACGTTGTTGCGGTATCTACTTAGAGAGATCGTTTTCCAATGGCTGCACGCCCACATGAACGATCTACTACTATTTCCACAGTTGATACAGTACCTTTCCAAACTGGCGAGACCGGTGATCGATTGACACAAGAGACAGTACTCGCTCAAGGTTGCATCTTTAGGATATACTCGACTCGCGTGGCATACATGGTCCGTTACTCGATGCTACGCCGCCACACACTTGGCGACAACACACTGGCCATGTCTCGACCTAAAACTAGCCCAGATCTTTAATCGATCTTTGTACGGACAGCCTAAGGCAGTAGCAGCCAGGTCCGTAGTCGAGCGATCTGATTCCTTGCAGCGAAAAGAAACGATACGATTTCGTGACAAAGCATTCACGTATGTTGATTATTGATAAGTGTGTACAGCGTTTGAGAGTCAACGCAAGACTCAGCAAGTAGGTGAAATTTCGGGCGAAACTGGGGCGTAGCGAGCCGTCGACATCTGAAAGCTCAAGGCGCCGAAGCCGCCGACACGTGGTTTGAAAGGATCGCTGTGGATCGTTGGTGTCGGAACTCAGGCTGATAAGAATTATCCTGGTTGTCGAGGTAGAGGCGCTCGAGGCGACACAGGGTCCGACGTCGCCCGCTTGAACGATCACACGCCCGAAGGTTGTAGCGTAAGACCGCAGGGAAATTAGTGAGGTCACGTTCTTGCAGCCGATTCGGCGTGAGACACGTGGATCTAACGTGAATGTTACTCCTCGTCGCGTGTCGTTAGGAGGGCCATCGGTATGTTTTCTTGACGCTCGCAGAGAACGGTACTGATGCCGTGCAGCGGTGTGGCCAGCGCCACTGGTGGCAGGATGATCTGCCGTTGCGGATGAGTATACGCAGTGGAAGCTTTAGCAAATGGGTGGCTACCAACGCACGCCGTGGCATGTGCATGGGTACACCGGCGAGGTTGTCGATGATCTGATGCCTTCTTCCAGGAGAAGCTTGACCCTGTGGCCGAATATGAGTGTTCCCATGGTGGCCAACTCGGCAGTGACCGAAGCAAAATACGCGACGACAGCAGCCATCAACAACCGCTGATCTGTGTGTTCGCGCGAATGTAGTACTTGCTTGGCTGCAGATGATTGCAGGCATGCCAGAGGGGCCCTTGCACAACCGTGCAGACTGCGGCAGCTTCATCTCCTTCCAAGCGGAGCCCTACCAGTCCTAGATAAAAGATTACTTGGTCCCGCGCCGGCCTTCCGTCCCGCTTTCTTGTTGCTACATCGATGTGGTGGATTGTTCTTCATTGACCATGCAGACCGACAAGACTGCGGAGCTCTCCATGCTCGCACGCAATTGAGTTTCAGCAGCTTGCGGGATCTTGCCGAAGTGACTTTCGGCGTTGGGGAGAGACCAGGACACGCCAAAGCGTGTTTCCACGAGTTACACGAATCGCCTGTGCAGCTCTGCCGACCCCACTACCACCATTCAATCGACATTCACATCGACATCGACATCTCCAAGCCCGACAAGGCATTGAATACCGCGTCCTCAGCCTGCCACCGCGGTTCATGCGATACGCAGGCACAAACGCCGTACATCCAGCAGGCAATATCCGACCTCACCTGTCCAGCTCCACTCGCTGGACATTAGGCCTTGGCGTAGCACCTTCACTTGCAATCGCCGTCTCTCACACAGTCTCGCGGAACACGACACCCCACTTCCTCTGCCTTGCTCCCAGGAGGCCCGACTACTCAGCATCGAGACAGTGTCGCACCGCATCTTGATCGCATCACCGCGCGACTCCCAGCCTCCCTGGCTCCGCCGCGAGCAACACCGCCAGCATCGAGCGGCACTCCGCGACCATCCCGCTTGCTTTGCATAGCCAGTGGTGACGGCGAGTCAGCCGGCCCAATCATCCTACGGTAAGACTACACTAGCATTGGATGGCCATCATGTGTTTCGGCAGCGGCAACAAGGAGGATCCGGAGGCGAAGAAGAGCAAGGAGATTGAGAAGCAGCTTCGGGAGGATCAGAAGCGGATGGCAAAAGAGGTCAAGCTATTGCTACTTGGTAGGTTTGCACATGCGGAAATACGCGCAGGATCTGCTAATCCATGGGAAAGGTGCTGGAGAGTCTGGAAAGTCGACCGTGCTCAAGCAGATGCGATTAATTCACACCAAGGGCTTCTCGACACAAGAACGGAAGCAATGGAAGGTCACCATCTTCCAGAACCTCCTGCATGCCTTTCAGGTCGTCTTTGGCGCCATGGAGGAGCAGGAAGTGGATTTTGCGGACAACGATAACATTGTGAGTGCGGACTTCATCGCATCTTGACATTTCCTGCTGACTGTGGGCCAGCGATTTGCGGAGATTGTCGCCGCTGATCCTGACATTGGAGCGGACGAGGCAATGCCATTGGACTGCTTGAACGCATTTCGAAGCTTGTGGGAAGATCAAGGTGTCCAGGCCGCGATCAAAAAGGGCAACGAATACGCGCTACACGACAACTTGACATAGTATGTACTCCAATGGCCGCTCAGCCATACACGACTGACCGCCTTGCAGCTACTTCTCAGATATCGAAAGACTGTTCGCCAAGGACTATCTGCCAACGGATCAAGACATCCTTCGAGCACGATTAAGAACAACCGGCATCAGCGAAACCATCTTCGAGACTGGCAACCTCACGTATCGCATGTTCGATGTCGGCGGGCAAAGATCGGAGCGAAAGAAATGGATCCATGTTTTCGACAACGTTCAGGTGGTGCTTTTCCTGGTCGCGATCAGCGGCTTTGACCACGTCCTAGTTGAGGATCGTAATGGGGTAAGTAGCATCAAGTGCAAAACGTTGGTGTTGGATGAGTGGCTGATCTGTTACAGAACCAAATGCACGAAGCGTTGATGCTGTTTGAGAGCATTGCAAACTCGAAGTACTTCGAGAAGTCCGCTCTCATCCTCTTCCTTAACAAGATCGATCTCTTCAACGAAAAAGTAGAGACCGGCGCAGCACGAATTGTGGACCACTTCCCCGACTATATGGGTAGCGAAAGGGACACCGAGGCAGGCGCACAGTTTTTCGCAAGGAAGTTTCGAAACCTTGTGCGGGATCCTGATAAGGATGCGTACGTGCACTTCACTAACGCTACCGACACGAACCTGCTGGACAAGACGATGAAGAGCGTGCAAGATATGATTGTGCAGCGGAACTTGCATAACCTGATGCTGTAAGATGCCACTCTACTACTCACACTCTGTACACAGCTACTATAATATTCTCTGTAACAATAGTCCTTTCGTCGTCGAACGCCATGTGCAAAGGCTAGCGCAGCATTCTAACTCGCACCTCTAGTACTTAGAGCGACTCGCGAAGCAGGCGATTGGCCGAAAGAGGACAGCGCGAGCGAGGGCGGGCAGACCGCACTGACCGTGGTGACGCTCGTTCTGGGGTATCGGTCATCGCAGGTGAAGCTTTGTTTATGATCATTTCGACGCCATCTCGGCGCTCGTTGGAGCTATTGAAGAAAGCAGGAGCATCCAGAGCGGTGGGCACGGTCCAAACGTGCCGATTCAGCGGGAGCAACATCGTCACTGGCCCTGCAGACACTGGATGAAGCATATGTATAGATTTTATAGCCTCAGGGGCGCACTTTCAGGGGGCTAAGTTATGCGATTACAACATGGAAATTCTGAATCATGCTGTGAGATTGTGCCGCTTTCTTTGTTGCACGTGAGGTTTGGAAGAACTCGCTTCACATAGACTGACGATCTTATTTGAGACATGTGAAGCCAAATATCCACATGGTCAGGAGACATACCGTTTTGCTGAAACCATTCACCAACAGCGATACACGCCTCACACGAAGGCTTTCCTCTTGCCCCACTCACGACTGCCCACCCCACGAGCACTTGTCACCTCTCGACACCGCCTTCTTCTTACTGTACGACCACCACAGCATCACCCCGAGGAACGGAATCTCTACTATGGATAAGCCTTTTGATGCTTGCAAATGGGCCCCGTCTCTGCCATGGCAACCATGGGACAAGCAGTATCCCATAGAGAAGGTGACCAGCTTGATAACGTCACTGAATCAGGAGACAGATACCATCTTGCGATTCCCATACGATCCATGCCACTGGCTGCGGCGAGGCAAGATCCTGGCCAGCTTACGTTATCCAGAGCTGGCGGCTGGAGACGGGCTGAAAGCTATGTCGCTCGCGAGGAAACTGCTGGCAGATCTTGAGCAGCGGCCCAGCTTCCGGCTTGGATATCGTATGGGTTTCTGGATGGGTGACGCAGAGCCTGCCGATGCTGCTCAAGTGGAGGTGGAGCGCGAAGAACTGGAAGAATGTCTCACACACCTCCAGAGAGCTGCCGACAAGGTGGTATCGGACAGTCTGTACTACCTCCCAAACTACTTCGAAGGCAGGATGATTGCTCGTGAGTATCCATGGATGAACGAGGACCACAAAGTGAGAAGCGATGAGCTACTTAACACCATTAACCGCGAGTTTGCCATATCCACGGATGACAGAGTGGACGAAATGTTCGAGAGTGCACCGTTGAGCTCACCTTGTCCCATCGGGTCGCCTTGTATCGTCAAACGATACGCCTTCGGCGAGGGCATCGGCGCACGAAATGGAGCGGATCTGCTCGGAGTATTTGCCTCGGCTCTGATATTCAAAGGTGAGACTATACTCATAGATACGACACGTACATGGGGTTGCAACGGCCCCGGCAGCGATGGTACTTTGGGCAATCTCTGTAGCGGACTCGGTTGCCTCGACGAATTGCATCCCAACTCTGCCAACGATAGCGTCGGCCACGATATGCGCTGGATACGCGACAGGACGGGCAAAGAATCTGCCGAGATTATCACACGATGTAAACTCTTCTTCGTCTCCGTCTTGGATGGCGTCAAGCATCCTCTAGACCACAACCTGGCTGCTCGATTGACTCCGACATATCGGGAGAAATTCACCACGTTCTCACTAGAGAACGACATTGCCGTTATGAACGACTTCCTTCAGCAGATAGGTATCGACATCTTCGCCAATCACAATTACGATACCTGGACATATTTTACGATCAAGGCACGTGTGGAGAACAACTCATGCAGCGATCCCAATACTGCAGCAGTACACCACCTTTTCTCCCTCTTCAACCACAGTTGTGAGCCAAATGTATCCTGGTTCAGGAGGACGGAAGATCACCGGACGATGCACATGGTCACCACCCAAGACGTGTCCCGAGGTGAACAACTCTTCATTAGCTATGATGGCTTCATGGAGGACAAGCCCTTGGAGGGAAGGCGAAAGCGGTTCCGGCGGTGGATCAATGGACCATGTCAATGCACAAGATGTATGCGCGAGGAGGCGCAAGCACGAGAGCTTCTCGGACAATCTTTCAGTTCAAGTCCGTCTGGATCCTCCGGAGACTGGGTACGAGGACATCCACTGAACGCCTCCGACGAATGACTGGACTGCACGCTAATGACCATGCTCGTGACCATAGGACAACGAAGAGAAACCACGGCTGCCCGAAGACGATTTCGTCAACGCTACCAGCCGGCTCTGCGAAGACGATTCAGATAGCAGGTAAGGGCAGGGTGTGAGCATAGATTCTAAAGATGTATGGCATAGTAGACTGCTCTCACCTTGAGACTGGCATTCGGCGACATCAAAGTGCTCGTGCTCTCATGCACTCTACATGAAGTCTGGTCCAGTCAAGGTTCTGTGACCTCAGGTCCGCTGCTAATGGTGGATCTCACCGGAGCTTCCACGCTCTGCACCTTGAAACTGCCTCCTGAGTCGTTCGGCCCTGTGGTTTCGATGCAAACCACTGAAGCGCTCGTGCGTGCTAATTGTTGTCGAACACACCCAGAACATAATCACACCCAGAACATAATGATGTTAGCATGCTGCAGGTCGTCACTCGTCCTCATCCGTTTTGCCTTGGCCTCCTGTGCCTCCGACAAAGAGTCCTCATCGCTATACTGTGAGTACTGCTGCTCGAGCATTCACCTATTCAATACGCGATTGCCCGACATGTGATGATGCGCTTCAATGGAGCGACGAGGAGCCAATTGAGTGAGCTTGCTTGGTATCGCTGCGAGAGCTTCGACTTCACTTGAATGAAGAGCAACTAAGGTGCCAGCAGACCCCTGCACTTTTGTAGCACGCTACCAACGGGTTTTGCTGCAAGCAGAATTGCTTGGCATATGAACGGTTAGCAGTCTTCAGCTCTCCCACTCAAAAGCAACACAACCCAGCCAGCAACTCGCACCACCTCACACCTCTTGTTGGTCTTGCTCCCAACTCCATCAATTTAGCCATACAGTACAGCGCCTTCGAGACACGCACAGCACCACCGCCAGCATGAAGAGATTCGGTGTTGCTTCGCGCGGCATTCGCGAGGGCTCTACCTCAACACAAGCCAATACTACAGCGTCACCGTTCGACAGCGATCGTCCACACTCAGTGACCGCTTCTCGGGAGGTCGAGAGCGCCTCTGGTCTGGGCCGTACCTTCACTGCCTTCTCGCCGCGCGCTACCTTCGGTCGCTGCAGGACGTCTCCAGTCCAGCGCCACAGCTCTTTCATAGCACGTCTCAACAGTCTTCGGCAGCGGTACGGACGAAATGGCGATCGGCCAGCCTCTCCATCAATCAGCCAGCCGACTGACGTGAGGCTCGTTCACCGTGGCTCACCAGTGAACTACATCATCGCCGCGGGATCACCACCACAGCAAGCAAGCAACTCCCCAGACCTCTACATCCCAGGTCGGTCCAGCTCGCTTGGCTTCTCGCGGTTCGACGATCTGCCTCCAAGCCCGTTGGCCAGTCACCCAGTCACCGCAGAGGACTTCCACTCGGTGGCTTCACATGCTGCTGACGAAAAGCATTTCCGCGTGAGTGGAGCTTTTTGTACACGTACAGTATAACACTGACGCGACGTAGTGCATTATACACATCAACAACGTCAACGACTACCGCGAGGCGGAACTGATCCTTAAGGGCATGGTCGCTGAGTCCGGAGGAAGAGTGCTTGATGCCACGCATCGCTGGCCTGGAGGGTTCTTGTAAGCGCTTCCAGCATTGCCCTATCCCTATGGTGCTCGACTGATCTCAAAACAGCTACAGCACGGAGGGGGCGCTTGGTGAGAACCCGCTTGAGGATGGCGCCGAGTCACCGCGCGGTGGTCACATCGACATCACCCCCTTCGATCTGTCTGAGCCAATCTCGTTCAAGGGCATCCGTAGCGGCACGATGCGTGCCAATCTGGTGGAGATCCCGCCATACGCAGAATCGCGCCTCCGAGGTAAGCTCCATTCGTCACCCGAGGTATACAAGCGGAGAACGGCGGTGGAATGGGCAGCAGACCCAGCGCCATCTTGAGAAGGCGGCGCGCTGGGCGTCCTCAGCTATGAAAGGCCCTCTCAGATGATCTGAGGAGTACTGACCCACGATGTAGCGCTTGCCTGAAGAAGGAAGCCAGTTTGATCGGTGTGACGCGGAGCGCTCGCATGCTACTCCCAGGATATCACCAGCATGATGGCCGCACCAGCAGCCATAGCAGCGAACTGCGCAGCAGCGCTACGCAGCTCGTTCCACCTATTTGACTCCGAACGAAGCAGCTCGGGGACCACCCCGACGGTACCTACATACAAAAAAGTGCCAGCAGTGAAGGGCAAGAGCATGTCTCCCCACTGTAAGCTCGTCCCAAATATGCCACTGTTGCCAGCACCAACCACGGCCTCCACGCTCGCAGCACTGCCACCGAGCTCCTGAACGGCTATGCCTATCAAGGTACCCAATAGAGCTCCAAGAGCAGTGACGAACTGGAGACTCATTGCCATACGCTTGCTCATGCCACCTTGGATCAGCAGGGCAAAGTCTCCGACTTCGTGCGGTATCTCGTGACAAAACACAGCCAAGGTTGTTGTAGCGCCGATTGTTGGGCTTGCGTAGAATGATGAAGACATGGCCAAGCCGTCCGTGATGTTGTGCGTGAAATCAGCAATGATGTTGAGATAGGCAGAGAGCTTCACCTCCTTCTTCGGCTCCGCTCCATCGAGCGCAGGCACGGTATCCTTCTTGTTGGTCTGATCGTTCTTCCGCTGCCTCAGAGAAGCATCTCCAGTCTTCGCTGCAGCCCCCGTCGAGGATGCCTTCTCGCCAATATGTTCGTTGGCGTTCTCCTGGCCGTGTCCGTGATCATGCGTGTGTCCCGCTCCGCCAGTAGCAATCCTCAATCCCTTATCCATAGCCACGAACGTCACAAAGCCGACCATGATGGCCACGCCAAGCAGCAAGTTCTTGTTCGGCTCCACCAACACAGCCCTGACCTCGCCCTGGGGCACCTCGCCCAGGAAGATCTCGGGTAACAGATGGAAGAGTGTATCGCCCAGCAATCCGCCAACAGCAAAGGCAACCATGGTGTTCAGGCTGCTTGGATCGATGTTGGTCGGGCATAGTGCGAGGAGGAAATTTGGTGGGCCGGAGATGTAGAGGGTGCCCATCAAGGCATTCAGGGCCGGGCTCGCGAAGGGGAAGAGGGCTGCAAAGCTGCGTTGAAGGAAGCTGAGTTCATGATTCTCGAAGGCAGCCTTGTGGGCGACGAGAGACGCTATGATGGGAGTTTGCTTGGAGGTGTCAGCGCTGAGAAATGACCTTGATGTTACGACGCGGGACGATATACCTGGAGTTGCTCCTCAATCTCCTGGGTGCTCAGCAAGCGGACATTGGTGGAGTCGACGGCTTTGGACTTGACTTCGGCATAGGCGAAGCAGAGCAGCGTGGCTGCGACGACGATGAACAGCCCGTGATTTCTCGACGACATGTTGGAAGAGTGTCTAGTGTGCCACCGAGTTTCCTAGAGCGAAGAACCAAGTGTTCAGGTACGAGATCGGGATTGGATAGAACTACCGTGTAGTTCCAAGGGTTCCAGGGGTCTCGGCAAGCAGTCGTCCGATTAGTTCTACCGCTCCGTTCGAGTGACCAATTCTACTTCGCTTCCTAAACAATTCTCACTGCAATCGCCGTCACTTCAGTACGACACCACCATGGGACGCGAATTGCAAAAGAAGAAGAATCGGTCCGGCATCAACAAAGTCCGGCAAAAGCCCAAGAGCAAGAAAAAGATCCTTACCAACCCCATCATCGCGGAAAACTGGGATAAATCACAGTCTCTGGCGCAAAACTACCGACGACTCGGCCTAACTGCGAAACTCAACAAGAACACCGGTGGTATCGAAAGGAAAGTCTCAGATGTGCTCAACGAGACTGCGCGGAGAGGCGACGCGCTTCACATAGCGAATGCCTCGAAACGGAAAGAAGTCCTCGACGTGACCGAAGCGAAAATTGAGCGCGATCCAGAGACTGGCGAGATTCTGCGAGTACTCGACGGCGGCACCACCACGGTCCGCGCAAACCCACTGAATGATCCTCTCAACGATCTAGACTCCGACGACTCGGAAGATCAAGTCCTTAACCACCGGAATCAGCACGCAACAGATGGGTTTGGTGGTGCAGCAGACGATAATGCAGAGAGCAAGACGGAGACTGTGAGGAGACTGGAGGAGGAAGCGAACCGACCGGCCAAGAAGTTTAAGAGGCAGATGCCGGACGGGGAGATGGAGTTTGTGGAGGAGCTGGTGAGGAAATATGGAGCTGATTACGGCAAGATGACGAGGGATCATAAGATTAATTATATGCAGCGAAGCGAGGGGGATCTCAAGAAGAGGATTAAGAAGTGGATGGAGAACGGCGGGACGGTGGGTTGATTTCGCTGGAAGGAATTCAAAAGCACAGAACCGACGTTATTGCAGCGAGATCAGACTGTCGTTGCGGCTTAAAAGTGCGTCTAAGATATGACGGACTGAATGCGCTGACCCGGGATTGTGTGAACCTTGGCTGAGATATTGCGTGGAATACAACGAGGCCGCAGCCATGGCTCCCCTACTGGCATACTAGATCCCACGGAAGCATTGCTCCATCAGAATGGACAGTGCGCCATCATGCTGCAACACTGCGCACGGATCATTTCGACGCAAAGTCATGCCGCGTAGTTGAAATGCCTAGCACTTTGCACAAGCTAGCGGCGTGTCAGTCAAGTAGGCGGCTTGACAGTGGCTGCCTTTCACCGCAATCGCCTTGCCGGTCTTGTAAACTGTTGCGCGACCCGCGGTATGGCCTCTTTTAAATACAAGCGGGGGGCAGTGGACCAGAACATCATATTTCTGCCACTCCAGTTTGACACTCAGCCGACGTCGTCATCCACATCGATCTCCCTGTCGGCCCTCCGCTGGTTTAAGCATAATCACAGCACATCATGCATTGACCAACGTGTGCCAATCAAATAGATGTCTTCACTTCAACCGACACGATATGTCATTCTAGCCATGCCTCATGTGAATCCGCTTTGCAAAGTCTGCGCATGGGCCCCCGCGCATTGGGTCCAACATAAGCTGAGAGTCCCATGCAGTGCAATGAGATAGAATAAGTTCTGTCGAAGGCGATCCACCGGATTTCATTGCCTACGAACCAGCTGTGCATCTGAGCAGCGCTCTGTCTCATCATCTCGATATGCCTCGCGCTAGAATTCATAGCCTAGATTGAACGTTGGCACCCTGGATTGATATTCTCAAATTTAGCCAGACTTAGCAGCTCAAAATCTCCCGCCAATACTGCCTATCTCAGCAAATAGACCGTTCGGGGCATGGAACTCACCCATCCTGCTCGCGAGTCCCAAGACAAGCGCTTCGCATGCATAGCAGCTCGAGCAAATTGCTACCTACAATGCCACGGATCACTTGGTGGCATGCACGTTATGCCCCACGCGCCCTGTCTTTCACTGACAGTCCCTTGTTCGCCTTTAATGCTCAATTTGGAACACGCACTATTGATGCCAGTGCGATCAAAACTTCATTTTAGATTCCAAAAAACGTGTCATTGTATATCGCTGTCCGCCTTTTCCCCATCAGATCACACTTTGTCCTGCATGGTAAGAATCTTTCGTAAACCCCAGCTGCTGACATAACTTCGTAAAACCCGTGCCATAATCCATGTATCATCCCTCCAATAGTCGCCCCGCGACTACTATGGACCCCATCCGCCTTGGCCGCCGAAAGTAGGAGGCCCAAAAGTGTTCACGTTGTTGCCGTAGCCGCCGCCGCCACCAGCCGGACAGTTGGCGTAGCAACCGAATGAGGTCACCGTAGTGAAGATGGTTGTCGTGCCCAGGAAGTTGGTCACACAGCTTGATGCTGCGGTTGGGTAGGGCGGGAAGGTCGTCAACGGCGACGTGGCAGGTGAAGTGCCAGTGCTGGAAGGCACTGCGCCGCTTGATGTCGGTAATGTGCCAGATCTGCTGTTGATCGAGTTGGTGAAAGGCAGTCCCGAGCTCGGCGCTATGCTAAGGGGCACGCCTCCTGTAGGCATCGAGCCTGTCGTCGGGCGTGCGGTGCCTGAGGGCGGGAGTGAGCCGGACCTCGAATTAATGGAATTTGTGAACGGCACTCCCAATGACCCCGTTCCTGGGAGGCTGTTGGATGGCAAGTATCCAGTTGGAATTGAGAATGGAATCGACTCAGTGAAGTCTCCCGGTGGTGCAGAAAGAAGTGTGCCGGTGACATATGGTGCCGTGAAACCAGTCGAGAAGAAGCTAGAGCCAGTGCCCCAGCTAGAAGATGGGCTGAATCCAGTGCCAGAAGGGGCGCTGGAAGGTGGTGGAAGTGAGCCTGATCGAGAGTTCAGGGAATTCGTGAAAGGCACGCCGCTCAACGGAGAGCTGGTAGGTACAAACGCTGTGCTCAGAGGAATACTTCCAGTGCCCGATGGTGGAAGACTACCCGACCTTGAGTTGATGGAGTTGGTGAAAGGAGCAGAAGATGGACCAGTGCTCAAACGAACGCTTCCAGACGATTGGAAACCTGATAATGGCGGCAGGCTTCCCGACCGGGATTTAATGGAGCTTGAGAACGGAGGAACAGAACCTGAGCCTTTCGTTGAGCTGGCACCATTAATCTCCGTTGAGAGCGCAGTAGAGAATATCGGTGTGGGTGTTATCTCTGACGAAGGCGCAAGTGTGCCGTATCGCGAGTCGATCGAGTTGGAGAATGGGGCATTAGATCCAGAGCCTTCAGTGGAGCTCTCACCACTGATGCCCGTCGAGACAATGGTCGAAAAGATTGGACTCAGTGGTGCGCTGGACACGATACCTGATAAAGCTGTGCCACTTTGTCCAGAAGCTGCCCCAGATATAACAGTCGAGGAGATGGGCGTAGGTGATACGATGCCAGACGATCCCGCACCGCTAGCACCACCCGCGCCACCTGCACCGCCCTGGCCATATACTCCTGAGGCGACATAGCCTGAGCTCCACGCGGTGCCATAGGTGTTTAGGATGACTGATGGTCGAACGTTTGGACCAGATGTCTGCTGGACAGTACCAGAACCGCCGCCGTAAGTGACATACATCGTCTGGCCGTTGCTGACAATAACACTCACACCGGACGAGAGCGAGGTAGACGTAGCAGCAGGGAAGGTGGAGGTAATTATACCGGCGGCATTGCCACCGTTTCCGCCGCCACTATCGCCTCCAGCGCCGGCTGTTTGGTAAGTGAAGTAGTTCGTGGTTGCGGTGGAGCTGATTTGATTGTTGTTGGCATCATACGTTGCATTGCCGATCACCTCTGTGACGTTGTAACCTCCAGGGAAATAAGCAGTCGAGTTCGAGGCGCTGATAACATAATACTCTCCATTATTGCCGCTCTGCACCGTGTTCTCTGTGTTGGTGCTGTTACTGATCGCGGCACTGGTCTCGGAGCTGGCGTATACGGTGGTGGCGGAAGACCATGCTTGACTGAACGAGGTGTAGTAAGAGTAATACCATGTACCACTCTCGCTGTGATATGTGGAATAGACAGTCCCGGTACTGAAAGTTTCCCCGTTGCTGACGTATGTGGAATAGTCCGTGACGCCAGCAGCTGCAGGAAGGCGGCCGCTCTGTACCAGGGAAGGCGCAGGCGTGATCACGGCAATAGACGTTGTGCTGTTCGACAGGACCGAAGCGAGAGAGGAACTAATCTCGGATGCGGGAATCGTTGCGCTTTCCTGGAAGGGTGCCCTCTCGGTGGTGGATCCCTGAGGACTGCCCTCAGAAATGCCCTGCGCGACTGCTTGTAAGAGGCCACTGTCAACTCCAGGAGCCGGCACCGTGGTGCCCGTAGTGTTCTTCAAGAAGCAGTTATTGCTATCCCGGGTGTTGTAAAAGACGAAACCTTCGCAAATAGGCTGACCAAGAGCTGTGTCACCCACTGAACATGCGGCCGCACACTCGGAGTAGGTGCCATATGATAGCTGATCGTACACATCGCCGCCTGTAAGATCAGTATCACAAAGAATGAGGTAGTCGTAGCGGAGAGCGCCAACTAGCTGGTTGACAATGCTCTTGTCATCTGCTGGACAGCTGAACACTGGGGCAGTTGGACCAGCTGATTGGGCTGCAGTAGTCTGAGATCCTCCCATTGAGGGGACATCAGCAGGGCCTTCTCCTCCAGCCGGCGCCTCGCCAACAGCTGGTGATTGTGCTGCAGATACTGTCGTATAGACTGTGCTAGTAGGCTCGGTGCGCGTGGTGGCAACGGTGGTGATCACTCTCTCATAGGCAGAGACAGTCGCAACAAGTGGGTCGAGGGTCTTGGTGGATACCACCGTGGATCCAGCATAAGGCTGGCAGTTGCAAGCACTGACGAATGCCGCTGACATAACGGCATCTCCTGGAGCAGCGGTACCATTGGCTTCGGCGACCTGTCGATAGGCCAAGAACACTTTGCCGATAAGGTTGTTTGGTACAAAATCGCGCTTCGTCCCAGGGCTCGGCTGGCCGGTTATCGTGGCAGTAGTGACTGGTGTAGTATGGATGGTTGTATATACGGTTCCGGACTGTGTAGAGAACTTGTCGGTGACGGTGCTTGGAGTACATCAGCTCACGATCGTCGTATCGGGTCTTTTCCGTACTTACGAGAGGGGCTGAAAGTTTTGGACGACCGTGACATTGGGGTAGTTCATCAAATCCTGGCAGAAGTTGCTGCCAAAGGTCGAGTTGTCGACAAAGTCGTAGTACGAGTCGATTACACATGTGTCGAGAGCAGCACGCTGTTCGACATCTCTGTTGAACAGACGATTAAACCAGCCCATAAATCCAGCGTCCGATTCCTCTTTACGCTCTTGCACCGTCCCGGTGGTGACGCGAGCCGTGGAGAGGTCAATGAGGCAGAGACCCAAGGCCAGCGCTGAGGATGTGCGCATGTTGAAGGCGCCGCCACTAACGAATGAGCAGTAAGCGCCGAAGACTATCACTAGCACAAGCGAGTGGCTATTTGAAGCTGGGTGAGTGTGTTGCAGATTCAACCAGAGTTAGACAATGTTGAAGCTTTATACTGGGCAAGAAGTCAAGCACATTGCAGATCAGCCTCAGCCTGACCACCAGGAACTTGGATCGCGTGTTTTCCTTGCAGAGGCTGGCAAAATGTTCTGCTGCAGGTGGTTGCGTACAGAATGGGAAACCATGGAGGATGTGTGCAACGAAGCTTCAAATAACTAGTCCAACCTTGCGCACGGCCAAGGTGGTTGCCCTGCCATAAGGCAGACACCAGTGTGGACTTTCCAGACAACCGAGCCATGTTGAAGATCCGCATTCCCAGGCAGTGGGTTGGTATGCAAATGCGCGAACTTTCCGATCTCCCTTACTGTGATTGGGGTGCCAAGCCTCAAGATCCGCTGGTACGAGTCTTGCAACGCCTTTGAAAGTGCTCAGGAATGTCGAGTAACGCGACGCGTCTTGAGACAGTCATGGATTCCTTCAGGTCCAGCTCCATCGTCAAGTACGCGCTGTCTGCTGACAGCCCGACAATATGGCAAGCAGCCGTGGTTTTGATTCTCGTTGTAGCGTCGAACGTGGAAACGCAATTCCTAGACGCTCCATACTGGTGAAGAGAAGAGGCTGGCGTCCTCTTGGTAGCCGGAACATGTGCAGATGTGTCGAGTGCCGCTGTCGCGGGTTGAAGGGAGGGAGAGAGAGAGGAAGGGAGGGAGGGATGCTTTGAACGAGGTCAACGTCGCAGCTTGGCACGATTCGCGCTGTCACGTGTGCAGATCTATAGTAGTCAGCGCTCTGCCGGTCGCAGGCACAGCATACGTAGTCGCATCGCGCAGATTTGGCGTCGGCCTCGTCTTTTGGTGTGTTCAGTTGGACTGTCGAGCGGACGCAGGCCTTGCACCAGGTGGAGCTGGAGGACAGAACTACTTCTTAGTTCTACAGCAGGGTCTGGTTGAGATTCGCCGCGAGTGCGGTGGTGTTTCAGGGTGGTCGGACGTGTTCATGCGGCAGGGCGGGCACAGCAGTCAGTGAGATCGATCCCGTCTCCGTCGTCACATTGTTTGCGGGCTTCGATGGGAGATGGGAATCTGCGCATCGTGTCTCGGCCTCAATCGGCATTCCTCGCAGGATGTAGGTGGAAGCGTCTCCCGCGATGAGACACCAGAGGCTGACCGACAATGCTTCAGGGCGACCTCGATCGCATCCTCGACTCCGAGCAGCCCTCGTACGGCGCCACCGACGACAGCCGTCACGCACACCCGGATGAGCACGAGCTGAGTAGAGAGCGCCAAGTTTTGGACCGCATCACCGCACGTGCGGCAGAGTATGTCCGACGGGTCGGCCGTGGTATACTGCGCTAATATGGCATCGCCCAGTCAAATGATCGATATACAACATCCGAGCTACATCGAGCTACATCCTCAGCTCCACCGCGTGAACGACGACGGGTCGGCCGACGTAACACGAGGGGAAGGAGACGACGACGTAGCCGACTGTGATCAAGAGGCGGAAGAGGCTGCATGGCTAGAGAGTGTCCAGGCAGCTGGTCTGGAGCAGGTCCATCTGCCTCAGGAACCACTGTCTACGCCCATCAGCGTGCTACGCGAACCTGCACACGCTGCACACGCTACAAAGGCGAACTCGGCTCGATGAGAGATGAGAGCGCGTTGTTGGGGCTTCTGGCCGTGCATCATATGTGTTTATTTGCTGCTCATGATACCCCTATGGTTGGCGCAACACATGGTGCTTATACGGAGCACGTACTGTCGTAGAGTCGTTTCACATCGGCATTAGCTGAGTCAGCTAGTGGGGTACGAGGAGACGGCGCCTGGAATTCACGGCATAGGCGACAGAGGGCTGCAATCAGGTCTCCACCTGGACTCTCGATTCACGCATCTCAGCTCGTGATCTCACGGTCCTCCTGCTGACTGATCTGCTACAGAGACGCACCTTATTGCAAGCTCTGGTCCGGTCTCGGAACATTCTTGCTACCGTAGCCATGTAAAGGATCAAAGGGGTAGCTTGACCATCAGTCAAAAGATCAGAGAACCCACCGACAAAAGCATAGCACCAACCATGAGGCCCAACCATTCAGTCTCCATCTCCTCCAATCTTGCCTCGTGGGCATTCCATGTTTGCTTGTCTGCCCAGCCACCTGAGCTAGCGCCGTTTAGACCGTTCTCGCTTCTGCCCCTCGTGGTAGAAGCCTGCTCCACCTCGGGGATATTCGTGCATCCTCAAATCGACTGAAGGAGTGGGAAGGTACTTCGCTAGCAGATCCGCAGTGAAGCCTAGCGTCTGCCTAAGCGTCTCGTCGATTCCATACTCGCTCGGGCCAGTCAGCAACGTGCTCGGTGTAGACGCTGTGGATGTGGACAAGCGCTCGTGGTAGAGAACGTGTACATTGTATTTGCTGCCTCGCCAGGAACTTCCTTTGCCCTTGCGAAGCACGACGATGAGGTCAAAGTACTGGCGGATAGTGGACTGTTGCCTGTGAGGAGTGGATGGAGGACTTCGGAGTTTCGTTAGGCGGAACTTGTCAGCGCTATATCGAGTCAGACTAAGTGCTGCCTTGCCTAGAATCTGCTCGCGAAGACCGGATAGGTCGGTCGCTGGCTTATGATAGCACGCCGTCGTCTTTGTGTTGATGAGCTTGTTAGATTGATCGCCAACGGATGTTTGAGGCTTTGGTCGAGGAAGAGTCAAATAATTGTCTTGATTCACTGTGGTAAGGCGGCCCGGCGGCCTGCGAATTGCATGTGATCTTCAAGGCGCAATCAGACGGACGGAGTGAGGCACGACTGTGGCGCCGATGTTCAATCAGAGAGACGACCACAACGTCAGTAGTCCAACACATTCTTGATGGTATCGTATATCCTCGTGACATCCGGGAAGTTGAAAGCCTCATAGGCTAGCCCAGAGTGTGTCGACCACCCAGCGACTCGTTGGACGGGAGCTTCCAGTCTCAAAAAGCACTTCTCCTGTATCGCTGCTGCGACCTCAGCGCCTACACCGGCGTTCACCATGCTCTCGTGCACAATGATCACCCGTCCGGTCTTGTTGACGGACTCCATAATTGTGTCCTTGTCCCAGGGGTATATCGTCCTCAGATCGATCAGCTCAACTTCACACTTGAGATCTTTCTCCGCTGCCGCCAAGGCTGCCTGACATTTGTACAGCGGCGTTCCGTACGAGATGACGGTCACATCATTGCCCTTCTTCAGCACCTCCGCCTTGCTCAACGGCAACGTATAGGCCTCAGCCGGCACATGCTCTACGGCAGCTCGATACAAGATTTTCGGCTCCAAGAAGATGACAGGATCCGGACTCGCGATAGCTGCGAGTAGTAAACCCTTCGCCTGCGTAGGACTTCTTGGCACCACAACCCTCAACCCAGGCACGTGCGTAAACAAACTTTCCGGACTCTGACTGTGATAAAGCGCCCCATGGCCCACACCACCACTCGGCATCCGTATTGTCAACCCACCACAATCCATCCCTTCATTGCTCCCAGCCCGATACCTGATTTTCGCGGCCTCATTGACGATCTGATCAAAAGCCGGGAAAACATAATCCGCAAACTGCACCTCCGCCACAGGCCTCATGCCCTCGACCGCAGCGCCAATCGCAAATCCCACAAGGCCTTGCTCGCTCAATGGAGTGTTAAAGACACGGTCTTCGCCGAACTCGCTCGCGAGATTCATACTGCATCTGAACACGCCCCCGAACGCGACATCCTCGCCGAAGAGTAAGACTTTGGGATCATTCCGCAGCGCGTGCGAGAGAGCGTCGTTGATGGCTTGGAAAAGATTCTTCCGGTCTGTTGTACCATTTCGAGCTTCCTGAGATAATTCCTGGTTGGCGAGGGCGGATTTGGAGGTGTGATGAAGGAGCGGAGTAGTACCATAGTCTGTGGGGATGTTTAGCCGGGCTTTGGGCGGGTGTGAGGCGTATCTCCTTCGAAGCGCAAGTGGCGAACGCTGTGATATTCGTGCGGCAGCCCGGGCACCACTGCTCAAATGTTTGCTCATGGTTGCTGCAGCTGGAGTCAGAGTGAGGTCGTGTAACAAAGGGCGATTGACAGAGATGTCATATCCGCTTAACGTCGGCTGCTACCACACTCCCCACAAAGCCGGGGCGCCAAGACATTGGAGAGCAAAAGACAAATGCCTGCTCAAGAACGCTTTGCATTACTTCATCGTGCCAACACTCTTTCATTCATACAAGCACAGTATCTAGGGTATCATTGTGAACGCCACGCTATGCCATCCCTTTCATTTATCGTTCAGCCTCTCAGGTGCTGGACAAGCTGAGTTAGCTTGTTTCGAGTCTCTTCGCTAAGCTGTTCCTCGGGCGGGCCTGTCACTTGCTCCAAGATGGGCAGGAGCTGGTCAGAGAGGCTCAGAATCGTCTGATCCTGTGCCTGATACCGGCTGATGATCATGTCGAACACAGGTTCGTTCTCACGGAAGTCCTCTTTCAGCGGCAGAAGCTCAACGAGACGTGGCAGTACCTCCCCGAGAGGTACGTTGGATGGTGCCTTCTTGATCATGCGGCTGACACAGCCAGCAGCATTGTCAAGCAGACGTGCTTCGGTGTCATCTGGGTTGCTCTGGGTCTGCAACAGTGGTTCAAGCAAGCCAAGGATAGTGTTGTAGTTCGACAGGATGGTTTTAGCATCGGTGCTGTTCAGACACAGTAGACCCATGCCGAACGCAGCGTTACTCTTGACCTCCTTATCCTCGTCTCTCAGGCGCTTGAGCAGGAGTTGCATGATCTTGCTCGTGTAGGGCGTGCAGTCTGGGCCCATAGCCTCGACGCAGTCAGCAAGTGTGCCAACTGCTGACGAGCGCTCGAAACGTTCTTGAGATGAGCAGAATTTCATGATTGGGCCCTCGAAGATTTTGAACAGCTCTGCGAATTGCTTCCCAAGAACAGTCCCTAGGGCACCAATGACCTCTAGAGCCGTCTCAACGACGAGCCAGTCGTACTCGGCAGATTCACCGTCGTTTGGTGCTGGCTCGTCGAAGTCATCCTCGTCCTTTTGGCAAGGATGCTCGCGTTGCAGGATGAGCAACAGGGCAGCAGTGGCCTGCTCGATAGGCGTGGAATTGTCGTTTCCACTGGGTACGAGGACGGCCGGACCGCACAGCTTCAACGTTGCAGCGAGATTGCGGTTGACCTCAGTCACTGTGGCCCTGTAACGCTGTTAGTCCGTGTGCTTGCAGACTTGATCGTGTTTATAATCGCAGATCCGCAACAATATCAGAAACAGCCTCTATGGTTAGCAGCATATGCCGTAGCATCTGAGTGAGCTGTATCGCAATAGTGCTCTCATCATGTAGCTCGAACAACGTGAAGATAAATGTGTACTCACCGATCCATCTCCTCTTCCCACAGAGCGAG
Source organism: Dothistroma septosporum (assembly GCA_002236755.2). NCBI lineage: Eukaryota > Fungi > Ascomycota > Dothideomycetes > Mycosphaerellales > Mycosphaerellaceae > Dothistroma > Dothistroma septosporum. The sequence goes on from NBZP02000054.1 coordinate 2,614,241, forward strand.
GGTGCCCTTCATGACGAGGTCACCCAGCTTCTGAAGATCAGAGGTTGGCTGAACCTTCAGCGGAAGACCGGGTTGCCACTTTTGCATGCCGTTATCCTCAGCTAGGCCCCACATACAGGCGTATGCACGCCACAGAGTACTGACAGCGCTCTTGCGAACACCCTCGAAGGTGTGTTCCAGAAGCGGCAGAGTGGTAGCGATGGTCTTCTCCATGTATGGCAGAAACTTGCCCTTGGCGTGTGTCAGAACATCGCCAAGTACCTCGACGGCAATTTCTTTCTCCATTGCGACAGCAGTCACCGCACCAAGATCATCCCAGTCGTCATCATCGTCGTCGTCTTCTGTCTCCATGAGAGCCTTGACAATGTCTTCCTCGGCAATATCGCCTTCGTTGACACCCCCAGCTCCGGCAACCTTGATCTTCTTGCCGGCGATGGTGATCTCTTGACCGATGAGATCAGAGGCTTCTTCGCCGAGCTGGACTTCGCCATCAGTCTCTTCCTGATCGAGGCAGGCGAACAGCGACTGAACTACCCCGTTGAGGAATGGCTCGAAGTTCTCCTCGTAGACTCTGGCGAGGGTACTCCATAAGATGAAGCTCGTCTCCTTCAGACGTTGATGGTCCAAGTGTAGACCCTCTTCACTGGCGTTCATGAGCGGGCGGACGTAAGGTTGGAAAGCTTCTGCGCCGACAGCGCTGGCAATCTTGCCGAGCGAATCGATGACCATGCTTCTGAGCTCGAGCTGCTCCTCGTTGTCCTTGATCTCAATGTATCGCGACAGGCTCTGCATAGTCTGCTGAAAATGCGGTTGGAAGGCACCCTCGGAAGCGCTCGCGACGCTGCCAAGTGCGCTGACAGCAGCCATTTGCACCTTGTGGTCCTGGTGCTCGATGAGGGTGCTGAAGCGTGGGACAAGCTCGTCCACGTATTGCGCCGCATCTTCCGCATCGAGGCCCTCGATGAGCGAGTCAACAGCCACGGCACTGGCCTTGACAATGTGCGTGTTGAGCTCATGCTCATCAGATCCCTCTTGAGTCTTCTGCATGCCCTGTACGGCCAAGTCGAAGTTGCGAACAAGAGCCGGGATGAGCTTGGCATGCTCCTTGCCCATATCTTCGGCGAGATCGTCAGCCAGACGAGAGACGCCGTTGAGTGCTGCACTTCGGACACTGGTCGCTGGGTCGTCCAGCAGGCGGAGGACGAGTGGGAGGATCTCATTGAGTTGTGTGGCGATGAAGTCAGGTGCGCCTTCCACGCACATGCCCAAGGCGAGGATACCGGCTCTTCTGTATTCGGGCTGGCTGTGCTGCACGTACGGACTGATGGCTTTGAGCAGCGGTACAGCGACTTGGCTTGGAGGCAAGCTCTCACTCAAGATATCCAAGAGACCTAGTGCGGACCGCGCGGGCGAGATGTCGTCCTCATCAGATGGCAGCTCGTCGAGCTCTGTAGCTATCTGCAAGCACATCTTGGTCATGTGCTCGCCAACCTTCAGGCTCTGCACCTTGAACTTGCGATAGCGTACCGCCTGCATCAAAAAGCTGATCGCCTGAGAGCGCGCCTCGTCATCGATCTCTGTCTTGGACGAGACTTGCATGAAGAATTGGATGAGGTCGCCGAAGTGTGCGTTCAAAAAGGCACTCTCGTAGCTCAGCAGCTTGTTGAATACATCGAACGCCTGCATGGTGTGCTCCTCGTCCTCCTCTTGAATGGTCGCTTGCAGGACCTTGACCATGTGCGGGATTGTGCTCTGGAAAGCCTTCAAGCTCTTGGTGTCCTCCTCGGTGTCCAGCACCATGGCAAGCTCGGAGAGAGCAAGCATGGTGTTCACCCTGACCTCTACCGACTCCGGATCTTGGATGGTGCGGTTGAAGAGGGTGAGCATCGAGCCCATGTTCTCCTGGAACACATCGGGCATCGTTTCGAGGAGGGTGTAGATGATGTAGACACCGACCTCGCGATGCCGTGCCTGCTCGCTCGTGGCCGCTTGCTGCAGGATGCCCGGGAGTTCACCCCACTCGCCATCTTCGAGATCAATCTTGGCGATTGCGGCAATGACGCGGGCCTTGGTGTGTCGGGGCAGCTGCTGCTCCTCGTTGATGGTGCTCTGGAGGAGTTGCTCTCGCAGCTGCGGCTTCTGGTCCGCCGACACCGCTGCCCAATGCTTCGAGACGAGCTTGCGTGCTTCCACGCCGGCCAGTTGGCGAAGCGAAGCTTCAGGATGGTTGATGAGGATGTGGATCAGCGCCGTCACCGACTGCGGCGATTTGTAGTATTTCTGGTTGAGCTGACCGGTGGCTGCCTTCACCTTCTCCGTGTCGGGCGCCAGCAAGGCCGCTAAGAGACTTACAAACTCTGACTCGTCCATTTTCGACGACGACAAGAGAACGTATCGAGATGTAGCGACAAGAAAGTCATAAACAGGACGGCAACCCTAAAGAATATTTCTCAACGCTAGTTTCGACGGCCGAGCGTCTGAATCACGTAATCAGATTCACTAGCCGGGCAAAGACCCTTGGCAATCTACGGCATTGGTCTACACATGTGTATGAGAAGCCGCCATACTTCAGCACAACATCCTCGAACTTCGGAACGCGATCTCATCCGTCATGCCTGTTCACGCGAGGACAAGTGATTAGCCGGCAGCCGGGTCTTTGCCCGGGAACGGGCCATGGCAATGCAAGCCGGTGATCACTCACGCTGTCTGATGCAAGCAACTTCAAGTCTACCATTCTAACGGATGCATAATCTCCGCATCGCATTGCCTTTATCTTCGTCCTCGTCCTCGCCCGTGAGCCGAATTTCATGACCATCACCTTCCTGCACAAATCTGCCAGCAACCAAAGCTAACAAGGCGGCGCCCGCCATACACCACCATGCCAGACCGACGATGCCCTGGTTCAGCCCAACGCCGTAGATCCACCCCGCCAGAATGGGCCCAACAGTTCTCGTCGCTGAGCTAACACTCTGTGCGATACCATGAATCGTTCCCAGTACACTCGGATGTGGACAGGCATTGTTCACCAGGATCGCAGTTGAAGGCAGGGCAAAGGTTCTCGCCACAACCTGGATAAGTAGCACAAGAGTGATGCCCATCCAGACGAAGATGCCTGAAGCTTGATGCGGCGGTGCCAGGCTCGACGGGATAATCGCCAAGAAAGGTGCGAGAGTGTAAGATATTGGGAAAAAGAAAGCCGAGATGCGGTACGACGTGACGGTCCCGAGGTAGAAGCTGATCCTCGGGTAGAAGACGAGCTGCAGCGTGATGCCAATCACACCCATTATCGCGAGAGCGGTGCCTATAGCTGGAGGTGACAGCGCGAGCCCACCAGTAAAGGTAAAGGGAGGCTGTGGCTTGTAGTGAGCCGGGAGTTTGAGATGGTCACGGTCGCTGGAGCTATGCTGCCCTGTCGGATCGAATCGAGGTGTCGAGAGGAAGACAAACCAAATGTTGCTGAATGTTCCCACGTGCATAGCTAAAAGGCCGTGAGCGAGCAGCACACACAGCACGTTCTTAGTCCATATCCGGCCAAGGGGCAACTTCTGACGAGACGTCGGCTTCTCTTTTCGACCAGTGTGCATCTCCAAGTCGCCGATGTGAGGAGGCTCTTCAACCAGATGATAATGTTGTTGCGATCGCCTCCTGAACACAACCCTTCTGATCCAACGTGAAAGTCGCAGTCCGTAGTCCGGCTTTCCACGCAAGCCCTCAAGTGTCTCTTCCAGTCCAAGCATAACTCCCAGCGCGCTTAAGCCCAAGAACGTCGCGTTCACAATATTCGGCAGGGCATATGGCCACTTCATGAATAGCCTTATCCCGTCTTCACCTCCGAAAGCACTTCCGGGCCCAAATAGCTGCGGGTAACTACCAGCTGGATCCGCCAGCAATCCTCCTAGAAGTGGTCCGACGATGACTCCAATATTGAATGTCATAGGCAACAGCAGGAACGCCCTACTCTGATACCTCTTCTCCTTCACGATCTCGCTGATCATGGTTCTCATCACACCCATATTGCCATTAAGCATACCGCCTACAGCTCTCCAGAACATTGCTACCGTGAAAGAACCACTGAAGCCAAAGCCAAGACTTCCGATCGCAGTGCCCAACAGCCCGATCAAGATGACACGCTTTCGTCCCAAGCCATTCCAGTCGGCCAACCTGCCCCACATGATCGCAGTGAGAAATTGTGCTCCCGTGAACGCGGCGGCGAGCAGGCCAGCTTGCTTGGCCACAGTGCTGTCAGAAGGAGCAGTACCATCGTGCGTGAAAGACTTCAGCATGTAGTACATATAGCTCTGCAAGCTCGTTTGTGTAAGAGGCTCGCTCAGCCGAGCAAGGGTGAGGATGGCGAGTTGAGACTTCTTGGGAAGCGATGACCAGGACACCGGCTGCGGTTTCGTGTTGTCATCATAACTTCGCGAAGGTGGTGGTGGCTCGTCGTCGCTGGGAAGTGTCTCTGCCGCGTGGGGAGAGGAGTGGTTCAAGGTGGCTGTGTCGTGAGCAAGTAGGCCTTCGCTCTCGTTCGAAGCAGCGTGTGCTTCGTGACCACTGTCGGTTCCATGATCACTGCCCGTGCTTCGTCTTCGCTTCCTGATACTGTCGTCGAACCGCTGTAGCTCTATATCCGCGTACTTGCAAGTCTCTTCAAAGCAGTGTCCCTTCGAAGAGGATGCACTGGCGAGCAGCGTGGTGGCGGCGCTGTCTAAGTCATCCTGAGAGGAGGGCGATCTCGGCCTGCGACTTTCATCGGCGACGTTCATCCAGAGCGACGGGTGACAGATGATTCAGATTCGCTGACTCTTTCGCCTGGCGCTTGGAACAAAACAGATCGACCAGACAAATCTACGTGGTGGGGTCTTCGCGCTAATGGTGGCGATTGGCGCTGGCGATATCGGACTTAGGCTTTTTGGGCCAACAAGGCTTCGAGGTTGCTTGCAAAGAATTGAGGTGAAATGCGAGAAGACGCCTAGGTTTGGCAAGTAAACAGCAGATACGGACGGCTGATGATGGCGCCGGGTATCTTCTCGACGTCCTATCAGCGCCGGGCAAGACCCGTTGACAGTCTTTTCAGACGGTATCGGACACCTGCAGGCGCGCTTGTGCCGTCACTTCCGATCTTCGAGCACCTGCTCGGCCAGTCTAAGGCTTGTCTGCGCCTTCTCCAAATGCCGACCCTATCACAGCAGCAGTTCCATACTGTTGAGCGCTACGATCACTACGCATCGTCTCTATAGGCTGTACAAACCTTCCTTCGCAGGGTAGCCCCAGGACGGTGCCAATGCTTTGCGTGTGAGCAGGTCACTCCACCACTCGTAGACCGCCATAGCAATCATTTAGAAGTCGTTGTCGTCGCTGCCAGCAACGATGACATTGTTGATCTTGAGTACCATGCGGCAAAGTTGAGTCGCGAGAAGGAGTTGCTGTCTCTTCGAGATCAAAGGATCGATCACAAAGTGCTGCTTCATGTCATTGGAGCCAGTCTGCATGCAATCGACACCAAGACGACCTCGTCCTTCGCCCTTCGCTTGCCGTGCCTTCAGTTCCGACAGTGTCTCGATGGGACTGAGGCCGCTGTTTTCCGCGAGTGCCATAGGGACGGCATCCAACGCATCGGCAAAGGCACGCATGCTGTACTGCTCCAGGCCAGGCGTTTGCGACGCTTCCTTCTCAACAGCTAACGAGCATGCAATCTCAGCAGAGCCGCCACCATACACAATACGGTTGTCTTTCACCAGATTGCGTACGACACACAGCGCGTCGTGCAGAGACCGCTTAGCCTCGTCGATGATCATCTTGTTGCTGCCTCGGATGAATGCAGTGACAGCTCGTGAGTTGGCACACTCTTCAATGACGAGCATCTTCTCCCTGGTTGTGCCAAAGGACATCTCGCGCACCACGCCGGCCTTGCCAAGCTTCTGTGCGCTGAGGTCCTCGAATCGAGGCACGATGCGGCCGTTCGTTGCGATGGCAATGAGTTCGATCTCGGGTCCACCTACCCATCGCACAGCTGGCAGCTCGTTTGTGAGAAGTAGATGATTGGCTTCGTCGTCGAATCCCCACTGGCAGATGACCACGTTTGCGCCAGTGTCCTTGATCTGCTGAATCATCTCGGTGAACTTGGCCTGTTCGTACTTCTGTAACTCCTTGAACTCTGCAACGCTGGTGATGTCGAGCTTGTGCTTAGTCTTCGGCTTTGGTGGTTCAAATGCGCAAGTCAAGATGGCAAGCTTGGCGTCCCGAACTTCGGACGGCATTTGAGGATGCGAGAAGTCTTTGTCGACTATGACGCCTTTAACGAGTAAAGAGTCTTCCAACGCACCTCCGACCTTGCCATCGACCTTGATTAGCTCGAAGTCGACGTCTCTCCTCTCCAGATCAGCCACCGAAAGTACAGCATCCACAGCCATCTGCGCAAACTGGTCGTGCGTCTTCGAGACGATCTTGCTACCCAGTGAAGTCTTGGCCACCTTGAATAGGTTGTCTGTCCTCTCCTTGGTGAAGTCGATCACGTCTGCTATTTGGTCTAGCTCGCGTACTGCCACGTCGCAAGCCGCATCATAGCCATCTGCAATCCGGATTGGGTGGATGCCCTTGTCAATGAGTTCCGAGGCCTGTTCGAGCAGTGCGCCAGCCAACACAACAACTCCTGTTGTACCATCTCCAATTTCCGCATCTTGTGATTGTGATAATGACACGAGGAGCTTCGCAATGTGGTCCTTGATCTCCATCTGTCCGAGAATGGTGGCTCCATCGTTGGTCACGGTGATATCGCCATCAGGAGATATGAGAATCTTGTCTAGGCCTCGGGGGCCCAGTGAGCTTCTGACGATGGATGTAATGGTTCGGGCGGCCTGAATGTGCTGCTTGACGGCGTCCGTACCGTGAGTGCGTTGCTTCCTGCCTTGATCGCGGACGATGATGAAAGGTCTGCCGGACTCGTCTTGGGTAATCTGAGCTGTGAAAGAATCAGTATCGCTGATGAACCTTCTTGAAGAGCACGTATCGTGCATACCATTGCTCAGATCGAGCTCTATAAAACCGTCAGTCTCACTTCACTCGCAATGTCACGCTCATGTGCTCAACTCACGCATGGGACCTGCAGCCATCCTCTTCTGACCTTGCTGTTTCAACCACCAAGGCACCTCACTACTGCAAACACCTTGAATTCCTCCGATTCTTTACTGCAATACCGACAGTCTGACAATGTTCCGGCAGTACCTTCGATCAAAAGGCAGACGCTCAGCTCGGAAGGATGTGCACGAAGTCCGGTATGTGTCGTGTGTGTGTGTTCCGTCGTCTGCTCGACTTTGACAGGACTTGACCCGACTTGAACAACTTTTTGGCGCGCGATCGCGAGCGGGAACATCCCGAGCCGCCTCACCTCGCGCGTCTCTCCTCGCGATCAGCTCAAATCGCACTTGGTCCTTTGCGCGCGACTACGTTTCAAGTGCCTTGATCCTCACCTCGCACCTCGCACATCGTCATTTCTTGGTGCTTCCTATATACACGCGCTGACCACTATCCTCCGACAGCGAGCCTCCAGCGCGCAAATCACCACCGACGCGAAAGAGCTCCTTCACAATGCCTCGTAAGTCGCACTCAATTGCGCCGCTGCAAGCTCGCATTGGACTGATCAAGCTACAGCTGCGATGTCCGACGACGATAGCGATATCGAAATTCCGGATGCCATTCCCGCAAAGAAGACAAAGGCCGACCTCGTAGCTGAGGAGGAGGACGACGATGAAGAAGAGGGCGAGGATGAATACGTGGTGGAGAAGATCTTGAAGCACAAGTTTCTGAAGGGACAGACATTTTATCAAGTGAAATGGATGGGATACGAGAACGACGAAGATTTGACCTGGGAACCAAAGGAGAACCTGTAAGCCCAGACGCAATCGGTCAAGCACGATGCATGTGCTAACAGTACCACAGCGAGACCGCACCGGACATTCTCGAAGCATACCATCAGAAGGTTGGCGGTACGCCAGAGCCTCCGAACAAAAAAGGCGCGCCTGCAGGCAAAAGGAAGTCAGAAGCACAGGACTCGCCCGCACCCAAGAAAGGCCGAAAGAGCCAGATCAATGGTTTCGCAGAATGGGAGCCACCACTCGGATCGTGGGAGGAGCATGTGACGCGCGTTGCTGCAATCATCGAAGACGACCTTGAGGCGGGCGTCATCAAGAAAGCCAAGACTGAGCCCAAGGACTTGAGCGGACTGCTGGAGTGGGACAATGGCCGCAAAACACAGCACAATATGCAGCTGCTGCGACAAAAGTGCCCGCAGCGACTTTTGGACTACTATGAAAGCCACCTGTAAGTTGTCCCTCCCCCAGCGCGGATCACTCTGACGAAAGACGAATACTTAGATGTTTTGTAGATTAGAGCCCAAACTGGAAGAGCTCGCTGACTTGGACATTCCTTAATAGTGTATTCAAGGGCGACCCGAGGTACGTCGAGTGAGTTGCGAAGAGCTGCAAGCAAGAATGCGCCATCTGACAAAGCCGGCCAGATTTCCGGATAATGATTAGGAGCTTCGTCCGAGGCATATGAACGTCAACGAGCATGTAAAAAGAGGAAGAGGACGGAATGCGGGGCCATGCGTAGCCTTGGTCGGTGTACGGAAGCTCGCGTGTTGAAGGAGAAGCAGTTGATCCGCGACAAAGCAGCAAGGGATAGCAATGTGGCTGGGTATCGGATTACTTTCCCCTGCGACGAGTAGTAGGTGTACCTGACCTGATCGAGCTCGAATCTGGTTAGCTGTCGCTGCGAAGGTGGTCCGATGTAGTTCGAGTGAGGTACTGGCGTGTCCTACGATAGTACGATGCACTTCGAGAGTTGTAATAACCAGCATCAGCATCAGCATGTAGACTCTACAAGGAGATGAAAGGACTGAAGCTGAGAAGATAGGTACTGGAGAAAGGACGCGGTTCGTCAAACCTACTACTGATGGTGAGTCGTGTGGCCGTTGAGACGTCAAGCAATTGGTTCCGACGGTCGCGATTCATCGCCATGGGTACAACCTTTCCAATGCACGTAAAATGGCTGCACAACGGCGGACGCGGACAGGACTTCCATACACGAGCGTGGCTTCGTCCATGCCACTCGTAGGCTTTCGCGCCTCGTTGATTGAGGTGCCCGAGATCCTTGACGCGATGCGTGCGACGACGCCGTATGGCTTTGCACAACGGGAGCAGGGAAATGACATGCATTGATGAGGCAACTGTCGGCTGTCATCCTTCGTGGACGAGGCAGCATGTAGCATTGCGCTTTCCGGTCCGTAGCGACGTCTCTATCCGCACGTGTGCAGATGTGTGCACCTGTTGACAAGCACAGGTCGGCGTGCAATATTGATGGGCTCATGACCGCTGAGTGTATGGTCTAGGCACGAGGACCAGGAGCTTCGGAGGACGTGAATGCGTTGTTCATCAGCGACTTTTCCGCTTGAGGAATATGCACAAATCGATCGACTGCAGAAATGGATGATGCGATTCCAGTGGAGGATTTCCACTGTCCAGCCCCTTGATATGGCCTTGGGTATGTACGGTTGATGATGTTATTGAGACGCGATGCACGCGAACCTGGACCCACCGTGTTCGCCTAGACTTCCCTCTGGTGCGAGAGGAAAGGGTAGAAATGCCAGAACTATCGACAGGTATGCTGCGCAGACGAAGCTTGCAGAATGACATGCATTAATGGCGATGAATGTACATGTCCTGCAGAGAGCTAAATGTCGTGTACTGGCCTTGTCGCGCAATCAGTTTTACTGGCTGTGAGGGGGAATTGACAACGTTGGCCGCTGCCAAATCAATGAAGTCGCCGGTCGACGCGCTTGTCTCTTCGCTTTGACATGCTTTCCAATCTATAGTGCTACTTCCGCTGTGCCACCACCACGGCTGCCTGCATTTCGCGAGGACATGACAAGCCTGCAGAGGACGTGACGAGTCAAATCATGAAGAATTGCAGACATGATCTCCCACCACGCGGCACAGCGGCACAGCGGCACGACGGGGAGATGGTCGATGGTGGATGAGGAGCTGACGCACCAGAAACGAGCAGGCAACACACCCTCACAGCCTGCTATGTACTAGTGCTGTGCGGCCAGGCACACGAGCGGTGACACCGCTTAGAGTCAGGAGTCTCGCAGCAGCAGCAACAGCAGCAGCATCATCATCTCCTCCTCCTCATCTTGCTCCTCCTCCGCCACCAACCGCAGGCATGCCTCCTGTACATCTGCGACTGCGCGGCACGCCGCATCCTGCATCTCTCCCGCGTGTCGCTGTACACCAGCAGCCGAGCACGCGACGTCCAGCAGTCCTTCCTGCGACCGCTCGTGGTCCGCAAAGCTTGCGCCGGCGGGCGCCACCATCCTTTACAGAAGCAAATGTGTGGGCGCATGGGTTCCCGGCCAAGACCATGTAATATTCGCCCGCCACGCCCCGTCTGTGCCATGGCGTTGGCCCGTCTGCGCTAACGCATTGGTGGTGCAATATTTCGATAGAGCCAGCTACCGTTTATGGCGTGTGGATATGCCTCCATGCATGCCGTTGGTCTAACCCCCGACCGACCACTAGCCAGCGTGTGTTTCTTGTCATTTACCTTCTCGTCTACTTTATGCCGACGCTCGCCGCTCATCTTCATCTCGACTCGTTTCGCAGCTCATCTCCCCCGAGCATTCTCCGCTGCGACAAGCTCTGCGTCTGCAACGGCGCCACGAGGGAACCTACCTGCTGGGAACTCCTTCAGGGTTGCTGCGATCAACACTCCGGATCGCTTCCCGGAGCACTCGTGCTGCAAGGGACCCCACTACTTATCGGGCTGGATTCTAGACTTTGACTCGATTCGGACCCGTCATCTTTGTTTGCGTGAGCCCGTCTGCAAACCACGACCGACGCAAGGCTCAGACACCAGCAGCACTAACTCAGCTATACTCTGAGCAACGATCGAGAGAGAGAGGAAGCTGGGAGCCGCGTTCGGACATGCTTTGGCGACACGGCGCAGGAGAGGAGGCGCGATGACAACGGCGAGTCCGTCATGCAGCTCAACACGCACCCCGCGAGCTGCGGTGCAGCCATGGCTTTGTTATCGGCAGTGCTGGAATGAAGCCATCCCAGCTTGGTGCCACAGACGTCGGCCAGCACCGGGCCGAACGACCTCAAAACAAATCCATCGATCATTCAGTCGAGGATCCAATCTCGTGCTTGCCCTTCTGGTCTGTTTGCTAGCCTTCTGTCAAGACACGAAGGCCGATGTGATATATGGCTCTGGCGACATATTCCCACGGGACCTATTGTTCGATCGAAGCGAGCCACCACCGCTTCCACGCATGCTACTAGAACGGAGGCAAGATGACTCCTCGTCTAGCCGGCCGACCACGACGATACGGCCGACAGGGTCAACAAAAGCGACCGCCACGGGCGCCAGCATGCAGACGGCGACGGCGACTGGATCTTTCAGCCTCCCGAGACCATTTGATACCAGTATTGGAAATAATTTTACAGCAACGACGTGCCCGACGTTCTTCCAGAGCTTTTTGAACAACCAGACATTCCGTGATTGCTTGCCCTTTTCGTTACTTTTGCAGGTAAGGGGGAACAAGAACGCGCACTCGAGTCTTCCCGTCTAACAGTTTTTTCAGACTTCCAACAGCTTCTTCGCCGCCTCGCGCTCACCTCTACGCCTTGCCGAGACGTTGGACGCAACATGCAACGTCAATCTCAATACCTGCTCCGCGCTCATGTCTCAATACGCCCAGCAGATCCAACAAACCTCCCACTGTGGCGCGGACCTCGAAATGCAAAACCCGGTGGTCACCCAAGCATACAACGGCTTCGTGTCGTACTCGACCCTGTACCACGCCGGCTGCCTGACAAACACAGACGGTAGTTACTGCTTTAGCGATGCCGTCGCGAATATCTCCTCTCCTAGCAGCAGTTACATCTACTACCTGCCATTGGGGGTTCGGCTTCCAGGAGGATCACGACCGGCCTGTACCGCTTGTTTGCAGGACACCATGGCGGTCTTCGTAACAACCGCTGGAAATGCTAGCCAGCCGCTCAGCCAGGACTACGTTAATGCGGCAGAACAAGTTCAGATGAGCTGCGGACCGCAGTTCGTGGACTCATCGGTCTCGAGATCCGCTGCCACCGTCTCTTCGCCTTTTCACTCTCCATCCACTGGCCTAGTCGGGGGTTTGATGAGCTTGGCCATACTCTGGAATCTACTTTGAGCGATTACAAGTTCTGTTTTGTATATTGGAAAGATCAAGTGCTGATCTCGGAATTGAAGTTCTGGCAATGACCCACACGGTGGTTCTTTAACTTTGTGGGAACATCATCTTTGGACTTAGCGACGGCGTCTCGGTGGAAGAGCAATGAGATTCAGCCTCGGAAGATGGGCGTTTGACCACAGAGAGCATGGAGGACTCGCTGGCTTGCTATCGGCAGCGCGAACTGCACAGTACCAGGACGGCTGTCATTGCAACGACGAAGGAAATTAGACGAAGGTAGCATAGAACACACCACGACTACAGTATTACTGTATAGACTCTAATTCGTAACTGGCACCACACCACCAATGAAGTCACCATGGAAAGATCTACCACGCATGGACAATTCCAGACCTCATCTACTGACGTCGCCATCATACCATCTGCTCTTGTCCCAAAAAAGCAGGTGAGGTCCGTAGTGTTATGGCAGGGATGCGGTCAACTGTCGGGATGGCGTGTGTGGTGCGTGAGCATCAGGCATTAGATTATAGAGTTGGATTACTTGACCGCTACTGCTGTTGTTGCTGCTGCTGCTGACATGCTCATAGGGTTCTCGCGCCGGCATCGACGTTCCAAGTGATGATGTTATTGATGATGCCTTTTCACCTCGTTTTATCTTTGGCGTGTCTCGAGAGAAGCCAGGTAACGGCAGTCGTCGTGATAGCCATGTAGCTGGAATCCGAGAGGGATGTGAGGGGGGACGTGCTGATCGAGGAGTGCTGATTCTGATTGTACACGTTGTGCGATGCTATAAAGCTATCTCGAGATTGAGAGCAAATGTGCTTAGCACTCCTCACCCGTCCATGAAGCGATCGAAAGATGTCGCTGTCAGCTTGCCGGAAATGGTCGTCCATCCAAATGCAGCGATCGTTTCGAAGTAAATGCCCATCGCGCCATCGCTAATGTTCCGTTCGAGTGGCAGCATAAACAGGCCAAGACATATAAGAGAATAATGCTAGTCGTATAGAGCTGCGTAGTTTCGCATTTCGTAATTCAGTGTCATTCGTTACCGTCGTTGATGCATAATGTGATCGGCTTTTAAAAGCAAATAACCACACCGTGTATCTCTTGGGCAAGCTGCTGTGTCGCTTGCCCCTTCGGTTCGGCGGGGACCGAATTGCGATCCCTCTTGTTGGTCGTGGTTGCAGACATGACCTTGGACAGCTGGAAATTATCCAAGCACTGATCGATCTGATGAATCTGGTCATCTTCTGCCGCCAATATTGAGCTCGACGAAAATTGGCCGGCATTGCTCATTGAACCGTTCGATGAGCGGTGCGAGCTCGATCGTGCAAGGCCTGTCTCTTTTCGGAAATCATGAGATTTGTAGGATGGAGGCTGCAGTTCCCATTCCTCGAGCATCTCCATGCGCCAGTTGATTCGCAGCCGCTTGCCGTCTGCGATGATGATGTCACTCGCGCGTTGAGAGTCGCCAAGCAGCACAGGCATGCATCTTTTGATGTAGCGTTGGATCTGAGCTGCTGATCGATGGTGAGGAGGTAGCCATTTGCCATCGTCCGTGAAGTTGGTCGCAGACGAAGCGTAAATCATGTCTTCCGAGAACGTTGAATTGATCGTGGTACTGGTCGTCTGGCGGTTGTTGCTAGGTCGAGTGGCTCGACCGCGTGAGGGAGCATTAATGGCGGTCTCAAAGACCTCTTCACGCATTGTGGACAGGTCGATCTCCTCCTCTTCCCGTGCCGGAGTTTGAGGTGTCTCCACCACATCGGGAATCACCCCTTCGCGTGCCACGTCTTGACCTAAGACATTCGTAATCGCAAACCGCGGAGCAACGTGACTTAGAATACGCTCTTGTTCGGCGATCAAAGCAGGATCAGAGAGATCAGCACCATTGAACTGCGCTCGTTGCTGCCTCCGTCTCCGCCGTGGTACAGTACACTGCCGAGGAATGTTGCGGTCATCAATCGGCTGCGAAACGTCGATTGCAGCGGCAAGCGCATGTGTGAATGCGTGTATGCGTTCCTCGTCCGAGTCGGCAAGGATGATCTGATCTGTCTCGGCACGTAACCGCATGATGGTTTGCCGGACCGGCCTGAACAAAGCTAGGTCTTTCTGCCATGCTCTCCATCGTGCGCTGTGTGGGATGAGATGAGCCAAGCGTGACTGTGGCACGAGAACGGTGTGCTGCGCATCTGGTGCCAAGCCAACTTCGGCGTGCTGCAAAGTGTACGTCCGCAGCAGCTTGCCAGCACCGCCGTCCTTTGATTTGTGGACGCTGAGCAGAGTCCCTCGGAGTACAACGTATACCTCCCTCCACTCGCCTTCGCCAATCGGTGACAACGGGTTGATCGATTCCAGGCTGAGGAGCAGCTTGGCCTCGGCGTCGACGGTGCAGGAATAGTTCGGAAGTGGCTCGGCGCCTTCGGTCTGCGACCTGACTGCTCTCGGCCTGGACGCGGACGCATATGTGGGTGGGGTGTCGATTGACGGGGTACATGAGGTTTGGAAGACGCTGTAGTGGCTCGTCACTCGATGCCTGGTCGGTCTCGATGTTGGCTGGTGGGTCGTGAGCTGCGCTACTACCGGTGCCGTAACATGCGTGACGCTTTCCGGCGCTGCGACGGATTCGAGATGTCGTGACATTTGCTCGGGTTGCGTTCGACGATGAAGCCCGAAGGGTTCTGCGGCCATGAGGTTGAGGGTGGAGGGTGGCATTGGCATTGGCATTGGCACTGGCATTGGCATGTGCGATTCTCGCTGGAGGCGAAGACGCCACTGAAGAGGAGGTTGCGTGTCGATGCGGTCTGTGACGCAGCTGCTAGTCGCACAGGCCGGAAGTCTGCCCACAGCTCATGAGACTGCGCTCCGCTGCGCTGATCCGGTTTACCCGACGAGGAGCATCGATCGTCGCCACGCGCGCACGTACCGAAGCCGACAGTGATGGGCGTCGATGTGGCCACACTCGCAGGGTCGAGGTGGTGCTCTGTGTTGGGCGTCGAGCGTGTGGACTGCGAGTGTGGTGGCGGAGTCGTGTGATAAAGAGCACGCACAACCCGAAGAAGCTGGCAGCTGTGCAGTGTCAGACTGTCAGTACTGTAGGAAGTACCTTATGTCTCTTGACGGGAAGATCTTCCTGCAGGGATCCAGAGCCGAGCGAACGGGCGTAGTGCGGAGTATATACATGTAAGGTAATCGCTAATGGACTCCTCCGAGACTCCGTACAGCCTCCGAGCGAGCCAGCGGACAGGGCAATCGCGGTCGTTCGCGTGACGTTTGGTCCTGGAATTTGAGAGGGGTACGTATTTGTGTACTTACGTAGTTATGTAGTTATGTATTTGTGTATGTGTGTATGTGTGTATGTGATGCCACGCGGGCAGCAGGTCTGGCATGCTTTTGAACGCGGCTCATCACACTGCTGCGAGCGCGCGCGCGTGCATGTGGCTCCCGTCGTGCTCCCACGGTCCCACCACAAACAACGTTGCGGCTCTGGATCTGGCCAGCAGAGCCCCTCGGCCGCCGGGCGTAGTCCACTTGAGCTTCTAGCGCTGCATCGCCAAAATCCTGCATGTGGTCCCAACGCGAACGCAAGTCTAGAACAGTAATTGCGCCAGAACGGCGACGCGGACAAGCCATCAGCTCATCGTCAACATCCGCCTGCTGACCAGACATCCACGCGCCCAGCAACGCCGCATTGGCGCGACTATACCGCAGGGTGCAGACATATCAGCAGAAAACATGAAGGCTCCTCCCGCCGGGACCATCCTGGCGAGCCTGGCTAGAAAACATCATCTGCCCCTCCTCACCCACAAACAGCAAGCTGGTCGGTCCCAAGCTGAAGAGTGCCGCGGCTGCTTACCACGTCTCACGTCTCACAAGCCAGCACCACATCTCGCTCATCAGCCGACCGATGATGAATTATTCACCACGTTCTTCCTCCCTTACGGCCACAAGACTTCCGCCAGCCCTGCAGCTACTGCACCGCGAGAAACCCCGCCGCCGCCGCCACATGTCACCAAAGAAATGCGACATGGCGGTTCTAGGCCTAGATTCAGCGACCGCTGATGCTCAAGGTCTCCTTCGTCAATGCAGCAGAGTGTGCCAGTTTCACTATACTGAAGGGACTGGCCACGACTGTGACCAGATTCCGGCTGCCCTAAATTACAACCCACAGCAGGCCACAATGCATCGTCGTCCTCGTAAAGCCTGCATAGCCTCTTGCCTCGAGCATCTCTCATAACAGTCAGCCGTCCATATCATTGTTCATTTCTGTTTCGGCAACGATCATATGTCGTCCCCGATACAGTTCTCTCAGACACGAGCCACGGACCTGTCGTGCCTTCCAGGCGCGACCCTTCTTTATCATGATGCCAAACATGTGTGGCAAGATGGAGAGAATGTCTAAGGACGAAGCTCTTGACTGCCTCCTTCAGATCCTTGCGTCCGGCGTCGACGCTGCTTCTGGACCGCTCCCTGCAATCTTTGGGCCAATACTTCACGCAGTGCGGGATCGTCGCGATCCTTGTCGACATGATGGACACGGACATGTCTAAAAAGGTTCGTGTGTCAATGAGTGCGGGAGTGTAGTCGAGTAAAATGAGCACCCACCTTTGCAGATTGTCCGGTCTAGGGTAACGATGCTCGCGGTCGGGGCAAAATGGACACACATAACCCGGAGAACTATGCACAAGACCATGTCGTATCATCTCATTCTTCCGCTTGAATCCTTTGCCGCCTTCACTACGGGGACACTCCCTCACTGGGCAATAATGAGGTCTTACCTGACTGTGCACGTTCCTATGCGAACTTGCTCAAGGTCAGCATGACTGCAGACGGCTGTGATGTAGGCTGGCCATACCTCAATAAGTACTGGGTCTGGAATGCCACCGCATTGCATCCCGGATAGTCGCATTTGAAAGGCCCGGCTGGCATCATCGGCACAGGCATCCCCAGGAGTGGCGGTAATATAGGCCTCGCGATGCCCTCCAGCAGCAGATGTCCCGGCCCCTCGATAGGCGTCGTGTGCGAAGTGCTATAACCGCCATCCGTACTAGAGCTTGCCTGCGTTCCGTGACTTTCGGTGGAGGATCCCGATGGCAATGAAGGGACAGCAGGCGGAAAGTTCGGAGCTCCGACTGTTGCGTTGGATGACCGCCGACCAATGTAATAGCCGGAGTTATGGTACTGCGCCGGCGAGCCGTACTGCGAAACCTCACTCACAGCACTTGTCGGCGACCTCGCGAACGTGCTGAATCCGGCAGGTGCCGCTTGCGCGCTGTGCGGATAGGACGATGAAACATATGCTGCCATGGGCGACTGTGAGGTTGTAGAGCTACGCGGTGGCAAGGTGAATCAGCAAACGATTCCACTGCTTGCCTGAACATCATGTCACTGACATTGCCGCGTCTAGACATACCTTACGGAGTGGCTATGTTGACGTGCGGGCCCAGACGAACGGGCCTCCGAAGTCGTCGATTGTTGCGATGCTATGTCCGCAAGGTCGGCGAGCTGCCGGAATGAGGGCAGACTCTCTTTCCTTCGGCTGTTGGTTGCAGTGCCTGTCGTGGGAGAGGTGGAATGCACAGCCGGTAATGTGTGTGCGGAACTCTCACCGACCTGAATGACATGTTTTCGCAATGTCGGTGAATGAGCGATCGAATCTTGAGCATCGCCAATTGCAGGCGGCTGCATGGAAGTCTTGACAGTCAGCGCTGAAACACTCCCGCCTTTCTCTGATGGGCCATGCTTGGACACTTGGGGCACGCTCTCCTGGGCAGAGTCTACGCGATGGGCCGGTCTCGAGGCCAGTTCAATGGTATTGCTCGGCGATGGTGACTGCGTCTCGCTCTGTTCTACCGCCAGAGCGGCAGTATTGCGGAGCTTGTCTCGACGTTCGCCTGCACTCGCATCGGTCGTGCTTGTAAATGCAATAATCGGCTTCGGTATCCTGTTAGCATGGAGGGGTTCCGTATCAAGCAGCGGCTTAGGGGCAACCGGGTGTGTCATTGCTCCGTGTCCAAGGTCCAGAAGGTAGTCGTCTGGGGACAACGAACCCGAGCGTGCCGGACCTGGGCCAAGGCCAAGGCCAAGGACGTCGGGACCAGGATCGCGATTTGTACTTCGACTACGAATGCTCGATTCCGGCGGATGAATGCTCTCACTACTCACGCGTCTGGGCTTTGCCTCTTCCAAAGGCAAATGGTCTGCATGCGCTATAGGTCCTTCTTGATCGATGTACAAATTATTTGTCGCGGTCATACAGAAACCTTTGACGCGAAATACTGTTGACGGGGATGGTGAGCCTTTAGGTCGATAGGATGCGCAAAATTAGTCGACAAGATGTAGCGTATCACCTGTGACAGCTTCGTGTCGATGCGTCTAGGGTCGGACGTGGTTGTTACGACCAAGGGTAGTCTATCTCTGTGTATATGGCGTCCAGTTATCAAATGTAGTTGAAGAGTTCGTCTTATTCAGGTGCGCAGATCTCCTGTGCCGCCTGTCAGCTTCACCCCGCGGGAACTTGCATGGGGAGACAACGCAGTTGGGTGATGTAAAGGCCTGGAGAGCACGAACGCAGCGGGACAACAGCAACGACGCGACGAGCTTGAGCAACAGCTCAAAGAGCTGGACAGCCGTGTGTCTAGCATGGGGCGGATAGTTGCAGGGGCCTCGCGCGCGCGGTACAACAACGACGTTGTTTATCAAAAGCGACGGGTGCGCTGCCGACGTGCGACAATGCTGCCTTGCCGGTGGCCAAAGAGTGCACCAAGTATCGACTTGTTGCGTGTGGACAACGTACCGAATCATGTTCAGCAGAGCAGAGCAGAGCAGAGCAGACTGGAGCCTCTGTCCCGATGACGTCGGGCCACGCGCAAGGGCGTGATGGTCAGCAGCAAGCAGCAGCAGCGACCGTGCGGTGCGGTGCTCGTGCGGGAATCGATATGGTGCCAGGTGCCAGGTGCCAGATTGCAGGTGCCGGGTGCAGGCGCGGGTGCAGGTGCGGGTACAGGTGCAGGTGCGGGTGCAAGTGGGTGGGCTCAAAACATGTACGATGGTCGTGTTCGATGAGGCTCTGCAGGCGGGCGGTGGTGTCTGTGCGGAAGAGTATGTGGTAGTATAATAGTAGTAGGAGTAGTGGTAGTAGTAGTGTGGTATCATCAGCTACGTGCTGCGGCCGTTGTCGAAGCGTCGAGTCCAGGCCTGGCTCCGCAGATCCAATAGCAGAGTTGCGGCGCGAGGATGTCGATGTCGATGTAGATGTCGATGTCGATCGGTCCTCGGCTGGCTTGTTGGCTGCCGGGCTGGGCTGGCTGGCTGGCTGGCTGTTCGTTCTTCGAGAAGCTCTGCCAGCAGCAGAACGGGCAAGCAGTCACGGCAGCAGGAGTTCGATGCAGCGCACTGTCGACGTGACGATGATTCTCCTTGGCAGACACGGAGCGATGGGCACGATGACAATAGCTGGCAGCAAGAGCGTCGTCGGTCGATCGGTCGGTCGCCAGTATGCGCGTGCTGGACGAACGAGGCAGAATCACGACGGTGTCAGACACTTGGGCATCACCTCTCTTCGCGACACACCCCGCAATCATGAACCGACTCCGCCTGCAGTGCAGTGCAGTGCAGTGCAGAACACCTTGTTATCACTTATTGTCAAGCCCGTCCGGCGCGGCTCGGCTGAAGTACATGTAGGGAGCACAGAGGCTCAAAATCAGATAGATTGTGATGACGCTCAATGATCACGGTACGTGGACATATGGGCAATGCTCACGTCCGGTTGACGCAGGAGCGTGACGGCGCCCGGACATGTTCACGTGATTGATGAGCACCGTCATCTACCGGTAGTCTGGGCCAGATCCCTGCGACCCCGCTGGTCGCCGTTCGTCGTCGGGAGATCATCACTATTATGTCTATCGACCCTTCTGCGTGCGAGGTCATCAGCCTCAGTTTTGGCTTGGGCCGACTCGGCAACCTGGAGCTCTATCGATCGAGCGATCAAAATCATCTTATCATCGTCACCGTCGCTTGTACGAAGCTCGAAGGAGCCTCCCTCCTGCAGCACCCCCAGTCCAATAGATGCGGTGCACGGCTGTTGTGCTTCGCATCCGCCGCTTTGGGACCGGGTACAGTCGTCCAAGCACGCTCCTGTCACGTCTCGGATTGACGCCGCCACCGTTAGCAGCCTTCTTCACAGCCATACCTCCGCGACCAGCACGCAGGATGAGTGGCACCAAGCGCAAGGTTCCCACAAATTCAGGCAGGCCATCGTTGCCGGCGGCGAAAAAGGCGAAGGTCGAAGTGCTGGACTATCACCTCACGCCGTCTGTAAGAGATGAAGATGGGAAGATTCAGTGGCCTGCGCCGAAGGTGGATGTTGATAGAGCTCGGGAGATCATTGTGAAGTGGTAAGTGACTTGTGCCAGGCGTTCCCTTCTGGACAGCCATTGCTGTCGCTGAGCATCGCATTCCAAGCGTCATGTGTGCCGGCGAGTCCTGAGGAGTGAAGACGATGATGTACACCTGTTCAAATCAATTCCGCCTCGTCGAAATCCCGGGAAGCTCTCCGGATATTTGATCGATGTTGTAGCAAGGTCAGAAGCGTTTTAAGGTCAGAAGCGTTTTAAGGTCAGAAGCGTTTATCAGCGCCATTGCCAGGCCCAAGTACTGACAGACCAACAGTGCGAACGACCGGAAACCCACCGTAATTGTTCCCGATAAAGACGCAGGTAAGCAATCATATGTGCAGTACGTGTCGCCTGATCCAAGGTAAGCGGGCAATGTGTTGACACGATCGAGTTGTTTTGGGATGCGACTCCCCTGCTGAGTAGTACAGCATTGCTCTATCCCATTCGCCCACGATATATACTGACTTCCTGATCATTACAGATGGTCTTTCTGCAGGTGCCATTCTGAGGCACACTCTTCTCCTGCTAGAATTGCCGAAAGACTTGGTTCACGTGCATCTCCTGAGCAAAGGCAACACCGTTCACAGCGATGATGAGCGCGCGAAAATCGCCGAGCTGGAGCCCAGCTACATATTTGTGGTCGATCAGGGCAGCCGCGCCGCGCCACCACTGATCGCCAGCGAGCATGTTGGACTCATTATCGACCACCATTTCGCGGCAGATAAAGACTTCCCGAGGAACTCGGAGCATGTAACTGCGTGCCACTCCCCCCCGGTAGCGACATCTTCGCTGCTAACGTGGCACCTTTGCGAGCCGCTACATGCCGAAGTTGCCTCAAGATGTGACTGGCTCTGCGTGGTAAGTCATACTCGGGACCTACATGCACCCAGATCAGGCTGGCGTTGTCTCCAACGACCGCGATGATTCGCTCCGTGGTCCCTACGCTATGGAGAACCCTCGTGGGCAGATACTACACGAGGGTTATCTGCCGCGGTCGCTGCGCCATGATCTGGCTTCTTGATGGGACGTCTACTGATCTGTGGGATTGTCAGGTCGGTACACATGGAGATTTGGGAAACACTTTGAAGTGGGAACATCCATTTCCGTGAGTACAAACCGTGATTCACTTGACATGGGATATCCGAATGCTAATGTCGCGGCAGCGATATGAAGCCCACTTTAAAGAAGTACACCAAGAAGACTTTGAACGACGTGGTTTCGCTGATCAATGCGCCTCGGTAAGTACTCCAAGGTAGCAAGAATCGTATGTGGGCGACATGCTTCGCCTCAGCCGGTGCAGGGGCATTGCCAAGGGGACCTGGAGTATAGCTGACACGTTTCTGTTCGGCAGACGAACTGCCACGTATGATGTGCGGAGTGCGTGGGATGCCATTTCCGAGACGGCGGAGCCAGCATCCATACTGAAGAATCCTCGTCTTCTTGCCGCTCGCGCTGAGGTCAACGCCGAAGTAGAGAGGTGCACGCACACAGCGCCTCAATTCTCGCCTGACGGTAAGATTGCAGTCTTCAGGATTGCCAGCGAAGCCCAAGTGCATCCTGTCATCGCTACGCGATGGTCTGGTCACCTGCAGAGTAAAGCGTTGGAGATCGTTCTGGTGGCAAACAGCGGGTACCTTCCAGGCAAGGTCAATTTTAGTTGTCGCATACCGCGTTGTGCTCGAGGGCGAGATGAGCCTGTCGACATCATCCAAAGCCTGCGAACGTATGCTAGCATTCCAGACCCAACAACAGAAAACCAGGACACGCAAGCATGCGAAAGTATAGGAAGACCGCCGCTACTGGAGAGACTGGGCGACGACTTCGCACGAGGCCACGTCCAAGCCTCAGGAGGCATCGTATCTACCGAGCACTTCGAGGAGTTAATGGCACGCATGCAGATTGGTGTGAAACGGCCGAAACAAACCCATAGCAGTCTGGCCAAATCGAAATCCAAGATCATCGATCCGGGCCAGAAGAACACGATTGCAACATATTTCACAAAGCAATGAGGGTATAGGACAGCGAAGAGCATACCATGTCTTCGAATGGACCGCCAGGCCATACCATATGTGCTTGGCCAGCGACATTGGTGCTTCGTCAGCTAAGATAGCATTGCGTCGATGGACGCTTTTTCAGGCGTCTGTTTGGCGAAAACGAACCTTCTCGCATCGCACGGCGTTTATCGTGACCTTTTGAACTCGAGTTGAAGACCGTCAGGCTCAGCCTGTCGATGGCCTCCTATGTTGTGTGTATCGTATCTGTACGACGCGATGTTTGAAACCACATCCTTTGGCTGCACTAGCCATTATCGTTCAAGCGGGACGGCATCACGCCGTTATTCGCTCCTCGGACGCCGCGGAGCTCACGAGTTCAAGCTTTGTCGAGCTCTCGTCAAGCTTGTTGTTGTTCTGTCACCGGATGCCCCGGATGTCCTTTACCTCACCAACAAGACTTCCGACATGCTTGTCACCGAGACTACGCCTTGAGAACTTCTCTCCTCAGCGACGACGCTATTGCGATCGGCATCCTCCCTGCTGCGTGCGTAGACCACAATATTATTAGAGAACATGCCGAACGCTGCCGAGCCTGGGACTGAGAACAACCCAAATCCAACGAAGGTGGCGGATGGTGCGGCGGTGCAAGAAGGTGTTGAAGAGACTCATGGCGCGCCTACCAAAAAGCCGCCGTTGGCGAAGCGAATTTGGGCCAAAACTGGACTGGACTTGCAAACATTGATACTCATGTTCAAAGGGTCGTTGCCACCTACCATTGCAATAGCGATGTACCAGGCCCGAGATGTCGCCTCAGTATATAACACAGTCGGCTACTTGGTCGCAATCACCTCAATCCTAGGGATGTGCATTATGCCTCGAGGTAATACATTGCTACTGTAGTTCTCGAGTACAGCTAACACCCTTCTCTTTTGCAGGGAGGTTTTTACAGAGCATGCTACTCAACATTCTCGCTATCTGTGTGGCATGTGCAATGTGCTTGTTGACGTTATACACTGCACTTCAAGCAAGACTTCACACCACAGCGCCTGGCTCACCATCGAATGGCTACAACTCTTCCGCATCTGCTGTTTTGGCCGTCTGGCTGATCTTCCAGACTTACTTGACAAATGTGCTAAGAGCAGCACTGCCGCAGTTCCAGTTCCCTGTCATCATGTACTCAATCTTCTTGATTGTCTCGACGACCGTGAGTAAGGTCGAGTACAGTAGCCCTGGTGCGACATCTGAGACACTCTCGGAAAGCCCAGGGCTTCTGTTGCCCTTTTTCGAGTAACATAGGCTGACCTACCTTACCTTTTAGTATGGTGTCCGGTTTCCAAACATGGGAGCTGCGATAACCTTCATCGAGACTCTGCTTGAAGCGTTCTTGACTGGCTTTGCAATCGCGACTGGAGTGAGCCTGTTCATATTCCCGATGTCATGTCGAAAGGTTGTCTTCAAGGAATTTCAAGGTTACCTCGGACTCCTCGGAGGCATGCTACACACCCAAGCGGCATATCTTCGAAGCCTCGAGACGTACAACCCAGAAGCTGCTCGACGACAGCGTGAAGAACAGAATATGAAGAAGATGTCGAAACCCGACAAGACAGCCAAGCCACTTCTTGCTAATGCAGAGAGCGCGAAGCTGCAGAGTATGCTAGAGAAGCTGTAAGTAAACCTCAGTGGACGTGCAATTGTGACTAAATCGGCAACGTCTCTTCATGACTGAGTTGTCCTGCAAGACCGTTCATCGCCCGTCGGCCAAGTCCCATGGCGCTCTTGCAACAGATACATTGCCTGTCCGACCAACACCAGATGGCTCTGCCTTTTCGGCAACGGTCACGTACTGACGTGTTGCCTCTATAGATATGGTCTCCATACCAAGCTATCGGCGGACGTCAAGTTTGCCAAGCGCGAAGTAGCGATCGGCAAATTGTCGTCGAAAGATGTCGCGGAGGTCTGGAAGAGAATGAAACTCATCATGATCCCAGTCACTGGACTCAACACCATCATTGATGTATTGAAAAGAGCCGACTCGACCCGGTGGGACAACAGCGACACCTCTGAGTTCGCTCGCGGAGTGCGCGCGAAACAAGTCGACGACCTCCACAGTCTGATGCAAGCCCTGGTGCGTACTGAGTTGCAATCCTTCACAGTGTGAAGCCTTGACACAATGGTTTTAGCGATCGTTACTGACATCCCGCTTTTTACAGCATGAGCCGTTCTCGAGCATGAGTGCCACCATCAGTGGAGCATTCAAGCATGTACTAATCACCCTCGAGATCGAAAAGTCACCAAAGAAAGGCCTGGACGAAGAGAGCAAGGGAAGCGCTGCTGCTCCGGGCTCCATCGAATTTGCAGAGGCTTACAAAAAGCAGCTGGACGAATTCTACGAGTCCAAACAAAGGTCACTCCGCGAGTGGTGCCATGCTCATGACATAGAGCTACCCCAAGACTTCCTCAAGTCTTCCTTCCTCCGGCCCGAGAGCATACATGTCGATTCGGAGCATATTCGAGAGACTGTACAGCGGCAACTCTTCTTCGCGCTGTACGTTGAGTATTTACTTTGGCGGGCTGGTCTGGCCGCTCTGGAGCTCGTGCTGTACGTGGACAAGCGCAAACAGGAAGGGGCAATGTCTAAGATTCGATTGATCTTCCCTGGAGCCAGGACTCTCAAGAAGTGGGCTATTGCTATGGTTGGCCGTGAGGATGAATCCGAAGAAGACCGACTCGCCTCCGACCTGGACAGTGCAGGTACGGACAATCTCTACCTTGGCGAGTCATATTCGAAGCGTAAGGATCCCGAGCATCTGCCCCCACAGACTTCTTGGGAGAAAATGGGCGAGGTCATCCGCCTTCTCCCACGAGGGCTGCGAAGCGATGCTTCCGCATTCGGCTTCAGGGTCGTGTGTGCGACCATGTCCATTGGTATCATTTGCTACCTGGAGGCTAGCCAATTGTGGTTTCTGCAGAATCGCCTGTTGTGGGCGATGATTATGGTCCCATTGTCGATGACTCGCACAGCCGGTCAGAGCACTTGGAGCTTCGCTCTGCGGATCCTGGGGACTGCTATTGCCATGACAGCGTCGTACGTTATCTGGTATATCGTCGATGGTAAGAAGCCCGGGGTCATCGTCTTTCTCTGGCTTTGGATATTCATGGCCTTCTATGTTGTCCTGAAGTTCCCAAAGTTCGTCATCGTAGGGATCATCTCGATTGTCACCTCGATCCTCATTATTGGATACGAGTTGCAGGTCAGAGAGATCGGTGTCGCAGCATCGGAAGCGAATGGACAGCCTGCTTACCCGACCTATCTGCTTGCACCATATCGTCTGGCGACGGTTTGCGGCGGACTGTTTATCGCCTACTTCTGGACAATATTTCCATACCCGGTCTCTGAAAGCACCGAGGTGCGGAAGGACGTAGGAGCTGCATTGTATCTGATGGCCAACATGTATTCAGTAGTCCACGAAACGGTTAAATCACGAATACAGAAGAGCGACGGCAACCAGAACACAAAGGGAAGCAGAGCATATCATCTGGAAAAGGCCCGGCAGCAAGTCTTCACCAAGCTCATCGCAATCTTGTCGGCCCTGCAGCAAAACTCCGCCTTTTCAAAGGCACAAATACGGGTCGGAGGTCGGTTCCCTCATGAAGAATACGACGATCTCATCACGTGTCTACGAAGGGTACTGCAATACACTTCTCTGATTGCGTACGCTTCGGGTACTTTCTCAACAAGCTCCGCAGATTCAAAATGGTCACAGGATTTCCGGAAGCTGCTGTCCTCCATCAACGCTACCTCTCATGGACTCACGCATCTACTGGCACTGCTCTCCAATAGCATGACACATGCCCGGCCTCTGCCACCATACCTAGACGTACCGCAACATGGAAAATACATCAAGACGCTGGAATCGATTGATGTTGACATTTTGAGCATCAGGCATATCGCTGAGCCAGGTAAGTTCCCGGTATCGAATCTCACTTCAGGCTACATGGACCGCGCTGGGTCAAGGCTGACTCCAACTCTACAGAGTACTCTGCGTTCGCCGTGACGACTATATGCGCCAAGTGCATCAACGACGATATTGTGAAAATTACAAAGTAAGTTCGAGCACCTACCTCGCATTATGGCACGCGATTGACATATTACAGACACGTGAAGACCTTAGTTGGCGAGATCGATTTCTCCTTCCATGTAATCAGCACTAGTGAAGAGGCGTCCGACGAGTCGTCGCTGAGCTCGGATGAAGAAAAGAAGACAAAAGACGCCTAGTACCTCCTCGCGTTTATGTTGAGCGTACTCGAGATTGTCATGAGAAGAGCCATAATAGCGTCAGCCCGTGTACAGAGAACAGAACAGGGTCTCGGGGCAGTGGCGCAGACCGCTGGTAAAGTAATGTGTTAATCGATGCTGTCATGTTCGTGCAACATCCAAATGCCGCGGGTTGTGCAGTCGTGCCTCGTGAGCGTGGATCGATGCATGACGCTGCTGTATCCTTCATTCAAACGCGATCCACGTTGGTTCGGCCGCAGGTTGATCTCAATGCCGGCAAGACACAGTCATTCGCGTGCAATGCTTCTTCACAGGCCTTGAGGGTTAGTTTGGCGCACTGAGGCGGAGCACAGCGATAGCCATTATGAGCCATGAGGATACTTGGGCTTCTGGAGTGAAGTTGTAAACGATGAGTCCAAGGCAAGAGCGGAGTGATGCGACCGAACGACCACGTCGGGTCCGCATTGTGACAGAACCTAATGCCGAAGGAATGGAATGGCTGAGCGCTGATAATTCACTCATTGTTCTTGATCATGTAGCCTCAATCTATCGCTCTATAAGCCCTCAGCTGACTGGTTGACGCCCTCTGATGCATTCTAAACGCCGCTCGCGGACAAAGCCAGATGAACAAACCACAAATGCAAGCTGCCAACGCCTCCTAGACTTTTGCCGCCCTCTTTCAAGGACGTGCATTCTCCGCGCCAAACGCCATGCATGCTGAAATACAACATTACGAATCCAAAACTTTTCCTCCGGCACGATCTTATTCATCACTCTTCCTCGGCATCACTATCAGGTGGGTGTGGTGTACCTTTTGGCGAATTGAGCCACTCGATGTGACGCAATCGTCTCCTAACCTCCTGTTCCTTCTTGTCCTTCTTCGTCATCTTCTTCTTCTTCCTCGATCTGAACTTCATATCATCTTTGCCGCCCTCGGTCTCGGATTGTGCACCGCTACCGGATGGCGTGGCCGCAGCACTCGACACCACTGAGCTGGCAACTGTGCTGGGTGCGGCGGACGAGTTGAGTGAAGAGCCTGGTCGAGAGTCCTCGAAGCGATCCATGCTGATAGCCAGATGCCCTTTCTGGGTGAGCTGGCCGTCATTGACATGCCACTGTTCAGGGCAGAGAGCACCTACAAACTCCTCGTTATGCGAGATCATGACGACGCCACCCTTCCAGTCGCGAATGGCGACAGCAAGACCTCCCAGGGAGTCACGGTCCAAGAAGTTTGTAGGCTCATCCAAGACGAGCAGATGAGGGTTGTTCCACATTGCACCTGCCAGGACTACTTTGACCTTCTGTCCTCCCGACAAGCCACTGATCTCGTTGTGGTCAGCAATCTCGGGGTCAAGACCAACATCCTCGAAGTGCTTTGAGATGACCTTTGGCTCCAGAGTACGGAACCCAAGACCTTCTCTGCTTGCTTCGTGATCATCGAACTCCTGAATGAGCTTTTGGTAGCCTTGCTCCATCAAAGTTTCCCGCGAGATCATTGTGTTGTGCTTCGGCAACCAGCCAACCCACTTCACCTCGTATTGGAAACTCTTCTTGTATTTCTGACGACCGATCAAAGCCTCAATCTGTCGTGCACCCTTGCCATCGCCAATGTTGACGAACTTCTCCATTTGTGCCTTGTCTTCTGCGGTGAGCACACGAGTCTGCTTCATGAGAACTTCTCGATCGTCACCGTTGGCATATCGCCACTGAAGGTACTGGTTGGGCGTCTTTTCGAGATGCATCTCCACGTGCTCGAGCGCGTGCTGCTTGATGTAGCCAATTCGCAAGTTGGGATGTTTCTCGACCTTGCCTTCTTGGGGAATGACCTCGCCAGTCAAGACCTTGATCAACGTCGACTTGCCAGCACCATTGGGCCCAATGATTGCAACTCTACTGCTCAAGCTCAGTTGGGCGCTGACGTTCTTCAGATTTGGCTTTGATGCTCCTGGATATGTGTAGTTGCAATTGGTCATCCGCAAGATTGAGCGAGTGTTTGACTTGACACTGGTCAAGATGCCAGGCGGTGGAAACTTGAACTGAACCTGCGACGCGCTCAGAGTGTAGTACGCCTTCGCCTCTGGACGGACCTTGACCAGATCGGCAAGGTTACCCTTGTAGTGCACCAGTCGCTTGTTCTCGTAGTTGTAGATGTCTGTGCATACTTCGTCGAGGAACCCCGAATCGTGTGAGACGATCAGCGAAGTGATCTCGGTGTGCGATTTGAGATACTCCTGCAGCCACTTCACGTTGGCGACGTCCAAGTGGTTGGTTGGCTCGTCCAGTAGGAAGACATCTGCGCGCATCAACATGGCTCTGGCCAAAGCCAGTTTCATCTTCCAACCTCCTGAAAGACTGCCCACTTTCTGTGACTGACGACCTTCTGGGCCACCAGTGAAGCCGACCTCTTCCAGGACAGCAGATATACGTTCCTTGCCTTCACCCTGCAGCTGAGGGTCCTTGAGACAGTACTCCAAGATGGTGATATCGGCGTCCTCGCCCTGGTTATGCTCGACGAAGCAGGTCTTGACGACATCCTGAGGTGGGAAACCGTCAAGCTTGTCGTTCGCGATAGAACGCATCAGCGTGGACTTGCCGCAACCGTTACGGCCACAGAGACCGTACCTGTGGCCCTTCAGCAGTCGAAGATTGGTACGCGAAAGCAAGAGCATGCCACCATAACCAAGCGAGAAATTGGCATTGACGATCTCGATTTCGCCGTCGTCTTCCTTGGGAGGAGCGCCATACTTGCGTTCATCCTCTGCTACGAAGTGCTTGTGAACACTGTCGGCAACAGCCTGAGCTTTGCCATCATCCATTAGAGGTTGCAGATATGGTACAATGTTCTTCTGAACCCGTTGGAGCAGGCGTTGGCCAGCTACCTCTGCGACCATCTCGGAAAGGTATGGCTTGGCACAAGCCCAGACTTCGGAGTCGCCAGGGTAGTCCAGCAGACCACCATTCTGCTTGATCTCACGATCGAGTACAGTCGAGACCTCCTCTGCTGCGGTACGCGCGATTGCTTCCTCGGTCTTTGTGTCTCCACTGGTCATTTCACCCATAGCTTTTAACATGACATCCAGCGCTCTCTGACCAATCTCACGAACCTCTGGCAGCGAGGCGCGGTCCCGAATCGCCTTGATTCCCGGCTGCAGCTTTGGCAAGAATGCACGCGCCTCGATAGGGTCTTGCACGAGCTTTGTCAAGTTCTCGATGACGACAGCAGTCTGTCGCAATACTTCTTGTGTGGTGGTGGGTGCGTTCAACACTCGTTCCAGGATGGGTGTAAGCATAGCAAGCACTGGAGCGGTCACTTCTGTGACGAATGTGGTCTGGCTCAGTGCGTGAATGGCTTTTCTTTGGGCTTCTGTGCTCGGGTCTTCCATGCTCTTCACCAACAGTGGCAACCGTGGTGCAACGTCGTCGTTCTGGAGCAGCTCGGTCAAGCTGTTCATCGTCTTGATAGCCTGCTTGGTGACCTCGGTCTTCAAATCGTGCATGCCGGCCTCAACAATAGGAATGAGTGCGGACAGTTTCCTGCCCATGGCTTCACGCAGTACATCCTTGTCCTGCTCAACCTCGACACTTTCCATGCCCATTTTTGCATCGTCGGCCATGCGACCAATCAGCTCGAATGCGCCGACGGCACCCTGCCACTTGCCAGTGTTCTTGCGGATGTACTGCTGCAGTAGCGGCAACAGACCGAACACCTTTGCTTCAGCGGAGAGATGTCCGTATAGTGCGTCCAGGGCATATCGTGCACCCTCCTTCACAGCAGACTGACGGTCTGCCAGCGCGTCCAAGGCCACCTTGACCAGATCTGTCTCCTGCACCAGAAATACGGCCTCGCTTAGCCTCGCCTTCGGTGGAAAGCGCTCGAAGAATGCGCCCAGTGCGAACATGGCGCCCTCCCTCTTTTCCGTCTTTTTCTTGTCGGCGGCAGCCTTGATGACGGCCGGCAGGATGCCATATGCGACCAGGCCTCGGAAGCCTACGCTGTTCAACAGGAGTTCTGTGAGCGCATAAGCGGCGTCGAGAGACTCTTGCGACGTTTTTGAGGTATATATCGTGTTGGCGATCTGCGCGACATCGTCAGGCGACGGGGCAGCCGTCTTGCTGGCCACCACGATAGGCGGCAGCGGCGGCGATTCGTGGTGCGGCATATCGCCAGTGTGCAGTAGGAGGAAGTGCTGGTGCCGCAAGAGCTGCCACCAAGTATGTATGCTCTAAGGACAGGTATCTGAATAAGCAAAGAAAGCGGTTGAGGACGCGACCGCTAGATGAGAGCGGTAATGATGTCCTCTGCCGGCGTCTCGCGTGTCTGGGACGAGTCTTCTTCTCGTGGCGACGCTGCTGTCCGGCTGCAGCAAGAAGGATGGGAGGAAGGAGTCGGAATTTTGTGAAGACACAGGCAAAGGAGAATTCAGCCTTGATGTTCTAGTTCTACTAGTCGTCCCAAGAAAAAAAGCTTGCCCAGCCGATCTTATCGCCCAGCTCACCCGTATCGTTCGGCCCCACCACTACGACATCATCCTCTACAAACAATGTACATACATGTATTGCACGAAATCGCACTCTTCGCACTCTTTCATGATGCGAGCAGTCCTACCTTCGTGCTTGATAGCTCTCTGTACGACGACGAGAATTACAATGATGCCCATATACAAGCTGCATGTTTCGTGCCAGCGCTTGGACGCAGCAAAGCAGTCCACTGTTTGCGCGCAGGCTCGCCAAGTCCAACCATCGTGCGCAGTAACATGGTCATCATAACGACTTTTGATGTGGCAGCTCATTTGCCTCTCGGAGTCCTCAATCTTCTGTCTGAAATTCGTGCTTCTCGAAAGACACCTCACTGGCAGGATCACAAGCTTCATTCATCCTTACCGAGACTCACTCTCACTTTGTAAAAGAGCTTACATTTAAGTCCTTTGGCAGCTCGTGGCTGACTCCAGCCTCTCCTCGAAGTCTGGAATACGGGCGCTACGCCTTCGCCCAATACACAACGACCATCGCGGCAGCCGGTAGCCCATCATCACCTCAACCTGCCTGTTCCCGCAAGATGCCCTTCCCTTGGATGGCAGCATCTCAGCCGAGCAACGCGACGGATATTGACACGTTCGCCTCTTTACCGTCTCTTGGCGGCAAGTCGTCACATGCTTCACCATTGCGGCAATCGATCGAAGAAAGCCGCATGGTAAGCAAACTCCATGTTGGCCGTACACACTAGGCCGCACTGACGCGTCCAGGCGTCGTCTACCACGCTGGGATGCGATACTCGGAGGCACTTCCTGACACACCAACAAGCATAACTTCAGCCACCAGAAGATCACGCCCAGCGACTCGAGCGTATGCTATCGTTGCAGTCCTTGTGCGGGCTCGGGGAGTCCGTCAAGAGATGCCGCAGGTGAGTTACAACCCATAAATCATGGCTGTTCTGGAACGCACCAATATAAGGCTCGAGGTCAAGTCTGCTGACTCGGAATCATTTCGAAGACATGCCGGTCGCACAGGCGGTGCTTGCAGTCCACGACGCCTGGCCAGCAATGGGTTATGGGTTCTCACAACAAGGCCCGATGGTTGCCCGGCTCGACGATGCGGCTGCGGTAGACCCAAACGGAATTTGTGTGCAGATGCGGTTGGAGGCCGATCTTGCTGGAGCTGCACAAGAAGCGCTCGTCAAATTGGGGAGGCGATTCTCAAGACTCTTTACACAGGAATCTCGTGCACCGAGCGAGGGATGGGTGCATGAGGAAACGGAAATCGGCAAGGACTTAGTCTGTCGCAGGGAGGGTCGTGACGAAGGGAGACAGACACAGTGGTAGACATTCCTTTAGCAAAAGAATACTTACTGAATGCGCATCTGGGGGAGATAGCACAATCGTATCAGAATCTCATTCCAGCCTCGGACACGTGCGCCGCCATCGTTGATCACACTTGTTCACGTCAAATTCTCTAATACCGAGTCGATGGCATCCAAGATGAGCTGTAGCATTCACCTCACAAGCACGAAGAACAGAACTCTCCGCGATTGGTAAGGAAAGGTGACTGCAAGTTTCTCGACCAAGCCGGGAACGGAAGGAGACCCATGGCAAACGAATTGCAGAATAACCCTCAGCAAGCCGCCGAGGCGGAGCTTGGATGAGTATATGACGATAGTCAATACTCCTACTGATGGTTTGGTAGAAGAGGTTCGAAAGGGAAGAGAAATTCTTATGCTTCGTGGTTCGGATGTATCCGCACACTAGCAGAAACTCATGGGACGGCTGTCAAAAGTGTGCGCATCATGCTTGGAGATTGATGGAGGCGGAGTCAGGGCCTGAATAAAATTTCAATTGGGAATGGTGGAAGGCCGCAATGGTTGATCGCTAATCCCCCCGACTGCCAGCTCACACACTACCTTCATGGCTTCGTGACTACAGCATGTTGTCGAGCGCCGCATCGAGTCTCCATGTTGCTTGCTGACACAGGTAGATGTCCCGCATGAGCGCCCGTCCGGAGAGGCGACTCTTCCATGTCAGCCATCTCGCCGGACTTGATTTCGCCCTGGTAACTATGGCCTGGAGGAAAGAAGACTGCCACGATCGTTGTCGCCTGCCAGCTACCATTATGCCGACTCGGTCCCGTAGCATTGCCTACAACCGGCACGATCGCTGACATCGGGCTTCATCTCCCGAAGACTTGGCATGGAGAAATCTGTGTCTGGGTCGTCAGTGGCCATTGGGTTCATCGTTGTACTGAAGCATGTACGACAATATTACGGCAGACGAGAAGGAGCTCGAGAAGACGGACAGTGTTGAGTGATGAACTGCACTGTATCCTTAGCCTGCTGAATAGAAAGCAAACGGAGATGAAGCATAGCTATGTTGGGTATAGAACGAACACAGAGCGCCGAAAGAGCAAACACTAATCCCATCCTGCACGCTATAAGCACGTCCTTCACACATGCACGTACACTCTATGCCATCATGCCGCCGTTTAGCCGCGGGTCTATCATTGATTCCGTAGAATTTAACATTCTGTCCACCATAACATCGGTAGAAGTTGGCTTTCTCGTGGCGGCGCCAAGGTCAGTCTCCAGCCTGCGCCCGAAAGTGTCGTCTGGGCCAGCTTCTTGCGGGCGAGTGTGACCTCGTTGAATAGCCTCATTGATGTCTTCGATGGTCCAGCCGTGTGTCAGCTCCATGTGTGTGCACAGCTCGATCTCGTTTGTGAGTCTCAGTTGACAGCCACGCGGTCCTGCTGCCAGAATACAAGCGTAAGGGCGTAGCTCCTCATAGCCAGAACCGGTGAGAAGAGCTAGCGTTTTGCTCGGGGGCGAGGCTTGCGGGGAGTCTTCCGTATCCATGGCCATGGCTGAGTCCTTGTCTTCGAAACCTCCCTGCTTCCGGAAATTGACCTTCCTCTTCCGATCCTTGTCCTGCAGGCCTGTGGACTTACCAACTTCCGCCGCCAAGCCCATGTGCTGTGTGCGAATGTGACCGATAAGAGCTTGCTTGGTGCCAATTGCTTGACCACAACCGTATCCATTCCAGCCCTGGACCTTCTTGACACCCCTCATATCAAATTGTCCACAGATGAACTCTTTGATTTTCGTGTGGGCGCTCTTGATGTGAACCTCCATATTGCCTTTCTTCGTGAATCCATTGCCGGGCATCGAGCGGCTGCAGCCATGGTACGGGCACATGAACTTCTTCTCCGCAGCAGGTCTAGCCTGGCCTGCATGCTCGATTTCCATGTGAGCGGTCAGATCTCTTTGACTCCTGCAGACCTTGCCACACTGGTTGCAAGTCGGTGGATGTACGGCCTTTAGATGACGTTGAAGTTCGTGATACGTAGGAAAGCTGACGACACTGTCGGATTGGTGCGTTTCGCCAA
Organism: Dothistroma septosporum; assembly: GCA_002236755.2. Lineage (NCBI taxonomy): Eukaryota > Fungi > Ascomycota > Dothideomycetes > Mycosphaerellales > Mycosphaerellaceae > Dothistroma > Dothistroma septosporum. The sequence goes on from NBZP02000054.1 coordinate 2,649,008, forward strand.
GAGACAGGCTACCGATGATGTTCGAGTCGAAGTCGTCTACAGCCTGTTGCAGGTCCTCATCAGTCGGCAGAAACGCAGCGTCTAGCTCCTCTGCAGCAGATGCCACATACTCCATCAACGGTACCATGTTTTTAGCACAAAGCTCGCAGATATACTTCGGTGCGTCGTGCTCTCGTGCGTGATGGGTCTTCAGCTGACTGACGGTTGCAAAGCACTGTCCGCAGGCTTCGCCATCGGCGGATTCCCGGCTGCACATGAACGAGTCCTCCTGCAGGTGGTCTTTCTTGATATGCCTTTGCAATGTCTCTTGCTTCCTGAACACTTTGCCGCAACCCTCCCAACTACAAGTCGTGTCTTCTTTCTCCTCGTGCATGGCCCTGTGGCGTTTGAGCTTGTTCGACGACTCGAAAACTTTCCCACAAGGTCCAATAGCACCCGTATCTTCCTTGCGACACTGATAGTCGCACACGAAGCTCTGGTCGCTGTGCTTCTCCTTCATGTGGCGGTTGAGATGCTCCGGCTTAACGAAGCTCTTATCACAGCCATCTTCGGAGCAGATGTAGGGCCGAGCGCCGGTGTGTGAGTTGATATGTGATTGCAAGCGGACCGGACGATCAAATGCCTTGTCACACTCTGGGAACGTGCATTTGTATTTCTTTTCCCGGGACTTGGGCTTAGTCTTGCTGCGGGTGCTGGTGGCATCGGTGTGGGGTGTCTCCGTGTCGGCCACGGTGACAGTGTTGATGTCGGTGTCTGCGATTGAAGCTGCGGTGGACAAGGCATAGTCGGATTGGTTATCGCCGCCAGAGCGGAATCGAGGCTTCTTCGTCTTCCTGGACGGCGTTCCCCATGCCTGCGTCGACTCAATCTCCAGCGAGTCATCTAGGTCGACGTCGGGAGCAGGCCGCTTCTTGGTGACCGCATTCTCCAGCATGTCCTGTCTTGGAACGGCCATCTTGCGGGCACAGAACGGAGGCGAATACAGTCGACACGAAAGAATAATAAAATCGAAACTGAAGGGACAGAACGGCAGGCGCAACTGGGCTAAATGCTAGCCTCCTCGCTGTGCGCCGGGGAAGACGATCGCGGCGGCTAATGCCGCTTAATCCTTGCTCGCGAAATCGTGCAGCAAAAGTCCCGATACGGACACAACGCGACTGATTCAACACTCGCACAACACATCACTAGCGGAACACCACCTCTACGTACCGACCTCAAAAATTCGGTCCACCACACCCCGTTTCCAGACGAACGCCCAACGCCAGGCGATCAGCGACACCCAAACCAGCCGTCAACATGTCGGACTATGGAGGCGGCGACGATGATATGCGCGACTTTGGAGACGTCGAGTACGTCCTGTCACATGCTTGGGCTTGCACAACACATATCGGATGATGTTCTGACAAAAATGGTCAGAGAGTTTGACGACAATCTACTTGAAGAGCAAGATGCAGTGGAGAACTACGATGCGGATGCGAATGGTGTGTGAATAACATCAAGCAGAGATGTCATTGCGAGGACTTTTCGGAGAAATGGATGTTGACAATCTTAGGTGACATGGACGTCGACCCCAACGATGCTGCACAGAACGCACAGCTAAACAGCACCGACTACACGGACCCAAACAACGTCGTGACCTCCGGTGACCCATCTGCAAATCCGAACACGGTCAAGAGCGTTAAGAGCAAGAAGATTTCGCAGGAGAAGAGGACAACGACACCGTACATGACCAAGTATGAGCGCGCGAGAGTGTTGGGCACGCGAGCACTTCAGATCAGGTATGTCAAGGTTCGTGCTTGTGCACAGTGGAACCGTGAACTGACGGACCTCAGTATGGGCGCACCCGTCTTGGTGGATGTAGAATCGGAAACAGACCCGCTGCAGATCGCGCTGAAGGAGCTTCGCGAGAAGAAGATCCCTCTAGTCGTACGGAGGTATTTGCCGGACGGCTACTACGAGGACTGGACTTGCGAGGAGTTGCTATAGTAGGCATCCTTGCGTGCCGCTTGGTTGTATTCCAAATTGGTCCGAGCAACAGCATATGACTAATGGACGAGCTTCGAATTGAATCATAGCGACGGCGTTGGGGAGCAGTTGCTGAGGATCAGCAAAATGGTGATCAGCAAAATGGTATGGAGACAGTAAGCGAGGAAGAACCGATTCATTGTCATCACAGCGCGACATGCACTCGAACTCAAATGATCCGATGAAATTACGGCAAGTCTTTCCCGATCTGCACATGTAGCCCGCCGTCCCTGGCAAGACGTCAGAAAATCACTCCACATGCCCCGCGTTACGAGCCTCATCCACCCCTCCATCAGAATTTCCTCGAAGAATGCACAGCTTGAATGCCATTGCTCGTTAGAGACCTTCTGCTTTCACTGCCGCGCAACACCTGTCTACGCAACTCACCTCGACTTACTCCGCACGGATCACACAACATCCACCAATTCGCCAGGATGTCCTTCGAAACTACCGGCACCATCAACAGCTTCGGCGGCAAGCTGCTCAAGCTCGCACACAAGGTATGTCTGTGAAGCGATGCATGGGGAGCACGACTGACGATACACTGCAGTCAAAAGTGAACAACTGCGAAATGAAACTGAATCTCTACCTTCCACCTCAAGCAAGCACGTCGAAACCGGCGCCAGTTCTCTTCTACTTGGCTGGTTTGACCTGCACGGGCGACAATGGTGCTGAGAAGGGTTTTCTGCAGCACAAGGCTTCCGAGAAGGGCATTGCAGTCGTATACCCAGACACAAGCCCACGTGGTCTCCAAATTCAGGGCGAGGACGACAGCTATGACTTTGGAAGTGGCGCAGGCTTCTACGTTGATGCCACCAAGGAGCCATGGACCAAGGGCTACAACATGTACAGCTACATTACACAAGAGCTGCCAGAGCAACTCTTCTCCAGCTTCAAGGAGCTCGACGGAAAGCGCGTATCGATCACAGGGCATAGCATGGGAGGCCACGGCGCCCTGACTCTGTTCTTGAAGAATCCGGGCAAATACCGATCGGTCTCTGCCTTTGCTCCAATCTCGAACCCATCGAAGTGCCCATGGGGCGAGAAGGCCTTCGGCGGCTACTTCGGCGAGGACAAGGCTAAGTGGACGGAGCACGATGCTAGTGAGCTTCTGCCCAAGTATCCCGACGAAACAGATATCCTCATCGATGTTGGGACCGGCGATAACTTCTACAAGCAAGGTCAGCTGCTTCCAGAGAACTTGGAGCAGGCAGCGAAGAAGGCTGGCAAGAAGGTCAACGTGCGCTACCAGGACGGCTACGACCACAGCTACTTCTTCATCAGCACCTTCTCGGATGACCACGTCGAGCACGCGGCAAAGTACCTGCTTGCGTAAGCATCCGAGTGTGTAGCATGAAGCTTTGTCCACGGCCCTGACAGGTGTCAGGAGAGACGAGTCGCGAAGAAGGGGACAGTGCGTAGACGTCGTAGATGTGAACACAGATCAGTGTGTCACAAAGGATACCTAACTGTACATAGACGTTCCAAATCGTAAGAATGCTCTGATTGGAGAGTGGATTCTCGTTGGATGCATGCATACTCTCCAGTGTGAAAGTGAATGTATTGCGTAAGAGGCTGCAAGCACACTCGCGCAGCCACCAAATAACGACACGTGAAGGCTCGTCGCGCTCATGACGCGTGCGCCATGACTAGCGCGCTGCAAGCACTTTGCTTCACCCACCGCTGACTCCCTACCGGATCTGCACGAACTCTGTCGACCTCCACGATCAACACTGGCTGCGCGCTTGTGTCTATCGCAGCGCAGCCATGAAGAGATGGAAGGCAGCAAGATCCCGGCAAGACACGATGGGAGAATAATCATACACTTTGTTAGACAAACCACGATCTCGAATCGCCGCGTCGCTAACAGCTATCCCAGGATTATGATTGCTTCTACGCCTCCGTCTTCGAAGCGAAGCGGCCGGAGTTGAAGAGTTTGCCGTTTGCCGTACAGCAGAAGCAGATCATCGTGACTTGCAACTATGAGGCACGCCGAAGAGGCTTGCACAAGCTACAACTGATCCGCGAAGCGAAGCGAGTATGCCCGGACGTTGTCATCGAGCTGGGAGAAGATCTAAGCAGATTCCGAGATGCCAGCAAAGAGCTGTACTCGTTCGTCAAGAGCTTTTCATGGAATAACAAGATTGAAAGGCTGGGCTTCGATGAGATATGGATGGACACCACTGACATCGTGGATTACAATATCTCCATTCTGAACAAGAATGACTTGCAACACTGCTTCTTCCAGACCTCGAAGGACGACCTTACTGCCGGATTCTCGTTCGATGCTACCGCGCTAGCAGGTCACCCTTACCCAGCGAATTGTGTTGAAGACTCATTCGATGAATCTCTCGATGACCTGGCTTTGCGGTTGAAGCTGGGGAGCCATCTGGCACTGCACATCCGACATCAGCTGGAAGAGGTGAAAGGATATACATCGACAGTCGGCATCGCAACCACGAAGTTGCTATCGAAGCTTGTGGGAAACCTCAACAAGCCCAAAGGCCAGACGACCATGATGCCGCCATTTGAGACGATGGACGAGCGCCAGGGCAACGTCACTGCATTCATGGACAGCTATGAAATAGGTCAAGTCCCTGGTATAGGATTCAAGATCGCACAAAGACTACGCAGCTTCTACAAGAATAAGGATGTCAGGTCCGACTTTGCGAACGGCAGTGTGAAGGAGCGCGTCTCCGTAAGTCAACTGCGCAATCATCCCGACGTTAGTCCAGACCGACTTGAGAAATTGCTAGCTGGGCCAGGCTCTGCTCATGGGATCGGCTCGAAGATCTGGTGTCTACTCCACGGCGTGGATGATAGCGAAGTGAGCTGCGCGAGACCTGTACCGACCCAGATCAGTATCGAAGACAGCTACATACGTCTAGACACCACACCCGATCTGCTTAGAGCAATGACAGCACTTGCTCGAAGCTTAATCACGCGTATGCGCATCGACCTAATGGCTAGTACAGACGAATTTGAAGCAGCAGATCATACTTCAGAAGACGATGAACACAGCACAGATGATGCGAAGCCTGCTCCTTCCACCGCCAACAAGAGGTGGCTAGCGTATCCCAAGACCTTGCGTCTTTCGACAAGACCACGACTTCCATTGCAGCCTGACGGTACTCGTGAACGCTCTTTCAAAAGGACCTCTACCTCGGCATCTCTGCCCAGCTTCATGTTCAACCTTAATGATAATGTAGACGCTTTAGCCGAGAAGCTCGTGAAAGAAGCGTTAACCGCCATGTTCAAGAAGTTGCACCCAGAGAGGGCAGGCTGGAATCTCAGCTTGGTTAACCTCGCCGTGACGAGCATGGCAGAGGCAGCAGGCAACAGCAAAACAGCAAACGGAAGAGATATTTCCAGCATGTTCAGGCGACAGGAAAGTGTTCTGAAAAATTTCAAAGTCACGGATATCAGCCCTCCACCGCCGACGAAACCTACAACGGCTCAACAGCGCCCAAAGAAACGAGTGCGCTTCGATGAGACGCTCACGGTGATGCACATCCAGGCTTTCGAAGATAGCCTGCCTGTGAGGAAAGCAGCCAAGATTGCGAAGAATCCGGAGCCGGTGCCGGATCCAACGGCGGAAGAGGCCGTCTTCGCCGTACAGGAGGTCGATGAACCGCAGAACGTGCTCCCAGGGGCGACCGAAGATGGGGCGGACACCGGCTGGGAGTACACCGGGTGGATCAACGAGGACGGCGAAGATGACTTTGAAGAGGTCTGCCCTGTCTGTGGGCTTCGACTAATGGAATTCGAGATGATTGTTCATAAGAAGCTTCATCAGCAGACAAGGGCCTCTGAAGATGAGCTTGTACCGGACTGAAAATCTATGCCGCCATGACGAATTCGGATTTACAGCAGGCCGCTTTAAGTGTCGAGTGACTTCACCTTTCTGGCTATGTTACAGATAATCGTAGCAAGGCCCACCATCGTGTCTACCATAGCCTACTCATGCAGTGTCCATCTTATCATCGTCTTTCTTGTCCTCCGGCCGCTTCGCCTGAGTATCCGCGCTGCCTGATGCTGAGCCGCTTGGCTCTCCGTTTCCATCGAGTAAAGGCTGACTCTCACTCGACTCGCCTTCCTTGCCCTCAGGCACACTCTCTAAGTTTGTCTTGCCCTCGGCCTCTTCCCGTGCCTTCTTTTCACGTTCTTGTCGCTCCTTCTCTTCCTCCATCGACATTCGCAACACGAGTGCCAGCTCGGGGTCCAGGTTCGGGTCGACACCAAATTCAAAGTCCCCTCCTGCGCCTCCGCCCTCCCCGCCAGCTCCTCCGCCGTTTGGTACAGCGCCACCGCCCTCGCCTGCTAGGATCGGTGATGCTACGATGGTATCTGAGAGGAGATTTGGTCCTGGAGGAATGATTTCGAGGTGAGAGCCCTCATTTGACTTTACGGCCTCGTTGAATGCGCGGAGCTTGTCGATGCTCTCCTCGGTCAGATCGCCGAATGCAATGAGATCGATGCTGGTGTTGTTCTTCTTCATGCGCTTGGCTAGCTTGGTAAGGGTGGCGGAGGAATCCGCAATGGGCGAGCAGGTGAAGACGATGATGCGTTGCCGCTGCGATTTGTTCTGTCTGTGCTTGAGTGCTAGCTGTACCACAGGTGTGTCAGCAAGGCATGGCCACGGAGTGTAGAAAGTGCATATACGTATACTTACCGATGCGATCATGATGCCTGTGTAGAGATGCGACTCGCCCTTGACCTTGGTCCGGTGCAGGCCGTCTAATATCTTGCCGGGGTTTGTTGTGAGAGTAGTGAGGACCTCAGGGCCACTGCCGCCCATGCTCATGAGACCGACTGAGGATTCGGGGTTGGCCTGTGTCTTGGAGTGGAAAATGAGGTTGGCTGCGTCGACTTGGGCCTCCCACCGCGAGGGGACGTAGTCGCCGTTCCTGCTGCTTTCGCTGTTGTCGACGCTAGAGAGATCGCATTAGCCAAATAGACGTGATGGACGCACGTGCAGGTGGCCATACACTATCATCGTCGCCTCGAGCACCATCTTGGCGGTGTCGCTGGTGATCTGTGAGGAAGGAAGGGGTAAGGAGAAGCGGGAATATGGACGTTGTTGGCGTGAGATGGATGTGGTGGCGGGATGTATGCGTTGAGAGGTGTTCGTGGTGTGTTGTGTCGGATGAAGCTCGTCAAGGAAAGGCCATCGATCGTCCATACGTCCAAGCGAGCTGCGAAGCGGAAGTCGGGCGCGCTGCGGCCGATGGCGTTGTCACAAGGAAAGGAAAGCTTCCAGCTGGAGATCAACAAACATGTCCGAGCAACAACAACAACCACCTTTCTTGCACGTCTTGGACACGACACTGGACGATCGCACCAAGACATATTACCACGGCATAATATCACACTCGATCGCCGCTTCAAACAGCCTCGCGCGTCTCCAGGCCACGACAACAACACCACAGGCTAACGAGCTACAACACCGACGCAGAGCAGCCGTGAGGGCGGGACTCGCAGTATGTCGAACACACCACAGAGAAGTCCTGCAAAGCGGGTGGCAGGCATCACGCAGCGTGAGAAGCAGGCGTTACTAGATGACGTGCAGCTAGAGAGTGAGTGGTCTTGTCGATTGCAAAGCACACATCGCCAGTTCTGACGCGTCTAGTCACCGAGAGAGCGCGTAAATTGCGGGCACAGTACGCACTGCAAGCACAAGGTCTACGGACACGCCTCGAAATGCGCGTCAACCGCATTCCACAGGCTCTGAGGAAGCGAAACATACAGGATCTAGTCGACGAGCACACTGCCAAGGCTAGACCGGCACCTCCACAACCAATGCCCGTTGCGTCCAAAGTGCAACAGGCCAAGGCTGCGACCAAGGCGCCGGCTCCGACCAAGCAGTCGTCGAAGAGAAAAAGGTACGTTGGGCGACTCCAGTCCATCGTGTCTTGGGCGCCAAGCTGACAGCTCCTCAGCGACGACATATCCGCTGGCGATGACAAAGAAAATCTACCGGCCCCATCAGAAGCTCAGGACCTTACGAACCCGAAGAAACGTACCAAGCTAGGTGGTGTCGTCGCCAACTCCAAAGCGACCCGGACAGCCTCCCGCAAAGCAGGGCCCGCGGGCGTATTGTCCCCAAAGTCGCACAACTCGCGGACCTATCTACAGTCACCACTGAAGTCCTCAAACCTTTCTTCAGCACAGTCAGCAATCGCTCCCGTCAGAGCGTCGGCCCGCGCTCCCAGCCGCCAGACTGATAACAAGCGCTCTGCCGCTACTTCCGAGGCAGATGGCAGAACGAGCGGAGCCAGCGACTCCAGCGCTGGCACAACAATAGTAACGAAGCCTGGAGCGAGAAAGGCGCCCGTAGCGAAGAAGATGGCAAAGACTGCCGCCATCAGTAGGAAGGCGGTAACAGCAAAGCACGACGCGGCGCCTCCTTCTACAACAGCTGGCGGGAGGACCTTTCGGAAGAGGAACTGACGGGCTAATGCTCAACCTCAACCGGTACATTCACTACTCGGGGTCCGGCGACCTTCAGCATTGGTCCCTCAGATATACGAACAAATGTTGATAAATCCGGTATTCTGGAAGCACCGCTTAGGTGCCAGTGGCTTGAACTCTGTTTCGAACCCGAATTGGCTGAAAAGAACCCTTGCTTCTCTGGCTCTCCAGCACTTATGTTCACAGTTGCTCCGTGCTCACATTGTGAGGAATTGGTCCTTCACATCAAAGTCGTCGATGCTCAAGCAAAGATGGTAGCGGCTTGTGAACCCGGCCTCGGCTCGTGGTGCGCGGCATGACAGCCCCCATCCATGACAACGCACAAGGTGTGCCCAGACGCTGGTTCCGCATCACTACTGACTTTGCACCTTCAACATTCCCCATGCCCGCAACCATGGAAACGTGACCCTATTTCATACTGTCCACTGCACCCTGGATTCTTGTGGAAAAGACAGCCTGTCTCTCAATCCTCCAGGGCATACATAGCGCGTCCAAGTTTCGGGAAGCACTGGACTGGAGAGCAATGTGCTCGTAACTTTGCGATTGCCCGCATGCGACGCGTTGCTCGCCTTAGCTAATCCCGTCGGTGATCGATATCCATTTCAAGACACAGGTGTAGCGACGACGGTAATAGCGCAGGACGAAGCATTTCGGGGACGACCCCAAGGTCTGCGTAGAACTATCAATGTCATGCCTGACCAGAAGCTGGAAGCAAAACACTCTCGAATTTTGAATGTCTTCCGGCGCAAAGAGGCCGCAACTACCGCGCGAAACGCGTCAAGCGATGGTACACAAGAGCCGAAAAAAGTACCATCGCCCCGGCGCGTGTACAAGCCTCGATATGCTGAGCGAGACATGGTGCTCTCAATGCCGGTAGAACAGCGACCCGATCTGGTGGCCAAGGCCAGTGAGGCAAGATTACAAGGTGTCTGTTCGGACATTGGGTTCAATACCTCTTCCTTACCGTGCAGCGCATTTAGCCACTTGGGAGCTGGGTGCAGACACCTGTCTATCCATCCCAATATACACTTGAAGCTGCAAGGGGCCCTGAACACCCTCGCAGCAGGTTCACGCGCCAGTTCGTTTCACGACAGTGTGCTGCAAAGTACAGACGTATCCCAGACATCATCGTCTCCAGCATTAGCGTATGACCAGTACATATATGCCGCCAACGCCGAAGTCTCCAGCAGAGCATTACAAACATACCGGCCTGGTCAAAGGTCCTATTATCCACACGCAGCAGTATCACAGACACACTGTACACCAATCAAAGTCATTGACCGAGCTTATGCTGAACTTGGAGTCTCTGGAGCAAATTTCGAGCCGGAAAGAGACTTGAAAAACCCAGGCACAAATACATGGCATGCGGCGTACACAGACTATACGGCCATGGCGACACACGTCACTACCCGCCTACAGAACTCCAACTACGGCCATAGCAATGCTCTGCCCAGACTGATGGGAGATAAAGGCAGGGGCAGGCAAGACGCTCAACTGTGTCCAGCAACGCTGTCGAGTGCAGTTGGCAGCCAGGACGATGACGAGGCTTCTAACATGGATTATCTTGGCGATCATGAGTCGTACGTTCTCCGAACGATGGTCAGCCCTACGCTTCCATCCGGAAAATCGTCAGCATTACCGGGTACGCTCTTTCCGCATATCTGCTTGCTGAATGATGTCCGCGCTGACTAGAAACAAGGTAAATCGCCGAAGCACACTGCGTACGATCTCGAATCGAGCAGCTCGTCCTTTTCCGAGTCACCTAGGAATGTAAGCGACTCCTGGTCAGGGGCAGGTTCAGAACGACGAGACCCGTCAACCAGTACTCTTATGACTTCCTACGATGAGTCATCGGATGCGGGACCATCCACAGCACTGACCTACCAGCTTGATGCAGCTACTTTGAAGAACGAAGTCGACTTCAAGCCACACAGATCTGGCAACAGTTCGGACCGCGGCCACGAGGAACGTGCAGACTTCGAGGTTGAACCGGATTCTGACGACGAGGCACGAGGTGGGAGGAAGGGACAGCTTGGAGAATTGCAAGCCGACGAGATTGGGACCACGCAGTAGCTCTCAGGGGACTGCAAGGTCGTTATAGCCTCGATTGCAGTTTGGCTGTTCTAGGCAGTCGAAAAAGCGCGGCGCTCGGGAGTGTTCGTGTCTGCGCTTGAGGTACGAAGTGCATGTGGGTCATAACGCATCTGCGATTGCAGAGGCACTATATTCGGGACAGGTGATGCGACATGATAATAGCACTACTGAATAAAAGGCTCGCAAGCTGTTCTTGGTCTGTATTGGATGTCGTCTAACGGTACGAGGCATGTGCAAGGAAAGGCTTGAGCTAAGGGCGGCGCTCGGCTATCGCGTTGGCCTATCTTTCGTCTTCGCCGCCCTCAATGCTTGATCTTCTTCACGCACACACACACACAACACGACGAGAGCCCCAAACGCAGACTTCAGGCTAAGTATATATCTCCACCGTTTCATGAAGTCATTTTCTCCTCTGGTAGTCATGGAATACTCTCGCAAACCACTACCCGTGACTCCACGCATAATCATCCATGGCGGGGCGGGCAATATCACCACAGAAAATATGCCCCCAAAGTCCTACAAAGCCTACAAGGACGCCCTCCTCTCTATCCTCTCCCACGCCAACCACGAACTATCCAAATCCAAGGCCACTGCTCTCGACATAGCAACCTACGCCGTGTCCCTCCTCGAGCTCGACCCCCTCTTCAACGCAGGTCGCGGCGCAGTCTACAACACAGCCGGCAGGCACGAACTCGAGGCTTCCGTCATGGTCTCGAATGGCCATCGTAAGCGAGGGGTAGGCGTGATGAAAGTGCGCAGGACCAAACATCCCATTCGGCTGGCGAGGGAGATGTTGATTCGGGGTGAGCAGGAAGACGGAGGCGGTGCGTTGGGGCATTGTCAGCTTGAGGGAGAGACGTGTGAGAGGTTGGCGAGGGAGTGGGGTTTGGAGGAGGTGAGACCGAGTTGGTTCTGGACTAGGAGGAGGTGGGATGAACATAGACGGGGTTTAGGGTTGAGTCATGCGGATCGGGATTATGAAGATGAGAGGAAGAAGGCTGATGAGGAGGAGGGTTGTGCTGGGGAGGAGGTTCGGGAAGTGCACGATGTGGTCGAGAATGACAGATTGAGCATTGCGAATTCCCAATGGGATGGCAAAGAGTACCTGCCTCAAGGCACCGTCGGCGCAGTGGTGTTGGACAAGACAGGTACACTCTGCGTTGCTACGTCTACAGGGGGTCTCACAAACAAATTACCAGGCCGAATAGGAGACACACCTACCCTTGGTGCAGGATTTTGGGCAGAGCAGTGGTATGAGGCCGCCGTGCAGCCATCAATGCCAACAATGTCGATGTCTGAGGGGATCTTCTCAAGCTGTCTGCCAAACTTCTCCAGTTACCAAAGAGTACCACACACGGATGATCGGCAAGAATCTGAACTTCGAGCAGTAGCCATGTCAGGTACAGGTAATGGTGACAGCTTCCTTCGGGTGAACGCCGTTCGTACAGCCGCAGCCATAGCACGTTACGCCTCAGGCTTCTCTACCTCAGCTCAAAGTAGTACAGGTCAAATTCCACTACAAAAAGCGGTGACAGCCGTCGCCGGTCCAGGTGGACAACTTCAACGATCAGCAGAAGACCGCTGGCAGACTGGAGGAGAAGGCGAAGGAGGCATCATTGGCATCGACCTGCTTGGAGGCAAAGGCAAAATCGTCTACGACTTCAACTGTGGCGGGATGTTCCGTGCCTGGGTAGATGACGAGGGGAAAGGGAGATTCGAGCTGTTTCAAGACGGCCCGAGACCACCATCGTCACCATAAAAGCCATCCCAAAAGTAATGGGCCAAAGCTATGCAACGCTATGCTAGTTCATCATATTCATCATTCCAGCCCAATGCATCGTAAATCGACCTGTCGCCGATTTGTGTATCTGCGAGGCCTGCATTCCTGTCTCGTGCAGGTGATTCCTCAGACATATTGCCACGATTCTGCAGCTTCGTTGGGCTCCAGGTCCGTGTCTGCAAGCCATGTGACTTGGACGCTGAAGTCTCGGACAGCGAGGCCATACTTCTGGGCCTTGCGGGTGTCTGTGCGATTTGCACTGTTCGGCATGCAGTGGGTGACTCCAGAAGCGTACCCGGCTGATGAGCCAGGCCGGCAGGCATGAACTTGGCAAAGCCACGCGACGGTGTCTCTTCGACATTGCTGTGCCGTGATCGGTGTCCAGTCTGTGGGATAGCACTCGGCGCATCTCCGGGTCGAGCCATCAGTCTTGTGCATGAAGAAGGCACGAACGATGTGTCTGCTGAACCTCGACTGTTCATCGCGAATCTCTCGTCACGCCTCTTGGGCGCCGGCGTGGCCTTGATCCGGCCCGGAGAGGCACTGACTACAGGCAACCCCTTCTCCGCGCCTGCCTTTCGCTGAGCCTGTGCCTGATTTCTACCCTTCGCTATTGCCTTCGCGAAGCTCTGATCAGCGTTCTTGGCAATCTCTTCCACCGCACGTTCTCTGTTTGGCTTCTTGAGCGTGGTAATGGCATCACGCAGTTTCGCCTCCACGTCAGCCTTCTTGCGCATTTTCGTGTCGTTGGCTTGCGACATGGCCGACAAGTCGACTTCGCGCCTTCCAAACGAGGCTTGCTCCAGTAGGCTCACGCGCTTAGGCTGCATAGTCTGTGGGTGCGGCTTGCCTTTCTTGACCACAGGTATGCTGTGCAACGAGGGCGTCTCGCTCATCTCGCGCTTGAACGTAGATACCAGAGCATCAGAATCCGTGGCAGCACGATGCAACGCTGGCGGCCGCTTGCTGGAATACTCCGTTGTATCAGTGGACACTCGAGCCAGTGGCCTTCTCGGTTTCTTTTCAGGCGCTTGTCGAACAGCCGGCTCTCCAGGTCTCCTAGACTTTGATGCTGTTCTCCTTTTAGGAGTTGGTGCCTGAGGTCCTCCCAGCTTACCACTCGTCGCATTAGCCAATTCCGGAATACGCGAGTGGAAGAAGGGTACGATGACATCTCTTGCGAAACTCTTGAGATCATCATTAGTTTCACGCGTGCCATCGTCTTCTGCCGCCGTGCCATTCTTGATAGGTGAACTGTTCTCGATAGAGTACCAGATGCACAGGCGATCAAGCAGCGTCGCCAATGCCACGGCGACATCGATCTCCTTATTTTTCCTTGGGTTCTTCTCCTTTGCGTTTAGCTGTGCTTCCTGGTCCCGCAGTGTAACGTCCTGTGACTCGCCCGCATCCATCCGTGTTGCCAGCGGGTCGTGCGGTGGTGACGCTTCCAATGCAGTGATCTCATGAATCAAGATGACCTGCAAGAAAGTCTCTCTGTTGCGCAATCGCTGCGAACGTCGTTTGACCGCCATGTCGAAAGTTTCATTGGGGCCACTGATCCTCTCTCCATCGTCCTCACGTCGCCACCACTGTTCGACATAATCTTTCTCATCTATGAACAACCCAGTTTTATCACGCTTCGCTTTCCATTTGCGCTTCTTACGTTGTTGGGGTTTGGGATCGTGTGGTTCGAGGACGGAGTATTCCTTCACCAGCTCTACGATCCTTTCTCGGAACTTCTTATCCATGACCGCGGCTGGCAATATAGTCCCTCGCAGGAAGTTGACTAGTTCCGCAGGCTGCGAAGTCAAGGCAGCCCTTGCACGTGCCAGTGGGCCTTTGACGAAGAAAGCCAGTGGCAGTCTCGAAATGTAGAGAGCTTCCAGATACTGTTTCGTCAAGTCTTCGAGAGGTCTTCTGGGCGAACTGGATTCGCGCGAGGTCGACGGATACATGGGTGCTTTGGGTGTAGGTAAATCTTCGTCGACCGCTTTTGGTTGGAGCTGCGTCGGTGAGGCGACTGTTGGCATCACGTCCGCAGGTGTCTGCATACATAGCCTTGGTAATTCTGGCATCATGATGTCCGGCCGTGGCAGCTGCACATCAACGTCGAATCGAGCACAACTCCACCACGGCTTGCCATTCTCAAGCGACTGCAAAGCCCGTCTCTTGCTTCGGCATCCTGCACCGTGTACATCCTGGCTCGTCCGTTCCGCCAGATCCTGCGCCCCGACGTGCGCTGCCAAACGGCACAGGGCATACCGCCTCTTCTGGACTCGTTCAATTGCGTACAGTCGTGCTTCGTCCGAATCGTTAACAATCAATACCACGTCACCACTCTCGTGTCCCCCACCAGCTTCCAAAATAGATACGTGAGCTGAGAAGAGTCGGCTGCCGTCGTGAGCAGTGTCGAGGTATGCAAGTGGTAGTCGAGATCGCGGTAGTAAACATAGCGGGGTGAATACTCGGGGTTTGGCGAAGAGGTCGAGGGTGTCGGACTGCACGGCGTCAGATGGGACCCTCGCTCCCACAGTATGCGGCGAAGAACACGACTTACTCGTATGCTGAAAGTCCTTCTATCAATGGCAAATGCTTCTTGCTCGTCTCGCCGTCTTTTACGCACAACGTCGGGGGGCTTCGCATCGATCTGTTCGCTCGTGTCGCGTGTTATGGATGCATCGTTTTGAATTGACATGCTCTCTATTAATCGAACGTAGCAATGACATGTCGTCTATCGTACACTCGTCCATGCGTGTGCAAAGAGGATTGCAATGCAGGCGTGTGCGCGAAGCACAGTTCGCGATGTTTGGTGGTCGCTTGTTTGTCGGATCGGCGATGCACGCGCTGCCGGGAAAACCAAACGTCAATGTACTACGATGACGACGATGCTCTTTTCACACGTATGCATGTCAAGTGTCTTTCACATGTTCACGCGGCCGTTCTCCATACTACGCGTTGGGCGACAACAACAGATTCAATACCGAGCTTTCGCGAACGTATATGCTCGATGCACATGCCGTAGCATTTCCGCCATTCTTTGACACTGGGCTGGCTGCCTGTAGGCCATTGTAATCTACTTCGGGACCCCTCTCTCATCTTTTTCACTGTCTGCCACACCCGTATATAAGGGAGATCGTGCCCGAATCATTGGCTACGTCTGCCCTTGTCACTACCTACTTACCTTTCTACTTACCTACCTACCTATCTACTTACCTATGCGCCTACCTACCTACCTACCTACTTACCTCCCTACCCGCCATGGCTTCCTTCAATCGATGCAACTCGCCGAAGACCGCGCCTCTGCAGCAACTTCCACTTGAGCTACGGAATCAGATCTATGCCTATCTCGTACCCTGCGAGAATGTCTCCCATCCACTCCCCTCGGTGGGCATCACGAGCGTTTCACATCAGCCTCCCGCTAGTACACTCCTTACCATCCACCCAACAATGACAGCCGAGATTCTCGATTTCTTCTACACCATCTCGACCTGGTGCGTGTATAGCATTAATCTTTCAATGTGAAACCAACGTCGTACTGATGATGTTCTAGGAAGCTGGTCTTCAGCCATGCGTTCAACTTCTTTCGAGTGGATCCTGAGCTGCGAAGTCTCGAGCAAAGCGCCATACTAGCCTACATCCGCAAGGTGGAACTGGCGTTTTTCTGCGACGTACTCTTGCTGCAAAGCTATCCATCGTTCGGTGTCGAGAGCTTTTGTGCAGAGATTCGAAAAAGAGCCAGTAGGGCATGCGATGTATTGAACCTGGCACCGAAGCTGAGGACGGTGGTGGTCAGTTGGTACGATTCGACGTGTACGGGTAATTGGCAGGAGAAAGCGAAGATCTTAATTCCTCTACGGAAGCTGGTTGACGCCGAAGGAAGAGAGACGCCTGTGAGCTTCAAAGTGGGCAAGATCACGGGACCCGAAGATCTGGATCGCACTGCATTTGTAGACGCTCTTCGAGAAGTCCTTGGAGCCGAACAGAAGTTGAGTTATGGCACAGATGGCACGGATGAGGCTTCGTGAAGATACGGGCATTCGATTCGCGTCATATCACCAGGTATCCCCCAAGGTGGGGAGATGCCCTTCAACAGGTATCACTCGAAGAGACCGGAGGAGAGCACCTCCCTCGATGACAGCGCCAGTGGAAGAGAATGTAGAAGTTGTTGCGGATGAACGAACTTCCATGCCCGCCCCCGATTTGAACGAGGATTACTTTCGCTGGGAGAAAGCGTGCTACCATTACACTACAGAGACAGATCTCTTCGAGCGATTGATGGCGGGCGGGGCGATGCTTCCTCTGCTTAGATGGCTTGTGACCTGTCTGCCGCTCCTCCGACCGGTGCGCGTGCGTCCGTGCCATGCAGGCAGCCGGTGTGCGCGCGACAGCTTGTGCAACAAGCTTGAGCTCCAAGGACGCGGCGCGACGTGCTTCATTGCAATGGACGAAGGTCCTGCAAAGACCGTGAGAGGCCAAGCCATATCGAGGATCGCTAGGTTTACGACTTTCGTGATCTCTTGCCTACACTAGAGATAGCACCTCCACTGCTGACTTCGTATCCGGTGCTGGCTGTCGACCAAGACAGACACTGACATGGCTATACATTGCCGCCCAATCATTGACTAAGCTCGACCGAAGGGAGCGGAACCATACTGCCGATCAGGCTATTGCGGACACCAGCCCAACCAGAAGCAATTCGGGATGGCTACTACTGCGCGGGAGACTCTTATGCAGCTCCCTCTGCATCCCGGGAACGTAGACTTCGACGTGCGGCTCGCAGGTCTAACGCCCAGTTATTGTCAGTATCTACAGCTCGTCGTTCAAGCTAGCAGCCACAATAACATGACTGTGACATCCATCGTTGAAGGTTCCGGTCTATGACATGACCTGGAGACTGTTGCTCACAGCCATGGACGTTCCAACGCTAAGAGATGACTTCAGTTCCGAAGGAGGTTTCGGACAGCCAAAGAACCAGGTAGTCTTCGACCCCAGAAAGATGTGGAAGTAGTACGGAGCCTCGGTCATCTATGCAGGCCAACGAAAATGGCTGGCTATCACCTATGTGACGGAAGGATATTGAACTCCTTCTGCTCGATGATTGGGGATGATAGACGTAACTGCGCTATCGGGGGGTCAGTCGATATGAGGGTCTCCAGGGTGTGCTTTGATGCATGCACCGCCGCCAGCCCCCGTAAGACAGCAAGACGCCGGACGGTGTCAACGTCCTGTCCTCAAGCGCACCTGGAAAGCGATAGAGATCGATGTCCAAACGACCATCCTTAGGAAGTCCTTGCAGACTGCCCGCCCTAATTGATTGTCTACCTGCAGTCCAGTCTTGGGCATGGCAAGCCAAGATTGTAATCCTACCCGTTGTTCTCGGTCGCTGGAGTGGATAGTTCTCCACGATGCAGCCTGCTCTGCGACGTTCGAGGAGCTGAAAGACCCTTCGCACCATCCAGAGCTTGCCGCTGATCCAGCCTTAATCGTACGATAGAGTGGCTGGATTGTTCCCTTACGACGCTCTCATTTCTTACCCGAAGGAGACGTCTATACCTGCGATGTCTACATTATCTCAAGGCGATATACGCTTATCAGCAAACCCATGAACACGCCCGCAGTTCCTCAATCGATCTGGCTTTGGACGAACTGTGACTGTTCCACAACTTGCAGCAGCTCTGAAGAGTTCTTTACACTAGACGGCCATGAGCGCCGCAAACAGCACCCATAACAAGGCACAAGATCTGCCTCACAGATATCCAAGACAGACATACTGAACGATCAGGCCGACGACGAAGAAGAATGTGGCTGTTGACCAGCAACGCCTTCCTGGCACTTTTGATGCCCGCCACCGCAGCGCTACGATACTGGGCCAGCAGACGAGGCACCAAACCAGGGTCCTTGGCGATACTCGCATTGCGCAGCTTTGCGGAGTCCGGGCAGATCCAAAATACTATAAACGTGGCAATGCCAGAGCTAGACACCACCATGTTCACTGCCGCTCGATTCCAGCCATGCCCAAATCAAGTATTCTTCCAGCTAAAGACACAAAACGCACATCGGCGCTCAGCAATTTCCGCGAGCATGATGGCCGGCTGTTCCATCGGCGCTTCGATTGTGCGCTACTCGATCACAGCGGCGACCAGGGGGATCTCGTTCGTCGGTGGTTTCTTCTTCGACGAGGGCATGGGTAGGAAGAACTTCCAGCTCAAAGATGGCAAGGAGAAGGTAGAGGTCGCGGTGACTCCTGTGAGCAAGGTTCTATGGGGTGATTGAGGAGAGCTATCTGATTGCTTGCCAGTCATGGCGGACTTAGCGTTTCGGGTGGTCATGATAGCATATATGAGCGATATCAACCGAGTTGTTGGGGTTTCGTCTGGCATGGACACCACACCACCGCCCAACAGCGTATGCAGATTCGTTCAAATCGACGCATGCATCGGTCCAATGTTCTGATTGATGCAATCGAGTCCTGGCTGCGTAACAGTCCCTTAGGCTTCCGTCCTGTTGATCCCCTTTCTGGCTCAGCTCGGTCTTTCAATAAGAACCTCTCTTGACAGTCGGCTTCGAGTCTGACTTCGCGGAGCCAGTGAAGTCTTGGAAATTTGTACACACTAAAAGACTACACGATCTTTGCTGGCTGATGACTGACTTTGCCACACAATAGGCGAATGCTTTTTCTGTAAAATGCATCACACGAGAGTGCTGAGCTGCAGCGATGCTATGCCGCTAAGTCATGTTCGCCGGTACGTGGGCATCCAAGGTAGTCGATTTGGCCGCTTGCCTTGGCCGCGAACCACGTCGCTTCTCGGCTCGTGGTCGACAGCCACTCCAGTACGTTTGTCAATACCCTCGGCGCCGTGCTGTTGTAGGTCCCGGTGATGTAGATAACGCCGCTGCCGACTCGAACTTGAAACGCGTCTAGCGCAACCCGATGACACTCTGTAGAATGCAGTCAGCGCATGTTGCTAGAGTAACTTGATCTGCACAACGTACCATTTCCAAAGTCCACACCCTCCGGATCCAGACCTTCAAGTTTCCTTCAACGCCTTCGACATTCTCCAATTCCACGCCTTCCCACCAACATCTCCGAGCAGGTTTTCGCCAGAACAACAGCAACTTCTGTGCCATGCCGACGGCATTGGCAGCGCCAGCTGTGTCGCCCTTTATGTCTGTTCGTAGACGTGCCAACGCAATTGAACAGATGACAGCCTTTTGTGGTTCTGCAGCCCGATGACCCCACGTGTCTTCGTGATTGAAGCCGCTGCGACAATGTTAGCAGGATCTCCCAAACAGACATCATCAAGAGAAGGATATTCATATTACCCTGCGGTAAGCATCTCGATAAGATGCTGTTCAGTCGTCCCGGGTTCCTCGCTCTTGCGAAGACCAGAAAAGATTCCGTCTTGCTTCAGTAATGCCCGACTTGCAGCACGCTTGATGTTGATCATCTCCATCTGCTCAATGTCCTTTCGCGGCGGGATAGCGTAGAAGTCGAGGTCCTCGCGCAAGACGATTATCCCGGCTCTGTCCTGCAGCATGTCTCTAGCGTTGCCGGCCATGGGCTCGATTGGCATAGTACTTGGCGCCATTGGATCGCTGGTGGGGCCTGAGTCTTCAGAGACCTGTGGTATCGTTTGTGCAACATGTCGGAAGAACTCCAACATGTATTGCAGCGACATCGGATCATACTGCGAGAGATAGACGATGTCAGATAAATATACATCAGAATTGGACATGACGTTTTGTATGTCATTAACAGTGACTGAGGTCTGGGGCTGTACCTGCGCAATAGCGCGAGGTTTCTGGGGTTGTCTTACGTCGACTGGGTACACATCACCATCGTGATAGCTGTTCAGGTGGCCATCCGGGAGGAGGCCATTGGGGAAAAGCGAGAGCAGGACGAATTCGGGTAGCGTCAAGAGCTCATCGCGCGAGAGGGTGAATCGCGTGCCTCTGTTGTCTTGTGTTAGAAGAAAGCGGGCCCACGGTAATGCAAAGGGAAATGTACCGAAGTTCCAAAGTGATGTTCTCATCTGCACCTGGAACATGGTTAGCTGGGGCCAGACGCTCCCTTGAAGGCTGTGCTTACCTCCTCCCAGCGCGGTGTTTATAGGAGCCGGTCCGCCTTGCTGCACCTGTGTGATGATACTCGCTGCACCTCCTGCTGCCGCCATCACGTACGTGAAGCCGTCGAGCGGACTTGAGCCTTCGGTGTATGGCGGTGGTGGCTCTCCGTCGTCTAGGTCCTTGCTGGACTGGCCGTCTTTGGGGTCCCGGGGAAGCGCAGCCTTGATCTCTGCGACGACAGTGGATGCGCCTGCCGATCCTTCTGTCTCTTCGAATGGCGGCGCGGGCGGCTCAAGGGGAGCAGTCGCGGTTGCGGTAAGCGATTGAGGCGCGCAGGATGCGGTGACGAGCGCGCTATACGGGTCGGTGTCGGAGTGATGGGGAAAGTATCGCGCGTATGAGGGAGGAGGGGACTCGGCCGAAGCTGCGGATGGCTCGTCCAAGCGGTCTTCGGTTTCCTGTGCCTGTGCCTGTGCCAGTGCCTGTGCCTGTGCCTGTGCCTGTGCCTGTGCCTGTGCCTGTGCCTGTGCCTGTGCCTGTGCCTGTGCCTGTGCCTCTGTGTCCAATCGCAAGTGGGAGTCGACGTCGTTCTTGAGGATGCCGAGAGAGGCAGCGCGGAGAGAAGGAGTGGAGTGCACGGAGGAGGCGTCGTTTGAATCCACGCTGGCGAGCGGTGTGGTGTTGTGCCCGGCGGCGGCAGGGCTTCACATGGATGGGGGATGGGGTTCTGGTGGAAACCACGACGAGACGCAGGCAGTGGCTACTGGCGGCGGTGGTGGCGCTTGCTCTGTTGGGGCGTCGACGGGTACACTGATACCAATTGGGTGCGTCGACTGCACATGAGGTGTAGCGTGGACGTTGGACGGAAGCGGTGGGCTTGGGCGCTCGCAGTGGGAGATTGCGCGTGTAGAGGAAGGTTCGCAGGTGGTCGAGGCGGTCGCGGCTGCTGGCTGCTGACTGCTGGTTGCTGGCTGGCGTCCAGTTGTCGTCGAATCAATGATAATACAGGTGATGGGACTGGGACTGGGCCAGGGACTGGACCAGAGCCACGGCATCGGACTGGGCTCCGTTGGTTGAATTGTGTGCATGCTAGGAGATGGTACCCGTACCACTAACCGTGAGCTACAGATAGATTGTAGTCAGTCTCATCTCACCACAACCACAACCACACTGTACTACTGAGATATCCTCAGGTCCACGTCCACACGACACGTACACGTACACACGACACGACACAACACAATTCAAACATCAGCGACAGCCTCGACACGCCCATCGCTCTGACGATGATCATCATCACCCCTGGGTGTCGCCAGCTTGCCAGCCCTTGCGATGACCTCGACGTTGACGCTCTTGTTGTGAGCTGCAGAGAATAGCCTAGCCACCCCAATTGATTAATCCCTTGCAAAGCTGAGCGATTGGGCTACTCCTTGTTGAAATCAATCACCACGCGCCCAGCAATCTCTCCCCTACGCAATGCCTGCACCGACTCATCGAACCGACTTAGTCCTCTGACTTCGGAGATGCCCTTCAACAAGCCACGGCGCGCGTATTCCAACGCGGCGGCCGTGTCCTGCATCGTGCCTACGAGCGTTCCTGTCAATGTGTTAGCCACCGGCACCCGAACGAAGAGGCCAGATGCCGCGTAATGTACTTACCGATCAGTCTCACGTTCTTGAAGGCGAAGAAGCTTGGATCCGTTCCCACGACGACCTGGCCCGCCGGTGGCAAGGCAATGCACATGATCGTGCCGCCAATGCGATCGCCAAGGTAGTTGAATGCATCCTTGTAGGCCTGGTACGCCGTGACCAGTACTCCGTGGGCCCCGAGGCCATCCGCAATCTCCTTGACACGCGCTGCGGGATCTTTATGCTCTGTAAAGTCGACGAATTCCTCGGCTCCCAACTCTTTCGACAGCTTCTGCTTCGCAGCTCCTCCATCGATGACGATTGGCCTCATTCCCATGGCTCTGCGTGTCACGATTAGCCGGGCCCAGATGCAATATCGCTCCAAGTAATCTCACTTGGCCAACTGCACTCCTTGAATCCCGACACCACCACCGCCTCCGGGAAAGACGACCCAGTTCCCTGGCTTCAGGCCGGAGTCGATGAGCGCGCGATGCATCGTGCTTGCAGAGCACATTATTGGAGCTGCCACTTCGTCGGGAACGCCATCTGGGATCCTGGACGTGTACAAAGCGGGCGACTTCACGTATTGGCAATACGAGCCCTCGGCGACTAAGCCGGTGTACACCCCCTTCTGACAGTAATTCTCTCGTCCGTTCCAACAATGCTCGCAATTGTGGCAAACATCCCAGAGGGGTTTGATTCCGGCCCGATCGCCTATGTTCCAGCCCTGGACGTTGTTTCCTACCTTGACTACCACGCCGGCACCTTCGTGGCCCGCGCATTTGGTACCAAACTGGCTCATAGGAGGAACTGCCTGCCGGACGGAAGGCTGTCAGCTATGCTCAAGAATTGTGTCGCAAAGTTTCAGCAGCTTGTGCTGGGCTGCAAAGGAGACTCGGTCTTTCCCTCGGCAGACGGCATTGTCAGCCTGTCAGTACATGTACTTACCCAATCGTTCATCATGAAGCTGTAACAGCAAACGTCAGCAGGTATCCTCTGTGTCACCCGGCAATGTCGAGCTCACTGAACGTCAGACATGCACAGCCCGGTGCAGTTCAATTTGAGGAGTAGCTCGCCATCACCTGGGAAGGCATTAGCAGTATGCACGCAACATCGATGCCTCTCATACGGACCTGGCTCTGGAACCTCCACGTCCCTGACCTCAATACGAAAGTCTGGACCTTCATTCACACACACTCCTGCTTTCCCTGTCTTAGGAATCTCGACATTTGCCATGCTGTGCGATGAAGAACAATTTGGGTTGAGTTTGAGTGATTCTATTACACTATGCAGGACGAGCAATCCACCAAGAAGCAGAAGTGCTCTTCTTATGTGGCCAACTCTCCGACCAGCTGTTAGTAGATCACGCTGTCACAGCCATGGCTGCTACGCCTCGGACGCGATCGTATCTAAATCGCTGCTCCTTCAGGCGGGGTAGACAGGATCCCACATGCGCGCATCTTTACACGATCCTGCCAAGCACGGTCCTGAGTGGAACATGAAGCTCGCGCCAGCCGGTAGTTGCATCATGATCTCCTGCGAGCGGACTGCGAGAACCACCAGCTCAAGGACTGGAATGAGCGACCATTGCTGACGGCTGCCGACCCTCATGTGTCCAGGCTGCCCATTCAGGCACCATGTCCATCATCGTGGTCTTGACCCGTTCTTCCCGAGCGCTCATCATGCCTTGCCTGGGCCTACTGCACCATTGTTGCGGGGCACGTGGAGTGACCCCGCTGGCAGACCTCGTGGACCGTCGCGCTGCACCTGCACGTATGCATACACGCCCCGAATATCAACCTTACCGATCAAGATGATAGCACTATTGTCTTCACGTCCACTTGCCAAGAGCGTGTGCACTGCGCCGCGGCTTCGTGGCATTGGGGCGGTTTCGGATCCTCTTCATCTCGACAGCACTGCCTCGCCGTAATCACAGATGACAAAGCCGAGAATGCTCACCGTTCGAAACAAAGGACTCATCCATGTCCCATCTACTCAGCATCGTCCTCGCTAAGGATGTTCTCGCTCCAGCGCCCTCGTCGCCTCTTCGCACACAGTCCATTCCATCGAAACGACACATGGGAGGATCAAGATGAGCATGCGCTCCGTTCGCGGTCAACGACCACGACTGCCGCCGCGCAGAACTGGATGCGTAAGGACTGAGGCTGCGAGCTACCTGCAGTAATTTTTAAGCGTGGTGGGGTCCGGCTCGAGTTCCGCTGTTCCTGCCGTATACGACTTCGGAGAAGGGGACAGAGAGGAAGAGGAAGAGCACTGCTACGGAAAAGTGTTGTCATACTCGTGTGCTTCGATGCTAACACGATTGTCCGCCTTCATCTACCATTATTTCAAGCGAGTCCGGCAAGTTTCTTATTCTTCTTCATCGCCTTTCTCAACGCATGCTCCTTCTCATCTGCGACCCTCTTCGCATCGTTTAATTGCCTGTCTGCAATGTCCATTGGCGGCGCAGGCATCGAATTCTCGCCGTTCTGTACCTGCGCCGCCTGACCATGAAACGCAGCCTGGGCGTTCACGTTCCGGCCGGCACTTGGAGGTGGTGTCACAGGCGGCATCACAAACTCGTTGATGTACTTGCTGGCTTCATCGACCAGGAAGGCACCCTTCTTCATTGTGCTTCCATCTTGGACCATCTGCTCCATGGCGCTTACGCCTCTTCCGCCGCTGTTCTCGATGTCGCGCTTCAGCTTCTGGAGGTCAAAGGCAGGAAGCTTCATCTCATTTTGTGGCTTGGAAGGACGAAAGCGGAGTTCCTCGGGCATATCTTTGAGTGCCTTCTCAAGCTCCAGAAATCTCGACTCCAGCTCACTGGTCAGAGCTCGCAGGTGAGCACCGGAGGGAGTAACGATGTGTCGGTCAAAAATGCGGCTGTCATTGTCGCTGCCACGCTGAACTGCAGGTACTTTGCCATGGAGCAGATCGTTGATCTCCTCTTTGGTCAGCTTGATGTTGAAGTCAGACTTCCAGCCTGCGAGCAGGTCTTTCTGTGAGGCGTTCTGCGGAGTCTTGAAGTGGTGGCTGTTGGCGACGCGAAATAAGCTTTCCACCGACTTCTGAAGCTCTGGTGCTGCGGCTTTAATCTCTGCAATGAGTTGCGCCGCTGTAAGGGTCGGTGTCGGAGGGGGTGACGGTTGATATGGAGGCTGCATCGGCGACGGTGGCGCTGGCATTAGTTGTGTTGGCGTGACCGAGTTTGCCTCTGTTGGAGTCGACGAGCTTGTATCGGGAACAGGCGAAGCTTCTGCAGTGATCTTTCCAGGTGATGTAGGCCGACTTGCTACTGGCGTGGAGACTGTGGTTGCAGGGGCCGGTACTGCCTTCGGCTTAGGCGGGCGCAGCTCCTTCTCCTTCTTCGCCTTCTTCTTGCGGCTAATGATTGCTTCTTGAGCAGGCTCCTCGTCCGCTGCTTCCTCAACTTTCGCCTTTTCTTCCTCGAGGGCCTTTGCTCGCTCTTGGCGCTCTTTCTTCATTTGGTTCTTGGTTTTAGTTCTCACCGGTGCCGAGCCGACTCTGCCCGCCGTTGGCGGCGGTGAGTTGGCCCGAGATACGGAAGTCGAAGTCAGTGACACATTGTCAGAAATCGAGACGTGCTCGCTCGAGGGTGTGCCTGGGATGTCAATCGATCCAACACTTGGCTGTCGCGAAGGGAGTTTATGTGCTGCTATGCTTTTGATGGTGGGCAGGGGAAACTCCTTCGGCGGTGGCGTCTCCGCTTTAGGAGTCTGTACAACCCTAAGCGTCCGCGGTACTGTTCTGGTGGCAGGTGATGCGATGCTAGGACTCTCCGGCAGTTTGGCAGATGACGCTTGCGAGCCGGCGCGTGGTCCTCGTCCAGGCGTGCCGGTCTCTATTGGATTTTCTGAAGACGCGAATGGAGGCTCTTGCTTTTGCTTCATAACGGCAGCGGTGATATCAAGCTTGCCTGGATGTTTACGCTTCGAGGTGTCGATATGATTGCCTTCAGCCTCCTCCCGGGGCTCTACCTTGCCTGTGGCGTCAGGTTTAGCGGTAGATGGTCCATCAGGTGACACAACAGCTGCGGGTTCTGATGCCGTAGCGATATTGGTTCTGGTCTTAGTAATGCTACCCTCAAGCTGAGTGGCTTTGGTAGCCGCTGCCTTATCTGCAATGTTAAGTTGAGGCTCCTCCTCAGAAGCGTGCAGCTCGGAAGATTCTGTCGATCGTCCGGTCTCGGCCGCATCGTCGGCAGAGAAGTCGTGCTTCAAATGCGATGAAGCAGTGGTTGATGGTCTCGACGGCCTGATTGATGTCTCTTCCGGCAGTATGATCTCTTCTTCTTCTTTGGTCTGTTTGCGTGATGGCGTGGGCCTAGCCGGCGTCCCTGGTCGGAGAGGAAGCGCAGGCAGTATCTGAGGGGCAGTCTTACGTAGGCTGGATCTGCTCGATGGTCGAGAGGTTGGTCGAGAAGCTGAGCCTTCGAGATCGGGCAGGGCATTTGGTCTCGTCAGTCCCGGCGGTACAGTGGGTGTAGAGCGGCGGCTTTCGTTAGCAAGCTGACCCTCGAAGCCTGGTGGAATCGGCGGCGTTGATGTGCGAGACTCATCGAACAGCGATACGCGGGACGCTATGCTGTGTTGCCTCGAAGGGGCAAGAGGACGGAAGTCGATACCATCTGCGTAGCATGTCAGCGCAATGTCCAACCTTAATTGCTTACGATTTGCAGCATGTATCCTTCTCTTATCATGCACGGCGGCGGCGGCAACAGCGGAATGCAGCAGCACAAGATAGAACGCTCAAAGTCTAATGTACATTTCACGTCTCTCGTCAAGTCATGCATGTGTGGAAGTGAGTGTAGAGCTATGAAGCCGGTGTGACTAGCTTTCCGTCAATCTATCAGCCACTAGAGAAGAAGCCTTGACATACGTACAAGACGTGCCGTGACGAGAGACGTGAACGAAAGAGAACGCCGGTGCCTCGACCCTACTCAAAGAGCTGCTCTGTGCCTCTCTCCCGACACCATGCCAACCACGTTCGTGATGGTGGCAGCGCTTTCGCGTCATGCTGCTTGCTTTCGACTGCGCTGATCCACGTCCAACACTTGGCGCTGATCCAGGTGTCTTCCCAGCCCCATAAACACCTTGCAAGAAATCCAGCGAAAGCTGGCCGCTTGAGCATAGATAGAACAAAGTTCGTCGCCACATATACAAGCCGAATTGCCGCAAACGATCGAACGCCGCGTCTACCATCGTCCGCCGTAACCGCCGCCATGCATGACAGAATACATATTATGTGCAGCGCCCGCCTGGCCAGCAAATGTACTTCCGCCGAGCCCACTCGCGCCTTGGTGCAGTCGTGCTTGTAACAGGTGATTGGTGTTGGGGTCGTTCACGTCGACGACACCTCCTCCTGAAGAGGAAGTTGTGGCGTGTCTGTGCTTCTTGCCCTTTTTCTTACGCTGTTTTTCACCATCACCATAAGCACCAAGGGACGAATAGGGGGAGGCAGGGAATGCATTGGACTGGGAGGAGGGGTACGCTGCGTTGGGATGGGTATTGTTGTAGTTGGAAAAAGAGTGTAACTCACGCTTGGCATCAACGCCACCGGCTGCGCCGTCACGACCGCGCATCAACTCTCGATAGTAGTTGTCTTGCTGGTTGCGAGAAGTACCAGCGCTGTACTGAATACCTCCAGTAGCAAAGCCATGGCCCTGACCAAAGGTGAGATTGCCGCTGACAGGAGGTGTGCCAGTCGTCTTGAGACCAGGCGGAGGACCTGTCACGTTGCTGCTGTAGAATTGGCCATGTGGTTGCTGGTGCTGTGCGCCAAAATGATTGCCGCCTGCCGGAGGCATCATTGAAGATTGCTGATTCATAAGTTTCGGATTCGCCACGGGCTTCACGGCCGCAGAAGCCGAGGAAGAGTCGTTAGCGAAGGAATATCGTGAGACATTACGCTGGTGTCCAAGTGGCTGAGAACTTTGCTGTTGAAATGATGGTGGAAATGCCGCGGGTTGCTGATTCCCAGGATATGTGCTTGTCGTACTCGGCTTCAGTGTCTGCAAAAGCATTTGCTGATGTTGTTGAGGTGCGGTGCCCCGGTCACTGATGCCCGGGCTCGCGACGCTGCCGCCGAATTGGAAACGCTGGTCAAGACCGCCTTCGCCGGGTGGCTGGATGGCGCTTTGAAGTTGGTTGACATTCTGTCGTTCCTCCGGTTCGCCGCCAAGCTGAAGACTTCCGCTCATCTCCGGATTGTCGTCTGGCTCGACCGCGGGAGGTTGTTGAAATGCTTGCGCCTCCTGCTCCATTCGGCGTTGTTCTTCCTCACGTTGCTTTCTGATACGTCGCTTGGCGCCTCCGCTCTGGTCGAATAAGGGCGGGTAGTTGCTGATGATATCCAAATCTGTTTGAGGTATTCCCGTAGAAGACCATACTAATTTGAAATCCTCAACCTTGAAGTTCCTGAGAAGCAACTCTAGAGGCGACATAGGCGGCTTTCGAGTCTGGACATCAGCTTGTTGTGGCACGCTCCCGACGACTTCTGATTCTATCTGCTGCACAGGGGAGGGCTCTGTGGTCCCCGTAGTCAGGTCGGGCTGAGTCGCAGCAGGTACTGCTGCCACAGGCGCTGGACTTTCGAGGTCTATACTAGTAGAATGGCCCTCGGGTCGACTAGTCTGCGGATTTGGTCTTGAAGCCCAGCTAGCGGTCGATGGTAACGCTGGTCGGTCTGGTGCATCTACAAAGGGCTGATCGCCACTCCCTTGCCGGACCATTGGCTGTGCCGCCGAGACAGGTTGTTGCGATTGCGGAGGCGGAGGCCGGGCTCCGCCATGTTGCGATGAACCAGCGTTAAGCGATGATAGATCTGCGCGAGAATAGCTTTCGTTGGCCTCCCCGGGTTCATGTAGGAACATGCAGTTTCGATTCGAACAAGTCTCTCCACGCAAGTAGGCGGAGCAGTATTTTGTAGTTCCAAACTGGGCCCGGAGCGTCCTATCGCCGTTCTTGGTGCCATCGACCGCAGCTATACAGCTCGCAGCATCCTCTTTGCTCTCATACGTCACGTATACGCCCACGCTGTTAGGATGGGATGGATCGCGCGCTTTGCTGACGACGATTTTGATGATCTTGCCGTACTGTCCAAAGTATTGATCGCCACGTAGGGTTGCCAATAGTTGGTCCTCCTGGGATGTCGGGCTGAGTCCCGTCACATAGACGAGGTTCTTCTGCACAACGCGCATTCCAGCAAGGTGTTTCCGACTGAGGTTCTCGGCTTCGGCTTTCTGTTTCTCTTTCTGCAACATAGCCTGGGTCTTCTTCTGTTTCTGTGCCTGCCGAGCCTTGTGCGCCGCGGTTTCTTCGGAAGTGACGACTTTCCATTCGATATCGTTATCGTTGTAAGGCCGCCGACATGCAGGACATAGGCCGTTCATGTTATTCTTGACATTATGATAGCAGAACTGGCAGATCTAGCAGCAAGTCAGCAACAGCTCGATGATATCTCCTGGACCGTGATGCTGAAACGCACCTGATATCCGCAGGGGCATGGTCGGAAGCCCTTGTCCGTGAGATCGAGCTCTTCCACGCACAGTGGACAAGTCTCCTCTTCGTCATCGTCGATGAATTGGTCCTGTAATCTCGACATGGTGCGTGGCGTGTGTGTAGCTTGACGCGTGGGAGCTCGAGGTGGAGGAAGCGGAGGTGGAGGAGACCTGCGAGGAAACGCGCACTCGGATGGGAGAGCTCGGTATATGACGCCAGGGTGGTGAGGGCGTCGGAGAGGAATGAGTCTCTCGTGCGAAAGAGTTGTAGTGTACAGCGGTGTCCAAAGGGTGGCGGTGATGATGTTGAAGGTGTTCGGTCGTGGTGCCAGTTCAAGGTGCACTCAGAATCGAGATGGTCACGTGGAACCAGCCAATCGAAAGCTGCTGAGCTGAGCATCATCGACATTGGTCTACGCGCAAGACCGAGAGAGCCACAGCAAAAGTGAGGTCAGACGACACGACTTCACAGCACAATGGCTCCACGATCGCTGACCAGACCGCTCCGGGCAGCTGTTGGCGCCGCGAAGAACACCACCAGTACCAGAAGCAATGCCGTGCGCGCCTTCACCACGACGACCAAAACGGCGAAGGAGCTCGCGGGCAGCCATCCTGACCTGCCGAACATGGTGAGCAACGAGAGGTGAACCCGCGTGCCACTCCGCCAATACTGATGTGTGGCAGCGACATGCACAGCGGAGTGCTGCAGGCAAGCTCCACGTGCCCATTGTCAATCCAGCAGGTCAGCCAATGTCTCTCCGCCGACATCTTGTTTATACTCGCTGATGCCGCCACAGACAGATACGAGGACAAGGCTCAGGGCTTGCACGCATATGGCCAGTACCTGATGTCCTGTCTGCCCAAATACATTCAGCAGTACGCACACAGCATTGACACAAACCTGCGACCACTTCCCTAACCAGCCGTCAGGTTCTCCGTCTGGAAAGATGAGCTCACCATCTACATCCCCCCATCCGGTGTCGTCCCGACCTTCTCCTTCCTCAAATACCACACCGCCGCCGAGTACACCATGATCGCCGACATCACCGCCGTCGACTACCCAACACGAGACCAACGATTCGAGGTCGTTTACAACATGCTGTCCGTGCGACACAATTCCCGCATAAGAGTCAAGACATACTGTGACGAAGCCACACCCGTGCCGTCAATAACGAGCTTATACGACGGCGCGAATTGGTACGAGCGGGAGGTATACGACTTGTTCGGTGTTTTCTTCGTAGATCACCCCGACTTGAGGAGAATCTTGACCGACTACGGATTCGACGGGCACCCGCTACGGAAAGATTTCCCACTTACTGGTTACACCGAGATCAGATACGATGAGGAGAAGAAGCGTATCGTAGTCGAGCCGTTGGAGCTGTCGCAGGCGTTCCGAAACTTTGAGGGAGGTACAGCGGCTTGGGAACAAGTCGGCCCTGGACATGACAGGAAGCCTGAAACCGTAAGCTCTCTCAAGTCCATCGATTTGTGCTGCTGGGTAAATACTGACATTGAATACAGTTCACACTCCCGACGCCAAAGCCAGAGCCGAAGCCAGAAGAAGATGAGAAGAAGAAGTAAGCACATATGCTGCGGTGACTGTTTGCAGCATTCCTGTATAGATATTCCCTGTACATACAGTCCAACACCGAGCATCAAAGACGACCATACTGAATGGCGCAGTACCGTCGATCGCAATGTGGTAGGTATACCTACGCTTCACCTGCTCTTCTGATGCTGCGGAGCTCGGCCCGAATTGCTGCGTCACCCCGATGGAGTTGAAAGATTTAATCATCATTCAGGTCAGACCTCACGACTCAACACACGCCTAGTACATATTTGTAGTAGAGACCGTTCAGTCATCATCACCTCGACCTACGCATGATACTTTCGCAATCTATCCCGGACACAATGGCAACCAAGGGCGACTCAGTCGCCCGTGGCGACCTCACATCGCGGGAACTGCCTTTCATGAAACTCTCAGATGGCTCAGAAGCATCCATGACCGGACCACCGCCGCCATTGCCACACTACCTCAATGCCGAAGGCCGAGCATTGGCCCGTTTTGCCGTCGAAGGCAACGTAGTCAGTATGTAGACCTAGAGGATGGTCTAAGACCCTCACTTCTAATTCACCTCATAGTAACTGGAGGTGCCGGCACTCTAGCCCTGTCCACTGCCCGCGCGTTGCTGGAACACGGCGCCACTGGACTCTGTCTATGGGATCTGGAAGGCACGCTCCGTTCCGCACAGCCTGCAATCGCTAAACTTGCGGCCGAATTCCCAAGAACCCGTATCTTCAGCATTGCCGTCGATGTCACGGACGATGAAGCCATAGCTGAAGCCGTCACCTCCGTTGTCCAGACTCTCGGAACCTTGGACCACCTGATCTGCTTTGCCGGAATCGTAGGATGTTACCATGCAATGGACATGTCTGCAGCACAGTGGCGGAAAACCCTTGACGTCAACGCTACAGGTTCATTTCTATGTGCGCAAGCTGCAGCACGGCAGATGAAGTCCAAAGGGACTGGCGGAACCATCACGATGACGGCCAGTATCAGTGCTCACCGCGTCAATTTCCCGCAGCCGCAGGTCGGATACAACGTCTCGAAAGCCGCCATCGTTGCGTTGAAATCTTCTTTGGCGGCCGAGTGGGCGGTGCATGGGATTAGGGTCAACTCCATCAGTCCGGGATATATGGATACGATACTTAATGCAGGTGACGGAAATATTGCCGAGGCGAGGGCGAGCTGGGCAGCGCATAATCCTATGGGACGTATGGGCCAGCCGCACGAGGTGGAAGGAATGTGTGTGTTGCTGGCGAGTAAGGCCGGGACTTACATCAACGGTGCTGACATGGTGATTGATGGCGGAGCAACCGTGTTTTAACGGGGTCGATGCGACGAGGCCCGTGGCCCTGTCGAGAATATTCAGAACTTTCTCGAAACATGCCCATCGGTCGCTTTTGTGCTGTCCAGGTCGTGATGACGACGCTACTATAATTGAACCATAGGCGACGAGCCAGAGACTTGAATGCGGATGAGTCGTCTTCGTGCCAGCTGTCTTCCGGTCAGGCAAGCATTCGCTGAAAAGTGCGTGTATAGCAGTGCCTTTTGGTGCGGGAAGTGTTGTGAATCATCAGTCCTTATACCGGAGCGACCACGCGTTCCTCGATTTCGATAATGGCTTCGATCGTTCCAAGCCTCCACTGGAACACACCGCCGCCGCTGTTCTGCAGAAAATTAGTGGAGTCCCGCGCTGGCTCGTAGATGAGATACTTGCACCTTACAAGCTTTGTTGGCCTGCCGACAAAGCAGTGTCTTTATGTTGTTGTGGCAGGAGTGAAAGCCGACATTATCAAATGCGCTTCTGGCCTTGCACGAAGGCAAGGTCGCCTGTCTTTCCAAGCGAGTGCGCCGCAGCCTCTTCTAACAAGACTCCTACAGCAATGAGGGCCGTTTCGTCCATGCTTTTGAAGTCCTCGTGACAGTCACCCAAAGCCTTCGATCCATAGAAGTCTGAAGCATAGGCGTGTATAGTCTTTAGCATATCGGAATCGGGCAGCCTTGCCCCTGCTGGAAGGTTTCGATGCGCGAAGTACATATCGTTCTCTTCATACCGTGTCGGGGCATTCTTATGATTGAACAGCGCTTGATCGGGAGGGAGTGGCTGTTTAACGTTATTCGATAAGATGAAGCCATCGCGCGAAAGACGTCCTGCAACAGCATCGTAAAGACTGCCTTGCTGTCGTTCAAGTTCAGGTGTCAAATGGGAGGCATCGTCATCGTGCTTCGATCGCTTCTGAGTCCTGCTGTCGGCCTCGTGGCTGACTGTACGTCTCGATTTTTTGCTCGGGCGTGCTTTCTCCATCTTTGCAACTCTGTGTTTGTGCACCGGCATGTCTCGACCGCCGTCTTCTGAAGAGTCGGATTGCTGAGTCCTCCCCCTAGAAGAACTTGACACCTGTATCTTCTTCTTGCCCGAAGATTTGGGCTCTTCCTCTCTTGACGAGGACATTGAGGATCTTCCTGAGCAGCACTTCGTCGATGCCTCTCCACTCCTTGTTCTGTACCACTTCGCCCTCTCGGATTTCATACACTGTCAAAACCGCACCCTTTTGGCCAGTCTCATTCACCCAGTCGTAGATGGAGTCTGCCCACTCGCTCAAGCTTCGCCAGTACACAAAGCACGTATTCATCTGCTCTGCTCTAGTCGTAGGTATGATCCACTCAGTCAATGGTCCGTTCGCGGGCTGGCTCATGTGGTCGAGGACAGTTCGGACGTCGTTCACTTTGAGACTTCGATGGACAGCTGCGTTGCTGAACAGATCTGCTGGAGGTGAAGAAAGACAGAGCTTAAACAGATGGTAGTGGGCGCAGTACGCGGTGATCAAGCCGGACCACAAGTCGAGTTGTCGTGCGCGAGTGGTCAGGTTGGGCTGCAGTGTATAGAAGGGCGGGAAGCTGGAGTATGTGGGAAATGTGAACTTCTTAGCAGCGACGGGCGCGTGTGTCGAGCTGCCCAGCGACAAGGCTACCAGCGAACGCTCTGGCGATACTGAAGCCATATCTCACTCTATCAAAGGGAAGATGTTCACATCGTAGGCTGGCAGCAGGTGTAGCATCAAAGATCAATCGAGGGCGGGGCCGCCCTATGAACCAATACTTAGCGCGTCCGTCACTGCCAACATCAGCTTCGCATCCTGCCTGACATCAGCATCTGCATTACATGAGCGACATCCACGATGCCTGGCGGACGCCCGCCAATTGACCTCGAGGCCCGGCGCGCATGGATCACGGAACGTGTAGCCGCTGGTATCACGCAAAAAGAGATTCGCCGTGAGTTGGAGGAGCACAATGGCCTGAAAGTCGGACGGAGCAAGTTAATGCAACAGCTGGCCAAGTGGAACATCACGGCGAGACGTCCGGCCTACAAAGACTCCGAAGAGCTCCGGGAATGCGTCGCGCATTGTTTTCACGTGCTGCGCTTGACCGACAACAGGACCCAAGAGGTGCTGGAGAAGAAAGGGTATCATATCGGCGCAAAGAGGATAGCGCGCCTTCGAAAAGAGATGGGTTTGTTGAAGCGCATACCGGCTGGGGAACGCGACGACGCAGAGGCCGTCATTGCAAGGCTGCTCCACCAGGAGCTAAAGGACGGTAACAACATCCGAGAGCTGGGCAGAAAGCAGTTGTACAAGCACATCCGCTCCAAGTACAATGTCATCGGACGGTGAGCGGCAAGTCCGGCTGCGACGTGATCAACGTATTGATGCATATAGCGATCGTATCTACAAGGTCGCCATTCTTTTCGATCCGGAAGGGCCCAGCCGAAGGCGTGTTCAGAACGCAAGAGCAACTGCCAAACAACGCACTGGTCCGCAGCCCACTGACAGCACGACCACCGAATACGGTGCGCCTGTTGACCTCGTTACCATCGACAACATCGACAACATCGATCCGAACTCAATCGACCCACTGATCATGGCAGTGGCCGATACACAAACGGCCGCTTCTTTCGATGCCCCAGCTGACCTTATGGAATGTAATAGCTCAGGTCATTGCCTTCCGTCAGCTCGAACTCAGTGAAACCATTGCCCAGGAACCGGAACCTGTTCGCACTGCGATATCTAATGTCGAAGTCTTCTGGTCGAAGACGTCCGTTCACCAGCTTCTCGTACAGGATCGCACTTCCTGCAAAGGTGGCGGTCACTCTGCCATCGATGCGATTCGCTTTGTACCAGGACCGGCACGATCCCGTCCATGTCAGCGTTTTGTGGATCTGGTCGCCGTAGCGCACGAATTCGTCCACAACATCCTGCTTTGGTGCTATCGATGCGATGTCTTCGTAAGCAATCTTCTGGATCCACTTGATCATCCATTCAGCTGACCAGTCTAGTGAGAAGATCAGACTGCCATGTCCAACCGTAGCATTTGGACCCGCGAAGAACCAGAGATTTGGCATATCTGGGCAGGCAAGGCTCATATAGCTCTCCGGCTCATCTTGCCACTTTTGCGCCAAGCTGACATCCCGGCCAACCACTGGAAACGTCGGCACTTGACTTATGTCGAAGCCTGTCGCACATACAATCACATCGACAGCGTGGAAAGCTCCATCTTCGGTGTGGATGCCATTTCGGCTAACATGCGTAATTGCACTGTTGGTGAGGTGCACATTTGGTCGAGTGAAGGCTTCCTGAGTGGTGCTAGGTTAGCACGTGGTCCGAATATCAAGGCGCCTTCTTACCAGGTACCCATTGCCCGGAGTAACACGCCTGCAGCCCAGCTCGTACTTCGGAATCAGTTTTTCACACAATCCCGGATCGTGGTTCAGCGCCGCCGCCATCTGCTTTCTTGCGAATTCGGTCATCTCGGCATTGTAGTCAGAGCCCTTTACAAAGAGTTTGAAGTTCCTGTTCATGTTGCCTTGGATAGTCTTACGATACTCTCTCAACGCCCCTGGCACTCTGAGACGCGCCTTGTCTTGGGCAGTGTAAGGAGGATTCGGATCCGGATCGTCTCTGCCTACAATGGAGTCTCAATATCAGCACATCAACAATGTCGAAAGCTGGGAAATCCCACCCATGAGTTTAGCAGGTTGGTGCCGCGATACCACCCATGTCGGACCACGTTGAAAGCTAGTCACGTCTGTTCCTTCAAGCTTGGCCATTTCAGGGAGGATCTGAATTCCACTGGATCCGTTGCCGATTACCTTCAGTAGACATAAAGGCATTAGCCATGACGCGAGGTATCAGCAACCTATGTTGCGGGGAGTTGCAGCGCGCATGTCTCAGACAGACCCTGCCATCTGCCCTTCACAATGACTCACAGCGATACGTTTGTGGGTATAATCAAAGTCGTTGTCCCATTCAGCACTATGCACCTTCTTTCCTTGGAAATCATGGAGGCCTTCAATATTGGGCCATCGCCAGGTTGAGAGAAAGCCACGAGCAGAGATCAGGATGTCCACGCAATCCTCGAAAGTTTTGTCGCCATTCTGGACTACCAGCTTCCATTTCGCCTCCTCCTCACTCCAGCTAGCATCCTGTACACGATGGTCGAAGAGAACGTGGTCCGATAACCTCCATTTCGCCACCGTCCGCTGTATATAATCGAAGATATCTTGGCCGCTACTGAAGAAATGGTTCCACTCGGGATTAGGCTCGAAAGGGAACTAACGGTCAGATATGTTAGTTTGAATTCTTCCAAAGAAGGGCAGATTCCGTGCGCCACGGCTTCTGTGTATAATCTGGCTGACCGCATATATCATGCTCGGCACATCACATCTGACTCCCGGATACCTGTTGGCGTCCCATGTACCGGCGCTAGTGGAACGGGATTCATAGATGACGAAGTCGAGCAGCTTGGACATTTCGTCGGCGTACTTGTGCTGCAATTTTTGGGCCATGACCATTCCGGAGTAGCCTGCCCCAATGATTGCAATGCGCAGTCGTTTGGTAGGTGTCCACGCTGGATCATTGTTTAGCGGGACTGTGATGCGATTTATGTACGCCGACCGTTCTGACGATTGTGCGTGTGCGGTAGCGGGAGGAATTGAGGCACCCTGGAACTGACGAGGGTCGCCGTTGGCGATATTGGCTTCTCCAGTTGGGACGTTGGTTGCACCGTTCGCGATATCATCCATGCTCACGTCTGCCATCTTGAGCTATTATGCACAAGAAAGGTAGATGTCTGAAGCACAAGCAACTCCGACTAGTACCTCCCCTTGCCGTCTTCCGTGGAGCGTCTCGTTCATCATGGCGCGATATCGGCTACACGTGAAGTCGCACCCCAGGTGATATGTGGCGGGGTAGAGCTTGTTGAGTGAGATGGCCACAGACAGTCTCGAGGTGGGAGCCGCGTTACTGCAAGAACCCAATGTGAGATGCACATGAACCCCAGAGAGAGAGAGAGAGGTTTCCTGTACGAAGTGATATATGGTCGAGTCGCTCCCGCGGCCAAATGAGATCTGCTGTAGCACATAATTATGATTATCCTCGCAGATATGGACCCGTCGGTCGGCGCAACTATCAACCTCGGCATCACCGAGCGGTGGCCCGAGCGGTAGAGACACATCGCGCACTCATCCTCCGTCATTGCCATCGTTATATATCGTCATCGCGTTGGCCTTCGTGAGCATGCCAACGGACGCAAGATGAAGACTGCTCATTTCAACATCCGTGAGCACACAGTGCCAACATGCCACATCAGAGAATATGCCCGGGCCACTGCAGAGGACCAGGAAGACGAGTTACACCTTGCTGTGAAGCAATACACGCCATGGCAGAGCAGCAATAAGAAGCAACGCGGGGTGACTATTATTGGTGCACATGCCAATGGGTTCCCCAAGGAATTGTACGAGCCTTTGTGGGACGATCTCTACGAAAGGCTGGAAGCCAGAAACATTCACATCCGAAACATCTTCATCGCAGACGTCTCGCAGCAAGGACAATCGGGTGTCCTCAATGAACACAAGCTGGGAAATGATCCTTCATGGATGGACCATCCTCGAGATCTTCTGATGATGGTAAACTACTTCAAGAAGGATATGAAGCGACCTATCATCGGCATTGGTCACAGCATGGGTGGCAACAACCTGATCAACCTCTCGCTCATGCACCCCCGGCTATTCACTACGCTTGTACTCATTGACCCGGTGATACAAAGACTACCTTCAGTCCAAGGCAACTTCAGGCCTGCCAAAGCTTCGACCATCCGAAGAGATCGCTGGCCAAGCAGAAGGAATGCAGAAGCCGCCTTCAAGCGCTCCAAGTTCTATAAGACATGGGATCCACGCGTGCTCGAGAGGTGGATCGATCACGGACTTCGCGAGCTTCCTACCTTACTGCATCCAGAAGTCAGCACAGCGAAGACCACATTACCGACAGTATCCGCCGACCCCAGCACAGCCTCTGTACAGCCAGACAAATATACTGAGCGGGAGGTTACGCTGAAGACGACCAAACATCAGGAAGTATTCACGTTCTCGCGGCCTAATTTCCCCTCACCTACATATCCTTCGCCATCAACGGACCCTAATCCCATTACACATCCAGATGTCGATCTCGAAACTGCGCCAGTAGCGCCCTTCTATCGACCGGAACCTCTCGCAACATTCAGAAGACTCCCTCATGTCCGACCAAGCGTCTTCTACATTTTTGGCGACCAGTCAGATCTTTCTGCCCCACTTCTGAAAGCAGACAAACTCGCCCAAACCGGTATTGGCGTCGGCGGATCAGGGGGCTTGAAGAAGGGGAGAGTGGCTGAGGTCACCTTCAAGGGTGTAGGCCATCTCATACCGATGGAAGTAGTGGACAAGACCGCAGATGCTGTGACTGGATGGGTGGTGCGTGAGCTAGAGAGGTGGCAAACGATCGAGGATGCTGAGAGGGCGGAGTGGGAGCAGATTCCTATGCATTTGAGGAGCCAATTCAGTGACGCGTTCAAGAGGACCATGACGGGCGATTGGGACAGTCAGGTGAAGGATCGGGGCACAATTGAGCCATCGAAATTGTAGTCTGGGGTCCGAGATTGACTCCCGCCCATCACGCTCATCAACCGCCGTGTTGACCTCCACTCGCTCAAAGCATATTGGACGTATGCTGAAGCGGCCGTCCTTCCACTTCCTGCGCCTCCAGCACCTGCTTCGCTGTTCCCATTATCAGGTGCCGACGTGAGAGACACGTCGCTGCAGCAAAGCGTAACTCGATGGCTTTTCGAGCACACAAGCGCCATCTTGCAGCGCGGTGTCATTTTTCTCCATCGGAAGACCCCTGAAATCCAACCGTGCCCGCCTAAGCCATTAAGACTGCCGCGCATGTCGTGGGTGAGCATAGCAAAGGGTGCAAGGTAGGATACACGGTTGTCGTGGTAGCTTGAGGACTAGTCGAGAACCAAAATTGCTATTCAAGAATATCGCGGGGCTTGTTGGCATTTGCTGTACTGATACGTTTCACGCCTTGTGATGGCGGTCACGATGATTCAACTTCACCCACCTCGCGTGACTACACATCTCATACCGCCTGGGCGCTACGATAGCAACAGTCGGCCGTGCCTCCTTCGTGCCCATCCTCCCTGTTCCCACCGTCGCGGCCCGTACCTGATACCTGAAATGATCAGGATCGCTTGTAGCGATCGTGTATCAGATTTCCACGTAGCTCGCAAGCTGAAGCCCGCAAGCTTGTAGTGCTCTGCCTTTCTGACTCCACTTTCCAGATCATCATTCAGTCCTGAAGCTGTGCTTTGCGGACATTGAGCTCGAAATGTTCTTGATCAGCGATCGACGCGACACGCCTGATGTTTATTCATCACCAGGCGGGGCCTACCTTGCAGGAAGAACTGGATCCGTCAACGCTCCAACTATCTTCAGACCACCCGGGTCTCCTCCGTAGGCCACCGCGTACCGGTGCGGGTGCCAGGCGACGAAGGTAACGACATTAGTGGTCTCAACCTTGTGCACCATGGCACCTGTATCAACATGATAGATATTGATGCCTTTGTCGCCATCCTTAACGTCTGTTGTACCACTTCCAGCGACGAGGTAGTTACCGTCGAAGCTGAAGCTCAGGTCTCGCACGGCGTTGGTATGATCCATAAGAGCATGGTCGCATAGCCACGTGGTTGTGTTGTACAGGTTGATGATACCATCAGATCCTCCTGTGGCAAGATACGAGCCAACTGGAGAGTAGATAACCGCATTGCACGATGCAGTGTGCCCAGATAGCAAATGGAGCCTCTCCATGGAGGGATAGTCGTATATGCGAAGGGGCCCATTGGTTACTGTGGAAAAGAGCGTTCGGCCATCGTTTGAAAGTGCCACTTGGTTGTAGTTGACTTTTCCATCTTTGGCTGGAGTTCGATCCGTAGCTGTGAATTCGTAGCTGTGCGTGACTGTGGATTCAGATATAGACGCACCAAATAGGACAGTGTCCGTCCTGCGTACATCTAAGGCTGTGACTACATCGTCCTTCCGGCCGACAACGAGCTCGGTGCCGCTGGGATGCCACGTAAGGAACAGTCCTTGATTTTCCACCTTGTACTCGCCAGCTTTCGTGGTCAGACCACCCTTGCCATTAGCTGGGCCTCCCTTCGCCAAAGACGCCGGACCGGCTGGCAGTCTGACATCCCAGAGCTTCACCATTCCATCTATTCCTGTGCTCGCCAGCAGACCTTGGTGCGTGGGCGCGAAGCCGATCTTCTCGACATTACTTGCATGGCTTCCGGGCTTGGAGGGTGTGTCTCGTAGCTCTGTGCTGTTTTTCACGTCGGGTCGCTCAGGGTTCCAGACGCGGATGTTCGATGAGACAGAGGCTGCGACCATGGACCCCGTCGGTGACCATGATATACTTCTCACGTTGGGCGCGAGAGTGCTCGGCCGGAGCGACTCGGAGAAGAGTACGGGTAGGTTGGCCTTGGACACGAACAAATCTTTGAGATCATTCTTTTTGATCGGACGGGCACGCGCTGGAGGCGCCATGGTCGCCGCGACGTTCGGGAAAATGTGTCGGAGCACGGGTGCTGTTACGGCGCGAGGATCTCAATGCGTTCGCATCTTGTTTGAGAGCGGACGGCAATTTCGCACGCAGACGCCGATGGTGTCCTCGAGAAGCGATCGAGACTGACACTGCACGTAAATTATACTGTACCGAGTGATGAATGTTGTTGCGTTTCCAACATGAAGCTCGAGCCACACCTGCCCTGCTGGCGGGCAATCGATCGTCGTAGCTTCCCGCTACTACAGAGTGAATTCAGTGGAGTGGAGTGATTTAGGTGAAATCAAAGCAATGCAGAAGATATCTAGTCCTACCCCCGAGCTAGGATTACCCATTAGTCAAGCGTCTATGCTTCCGCTCAAAACTAGTAACTAGATACTAAGGCATTGAGTTTTACTATCTATTAAATATAACTAATCTATTAATAATATAGCTAGTATACTCTATATAAGTATATAGTAGTCTAAACTTCCTATATAAGTACTATAAGTATTATAAGTAGATCGAGTTTACTTACTTAGAGTATACTAACTATAATAGACGTTAGATTATCTATTAAGAAAGAATTAGAGTATAGGTCTATAGTCTACAAAGAAGTCAAAAAGTACTTCAAGAATACTACTCAGTATCTTCCAAGGCTAAAGAGGTATCTTCCCCATGAGGAACTCGCCGAGAATCATGAACGCCAAAAAGCCCCGCTTTAAGCGGAAGTACGGGACTGCCACCACTTCCAAGGAAATGAGCTGCGGGCGGAAACCGGATGCGGATGGAGAAGGAGGCATGGTGCAGGGCGATAGATCCTACAGCGAAGCACGCGTCGCCACGCAACAACGATATCATCACTTACCTTTGGCAACACGGTCCTACTATCACACTACATCATTATTTGTGTCGGTGCTCGTTACATGTACAAGTATCCTTCATCAGCCACCACCGCCACACCAGCTATCGACTCGATGCCGTCATGTTCGCGCTAGACATGAGCTTAACACCGCGGAAGTGCATCTAGCGTGCAGAAGAACAAGTAACGGCTGCCGATCCGCTCACCTGACGACTCGTAGCGGCGAGCAGGAGAGACACAGAAAGACATGCCGTCGTCCGCCACAGCAGCCGGGAACTCGCTACCTCACATCGTCGGCAACATCCACGGCCGCAGCACCCCATCGTCGTTGCGTCGCGCCCACGTCCGCTACAGCAGCGACTCGGCCGTGCCCGTCACGCGCACCATCATGGAGGATATGGAGACACGACCCGAGCTGCAGACCTTCGATTCTAGTGGGACGGGGAGCTCCAACGACGAGACATATGTTAATGGTCAGGAGGGTGGCAGCTACAGCGACAGCGACGGCGTGACGGCCAGGCACTTTGGTCCTGCAACCCAGGTGGGTGTCGACGAGGCCACGCCCTTGACAAATTGGAGCAGCTATGGATGGACACCGAACGGCAGTAGCTCCGGAAGGACAAGCACACGTAGTTCGATGGGTACGAGCGGGCAACCATATGAAACCTTGCCACCTGGGCAAACGGTCATGAACGGCCAGGCAACATCCTCACGGCAGGTTCGACCGGGCACCACCAGGCAGCCCAGCAATGCCTATGCTCCAGCAAGGAGACCGCACCAGTATTCTTTGAACACATCCACCAGGCCTCGAAACACCTCGACTCATCGACGGAGAAATCCAAACGCGGAGTACAGGGCGCAAGAGAAGGCATACGTACAACGCATACGGCAAGATGCACCACAGGAGGAATTCTACCCTGAACCTAGAACGCCCAGCTTGGATTACAGCTCTGGTTCAGAATCTGAGGAGGACTCCCCGACCAATGCCAACTACGTCGACCACGATCCCGCTGAAGCAGACACTCTTCTCTACTACGGCAACGAAGACCTCGAGCCGTCGGTGGAAGAGCTGAAAGTACCTGCGAATCGAGAACGGTTGGAATGGCATGCAATGTTGGCGAACGTACTAACAGGAGATGTTGTGAAGCAAGAGAAGAAGCGGCTGATCGGAGGTCCTGAGCAGCAAGGCGAGAACACATTAAAAACGGAAGTGTGGATAGGCGTTCGAGCCAAGACATGCGGTCGATCAATGGCAGCGCAAAAGAGGTTGATCGACGACGGAAGGTCGAAAATCAAGCAGGCTATAGAGTCAATCGTGGCGTTTGAGATCAAAGGAGAGGCGGAGGTGGGCCAGTCGGCGGTCGAACAGGTGCAGGAGATTGTCAAGAAAATTGAAAAGATCGAGGGACTCTACCCCACCCGGCAAGCGTTCGAGGCAGCTCATCCGCGTGCCGCGTCGACTGCATACAGGGAGACCTGTGATGCGGTCATAGCATGGAACAACACCACGGATCTGATCAATACAGAATTGGGCATCCTGCAGAGCTGGGTCGGAAATATGGAGCTCGATTTTACGCAACCACGGGTGTATCCAGAAAGCGAGCAGGGCAATCATCTCTTCGACGACAATTCATTCATTGACCGGATATTGAAGGAGGATGGACTGAAGTCGTTGCAGGGCGACAAGAGCTTGCTGCACGGGGTCAACACTGTCATCCACAAAGCAAAATCCACCCTAATCAGCAACGCCGAAGCATTCTCAGATCGTCACCTACCGCCATACATCGAAGAGCTCCTCACCTTGATCAACTTTCCCAGCCGCCTCATTCAAGAGATCATTCGCATGCGATTATCCTATGCTAGGAAGATGAAGGATTCTGCACAGCAAGGCGTCATGACTGCTGAGCAGATGATCTTGCAGTTTCAGATCCTCTTGCAGCTCGCAGTCAAGATCAAGGAGGCCTACAACATCATTGCTCAGCCAGAGCCAGGCTGGGACCTGCCGCCATGCATTGATGACAACTTCGACTCTGTGATTCTCGATGCATTGAAGTTTTACTTCAAAATGTTGAATTGGAAACTCATGGCCAACAAGAACACGTTCAAAGAGGCAGAGATTTTAGAGCAAGAATGGGACTTTTCAAACGAGCTCGGCCGATACCTAGATGGCGGTGACGTCGAAGTCGCAGAACAGTTCTCGAGTTTGACTTCAAAATCAATGGTTCGACTAGCTGCCCATTTCGAGAAAGAGCTCCAGAGACCGCCCGATGAAGTTGCCGGCACGGCCGAGATGGACAAGCGCTACAAGTCGATATTGGATTCTGTACGGGTTCGGCAGCGCAAGATCTTCCGGTTCGGCAGGATTCTCAGTCAAAGATTTGAGAATGCCACTGAGTACAACATCAACGTTGAGAACGAGCAGTACGAAGACCTCCTGCTTGCGCTCAGACTGTCTGGTCACTTCTTAATTGAGACAACTCCTGGAAGTCCGCCGCCGCTCGTCCCTGGGGACGAGGCTAAGAGTGGCGCCAAGATGTATATCCTGGCAAGTCCAGCTCTGCGAGAACGACCAAAGGACATTCAGAGCATGCTAGGGACTTGCTACCACGCTGAAGATAGCCCAGAAGAT
The DNA here is from genome assembly GCA_002236755.2 of Dothistroma septosporum. NCBI lineage: Eukaryota > Fungi > Ascomycota > Dothideomycetes > Mycosphaerellales > Mycosphaerellaceae > Dothistroma > Dothistroma septosporum. Next base: position 2,693,555 of record NBZP02000054.1, read on the forward strand.
CCCAGCAATCCATATGTCCTGATCCTGCGACCAGAGAACGCGCTGTACTGGGAAGGTGCCCGCATGGAGACTCCTTTAGGCACGATCGGCCAGGAGATGCTCAAAACACCCCAGTCGCTTGACCTCAAGACGGGTCGATTACGGCTAGTCGCCGATGGTAGCCAGCAACGACTTGCGAACGCAAACATGGCCTTCGGTCAAGCGACTGGCAACTTTGACCTGACTGTGCTTGTCGAGCAACGCGCCAATCTGCCGCGTGTCAATCAAGAGCTAGCGAAGATCCGCAAGACTGCGCACAAGCTCTCTAACACTATCATGGACTCTGTCGCTATCGTTCGCTCGCAGACGGAAGCTGCCGGGAGGAAGTGGGAGAGCCAGGAACTTATCCAGACTTGCTTTGCTTTCGCAACAGAATTCGGTCAACGTTCTGCAATTCACATGGACGCTCAGCGAAGAGCAATCAACCAACACAAGCTCACAAAGCTTGCACTAGACTGGGTGTCATTCATATGTGACGATTGTGTAGCCTCGGATCGCAAGACATTCAGATGGGCGGTCGTGGCGCTTGAGTTCGCAATGGTCATGACACGAGGGCAGAACATCCTTTCGATCTCTGATGAAGAGTACGCTCTACTGAGAAGTAAGGTGGCCGGCTGTATGAGTCTCCTGATCAGTCACTTCGACATCATGGGGGCCAGAGGCACTGTCGCTGCTCAGGCAGAAAAGCAACGCATGGATGCGATGGTGGGCAAACTCAGGCTTGACGTCGGAAAGTTGAAAGACGACGAGGAAAGCTCACGCATAGTCCGGTCTCAGTGGCTTGACGAATTGGAGAAGATCGATCAGTTGCGAAAGGATCGTGAAGCCGAACGACAGGCGTTGGGCAGAGTGCTCGAGGACTCTAATGACGCCGACCGTGCACTCACCCACTTGTCTGCTTCTGCGAGCAACGTCCACCTGCGATGGCAGCAAGGACAATTCGTTGGTGGCGGCACTTTCGGATCTGTGTATGCTGCCATCAACCTGGATAGCGGTCATTTGATGGCGGTGAAAGAGATCCGTCTGCAAGACCCAAAGATGATTCCAACCATTGTCTCGCAGATCCGCGACGAGATGGGCGTGCTGCAAGTCCTTGACCATCCCAACGTCGTCCAGTACTACGGTATTGAGCCTCACAGAGACAAGGTATACATCTTCATGGAGTATTGCTCAGGGGGCTCGCTTGCTGGACTGCTGGAGCATGGTCGCATCGAAGACGAGATGGTACTCCAGGTATACGCTTTGCAAATGCTTGAGGGGCTGGGATACCTACACGAGGCAAATGTGGTGCATCGCGATATCAAGCCTGAGAACATCCTCCTCGACCACAACGGCGTGATCAAGTTCGTCGACTTCGGTGCAGCCAAAGTCATTGCAAAGCAAGGCAAGACTATAGTCGCTGATGGTCCCAGCGGTCGTGGCGAGCAACGTTCTGTCCAAGGCACGCCTATGTACATGTCACCCGAAGTCATCAAGGGTGGGAAGCACCCTCACGCCCGACTGGGCGCAGCCGATATCTGGTCCCTTGGCTGCGTCATCAGCGAAATGGCAACCGGCAGCAGGCCATGGGCCAACATGGACAACGACTTCGCCATCATGTACAACATCGCAAATGGCAACTCTCCCCAAATGCCAAACCTCGAACAGCTCTCCGACGTTGGTCTAGACTTTTTGAAACGCTGCTTCGACCGCGATCCGGCCAAGCGAGCGTCTGCGGCGGAATTACTACAGCATGAGTGGATCCTTGGAATAAAAGTCCAGCTTTCGCTAGAGCCTGGAACGCCGCAGACGCCTAGCGTGCAGAGTGAGAGCTCGTTTGGTGGCCTTGTTACTCCTTCTAGTGAGAGGCCTAGTGAGGGCTCGCAGATTTTGAGTCGAGGCAGTTCTTCTAGTAACAATGTTGGAGAGTCGCCGTTGAGGGAAGAGGTGGAGCAGGAGGAATAGAGTAGACCTCTGTGATAAAGAATCCAAAAGCGAGGAGGAAATCGGGATACCTCACATCTTGAGATCGGGTCTGCAGGGTCTGAGGTTGGATTTGTGCTTGTGAGCACATCATGTTTATTCGAGTACGGTTGGACGGCATCATTTGGACTCTTGAGATTGGCACTTGACATCTTGGAACGTAACAGCATGAGCGTCGGCGTTGTGGATTTCATTGGATCATTCTGAGCGCATCTTTCCGGTATTTTTGTGGTCGAACAAGAACCTATAACTTGATCGAATGTCTGTACAGCTCGCATCCTTTGAAGCTCGTTATTGACTCGGGCAGTCGACGACGACAGCTGTCGCCGGTGCCCTTTGGTAACACTGTCGTGATGCTTGATTTGCTGATGCTCTATCGGCTGCAACAGATGCTTCTTTGCAGGCTCCCGCAAGAGCTGTCCCCACTGGCCTCTCTCTGGCGGTGGTCGGCGATGCTTCTGCTGCACCGCATCGTTTGATGCTGTGCCATTCTTGGTAGCCTGCGGTACACTATGATATGCCTGATGATAAGACTCCCTTGTTGCCATACCCTAATCCATGCCCATTCGTGTTCTCTTAGCGTGGTTTCAGCTGGCCTGGATTTCCTTGGCCTGCTGCTGCGCGAGGGCGCTGTTCTCAGGTGCTTGTCGATATAGCACGATTTCGCTTTGTTTGAAGTATCGCCTTGCGTCTTCGTCGATCAGGACCAACGACAAGTAGTAGCGTGTGCTGAACTTTTTGTTGACATCTCGGAACGTGGGTGTTAGATCGAAGCCGCCGAGGAAGAGACGGATGGGAATGGTCTCGCCTCTGGAGGGTGAGCCGTCCATGATCTCGAAGCGTACAAGGGTTTCGGACTCGTTGTATTGGTTGGGCGGGACGCCCGTGGTCTCTCGCCTTATGATTGAGAGCTCCATGTGCCGAATCTTCAGACGAACCAAAAGGAAGTAGATGCGGCCGACAATAACGTCCTTCAGGTGGTACTTGCTCTTGCTGTATTCGAACTCTATGTGCAGGCAATCTTCGATGCCGACGTCCATCTTGATCACACTGTTCGTCTCCGGCGGTTGCCTGTAAGAGTAAACCCAGAGGTCCTTTTCGCGTACCACATCTGCCATTCGCCGGGAGACCGTGACCCGGAGGAAGTATCGCAGCTTGACATTGATGCCATGGTATGATTCGTATTGCTTCTCAACATTCCTAAAGGAGAAGGGCAGTGTGACGGGGTGCTGCAGCTCCCCCGGCGCGGCCAGCTCGGTTTGCAGCGAGAGGAATTCGTGGTGGGTGCCGCGGTCGAAGAACATCTCGATGGTGCCCACGAACTGGACCTTGATGCCCGTGTGCTCCAGTCGCTTGCCATCCTTGGGCCGGATCGTCACGGCGCCCTTGACCGTCTCGCCGTCGAGGTACAGCGGGCATTTCTCGCGCCGGTTCTTGTCGAGCTTGACGTCGACGGTGGGGCGGTCGTCGGTGTGGTCGAGGACAATGTCGATGTCGAGGGGGGTGGAGAAGGAGAAGAGCGACATGTTGGCGGCCGTCTGGCGGAGGAGAGACGTTGACATGCGATGCGATCAGCGAGCAGATCGACGAATAGACGGGCACCTGCACTTGTTGCCTGGACACTCGGGCTGTATGCCGTTGACATGGGCCCGGGGTATAATGGACGCAGCTTTAGCTCTACATGTACATGCACCTAGCGTGGCTTCAGCTGCTGGTGCCTTGATGCCTGACACTTGACACGTCTCATTCCTTTCCATCATCACCGTGATGGTGGACAATTCTCTGCCCTCACCTCCCCCCTCCCCTCTCTTTCCCTCCTCCTCCTCCTCGCCTCCTCACACCTCACGCCTCACTCCGCAACGACGACTCAACCCTATCTGGCACCTTGTTGCTATCTTCTGCCGTCATGTTAACCCGCAGCCTGGCTTTGCTGCAGTCTGCTGGCACGGCGTCATTCATATCGGCCTCTTGTCGGCTGTTCATGGTTTGAAAGTCTCTCGAATTCTTACTCGGCCAGCATCCTCACACAAGTCTGTCATCGACCACCTGCCATCCAGCCACTAGCCATGCCAAGCAAGGGACCGTTCGCCGACCTGTTAGCATCACGAGGCACGGTGATCCTTGATGGCGCCCTGGCTACAGAACTCGAAGTACGGGGTCATGATCTCAACCATCCCTTGTGGTCAATGAAAGTCATCCAAGACCCCGCCGGCATCGAAAGCATCAAAAACATTCATTTGGACTACTTCCGAGCAGGTGCCAATATTGCCATCACAGCATCATACCAAGCCTCTACTCAAGGTCTCCGGGAGCACTTTCAGCTCTCGGAAGCCGAAGCGCAGAAAGCAGTGGCGCGCACTGTTGAGTTGGCTCAGAACGCCCGTGACATCGCGTATCAAGAAGGTGCAATGCCACGTAGCCACCCACTGCTCGTGGCTGGCAGTGTTGGGCCGTACGGTGCTTATCTATCCGATGGTTCCGAGTACAGAGGCGACTATGTCAGATCAATACAGGAGTTCAGGGACTTCCATCGCCCAAGGATGCAGGCACTGTGCGATGCAGGTGTGGACTTGTTTGCTTTCGAAACTATGCCCAACATGACCGAGATCAAAGCCCTTCTAGACTTGCTCGAGACGGACTTTCCTCAGGCTGTAGCATGGCTCAGCTGCACCACACGAGACGCGGACCACCTCAGCGACGGGACGACATGGAACGTTCTACTCGACCTCGTCAACCGACACGAGCAGATTGTGGCCTTCGGTATCAATTGTGTACCTATGACCAGCTCTACGAACACATTACGAAGCATCAGCCAACACACGACATTGCCTCTCGTTTGTTACCCAAATTCCGGCGAAGAATGGGATGCATCGACTAAGACATGGCGAGGACAGCGGCCTGACGAGGCACTCGCAACTAGCGAACTCAGCTCTTCTGCAAGGTCATCGCTTGCCGACAGTGCGAGAGACTGGATTGAGAATGGAGCAAGTCTTATCGGTGGATGCTGTCGCACAGGCCCAGCTTTCATCAAAGCCCTCAACGAGGACATTCAAGGGAGAGCTCCGCTGCCACAATCACGTACGTGACTCGCACGAAGTGCGTGACTGCTTTCTTTGGGCAAGGGAGCTGCTGTACTTGTCGTCGTACCTGCCTTAGCTTCTAAGGCGTGCGCGAACCCCGCTGATGAGCAAGACCAGCTTTGGAATGGTCTCAATGGCGCGATGAGGAATTGGCAGCGTCCGGACAAAGGATATCCTGTATAACTGCTCGGCGTTCGCTACCAAACTCTTGGGTTGCAGATAGTCCCGAAATTTGATCAACGCAGGGAACAGTGCATTCGTAAAGTACCCGCGCACAGCAGAAACAGCACCGACATCAGCATGGCAACCGATACACAACAGAATCTCAAGACTAAAAATGAGCAGTACGCATCTTCGTTCGACAAAGGTCATCTTGCCTTGCCGCCGGCGAAGAAATATCTCGTTGGTACGGCGACCATATCAAATGCTACTTTCCAACATCGTTGACCAAGACAGTGACATGTATGGACGCTCGAATTGACCCTGCTGCAGCCTACGGTATCGACCTAGGCGATGCGCACGTCATACGAAATGCTGGCGGCAATGCCAAAGACGCTCTTCGCTCGATTCTCATATCCCAGCACCTGCTCGGTACTCGCGAGATCATATTGGTCAAACATGTGAGTAGATGTTGCTTGAAGGGACGGATGGAATGACTGTGCTGATCAGAGGAGACCGGATGTGGTATGCTTACCTTTACCAACACGGATGCGCTGAGCGTTGTCGCGAACAATGTTGGTACCGGAGTCCTTGCCTCGACGTTTGACTTCCAGCCGTTCGGGGACCTTGAGAAGGCTGTAAAGGATGATGTGGACTGGTTGAAAGAACACAGTGCGCTGGTCGGAAAGACGATCACGGGCTGGGTGTATGAAGTTGAGACTGGCAAGACGAGACAGGTTGTCTAAATATCATGTACGTTATCCCTCCAGGTGATTCGTTTGGCACGAAGAAACATCAAGCATCGTATCCTTCCTGCGATCGCACCTTCCGTTAATATCATCCCGCGATGCCTTGCGCTTTGAACGGCCTCCACTGCGGTCCTCTCTGCACGCCTGCCAGTCTCCGAGACGCTTGGCTCTTCTATGGAGGGTACGGCCCTCGCGTCAGCTAGCGCCGCCTGCTCAGCAGCAGTGTATGCTCCCAATTGCCGCATGCAAACGGCTCTCGCCTGCTTATCATCGCGGTCCTTTTACATAGCCTTCTTTCTTTGCTCAAGAAGCGGATCGTCTCCCGGGAACCCTACCTCCGTCGCCCAGAACACGTTCACGCGAGCCTCGCCAGTGCCTTCACGGTGGTCATGCTTCTGTGCGCGAGGATAATGACGATGCTTGGGTATCATTTCCTTGGCCTTGTCGTAAGAATCGCCAACCCCGAGTCCTGTGTTGTTCTCGATGCTTCCTACGGGAGATGGCGTGGAATTACGACGCCAGCTACGAGCGCAGCACCTTGTCCAGAGCTTCATTTGCTTCGGTGGAGGCTGGAAGACGTGCAGTCGTCTCCGGCGGCTGCCGATGCTCGAGGGAGGGATCCGTCCGTGCCGTAGCTCCTGTCGCCGAGGATGGCACTGAGGGTGGAGCGACTACCCGAGATGGACTGCTCTGGCCAGCCTATCGAATAGTCAGTATGTGCTCGATTAAAGTCGAGGCAAGAACAGAAGCACTCGTTCTGACATACGGCCTCACGCCCACCTCGACCATCGTAGAATGAGACATCAGAATTGAATCCCGGCAGTCTCTCGCTCCAAATCATCTTCAGAGGCGTGCTGGAGAATGCGGAAACCGACTCAAGTCGCAGTCTAAGATCTCGCTGTAGCATGACAAAGGAAACGATCGAGTCGCAGAATTGCCTGTGGACGCAATGAGCTACAAGAATGCCCGGGACCTTCGTCTCGCTGATTATCATCTCGAGAAGTTGCGAATGTCATAGACTTGCTGAGCGAGCGTCAAGGCGCGCTTGGGACATCACTCGTTCCAAACCCGAGGCTGGACTTCGCCAACTCAGGCCGCCTTCAATTCCTTGGCTACAGCGCAAGCACTGATGGCACGAGCTTTGACGGGTCTGGAAGATGCGTCGCCGCTTCCAAATAGCCTGACAAGAGTCTCGAGTGTGCTCTCAAGGCGGGTCGCGGTCGTCGAGGGCAGTATGAGTGTCTCTGATGTACTTCTTGTGGGCAAAGCTCTTTCCGCCACGATGTCTTGCTCGAGGGCGCTTTCCGCCAGATTTCGAGGTAATATGGTGGCTGTTTGTGATACGTGAAGTAGATAATCGTTGTATGTCCTTTGCCTTTGCTTGAAGCGCCCTGGATATACACTGATCGCACTAGTCAGCACAGATTGGTAAGACTGTCTCCATGCCGTTCACTTCGACAGACCTGTCCAGCAGGCACGGCTCCGCCTTATCCACTTTCGAATGCAGCACATGTCCGTTTCCACGCGCCCTTCTGTCCTCACAGTCTCATCATGGACAGGTCTCAGATCTCGAGGCTGCCGTCCGTCGGCCATGAACGACATATCAGACTGCCAAGATTCGCGATTGGAAGATTGCTTTACTTCAATTGTCTCATACTTCTCCAGCTGCCTACCTGACTGTTTGACCAGCTCGTACCTTGTTGCATGATTCATCCATCGATGCAAGCTGGAGAATTCTAATCTGATGGCAGACCCGTGCCCAGCGGCGAATGACGTCCTAAATTGGCGCCTTCGCCCGCAGGTGCCGTCCGTTCATCCCGTGACATCGTGCTGAATGAACTGCACGCTTGAGTTGCGCCCCCTGAGAAGCGCCAACCAAGTCCGTCCGTCTTTAAACTCTGCCTCCTACACCATGGTCCGACGAGGCATTCACAATGCCGAGAACACAAATAGCTGTCGAACGTGAGTACATTGTGCATCAGGACTGAAAAGTGATGATACTTACGTTGTTGGTCGCTGCAATGGCAATGCTGTCCTCCTGAGGATGCCAGCTCATGTGTAGAATTTTCTTGTTGAAGTCGATCTGGTCCGCGTCGGTCTCCTTGCGCATCCTTTGTGCACCACCAGCAGGACTGTTGGCACGGCTGCCCTTCTTACCGTCCTTACCAGCACCTGGACTAGTGGCGCTGTTCATTGGAGTTGGAATGCCGACCTTCTTCGCCTTGAAGGCGCTCTTGTCGGCTTGAAGAACAACCTCGGTGTCCTTACCCTCTTCCGATGGATAGATCATGAAGTTGTTGTTATACGAGCCAGTCATGACATTCTTGGCGTCACCGGAGAAGACGACCTCGAATTTGTCAAAGATGCTGTCGTTCTCGTAAGTGTCGCACAGCCGAGGTCGGAGATGCTCGTGGATCGGGATTGTCTTGACCGGCTGTCGTTCCATGTTGACATCCCAGATCTTGACGGTCAGGTAATCCCTGGAAAGTATGTATCTGCCGTCGAAGGAGAACCGGACATCAGAGATGGAGGATATGATCTCGGAAAAGAATGACCGGGATGATGGGTCCTCTTCTTGCTCGAACTCTACACAAAGTCGTTAGTGTCATCAAGCAGGTATGTTCATGAAGATGGCTTACGTTTAGCGTGCTCGTCGCAGAGCGCCTTCTGCCGCATGTCCGCCAATTTTATGGTGCCCTTGCTCGAGGCGTAGATGAATTGGTTGCAGCTCGCCGGGTGGAATTCTGCAGCAGTAATCACCTCCGTCAACTCCTCCATGTTAGCTGGCTTGATATCGACGATGTTGAAACTCTGATCTTGGATGTTGAGGTTCCAGAGGTTTATCCGCAGATCGTCGGAGCTGATGAAAGTCTCTCCATCGCTGTTCACTGAGATGCTATTGATGTGATATGCATGAGCGTTGGCATACACTCTTCGTGGCACCGCTGCAACCACGGTGTCGTGGTGGGTCATGCGAGGAAATTTGAGGTCAGCAACACTGCGAAAGTGCTGATTTGGATACCTCACAGGCCCACCACCATTCGCTCCTCCAGTGCCCGCTGGTGTGAGCTCGGAAGAGAGATTGTTCTCTGCAACCACTTTTAGGGACTTCTCAAAGACTTTCCATAACTTGATGGTCTTGTCGTTTGTAGAGAGCAGGTAGTGTGAGGCATTTTGTCGTCGGCACCATTTTATCTTGTTGATCTTCTCTTCTATCTCGAGTGACTTGAGGTAGTCAAACTCCGGCTCATGTGACTGAAATTCGGTATGGAACTTGTACTCGCAAGTTTTCTTCGTTTCGTTGCGCTCGAAAAGGACTACGCGGCCTCCCTTGTCGCCGGTAGCGAGGTAGTTGCCAGTCTGATCGAACTCGACTGTCGATATTATATCGGCTTCTGTGATGTCCTCCACATCGCCTTTATCGCCGAAGCATCTATGCAACTTTGGTTAGCATACTATCTAAAGTTTGCGTTCATCGTCCTGGTGCGGATGACAATAGTGGGAAGATCTGTGCCGGGATGCTCGGACTGCCAAAATCTCCAGCCGTTCGAGCCTCCACATGTGTCTATTGACGGCCATTGAGGCGAGCCACACGGGTCCAACGCAGCGGGTAACTGGAGTGGCAGGCTTCGCATTTGTCCCCCCACTTCCGCATCATCTTGATCGTCTTCGCCATTGACGGAAAATTCGTTGATGACCATATCTACATGATCCGCCTCCTCGTACTGTGCAACGTTGAAAAGCTCGCTTCCTGTAATGTGACGGCTCGTCCAGTCGGCCAGGACGGCAAACATGCTCTGTACCAATTGCGGGATATGCTGCTCAGGAGCGTCGTTGTATTTCCAGCGAGGTCCGCGCAATCGGGACCATGAGGGCAAGCGCGCATGTACCAAATGGAGAGCGACTTACTGTGTGAACTTCCACGTTGGCTGAGGAGCGCCTTCCCCCGCTTCCACCATCTTCCCAACTACGACAGCAACGGCGACTGCAATAGATGTGCCTCAAGACTCTCCTCCAACTGGAGCTCCTTGCAGGATCGGCCTCTGCTATCCCGTAACGACCGATGCAGAGCGCTCTGCGCGAACCCTTGCTGCGCTTGTCACGTACTCGGGCGTGGTGGCTCGGAGGATGGTGTGGTGATGGCGGTGATTGGAGCGCGGTCGGCGTGTGACTCGGCGGATGTCGATGTCGGGGTCGTGGTCGGGCGTCGGTGTCGGTGTTGGCGTCGCAGGTGTGGTCAGAGTGGTGGCTGCAAGCTACATGTATGTGCCAGAGACTCTCGCAGCACTGAGTGTGGTCACGTCGTAAGCGGTGACACAAATCCAGCGCTTGTCGCGCGCACAAAGGAGAGAAACAGCAGCCACGAAGGATCGGGCGTGCAGGAGTTGCGAGAAAGATGTGTGATGGGGTGGATGGTGGAAGAATGATGGTCAATCTCAAAGTGCCTCTGACGAGTGCCTTGCCTGGCTGGAGGCTTGCCTCGAGGATGACCAAGCAGAGACTGCCCGCCCACTCACTCACCCACCCACCTGCTCTTCATCTGCATGATTGAGCCCGGACTTCACGTGCGACAGACAAACAGACAGTCGAACTCGTCTCCAGAGGCGCGCGAACTCCGTGCAGGCCTTCGACATCGGTGTCAGAGTCGTTATTATGTGGCGCCATGTCCGAGCCCTTGCTGCCGTGCTATCGAGCTACGAAAAGCATATGTCGAGGCACTGGCCACCGACGACGGCCGCCAAACAACACCGCATGTGTAGGTGCCGCTAATGTTTGCAGCACGACATGCCAGTGCAGACCGTAGGAGGACTTGTCCTTTCCTTGCCGACCGAACCCATGCCCGTGTCGATCGCGCATTCACAGCAAGTACTACGGCCTCATCTATCAGTCCTTGTGGCCAACTATGGAGGCCTACGTCTACGAGTGGCCTGCAACCCTCGAATGTCCGTCCAATACAAAGGAGACATCAGACGCTGCATATACCATATAGCTCAGGCGGTCAGCGTCCGAGATTCCAAGTCCATCTGTGCCTGCCATTGAGATGACCTCCAAGCAGCCAAGCCGTGGCCGCGGGATTTCGATTCGCCAGTGTAAACATCAACACAAAATACTGCCACCTTTGCGCGTCGATCACAGGACGCACACAAAACTCCCTGCTACTTACACCATATCATCTCATTCAGCTCGTGACAATGCCACTCACCCGCTCACCCGCCCTCCGCATCGCTGCGCGCGTGTTCGCAACCATCTTCGTCGGTTTTGGTATCCATGTGATCATACAGCCAGAAATCCGCGCTCTCCGTCTTCGAGCTAGCTTATCCAGGCGTAGCACTCCGATAGGACCAAAAGCTTGCAGTCGACGCGCTCTCGATGTTCTACGGCGCTCGCGACATCCCCATGGGCATGGCGATACATGCGGCTGCGTATCTTGAGACACGCCGACTCTTGCATGGATCTTGAATGCGGCGGAAAGTGTCGCTGGAGATGTTGCTGGGTCCGCAAGTTCATGATTGAGTAGGGAGAGACGTAGATCATTAGGGGCATGGGCCGATTGTGGGATTGTTTGGACTGGTCTTCGTTGCTGGACTATATAGGCGACATCAAACAGATTACATGCGATTGGCTGGCCTCAATTTTTGACGTGCTACGGTTGCAGAATCGCTACCGGATGCTCTCTCAGTTCTACTTAGAGCTCGGTATCGACTCGTGATCGATGCTAAATGATGCTGATTGTATAGCCGCTCGATGCGCAGCACCTCGGAACGATCACTTCGGTGCTAAGTTCGCTTCAACGCTCTCCGTCTCCTGCCGGAAGAGAGCCTTCTTCTCCTTATCAAGGCCTCCATACTTGCCAGTGCATCCTTCATTGAAGAACTTGTCCGCTCTTCGCAAAAGCTCGAGTCGAGCATGGGTATGATCACAGACATGGGGCTCCTTGCGTGCAAGTACTACAACGCCTCTGATCGTCCTGCGCATGTCTGGTTGACGTGAGGTCTGTCTCATTGTGCCACTAGCTGCGCTGCTCGCTGCATGCTATCTGGATATGGTTCTGTGGCAAAGCCTGCGGTGTAGATGCGATTTAAGTTCAGAGGGCTCTCCTTGTGTGCAAATGGTGAAGCCCGTAAGTATGATCCAGGCATACAACCCTTAGCTCTGCAGAGTTCTGATTATAACGGTCCCTTCTTCGACGTTAGCATGGCGCTCAAAGCCCATCCGCTCGTCAATGTCTATCCGCGCTACCGTTAGACGCGGCTATATCCAGGCGTATCACCCTGCAGCCAATCCGCTCCATGTGCTCGAGGAGCATCTCAACCAATCTCGTTCCCACCCTCGGTCCTTGCCGCCGGGGCTTTAGATCGATATATAAATGGTCAGGAAAGGCATCTACCAGCTCTCAGGTTTTCAATAACTACTCTCTTGGCGTTTGAGCAATCTCGCGCAAACTATCGACGCTATCTCCTCGGATAGTATCGATTCCTGGGCCGGGCTTCTCGATACCTTGTGCTTTCAGAAAAGGGACGTTTTGCTCTGGCCATTGGTTGACGTGGTCTGTTGAATCGTCTGTGCCAAGTATATAAGCGACTGCTAGACCATAGCCATCCAGAACGAAACAGTTCTGCGGTCATAATAAGAGATATGGTCTGCACCATATGTGGTAGCCTGTACGGACGGCCTCTTAACCCGCGTCATGTACGCCTTTGTGGGCCGTATTTTGGCCGAATCCTCCAATATCACGGCCGTTTGTTCTTCGTCGCTAGTCTGGAAAGGCCGCATTGTGAGGCTATTCGTTCGCGGCGCCATGTTTGTTATAGTGCTTGGGATCTGCGCCAAGAGCAGTGGCGGCTGAGCGACGATGTGCGGAGCACGGAGCGCGGAGCATGGAGCATGGAAGCACGGAGCATAGAGCTTAGAGCACAGGGCATGGAGCATAGAGCACAGGGCATGGAGCATAGAGCAGGTTGTGTCAGCTTGCCACGGTGACGATGTCGTGACAAGCGATATGTCGCTGTTGCAAAAGCACGCTCCCACACTTGAGAGTCGAGAGCTCCGTCGCCGACCCTGGAGGAGAGTGGCCGATTTTTTTGCCAAGCATTGTGCTTGACAATGCCGGCGGGCGAGTACATGTATGACAACGATGCACGAGCAAGAAGCAACGAGACGTGGCCACGATAAGCAGCGATTGGCTCTCAACAAGCCAGGCACGTGCCTGACGGGGTGGTAGTGCGAGGATCGTCCTGGCCCAAAAGCACTGAAGCAGATATGACTCCGACCTCACCTCTTGCTGTGAGCGGCGTCCTGTGTCGAGATGCTGTCGTGTCCGTTCCGGCGAGCAGCTTTGTTGGAAGGCGGTACCTCTTAGCTGAACCCGAGGTAAACCGGTAAACTGCAATCGGGGCCCTACAATACATCCCAAGCGAAGATGAACGGAAGCGTTGCGCACCAGAGTCGCGATCGCTCGACGTCCAGCACGAGGGCTCACTACACCTTTGCGCGGGTGAGTCGTGCGGTTCTTTCATGTTTCTGACACTCTCTCCCTGCTGGTGGCTTGGGGCGGAGCGGAGCAACCTCGACGTGGACGACGAGACTCACAGGAGCCCTCCTCTCCCCACACCCGGTTTGTCTTCGTTAGGTCGGCCGGACCGACGCGATCTGCGTCATCTCTGGAATCGCAGTGCTCACACTCGGTGCTCTCTGCACTTCTGTGCACGGCACCACCATATAGTGGAGCCAATGGGTCTGCAGCCGTAGTCTCGCAGGACAGACGGAGCCCCTCTGCGCCTTTGCACCTCTGCCCCTCCTTCGCCCTCCTTCATTTCCTCCACCTCCTCCACCTTACTCCTGCGATGCGGCAGCCGCGGGCCTGAGTCTGATCAAGCCCACGATCCAATCCGCAAAGCGCAAAGCGAACACCGTCGGCGTCCGCTTGCAACTGGTGCTCAGGCCAGGCCAGGCCATCGGGATCAGCAGCAAGCATTACAGCATTTCTCCCGAGCAGACCAGCGGCGCGCTCGTGACTTGTGACCACGCCTCAGTCAGAGTAGTCTCGGGGGCGGGACTGGCAACTGGGAACACTGCTCCACCACGACAGCCACAGCCAGCACATTCGACACAATCAATCACTGCAGCTAAGCTCCCCGATCTGAGCGCGCGGACGAAGGCTCCATCACGATTTCCCGACCGCACCGCCCTACTGCACACAATGCCTTCCGCCACCTCAGCACCGGTGGGGGACGCTGATCAATACCGACCCAACCTCAACCAACTCACCCCGGGAGACTTCATGCGTCCTTCAGTGCGCACACGAGCCACCTCCAATGCGAAGACTAACGGCGTCGGCGTGCAGGTCGAAGATACGCGAATATGTGTTGTCATGGTTGGGCTGCCCGCTCGGGGCAAGAGTCTGATTGCGCAAAAAGGTATACTCTGCGGCAACGTCCCTCTCCACCACCTTCTAGCCACTGACCAGCAGCATCAGTCGTGCGTTACCTTGGCTGGCTTAGTATTACGGCCAAGTGCTTCAATGTCGGCAACTACAGACGCACCGCCACTCCCCAACCGCACGCTTCGTTCTTCGACACTTCGAACAAGGAAGGCGAGCGCCTGCGAAAAGCTGCCGCTGAAGCCGCTGTGGCAGATATGTGCAGGTGGTTCAAGCATCCCGAGAACCTCATAGCCATCCTGGACGCAACTAACAGCACGAAAGCCCGGCGACGTTGGATCAAAGAGCGGTGCGATGCTGAAGGAATAGAGACCTTGTTCGTGGAGAGCAAGTGCGACAATGAAGAGATCATCATGAGCAATATCCTAGAGGTGAAGACTACAAGTCCTGACTACGAAGGGCAAGATCCGGAAGAGGCAGCGAAAGACTTCAGAGAGCGTATCAAGATGTACGAGCGGGTGTATGAGACGCTGGACGAGGACGAAGCAGACATGACATACTGCAAGATTATCGATGTGGGATCACAAGTCATCATCAACCGGCTGCAGGATTACTTGCAGTCGAGAGTGGTGTACTACCTGATGAACCTCCACATCAAGCCGAGATCAATCTGGATCAGCAGAGTGAGTTTCTAGGCATGGGTTATCTTGGCGGACAGGCACTGATCATAGGCTGTAGCACGGAGAGTCCATGTACAACCTGGGTGGTCAGATCGGCGGGGATGCAGATCTCTCGCCTCGTGGCCAAATGTACGCCGAGAAATTGCCCGAACTGGTCAAGCAGTCGGCAGGTGATCGACCGTTGACTGTCTGGACATCGACGCTCAAGCGAACCGCTCAGACTGCGCGATACCTTCCATATGAAAAGCTGAGCTGGAAGGCGCTTGATGAACTGGATTCTGGTGTCTGTGACGGCCTTACGTATTCCGAGATCGAGCAAAAATTCCCAGAGGACTTCAAGGCTCGCGACGAGGACAAGTATAATTACCGCTACCTGGGCGGCGAGAGCTACCGGGACGTCGTGATCCGCCTCGAACCAATCATCATGGAACTGGAACGCTCCGAGAACATTCTGATCATTACACATCAGGCCGTACTTCGCTGCATATACGCCTACTTCATGGGCCTACCACAGGACAAATCACCGTGGATGGAAGTTCCCTTGCATACCCTAATCAAGCTTACGCCACGAGCTTACAAGACTGAGGAGGAACGAGTGTATGCCAACATTCCCGCCGTAAGCACTTGGCGCGAGAAGGGTAGCAAAGCCGTACATGCCGAGACCCCGGAATCGCGCAGTCGGCAATCGCCGTTGATCGAGGGACAGACGAAAGCGTAACCGCAACCAGTCGGTGGGATAGGTATGAAGAGGCGACGTTCGCATTTGTGGATTGACAGCGAGCATAGCATGGCATGTGGTGTGCTGTGCACGATGACCAGTGTGAAGCAAAGTGCTGAGAGTGGGCTTCAACCACTGAACTTGGTCGGCTGCTGTTTTGTACACAAGCTCGCAATGCAGACATCGACACCTCGGCAACCCACTGATATATTCAACAGTGGAAAAGGGCCCTGTAGAGTAGGTGGTTCTTAGTGACTGGCCCTCAAGCTCGTTAGCAAGCAAAAGAGCAAGGCTCGGTGCAGGTGAGGACAATGATCGAGAACATCTCAGCTTTCTGCACCTACACTGCAATACTCCCAATCTCAACATCTCGAGGACAGCATGAAACACAATTTGCATATTCAACAGCCTATGAAGCACCTGTCCGACGACGTTCATCCTGCATCATTGATTATGGACGCCATGTCACTCCTTGTTATGCAGGACTCCCCGTCCCTACGACTACCAGCTGAGCTCTGCAATCTCATTTACTTGGACGCCATCGTTTGTGGCCAGCCTAGCTCGGTCGTTTGTGTACATCATCCGTGCCGAAGCTCATAGTACAGTCGGTCATCGTCACGTGCACACGTGCCAACAAATTGCGGAGAGACATAACACTCTTCTATGAAAACGAGGAACCAGCCTGGGTCGAGTAAGTGCACTTCAAGTGCTACATTGACAGCATCATGAAATCTCCATACTGCAATTGCAAGGCCAGCTCTTGCGTCTGTTGGGGTATGGAGGACTGGAGAAGCGGAGCTCCTAGTCGGAAACGATGCTTCCCGTAGACACAGCCATATGATTCGAGGTACAGTGTGGGAGGACAGTAAGCAACTCCTCGGCTCTCGCTCATATAGATGGGTTGCATTGCCGGTGGCTCGACGATCATGGCCGACGGAACTATTGCAGTTAGATCCATAGAGCGGTGACGGCCTCGATGTACCTGGATTTTCCAAGATCGGTGTGCACGACAGCCATACCGTCGACGAAAGGAGGATTTGGCTGGAAGACTTCAGTCTCGGCGAATCCTGGCACGTCAGTCAAGAGCACGTTGTAACCGAGACTGACAAGAGCTGGTTGAGCATTATGAGTGCGCTCACATCTGCGGTATGTCACGAGTATGGACATGCAAAGTTCTCTATCATGTTCAAAGAGGCATCAGTCACTGAAGTCACGGCAGTTCCCTCTAAAGGGTCCGGAGTATAGAAAGCGAAAGAGAGCGAGGGCAGAGAAGATGTCCATCGTCACTGTCGATGCCCACAACGCTTGAAGCAAGACTACATCGCCAGATGCACGACCACGATCTCGACAGACTATGAATGACACATATGCTATGAAAGCAAAGCATGCTGGTCACCTTCGGACCCAGCGATGCCTCGAGATTAGACACAAAGACTGGGTATCGTACACGTAAAAGCCCTACAAAACGCGAACAAATTAGAGACAATCCACATACATGGATGCAGTTGCAACGAAGAGAAGATCCAAACATGCCCATGACTCGTTCACGATCGTATGCATCAAAACATGTCCAAATCCTGATTCGGAGACTCGACCTTTGCCCTCAGACTGAAGTTCGACCGCTCCTCTCGCGGCGTCCGGTAAGCATCCGGTGTGGGTAGCTCGTCATACTGTTCCTCGATCGCGCCCGCCTCGCTTTCTGATCCGCTGAATCTGCTAACCACAGGTCCTGCGCCACTTGCAGCGGACATGCCAGAACGTCGGTGCGCTGATCTGACGGAGCCTCCACTGGGTGGACTGGCGCCCGACTCAGTCTCTCGCAGCATGTCTTGGAGGCGGCTGGAGGAGCCGGCTAGCATGTAACTGCTTCGAGCACTTTGCATGTTGGAGGAGTTGACTTGGGTATGGAGGTCGCTTATCTCGTTGCGTAGGCTCCTGAGCTGAGTTTCGAGTTTCCGTCGTGCCGAACGTTCGTCTGCCAGCATTTGATAAAGTGAATTGAAAGTGTACGGTTGCGGATGCGTCGTGCGCGTACTGCACGAGCTCGGGGCTGGTGCTGGCGCTGCAGCGGGCGCGGGGACAGAATCACGCGGAGCCATTGGCGGCTGTTGCGTTGGCGGATGCGAGGTCAACGGAGAAGGCATGCGGAACGATTCTGCTGGACGCTCCGTCGCGAGACGCTCAGACGCTCGAGCTGGCGTAGAGGCGTTGGCCACGAAAGGATCATCTACTGAGCCCTGTACCTCTGGTGGCAGAGGTGGTTGTGGTGATGTCGATGGTCGCAGGGTGTGACCATACTGATACTCGTAATCAGACGGCTCGAGGTTGTCGGCGAGGGTCTCGGCCAGCATGCTTGGGCTGCGCATATCGTTGGAAGATCGTTGAGGCGCGAGCTCGCCCATGATGATGGTCCTTCTATTCCTCTCGGCAGCCAAGCGCTGCAGTGAACGCTGGAAATTGTGCAAGCCAGCCTCCAGCTTTGCAACCCGGTCTTCAAGGTCTTTTGACATATCAGTACCTACGCCTGAAGAGGGCCGTATGTCTCCTTCGCTTGCCGTTACGCCGTGGCCTCCGTGAGAAGGCGGACTGCTTCTCATTGTGGCCGGCCTTGAAGCGGCGGCACTACTGAAATCTATGGCTCGTGGCATTGGTGTGCTGTCGTCCTGCTGCTCCTCTGTCGCTTCTCTTCCATGCTCTTGATCCTCTCGATTCACGGGCTGTCTCTGCGTACTAAAGCCACTTGCACGTAGTACGTCAGGTTGAAAGCTCTCTCGCCAGTACTTGATCTCTTCACTTCTCTTTCTCCTTTCCACATCCTCCGTTGCGCTTTGAAGGTCGTCGGCGCTTCTCGACTTCCTCCGAGCTTTCTTGATTTGGCCGAGAGTATGCGTGGGTATCGGTACGACTCGAGCGGGTTCGAACTTCGCGTCGTGAGGCGGGTCTGCTAACAGTTCTGGCATTGCCTCGGCCAAGGCTCTGGCGTCTCGCTCAGCCACTATGATGCTCGGCAGAGTCTTCCGTCGTCGGAGCTGGCCTGGAGGACCTATGAATGGATTTCGCAGGTCCATTGGCTTTAGCCTGACGCTGTTGGGAAACTGGAGGGCATACGGGGAGCCTGTCCGTTGATGCAACGATGTAGGCGGCATTGCCTGATACGGAGCTGCCAAGGTGCGCTCCATCAAGTCATTGTCCTGTATGAATGGCTCTGGCACCTCAGCCGGGGGCGCGAGAGCACTGGGTTCGCTCCTGTGGTAAGTATGTCGCGAAGCTGGAGCGAATGAAGTGGTCTCTGGGCCTTGTGATACGACATCTCTCCTCCTGCCAAATATCTTTCGCACTGCATTCCGAATGGATCCTTTCCGCGCCTTCGTTCCATCCCCAAAGCCGCCAGCGGCTGCTGCATCGTTCTTCATGTCTCCAGTGCTAAGTACCTGCCCATGGCTTACGCTACGCATGTCAGCATTCGACATGTGCTTCCGTAAGCGTGACGGTGCCTGCACTGCGATACCATCAAGACTGGGTCCACCTTCGAAGGGCTTTGTCGAGGATATTCGAGTACCGCTATATCCACCGTCCGTATAATGATCCATCGGTCAGCAAGGGCAGATCCATGCAGGCCAATTTCGCGGCAGGTTCTTGCGAACTCAGATGGCGACGTGTTCGCGTCCGGTAGAGACAGTGGTTGGCTGAGCGCAGCTGCAAACGAATGTCGATTCCAAGGTCAAGTCGGTGATAGCAAGTAGGTCGGCCACAGAGGCCAACAATGCGAGGGAGGCTGATCCGTGCCTGAGCCGGGGTGCTGTGTCAAGCCACGCCTGCTGGAAACAGACGGCGGTCGACAAGGGCCTCCGCCACCAAGCCGTGCAAGCCTCGAGTAAGCGAGCGGCGAACGTAGCTCTATGCGTGTGGCTATTTAGCTTGAGATGACCAGCAGGCTGTGCGGAGGGGGAGAGGAGGAGGAGGAGGAGGGGGGAAGAGGGGCCAACGGAGACGCCGACTGGCGAGGGGACAGGACGGGCATCAATCAAGGTGTCGATGTCAATCAATGGATGATGGCAAGGACGAAGGAAGGCAGGGTACAGCACGACGTTTGGTGTGAAGCATGCAGGTTTACGCAGAGCACGCAGGATATGAGACACCTAACGAGGAGCGACAGCGGTGTGTGTGTGTGTGTTACATGTATCATCATCTCTCATGGGAATCCAGTCCGGAGCAGGCCATCCATCCGCTTCGCACGGGGAATGCGACTGCGACTGCGACTGCAGCAACTGCTGCTGATGGAGGAAGCGCATCGATGTGGGGCGTGCCGATAACACAATAAGAGAAACGCCGCCGCTTGGGAACGGCCGCCTTGCCTGTAAAGGTCAACAACGAGTCTCCGCCGCCGAGTAGCTGCAGTAGTACTGTAGTGGAGGCGCACTCAGCACTGGCGATTGCGCGATGGAAGGGGCTCAAGGCCCAGGGTGCCAGCAGCAGGTTGTGTGCGGAGTTGACGGGATCATGCACATTTGGCGTTTGCTAGCACACGCACACACGCAATGGGACGGACGGCATTGCTCCTCGCCGCAGACTAGCCCAGAATCTACCATAGTCTATTGGACAGCGGGCTGCACTTGAACTTGCACCAAACAACCTTACCTTCTGCACACCCAGGACCCTCTCTCCCCCTTGGCATGGCCGCGACTGCACTGCCCGAGGTGCCTGCTGCTCGACGTGTGGCAGTAGTGAGCAGTAGTCATCAGTCTCGGCATTCCCTTGACCTCTTCTCACAGACGATGGCGGAGGCGTCCAGATGCGGAGACGACACCAAGACAACGATGGACTCCACTGTGCCGCACGAGGCGCGCATGGATTGATGATCACTACCTCATATACCCGTTGCGCCTACCACTACAAAGTGCGAACAGCTGGGGCCCGGGCGGAGATGTCACGTGAAAGAACGCCTTCGCAAGGGCCTGTACCGCGCGAGTCTGACCCACGTTCGTGTGATTCAGTCTCAGGCTATTGTTATACCGTGTCGCGCATGCTTCTCCTCCGTGCCGCATGATTCGTGCTGGCATCATCGTTTATGCCAGTGGACTGGGGATCGTTGTTGTGTCGCGCACATCACCCAGGCCATGAACATCCCGCACGGCGACGCACAAGGAAATCGCTGCCCGTTGCCCTGTCTGGAAACTCGAGACAATCGGCTCAATCGTCCAATAAGAAAATCGGTGCATACTATAGGTCGACGAGCATCCCGGGCATGAGAGCAGGCGTACGATGGTAGCCACACATTTCGTTACTTCTGGCCACGACGGCTATACTATTGACGTCGTCGACAGACAACAAGTCTCTTGCGATGCCTGGCTCTGCGCGCTGCTATGGAAGGCTTGGTCGGTGGTCGTGTTCATGTTCATCCCCTCTGCCCAGTGCATTCACCGACCACATGCATTCATCTTGATTCTTGCACCACCCTGCAGCCGCTCGGAGAGCTGCAGCCCGCCGTTTGAGCGACCACCACGGCACATCCTTAGCTTCGATGGCCTAACGCAACTCCTGCATTTGGACCTGCATACGGATCGCTGGTAGCGAGCAAAGCTTGCTGAACTTCACTCCGAATCTCGCTCTTCGCATGATTCATCATGCTCGACTTGTCGCAATGCAGCGCAAAGATATGTAACCCGCAGTGACACCGCATCATCTTCGTTGTCTTTGTCCGTCAACCCGCTTGCAGATCAGCCAAATCTGGGTACCTCAAATCCGCGTGTTCTTCGAGAAAAGCCATCCACGACCTCAAGAACTGTGACCCTCTGTGCCAAGAACAAGGTTAGTCAGGTTCCACACCTAATCTCACGCGCTCGTAGCTGCGTCGTACTCCCGACTGAGGCTATGTATGCAAACGCGGATGATGGCTCCGGCATATACGACTACAAATGGCAGGAGTCGAGGTTGGGAGACTTGGTGCTGGTATCGCTTACCTGCTGATGGTTTCAGAATCGCCGATAATACAGAGGTGGCGCCTGGGCCGAGTCATAGCGACTGTCCAGCAGAAGGTCAGTTCAATGAACGGGTCACTATGTGGGTGAATTGAAGGTAGTGAAGGATAGCACTTACCGTTCAACCTTCTCTTCTCGCCCAAGAAGCCGACTTCGCGTTGTGGGTTGCTACGAACGAGACTCACGACGACAGCCTCCTTCTCACGGCCTTGAAAGCCATCAACGCTACCAAGTTCAATGCCGGCATATCGTGCCTTCAGCATTTGGGAAAGCAGCGCTAGCTGACCGTTGTAAGGTGTAACGATGGCGATGTCTTCTGCTTTGACACCTGCATTGACAAGACTGGAGACTTGCCGCTGCACAATCAGTGCCTCGAGCTCGTTGACCTTACTCTCTGCAAGCAAGCTGGACTTGCCTTTGCTGCCAGCCTCGTCGTCCTCAACTTTCTCCGGAAAATCACCACCCTGCGTGTCCCAGAAGACGAGCGCTTCAGTCGTATCCTCTGAAGCTTGCACCTCGTACGGCAAGTCCTTCAGCAATCTTGACTTGACAGCTTCTGCGGCAATGAGCTGCTCCTCGTACAGCGCCTCGGACGGATACTGCATAATGCTCTCATGCATGCGGTATTGAGTCGTTAGCATGCGCTTGATCTTGCCGCCATGTAGTGAGAGCAACCGATCGAAGAGCGTAGTTTCGAGCTTGACAGGGTCTCCTTTGGTTCGGTTGGAGTCGCCTGAATCTGCCTTCCCGTCCTTCAAGGACAGTTTTGCGACGTCCCCCGTGAGATGATCTGCCTTGGCGACAGTCGCAGATTCATCTGGCGCCTTCTCGGCTTTGACATTCTGAGACTTAATCGTGGGCTGCAACAGACGGAGACAGGGTCAGCAAATTGTACATGACGGTCGGACACGCAAGTTGGGACTTGCCGGTAGCTGCAGGTGATCTCCAGCCAAAATAAGTTTTGATGCTCCGCTGGCCAGAATTGGGATCCAGCATTGGGCTTCGAGCGCTTGGGAAGCCTCGTCCACAACGATCACATCAAACTTTTGGTCTTTCAGTTGATAGCTGCCAGCACCATGTAAAGTAGATAAGACAACATGACTGCTGCGGAGTAAATCGCTGACGACGCGTCCCTCACGATGCCGATACTCCTTCCTCAGCTCTTTTAGTTCTCCGTAAATGGCCTTTCTTTCTCGACCACTGCGTGTCTTCCTGATGGACGCCTGTTTGGAATCCATCTCGGCTCTAATGTCGGTGACGATGGCGGCGGCATCACTGCACCGCGAGAGGACTTCCATACTGTGCTTCAGCACGGTTGGAAGCAACCGGGCTGGATGACCTAGGCGAACCATGGCCACCTTGTGAGGCGCTAGTCTTTCGACAATGTTGTCCACGCTGACGTTACTCGGCCCACACACCAACAGGCGCAGCTGACGTTTCAACAGCTGCAGCGTCAGTTCTACGAGTGTGTGAGTCTTGCCTGTGCCTGGAGGGCCATGTATCAGGGCGACTTCCTGCGCAGCAAGAGCGAAACGAATTGCGTCCTTTTGGCTGTCATTCAACGCAAGGTCAATCCACTGCACCTCTTTTTCAAGCTCTGAGCGAGAGACAGGTGAGATTGACGTTTGGCCGAAGAGAACCTGGGTGAGTGTGCTGTGCGCCGATGGTTGCATCTTCTGCAGCTTCTGCATGGTCTGCGTGAGGCGTTTGTGGGTCACATCGTTCGCCAGCTTCACACTGCGTGGTTTCCACATCAGCTTCTGGGCAGGACTTACCGTATTCTACCGTGTACGTACAGCCATAATTTGCCATTCGGTACATCTACATCTTCCTTGGCCAGCGCTACAGTGATTGTAGACTTCTGTGTTCGGGTGACCACGCCTTCGGCGCCTCTCTTCTCCATACGTCCTCGCTCTTTCTTGCGCTCTGCGCCCTTGGGCTGTTCTGCCAAAGCGCAGATATCTCCCACGCGCAAGCCATGTTCCGGCAGTTCGCCAGTGCTTGAGACTGCCGGATCAGGACCAAGGTCGAGGAGACTTTTACCTGCGAATCCAGTCCTCTGCGACGACACCTCGAGGTTCAGCAGCGCCAGACCTGCGCGCTCGAGGGTCACTGGCGCGTGTGTTGAAGTCAACAGGTGTGTCTCTGCGAGTTCTGCTTGGAGCTCTTTGTCGAGGAGCGACAGCTGACTGCCCGCAAAGCTAGCGATGTCTGTCGCCTGCATGGTGAGCATGTCACATCGAAGCTGGGTAGGCGGAGATCGGAGCAAAGTGGATGTTGCTTGTTCCTTGACCCTGCTATGCCCGCGAAGCAACGCGATGGACGGGCCGAGCTACTATACCTAGAGTGTGTACTAGAGCGGGCTAGTTCTAGAGCGACCTGACCCACGCGAACATTCACTGTCGGCGCGAGTCCGTCGCTCTTTTCTCGTTTCGACACACGCCATTTGCACCATGTCCCCGTCACGTTGTCCTTGAGATGGCAACGGCGATCGCAAAGGCCGGTCCTGATCAGTGAGCAGCCTTCATCGTCCGTCCAACCTTCGTTCTTTGCAGTCCCATGTCAACGCTCGCGTCGACTCCATTCTTGACCTCTTGGGTGGCTCCGCGATCGGAGACCTGGCTAACATAGTCCTACCACATGATCACGGTGATATTACCATAGGCACATCCGGGTTCCCATCACCAGAGCGATCCTCGGCGCGAGGGCTGCTCTGAACAAGGCCGGGCACATCCGAGCTGCCACTGCTGGGCACGATGACTTCCTCGCGGCTTCTAGATCTACCGGCAGAAATACGAAGTTTGATATACGAATACGCTGTGGCTTCAGATAAAACAGTGGTGACCTTTCGCCTCGACTCTTACCAACGAGACGATTATGACCACGCCACCTTACCGTCTCTCGCCTCGGTCTCCCGCCAAGTCCGATCTGAGAGTCTGCCGGCCTTCTACAGCTGCAACGATTTTATCTTACATACTGAAAGCCCCAAAGCAGAAGAGGCCAACGGTTGGCTGAGATTGAACTGTAACTATCTGGGCCTGCTTCGCAAAGTCACATTCTGGTTAAGATACGTGCCGTTCACGAACGATCGAGCTTCTTCCCAGGGTGCAATGAGCATGTCTATCTTTCGACCAACAAAAGGCGCTCACTGGCAAGTCGACGAGGAATGGCGATGGGTCACCGTCGTGCGGAGGCCAGCTGAACTTCAAGGTGATGCCAGTCTCATCCTTGAGAAGCTCAGAGACATGATACCGGAGATTTCCAAGGATACTGCTACACACGACGACTACGCTGCCTTGATGACGGATTTGAGGTCTTTCTATATTCAGGAGAAGATGTCCTAAATGCTTGTACCTATCGACTGCTGCGCCAATTCGTTGGATAGTCCGCTCTTCTAGCGATTTTGGTTCATACTGGTTCATGTTGGTTCATGCCGCCGATGGGTTGGCGAACCACTTCTCGAACCACCTCACGGCTTGCCCTTCCGCCTTTTTGCCGGCCTCGGCCTCAAGCTTGTCATTCTCATCGGCACGCACAGCGAATCCGTGGTTCACTCTATCCTGTATCAGTACAGCAAATTGCGATCACCAGACTCCTCGACTCACTTGTCGTACATGACGAATTCATGCTCAATGCCTTGATCCTGCTCTTGAATTAGCGCACATTCGGTGGATGCCATTCGAGAACGAACGCGCAAGGGCGTGGAGTAATGGCATGCGAACATACCTTGGCCTTAGCCGTCTTCGCCTGCAGGATATCTTTGGTCTTCTTCGCGTTCTCGGGCGACATCTGCGGGTCGATCTCGGCGGCGGCACATGAGTATGGCAATTTGATCCCCTCGATATCGCCGGGGTACGTCAAGAACGAGGGGTGGGCCACAAAGCCACAGACCTAGAACATGCGGGAGTCATTAGATATACAGCATCGGAGAGACAGAGCTATGCAGTCGTGGCAAAGCGAGCAACATCTCTACCAAGGGACCCTTGTGGGGCTCCGCTACAGAGCGGCCGAGTCGCCTCGTAAGACAACTCAGCCGTTTAGAGAGACATTGCCCATCCAATCGCGACTGCATATAGTCCGTACGGTTTACTAACAGTGAGCCTTCCACCGTCTTCAGCCTTGACCTTGTCATGGCACAGCGCTGTTACATGCTGTCCTCCCCAGCAGAAGCCAGCGGTCCCAATCGGAAGATCCTTGGCTTCGTTCTTCTTCATGGCTTTCAGGAAGTCGTAGATTCTTGGCTGGCAGACTGCACGTCTCGTGAAGTATAAGAAGGGCAGAAGATGGCGAGCTACGTATGCGATATGGCTGATCTTGGTGACCTGGTTCCAAATCCCGGTGGATGTGGTGATGAACTTCATAGAATCGAAGACCTCCGAAGGAACTCCAGCGCCTGATGTGGTGTCAACAAGGTCTTGAGCTAGCAAAGATCTTACATACCGTCCATAAATTCTGGCAAATATACAGTAAATCCGTTTTTGGCATAATCGTCGGCGAGGATCTGATTATTGGGCAGGGTAATCCCGAACGCGTCTGGAATGATGACAATGATGCCCTTGGGAGTGCCGTTCGGGGCGTCTGCAACGTAGCAGTCAAGACCATGCTTCTTCTCGAACGATCCGGTAGGCGTGCCGGTGTGGAGCGAGCCAGAGGCGCAGCAAGGCTTCAGTGTCATCGTTTCTACCCGCGGGCCAATGTATGCTCCTCGCGCGATGGTACGTCTGAGACTCGGAAAATGATATATGACTAGATAGTCGAGACGATGAGCCAGACGGCGTGAGTACACAATGGTTCAGTCGCTTTATAGGCCCGCTGCAATTCCTGGTGCAGTAGAGCTCTAACACCGCCGCGAGGTCGCGCTGAGCATATCAAGCGGGAGTATTTCAAACCGAGCATGTGTTCCAAGTTTGGAAGCTGTGGGCATGCTAGCATGAGATGTCAAATCCACATGTGTTTCGTTAGCACACCCGGTACCGATGTGGTGAAACTGCAAGTTCCCCGCCGCCATAGCACCGACATCGTATCTGTTACTATTCGTTCCGAATTGGCGAGATGGTGATCAAATTCTTCCTCCCCACGATGCAGCAGATCATGTCTGACGCTTTGTCAAGGTGCATGCGGACTCATCGAGTTTTGCGGCAGGCGTGAACAAGACCGCTGCTTACGACCAGATCATCGAGCAAGCCGAAGCTCTGTTTGACGGCCAGCGCAACTGGGTAAGTATTGGGTGATGAACATTTTAGCAGTCACTTTTGTTGACTATCGCAGGTCTGGTAGCTTCGCTCTAACCCTGTCGCTGATGCGAATCCGCTGATATCGTGATCAGCAACACAGCGAATGCTGCTTCTCTCCTGTGGCATGCATATCACGCCTTGCCATCGCCCAGTAACAAGGTCAACTGGGCAGGATTCTACATTGCCGATCCGTCGAGGGAGCACCACCTCATACTTGGTCCTTTTCAAGGCAAGGTACGATGTTTGCTACAGGATATGGCGTCCTGATAAGGTCTCATGCGATGCCAGGTTGCGTGTCAGACGATCCAGTTTGGAAAAGGGGTGTGCGGTGCAGCAGCATCAAGTCGCGCGACGCAGCTCGTGCCCGACGTCGAAAAGTTCGCAGGTCACATCGCCTGCGACGGGGACTCGAAGAGTGAGATCGTTGTGCCAATAGTGGCCGAGGACAGGGTCAGTATCTTCAAAGCCGCCTGTGGAAACTCTGCCTCACCAAATGACAGGTAGTCGCCATCATCGACATCGATTGTGCGGTGAAGAATGGTTTCGACGAGGAAGATCGAGCGAAGCTCGAAAAGCTCGCCGTCGTGCTTGCGAGCGCCTGCGACTGGTAGAGTATCTGGACCGCTCAAGTACATATGAAGACTGCTCGGTGAGGGGCTACTCATATCCTTCACCCTCAGCCAGTGCTGAATCGTGTCTCGTCGCCGTAGACGGATCGCACTCGTGGGGGCGGAAGTGCCATATCAGTGCTGTTTAGCAGTCATTGTGTTGAAGCGGACGCCACTTCATGGACGGTTTGTGCGCTGGAATGGATGGGCGCTATACTGCGAAATTTGAACGCCATCAATGTCCAGATCACGGGGTACCATCGGACGCTCTCCGCACTTGCCGAGGCCTAACAGCCAGGTGCATGTCGCTTCTCCCACAACACTTCCTTCACATCTTCCTTGTCGCAAGAACATCCACCTGTAGGCGATACAACACCATCGCACGTGTCGACCACATGATCCACGACTCCACACCTTCAAAACGTGCCTTTTCTGCGGTCCGAGCCTAGCTCTTAGTTCAAAGCGCGGCGTGTCATCATCGGACCATAGCAGACAGCATTGGTGGCCAGATGACGTGTCTGTTGCACTTTTTTATGCTCTTCTTCACTGCCGCACAAAGCTCTCTGACTGCCGCATTTCTAATCATGTAGCTAGAGGCGCACTAGGAGCTAAGCATACAATCTGATCTTTAAGAGACTTGTTTTCCCGTGGTTTAGTCCCTCCGTTACCATTGACTTCACGCACAATAGATTGATTCATCATGGCACCGTCACCAAGATTCGAGTCCGACGATGTCGATGCGTCCGCATTGGGCCAGCCATTGAAGTTCGAGTTCTCTGGCAAGACAGCGCCGAACCGATTTCTCAAAGGGGCTATGACAGAGAGGATTTCTTCATGGGACCCAAAGGTAATTACTTAAGGGTGAAGAGCATCGCTGTTCGAGAGGCGCGTGTGTTTTGCTCTACTCAGTACCGGCTGACAAGCCATTGCCCTGCGGTTCCTCAGTAAGCTGACTCTCCTCTTTGTGGCAGAACTTCGAGGCGCGAGGAATTCCCAGCGACAAGCTTGTGCATGCATACAAAATATGGGGCGAGGGCGATATTGGTCTGATCCTTAGTGGCAACATCATGTTCGAATACGACCACCTAGAAGCCGCTGGAAATCCGATAATCCCTCGAGGAGCACCGTACGCAGGTGAGCGGTTCGAGCAGTTCAAGAGGATGGCACAAGGTGCGAAGGCCCATGGCGACCTCTTCGTTGGACAAGTCAGTCACCCTGGCCGTCAAGTTGCCGAAAACATCCAGAAAAGCCCAGTGTCGGCTTCCGACGTTCAACTAAAGGGAGATGTAATGGGCATGACTTTCGCCAAGCCCCGCGCTGCCACAGAACAGGATATCAAGAATTTCATCGAAGGCTGGGCACATGCAGCAGAATACCTGGAGAAGGCTGGGTGGGACGGCATTCAGCTGCACGGCGCGCACGGCTACCTCCTCGCGCAGTTCCTCAGTCCAACAACGAACCAGCGGACAGACAAGTATGGCGGAAGTTTGGAAAACCGAGCACGCTTGATTCTTGAGATTGCGCAAGAGATTCGACGACGAACCAAGCCAGACTTTATTGTCGGCATCAAACTCAACTCGGTCGAATTCCAGGACAAAGGCTTCAACCCAGAGGAGGCCAAGCAGATATGCGTGCTGCTCGAACAAAACAAGTTCGACTTTGTTGAGCTCTCCGGCGGCACGTACGAGAAGCTCGCGTTTGCACATCAGCGCGAGAGTACGAAGAAGCGCGAATCGTTCTTCTTGGAATTTGCAGAGCTCATCGCCCCTGCGATCAACAAGACCAAGACATACATCACCGGCGGCTTTAAGACTGTTGGCGCTATGGTGAATGCCCTACAGACTGTCGACGGTGTCGGCCTTGCGCGCCCGGTCTGTCAGGAGCCTCACCTTTGCAAATATATCCTTGAAGGCAAGGTCAAGGGAGCAATCAAGCAGAAGGTTGATGTAGACAACTTCGGCCTTACAAATGTTATTGCTGGGACCCAGATCAAGCAGATCGGCAAGAACCAGGAACCGATCGATATGTCTCAGGACAACAACGTGGATGCATTCATGAAAGACATGGGCCATTGGTCACAGAAGCTGGCCAATGATTCGGAAATGAACAACTATGGCTACATCGATCTCACCAGCGCGACTCCTGTGCCATATGGCACGCCATCCGTGTAAAGTATTGTGGTACTATGTTACAAACATGCGATATGATAGACTAGATTATGTCTGTAGAACGATCTGACAAAGTCCTGTAGCGATGGCCATCTTCGGTCATATCCCGAATATGGCGCCAGTCGAATGTCGCCTTATAGACCTGTCGTCTTCACGGCGTGTGCACATTGCGTAGCTCGCTGTCAATCCTTGCAGATGTGTCCGCATCCATTTGTGATGAGCACGCAGAATCGATCTCGCTTTCTTCGCCTACCCAGTCTCGGTCACAATATGCACGCCCCTGGTTTCGCGGTAGCGTTTTGACGAACATGCGCATATGGTCCATTCGGTCCATCCACCAAACCCGTAGATGTCCCGCATTCCTGTCTGGGCCGCAGCATAAGCGCGCCGTTGTAATATGCACACAGGCATGCACAATATCATGGTCAGAGAACGACGCAAGGCGACGAGGCGATTATGGCGACCCAGTGACAAGATAAGCAATCCAGGGGCAGTTGGCAACAGCCTCGACTGCCTTCTGGTGTCCACATGCTATGTACCCTCTCTTGTCGCTGAACACATGACACTGTGTTCGTACACTGAATGCGATGCGATGCACATCCGCTGTATCGTACTCCTTCTCTTCTTTCGAGGCGTCTTTCCCATTTACGTTGAGCCAGACGTTAGTCTGTTTGGGGCGTCTTCGTGAGACTCGAGTTATGACATATCCCCTACGGCAGCGATCCATTGAAGTGGTCAGCTCTGCAGCCAAGGAATCGGCAATGTGCTCTGTGTGCAGTCCACTGCTGAGTGGATCGAACGCCAAGCACGGATCTTCCCGTAGCGTAAGTTGGGAACATGAAGCTGTGCAGAGAGTAGGACAGGACATCATCGCAGCAATCCAGCTATCACATCACTGCATCAGCCAGACCCGCTACGACAACTCAATCACCTTTCAATCAGTCCAACCTAGCTCGAGCCGCTCGGGATATCACAGTCAAGATGTCGACCGATCTCTGGTACGTACCACTACCAGTGACGCCTTCCCAATAGCCACGACATTCTTGTGGCGCGCAGATGCACGCTGCACCATCAAGCTCATCACTGTGGGCGACCTCAATGTACAATTCGGACTGGAGAGCTGACATGGTATCTATTGCAGTCCCGTGTATGCCGTGAGTCCTCACCCGTTCGCCACGACACACGGCCATCTCCTGGCTTCCTCGAGCACATCCACGGCGCTGCAGCGTCCTCGAGCAGACCCAAATGAGAGCCGGCAAAAGAGGAGGACTATGAAGACGCGGAACACGGAGGGAAGCCAGCTATGACAGTGGACGATATGCTGACTTGATATAGCCATTCTTCGGTGCCATGGGCTGCACCAGCGCGATCGTATTCACCTGCTTCGGCGCTGCATACGGCACTGCAAAGGCCGGTGTTGGTATCTCGTCTATGGGTGTCCTCAGGCCAGACCTGATTGTCAAAAGTATGTCGGTACTTCGTCATTGCGCCAAAATGACGCTCCTTCTGGAGCAGGGACCAGCTTCAGGCATGTATTAACACGCTGCGACAGACATCATTCCAGTCATTATGGCTGGTATCATTGCCATCTACGGTCTCGTCGTGTCAGTCCTGATCTCGAACGACCTTCAACAGAAGACATCACTTTTCGCTGGTTTCATCCAACTCGGTGCTGGACTGTCTGTCGGTCTCGCTGGTCTTGCCGCAGGATTCGCCATTGGCATCGTTGGTGACGCTGGTGTTCGTGGTACCGCACAACAGCCAAGGTTGTTCGTGGGAATGATTCTGATCCTCATTTTTGCGGAAGTCTTGGGTACGTCTACTATCACGGAGCATAGCGGAAGACGCTCGCGGCCAAGGACAGCTCGCTGACAAGGCTATAGGTCTCTACGGACTTATCGTTGCTCTGCTGATGAACTCGCGCGCTGGCTCTGGCGCTGAGTGCTAAGCTATATCGCTCAATGACACCGCGCGGACAAGGTCCCGACGAAAACTAATGCGTGGCAAGGATGACAGACACAAAGATGTGACGAAGCGAGACAGACACTAAAGCTATTACGCTAGGTATAGTGTCTTTGCCACACTCAAGGGACAGCAATTGCTTGAATTAGGTGCTTCTGTGCGGCACTCATAGCATGATGTAGTTGTATATTCAGCAGCAGGCGTTATGCGGAAGTAGACTCTGTATTTAAGGGACTCTTGAAGGTATACTCGCGCGCTCACGCCGGTCCATCATGCTGCACCCATTGGTCATAGCCCAAGACCGTCATGACCCTTGCTGTGCAGTCTGGAGACTGCTCTGGAGCTACAAATCCGTCTACGGTCGCTTTTACACGTGTCTCAAGCATCACGGTCTTGCAAACCGGATCCAGTAATCCGCCACGTCCTGCCGCATTGGCGGGCCAGGATCCGCGCGACCACGGCGATCAGAGCCGAAGTGTGGAAGGACGTCTACGAAAAGACAAGGTTGACCTCAGGGATTCGCGTGCTACCCCTCATCTCCTACTGTGGTGGGGTTTTTGTTTGTATGTCATCGAGCGGATGAAAGTATCCGCAACTCAAATTGGCAGATTCTTGCTGGTAAGGCAGAGGGACAACTCGCCTGGGACAAATTCTTACTTCCTCCCACTTCTTGCAGCTCTCGATCGATCCATTAAGGTCTTCTGCACCACTTCGTCCCTTACCTCTAGCCTCAACAACATTGCTGCTGCTGAGCTCTCACGATGTCGAGCACCGAGGGCAAGACCATTACGTGCAAGGCCGCAGTCGCCTGGGAGGCCGGCAAGGACTTGGTCATCGAAGACATCGAGGTCGCACCACCCAGGGCTGGTGAAGTCCGGATAGAGGTCTACTACACGGGTGTGTGCCATACCGATGCGTACATGCTCAGCGGGAAGGACCCCGAGGGTGCTTTCCCCGTCATCGCTGGACACGAAGGTGCTGGTATCGTCGAGAGCATCGGCGAGGGCGTGACGAACGTGAAGAAGGGAGATACTGTGGTGGCTCTCTAGTAAGTCAAAACCTCTTGTGGCACTGCGGAAGACATTGACGAGGCACTGGGATGTGCTGTCACGGCACTACAATGCTTCGACCAGAATCGAATGACTGGCTTGCTAACACGTTTCCTCTCACAGCACCCCAGAGTGCGGCGAGTGCAAGTTCTGCAAATCCGGCAAGACCAACCTCTGCGGCAAGATTCGTGCTACTCAGGGCAAGGGCGTCATGCCTGATGGTACCTCCCGCTTCAAGTGCAAGGGCAAGGACCTGCTTCACTTCATGGGTTGTTCGACCTTTTCGCAATACACAGTCGTCGCAGACATCTCCGTCGTGGCCGTTACAGACAAGGCACCAATGGACAGGACATGCCTGCTTGGCTGCGGTATCACTACTGGCTATGGCGCAGCAGTGATCACAGCAGGCAAGGGTGGTGTCGAGAAGGGCGCGAACGTTGCTGTCTTTGGTGCTGGATGTGTCGGACTTTCGGTCATGCAGGGCGCTGCAGCACGCCAAGCGGGCAAGATCATCGCTGTTGATGTCAATGACACGAAGAAGGAATGGTCGAAGAAATTCGGTGCCACTGACTTTGTCAACCCAGCCAAGGATCTAAAGGAGGGCGAGAGCATCCAGCAGAGACTCATTGACATGACCGATGGTGGCTGCGATTATACTTTCGACTGCACAGGCAACGTCAGCGTTATGCGAGCTGCTCTCGAAGCTTGCCATAAGGGCTGGGGTGAGAGCATCATCATCGGCGTGGCAGCAGCTGGACAGGAGATCTCTACCAGGCGTAAGTTGAGTCCACCGTTGCGGTCTGCGTCTGCTAACATGGTTCGCAGCGTTCCAGCTCGTCACTGGACGTGTGTGGAAAGGATGCGCTTTCGGCGGTGTCAAGGGACGCAGCCAGATGGGCGGCCTTATTGACGATTACATGAGCGGCAAGCTCAAGGTTGACGAGTTCATCACCCACCGGCAACCGCTGAGCAAGGTCAACGAGGCCTTCCACGATATGCATGCCGGCGACTGCATCCGATGTGTGGTCGACATGAGGAAGCTGTAGAGGCTGAGACTCGAGATGTACAAAGAAAGGTCATTTTCCCTCCGATTGAGCAGGTATTTGTGATGTTCAAGAACTTTGTTACTCCCCATTGAGCATTCATAGAAGAGCGTGATTTCCGCACAAGGGTAGCTGCCACCAACTTCCAGCTACAGAATACAACCCGCTAAGTGCCTTTATCGCTCTTCTTCCATAACGAGTGGGAGAAGTGCAGATTTATTCACCCAACAACCCGATGACGTCAAAACTGCACCTAATATCTGTATGGAGTTCGTAAGACTTCACTGATGTGCATGCCGGTTCCTGTTGCCGAGGGTTGGACTGTAGTAGCGTAAGCATGGATGATGCTTCGGGGTCTCTTCCTGGTAGTCAATTAGAGTCCAAGATCGTGATGACGGCGGACCGTGTAATGGTGTCAGGAGAGGGAAGTACCGGAGAGCGCAAGAGGCGAAGCATGGATTCCGGACGGTGCCACACGGACGCTCCAGTCCGGCTCAGGAGATATCCGCCAAGTGGACGTGGCTGATGACTTTGTTGCAAGCACATCACGAGTAGCCACGAGTCGGAATGGCAACGATGCTCCACATGTAGCTAATCATTAAAGCTAAACTGCAATACCTCAAGACTGTTCGGAGGACAGCTGAGCTGGCCGTGCATCGCTTCTAATGATGACTGAAGCTATGATATGATCACGCTATTGCGTAGGCATGTCTACAGCTACATACCAGTCAGATGAAGCGACACTGAGTTGGTCCCCAGCGGGCGCGTACCGAGTCAGGCTGTCGGCAGTCATTGCCGTGACGTGGCCATCTACCGGCCATGGTTTTGCGTACCAAGCAGATGCTGCGATTGAGGAAGCAGTGCAATGCTTCAGTAACGTGGCCGTTCGTAGTACCATGCTCGGAGCGCCATGTGATATGAAGCTTGGAAGTGCAGCTCATTCAGCCGGCGCACCAAGCACGTTCTCGCCGGCATTGGTTGGCCTCCCTCTGTTTACCTCGACCTCCTCACTATCCTCATCTTCGCTGTCTTGAAGCGGCTCCCATCCGGCTTTTGCCCGCAAGACTCTGATCTCCTCTTTCAATGCCGCGATTCTCCTCTTGTACGGCATGCCCTCTTCCTCTCTTGCCTTGAGCGCGGCTCTGACTCCTTCGCTGAGTCTCTGCAACGAAGCCTGCCATCCTTGATGTGTCAACTGTGCTTCCATGGTCTCGCTGCGGCTCTGCGCCAGAGCCTGTTGGTAACTTTGGTGCAGGGCCACAATGTGGTTTTGCTGCTCGAAGCAGTATTGGCGTACACGATCGGTCGTGTCGCTAAGTGTGTCCTCGTAGGCCTGCTGCAGACGGACTTGGTCTTGGTAGCTGCGTTCAAGGGAGGCGATGCGCTGATTGGCATTGGCGAGGGCCGTCTGGAGCTGCGAGACGGTGGGCGCTGGAGGCTCTTCGATGGCTGCTTCAGGTCAGTACCAGCGGGACGGTAACGTAGTAGTAATAGAAACGCGTCAACCGGAAGGGCATATCATACGTTGCGTGTCACCGTTCAGTAGCGGTAGCTGACCCTGCTGAGCTAGTCTACCCTACGCAACAATGAGTTTCAAGCACTTTCTCAACCATGTTCATCCAGAGGCAGTCTGTGATGTCCTACTTGTAATCTTTCAACCCGGGCCAATCCTTCCTGCACCTGGGACCATTCCTGTCGATTTTGTTCGAGCCATCCGCTGAGACTCTCCATGTTTTGCATGAGTGTTTGCATATCACTGTAGTGGCCGGCCGATGGCATGATGGAGCCATTCATGCCACTGTACATGGCTGCGTTCTGCGCACCGAGGCCATTCTGATTGGCCATGACGTTTACTGCTGGGCACCACAGATTTCGTCCTCGTCCTCGTCCTCGTCTAGCTCGGCGTCGGCGTCGGCGTCGGCATACGCCTGGACGTCGTCGTTGTCGTGCGCGGTGGATGCCCTGCTGTAGTTGCGGTCGAACTTTTGTGGGAAATGCTTCAGCGGATCCGCATTCCAGTACGGGTTGGTGAAGTAATCTGCCTGCACGTCCGCTCCGATGAATTGCTTCGAATGAAATTCCTGCGAGTGCTGTGTAACGCTCTTGGCCAGGTTCCGCTGACGGCCTTGCTCGTTACGCGCTTGAGCCTCTGCGACTGAGCGGGCGGCAGGCTCCGCCTCGTGGCTGACTGGCGACGGCGGCGGCGGTGGCGGAGCTTCGATGACGGCGGTGAGATTCGAGTCGTGGCTGCACTCGGAAGCAGTGGTCTTGCGATGTGTGTTGTAGTCGAGATTGACACGCACCAATCGAGCCTCGAACTCGGTAGCGTCTTGTGTATCGTTGTCGCACTCTAGCCGAAGTCCACGTTAGCGTGTTTCAGCTGGGCAGAGCCCCCCGCGTTCTGCCTGAGGCTATCAAACCCCAAAGATGGGGCTTCATTCACTTACTCTCCTTGGCCTTACGTTGCTGTTCCGTTTCAAACAGTCCTCCCTTGGCTTTGAGTTGCTTCATCTCGAGCAACTTGCAGCCTTCGCGCTGGCCTGCCTCGGTGAGACGGACCAATGAATCATGTGGGCCATGCTCGATCCAGCCGCCTTTCTGCTTGACATCTTCCTCGAGCATCTTCTGTCTGGCGCGTCTGTCCTGATGCTGCGCCTCTATCCATGCAAGGCCGGTCTCGCGACTGGACGGGACTCTCGAAACACTTGGTGTCGGGACCGGTGCCCGGATCTGTCCGTTGCGACGCGTCTCAAACACAGCCTTGTCGGTGAAGGTCTCGATCAGCTTCTCGATCTCTGCCGGATCGTTCGTCGGCTTCGGGAACGGTGCGTACACCGGAGTGTTGAATACATCACTCATACCGTAGGAGCGTGGCGCTTTCTGCGCGTAGTTCTGCGTGGTCGGGTTATCGCTCATGTCCTCGGGCTCCCTGCCATGGCGTTAGCCTTGGAGCGACTGCCGTGCATTGGCCGACGAGAGCAGCAAACATCGCCTTTGTTGTACTCACTCCTGGTCGCGATGCTTTTGGACGACGCCTGGACGCTTGGTAACCTTCGTTCTTGCCAAGGTGCCATACCCATCGTTGATGCGTGCTATGCTCTTTTCTTGATGGTCACTGGGAGAGGCGGTCAGTACGGGCGGCATCGATCTAAGCGTGGTATCTTCAAGGCGACGAGTGGCGGCGGCGGCGGTCCTCTCAGCAGCGGCGGCAGCAGTGATCTTAGCAGCGGTCCGGGCGGCCTGGTTGGCAGCAGCAAGGTTGTTTTTGTCCTGGTTCTTGCGGGCGCGGTCGACATCTCCCCTGGCCGTATGGAATTGGACCAGCTGATTCCTGTCGGCAGCAGAATCCTGTATTCCTTGAATCATTGGTATGAAGTCCGGGTCACGGGGGCCGTGTCCCTGGCCAGGCTGCCGCGCAAGTGGCGGGTTATCAAGCTGCTTTCTCTTGTCCTCATCGCGCACCATATCCATGGTCTGTAAGCTGTCAGCACGTGGCTGTGCTGTGTATGGGTCTAGTGCTGGAGGAATTGATATCAGCAGATGGTGCTGATGCATGGCCATTGCAGGCAGCAGCAGCCCCCAAGGTAACTCAGATGCCTCGAGCAAGTGCAGCGTAGGTGAGGTGAGGTTGGAGTGAGGTTGAGTTTAATGCTGGACCACCGACATGGGTGTGGCGAGGGCAGTGACTGAGGCTATCAGCAAGGCAGAGTGAACTTACAGTCTTGATCTGATTGCAGGTTCACTACGGTGTCGTTACCACCTCTGGGTCCGGTATAGGCCACTTGGTCCCTTGTCGTCCTCGAGATCGAAGGTTGCAAAGATACTGGCAGCGTTTGTTCGTCCTGCACGGCCGTTGCATCGGTTGGCGAGATATCCTCACTGTCATGTCCAGGCTCCACAGCCGCAGAATCGAGCTTCAGTGGCGGCTTATTCCGCGATGTTGCCAGCGTTTCAGTAACCCGAGCGTGCCCAATCCCGTCATTTGCATTGGTTGGCGATATTTTATGTTCCTTCCGATGGCAATAAGCCGACCTTGGCTGTGAATCTGACTGCTCGTCCGTGCGCGAAGCCAACAAGAAATCAGCAGCTTGCTCGGGTGCTGCACGAATTCCTATACGCAACGGCACATTACCACCGAATTTAGCAGCAATAGTTCGCTGTGGCGGTCGAAGGTTGGACACGCGCTGAATTGCCTGCTCTACTGTTTCGCCCTTCATCGCAATGGGAGTCATTTTCAACGATGCCTTGACCTCCTCGTAAGTCCGATCTCGCGACCTTCTCCTCGTATTCACGTTCATGGTACTGACACTTGCGGGCGACTTGGTGCTGGTGGGTCTCTAATCCATTGAGGCTCCATCGAATCGAAATCCCATTGGACTGCCTTTGCCTGACCCCTGCGAGCTCGTCGACCTTCTGGATTCGCTTGAGCTTCTCAGGGCTCGATTTCTTTCGGCAGAGACCGCATGGCGCCGATGATGCTGTGCCGTCTGCGCCTGGCCGCCCTGCAAAGTCAGCTTGAGTATACTCTCGGCTGTACTGGCGTGCTTATAGTCGATCCGTAGTCTAGGGGTATGCTGGTCCCGAAGACCGTGTGTACCGCTGACGATATCGTCGGGGGCAACGTCTCGAGGATCTGACTGCAATTCGGCTCCATGCTTGCTCAGCGATCCAGCATGACTCTGAAGGTTGGTCACTACCTTCTCGAGACGCTCTTTGTCCTTCTCCAACTCCATGATTTGTTGCCTTAACTGCACGTTCTCGTCGTTCCGCGGACCAGCACTGTGACTCTGCTTCGGGATTGTCACTGTGAGATCCTCTTGGTGTTGTTGGGCATTCGCGAAATTCTTGTCTTCGGAACCAAGCAGTAGTGCCACGAAGATATTCTCCAGATGTGCCGATCTTCTCTTCGCTGAGGCAAGCAGCCCGGCCGACATCAGTGCCGCATGCATACTCCTCGTCACATATACTTGAAGATCCGATTTGTCATATCCAGGCATGCTTCGAGCTACTTCCTGAACTAGTAGTTGGTCCGATGGTATTTCGTCATCTTGGACATACTCTCCATGCTTGGCACCCCCGATTGGCCTTGAAGTCTGTGCAACCTGCACCACGTCAGGCTGACCCTCGTAGGTGTCCGGTAGCACTCCAACTTTGTAGGTATGAGCTGGTAGGGGCCTGAGCTGCGATGGAGCGCCGTGGTCTGGGTCAGGCTGAGATGGCACGATTTCTATCAGTCCATTCTTCAAGCAGTGCCTTCTCCCGCCAAGAGAGTATAGCCTTGCCAGGGCTTTCTTTTCCATAGCCGGGGCCCGTTCAGCCATTGACCGCCAGGCAAGCTGACATATCGGGTGGCTCGATTCATGTTCGCGATACGCCCAAGAATAGTCGAGCATAAAGTTGTAGTCCTCCTCGAAGACGTTATCGTATTTCTCGTCGTATAAGTCCCGCTTGCGATCAGGCCGGACCTGACGGGGATCTAGATCTGGAGGGTGCAATGAAGGTCCCGCCCGACGGACATTCTCTCGGTGTTCCAGCCCTCTTTCTGTGTACCAAGCCTTATGTTGTGTAGGTAGATCAGTAGTCTTTACTGCACTCTCTCTATCAAAGTCTTCACAGTCAGTACGCCATGTTCTGTAGCTGCTCTCAAAGGCCAGCACCGTCCGACGCTGTGCGGTATATCCTTCAGGGTCCACATTTGGTGCATCTCTACTGACCGAGGCCATCGTCTGTAAAGATCTGACGTAAAGTGCTTCAAGATCGGAGGCTCGCGCACTGCACGAGTTGCCGTCGAGTGATCGCTCCTGTCCAAAGCTGTGATGAGCGTCCGGTGGACATTCCACAAGCACTTTGCTTGATATCTCTGCCTGGGAGACGCCTCCGTTCGATGGCAAATTGGCAATGCCAGAGGGTGTGTCGTCTCGAAGAAGAAATCGAGTCGGACCCGGCTCATTCGAGACCTGTACTGACGATACAACGAACGGATGAGTGTAGTCCCGGGGCACTTCGCTATCCGGTGTGGCTTCCAGTCTCTG
Organism: Dothistroma septosporum; assembly: GCA_002236755.2. Taxonomy (NCBI): domain Eukaryota; kingdom Fungi; phylum Ascomycota; class Dothideomycetes; order Mycosphaerellales; family Mycosphaerellaceae; genus Dothistroma; species Dothistroma septosporum. The sequence goes on from NBZP02000054.1 coordinate 2,733,396, forward strand.
GTATACAGGCTTTATAGGCTGTAAAGCAAGCTGGTCGATTGGGGACTCCGCGCCTGGCACTTCGCAAGGTGAGATTTGGCTGTAGGAAGGAGATTTTTCATCGATGCTGTCGATATGCGGTAATGCCTGCGTTAGGTCGGGATGTTGTGCTATCTGGGGTGTAGTAGCTAGAGCTGCCGACGGTGTTTCAACCAGGTCTGCATCGTCGCTGGTGCCACTGAACGTGCTCTCCCTGCCATGTTGGTTGTCGTCTCTAGCGTCTTCAACATTTCCCATCCTTGTGTGCATCGAGCCATCGCCGGATTCGAGTTCATTGCTGCTGTTGATGCTCTCAATATACCCCTCTTGATGACTGGAAACATGGTGATCTGGAAGCAGCTCGTCTGCGAGCAAGTCGAGCCATGTCGTGAGAATGCTGTGAAGGCTGCGTCGTTTCGGGTCTGAACTGCTGGGAGATGAGACTTGCTCGTTGGGCCTCATGCTGTGTCTGCTTCGTGTATGTTTGTGCTTGGGAAGATGTATCAAGATGTCCTGCTCAGTAATCCTGCTTACCGCAGGAAGGGGTGCCGTCGTAAGGACTGGTCTGCAAAGTCGATGATGCGTGGCTTCACATGTTAGCATGATGGAACCACTTACCCGATGAGAGGTGGTGGCCAGAACGACCGCCCGAACAGCAGCAGGATGTAGAATTGCATCCGTAATTTGCGGCCTGGCTCTTGCTGCCTTAGCCTGTCGCTGCTACCCTTACACCCCATCTGCCCCGCGTCCTCGCCTCTGTCTTGGATCACATTCGATGTCACGTCACTCAGTCATGTCTGCCATCCAGATGAGTGGAAGATTATGTTTATCCCTTACAAGAACCATGTTCGCCCACTATTTGCAATTCCGTTCTTGTGAGACTTGAACTCTCCATCGGCGACTCGACTCGTTACTTCCACTTTTTGCGTGGGGCAGAGTGGCTTGTTGTGCGAGTTGTCGAGTCGCTTCGGAAATACTGCGCGACATCATAGCCGCATGGTCTCCTATTATACCCATTCGGGTCACCATTGACGAGGGCGCGCAGGTCTGAGGCAACCAGCCGCTCGCCGTTCATGGACTGAATCATTTCTCTGTCAGCACGAATCTGCGCTCGACTTCGCGTACCTCTTCATCATCCTGAAAATTCAATTTCACCATCATATACTCCACCTTATCCTTGTCGGCCTCCTTCGTCCGCCAGGGTTCATTAACCTCTGCTTTGTAGAAAGTCGTTGTTTCAGGGTACTGAGCTAGAACAGATTTTCCCTTGGGAAGATCACTCAAGCCTTTGTTGTTGTCCGGGATTTGGATAAGCTGTGCCACCGACGCGCGCTGGGGTGGAGGCGGATCACCCTGTGTGTCCGCGTCTTGGACTTCATAGCGGCGTTGCTTGCCTTCGCCGATGACATTCGTAACACGACACAGGATGCCCTCTCCTTCAGGCTGCTCGGCTTTGTGAGGGTAGTTCTTGAGGTCATGGCGGCAGAATACAAGTTCGCCTTGTCGCAAAACAAGGCGATTAGTTGGACGATTGTTTGCAGACGCCTTAGTAGCGCCCGTAGCAGTCGAGACGCCGTCGGCACTGCTGGCCACCGATTCGGCGCCATCCTCGATTTTGACGGATGTCTCCCTTGTGGTGGGTATGCTGCCGGAACGAGATGATTTCTCCTTAGCAGCGAGTCGATTGATAGCCCCCAAGCTGATTCGTGGAGACGGAGCCGCCGGACCTTCGTCGACGTCTTCGGTCGAAGGCGCAATTGCAGACGCACTTTTGCCACCATTCTTCTTGGTAGGAGGCCGCGAAAGCTTACCAGCTGAGCCTCGTTGAGCTTGGCTGGCTTGAGCCTTCTCTGCAGACTCCTCAGACGCTTCTCTCAGGCCAGCAAGGATGTTGATGCTGTCCAGAAAGTTCATGTCGTTGGACTTGCCTTCGATAATGTGGGTGACTTCCTCGCAGATCTTGACGTTCTCCCGATAGAGTTTCTCCAGTCGTTCGTCAAGAGCAGAGTCACTCAATTTGCCAGTGTCGATTAGTTTCGCCTGCTGTTCCTCGACATCTATGATCTCGCTCCCAATGTCGTTCGATCGCGCCTACAGAGCGCGTTGAGGTCAGATTCCGCTGCTTGGCATATCTTCCGAAGCCACCCACATACGGACACGCAGCGGATTCGCAATGTTGACAAGTACACGACTTACCACCATGGAGTCGATGTCCTTGGCCCGGTCCTTGATTTCTTTCCATAGTCGACGCTCCTCATCGGCGTCCTGATTGGGGTTTACTCGGCCTCTGCTGCGGCCTGACATGGTCGGCAATCTCGGCGGCACAACATTGGCGCCTCGCACGGATACGAGCGCGTCAACGATATGCCTTCTCCACGTGCAAGTTATTGCTGCTGTTGTTGTTGTTGTTGTTGTTGTTGTTGTTGTTGTTGTTGTTGTTGTTGTTGTTGTTGTTAAAGAAAAGAGCGCTTCGTGGACAAGCTCAAACGCGAGTCGCGGGCGCGGGACTGCCCGTCCCTTGGGAAGATCTGGAGTAAATGTACTGTAGTCAGGTCAGTTGCACGTGGGGCAGGATCGACCGAGACGTGGTGGCTTGGTGGCTTGGTGGCGTTCTCAGCAGAATGAAACGCAATGTGGATTTTCTGCGGATCTTCTGCATCCGCCAGTGGAGAGAGCGGTCCGAGGGGAACAACAGCTCATTACACTCCAGTGTGCAGCGCCACGTCCAACACCCAGTGGAAGGGAAGAACACACCTACGTGCTGATAAGCCGCTTCACAAACGACATCATGCAAGTACCGCTCCTGCGACTGCAGTGCGGTGAGTACATGCGTCATGCGCCTATGAACCACATGCACGGATGATGAAGTACTCATATGCCTCACAGGTTGCAACAGCTACGAATGGGGTCAGTCGCTAGCAGGCGCGTCTCATCTCCAGTCACTGACGTGTGTTAGGCAAGGTCGGCAACGATTCAGCGGCAGCCCGCTTTGCTTCTGCGACCCCTTCTAGTGATTTCTCTGTCCAGCAAGACAAGCCCTATGCGGAGGTGTGAAGTCGTGTATGGCCGTCGTTGACCATGATGCTGACGACTCGAGCAGCTGTGGATGGGCACACATCCTTCCAACCCTTCCAAGGACCTCACAACTGGCCGAACTTTGTTGGACCTCGTTCAGGACAACCAGGCGTTGATGTCACCAGCCATTTCAAAGCGCTACGAACAGAAGCTGCCGTTTCTCTTCAAGGTACTGAGCATCAACAAGGCCCTTTCGATTCAGGCCCACCCCAACAAGCAGCTTGCCGAGCAATTACATGCCAAGGATCCAAAGCACTACCCAGATGACAACCACAAGCCAGAGATGACCATTGCCATCACCCCATTCGACGGTCTATGTGGCTTCAGGCCCCTCGAGGAGATTGCACACTTCCTACAAAATGTCCCGACTCTGCGAAAGCTCGTCGGCGAGGATAACGCTAGCATCTTTGAGAAGACGATCAAGGGCCAAGAGACAACCACTGACGACAGCGAGACTCGGCAGAACAAGAAAGCACTCCAAGCGGCGTTTGGTGGTCTCATGCAATCCAAGTCGGAGGACATCGAGACAGCTGCCACACATCTCATCGAGCAGGCCAAGTCCGAGGGCTCTAACTTTGCAGGCTCGGGTGGCCCATCCAACTCTGGAAAGGAGCTCTCAGACCTCATGATCCGCCTGAACGGACAATTCCCCAACGACATCGGTCTCTTCGTGACTTTCTTCCTCAACTACGTGAAGCTCGAAGTCGGCGAAGCCATGTTCCTCAAGGCCGATGACATCCACGCGTACCTCTCCGGCGACATCATCGAATGTATGGCATCCTCTGACAACGTCATCCGCGCTGGCTTTACACCCAAGTTCAAGGACACCGACACTCTGGTAGACTGCTTGACATACTCTTACGCCCCCATCGAGGAGCAGAAGATGAACCCGAGCGACTTCTCCTTCGTGAAGATGAACACTACGGCATACAGTAGTAGTTCACAGAGCACACTGTATGATCCTCCGATTGAAGAGTTTAGCGTTGTGAAGACCGACCTGAACGCCAACGGCGGCAAAGCCACTTTCGAGCCAATTGAAGGCCCTTCAATTGTAATCTGCACGAAGGGATCTGGTAAGATCAGCGTTGGCAACAAGATCGAGGACATCAAGGAAGGTTACGTTTACTTTGTGGGCGCCACTGCAGAGCTGGTTCTACAAAGCGACAGCAGCGAGCCTCTCGTCACCTTCAAGGCCTTCTGTGTGCTCAGCGATGACTCGAATGGAAAGCTTTGACAGCGTGCGAGAAGGCGGATCTCGAAAGAGCTGCAGAGACTCAGCGTACACATAGATGAAAAAGACACGAAGTCATGTCCTTCTTCCAAAAAGCATATCTGAACAGGTTGCAATATTCATGCATAGCTTCCATCTCACCTAGAGACGCCACGCTTCTTCTCCTTGATCTTCGACACTCCTGACGCTGATGGTCGAAGGCTGTCCCTTTAATGTCCTGCCTCCCAATAACAATGCTCTGACGCTAGAGATTCTTGAATGCGGCACAGAGGCCGTAAATGCAAAGAAAGAAGCATGCGGCGACTGCATAGTATGCAGGAGTGCTCACATGGAGGGTAACTACAGGAAGCAGTAAGTGTCGGTAAGTGGTAGAAGTTCCCGTGCTTGCGCCTGCCTCGTTTTTATCCCGGTGGTGCGGTCTGTGTCGGTAAAAGCGACGTGTACACTGCTGCAATGTACTTATGACTGATGCTTCAAGCTCGGTCGGTCGGGATGGCATCTGCTGTCGAATGCAAAGCACGGCGGCTGGGTGACTCAATCTGATCCGTACGGAATAACTATTCGCGCTCACTTGTTCGAGGGGAGCTTGACGTTGTTGCTGAGCCAGGCCAGTCCTTCGAAGATGCCTTCGCCGGTTGTCGCGCAGCTGGGCTCGACCTTCCAGGTGTGGTCCTTTGCTATCCTCGACAGGTCCAGAGCATCGCTGACATCCTTCGGCCGCATGGCTGTATCTTAATCAGCATGTCGCCCAAAGCGGTAACCTTCCCTGGCTCTACTCACCTCCCGCGATGTCTTGCTTGTTCGCAAATACTAGCAGCAGCGCGTCTTTCATTTCGCGATCCTGTATGATCCTTCCCAGTTCACTCCTTGCCTCTTCGATACGATCACGGTCGTTGCTGTCAATCACGAAGATCAGGCCCTGTGTACCGGAAAAGTAATGTCTCCATAATGGACGAATTTTGTCCTGGCCTCCAACATCCCAGACGTTGAACTTGGTGTTCTTGTATGTCACGGTCTCGACGTTGAAACCGACCGTGGGAATGGTCGTGACATCGGTATCGAGCTTGAGCTTGTAGAGGATGGCTATGTATGTTAGTCGCGCGTCCGGAACATGTGGGCGTATGCTGCATGGCAGCGAGATGTGGGCATACTGGTCTTTCCTGCTGCGTCAAGGCCCAACATTAACAATCGCATCTCTTTCGATCCGAAGATCTTGTTCATTAACTTCGATATGTTCTGACCCATCCTGGCGGAGTGTCTCCCGTGCGCGCGTGACTGCGAGTAGTGCTGTGAGGAGCACGTCGGTCGGTTTGAGGGTTGCTTTCGCGCCGCGTGGAAGTGAGAGTCGCAATGGACGGGGTGTTGGCGAAGAGGCAGGGCAGGTTTGCAGGACAGTACTACAGTAGTTGTATGTATCCCTGTGCCAGCTCAGCGCTTGATGTTCGGCCGCGTCTTCGACGATAGGCGGCGCGAATCGGTCAGGGGATGAGCTGCGGTGGAGGAGCGGTGGAGTGTGTGGCGGACGATGATCAGCGCATCCGCAGCGAATGGACGTATGGGTCTATTCGTGTGTGCACTACAGCAGTGTTGGAGACGCGATCCCTTTTGCTTGCAGGCAGTGCAGCCAAGTACGAGATGGTGCGCGCGGGTAGGACAGCTTGGACGCATTAGCGAGTCGTTTCAATGCTGGCGAACAGTGCGCTAATCACCGCTCGCCTTTGTACATCTGCATGTAATGTAACGTGCAGGAGCTGCAGTGGACCGAGAAGTGGTCATCTCGCGCCCCTGGTCGTGGACACGCACGTTTGTCCTACCGTACTTCACTCACCACACACGAAGGAGACAACAGATGATATGTCGCTCGGGCCAAGTGTTTGTCCTCCTCGCGTCGTTGAACATACAGCCAAGTCGAAGTAAAATAGACGTCACTCCGAGACTAGCCTTTTACGTCTACAAACAAGGTAGCTGCTTGGAAATGCCATATTCTCCAAGCTGGCGGTGCAAGACACGTGCTTTCAGAATCTAGTATACTTTGGCCATATTCCCGCGTCAGAATCCATCCTCAATGCTCTTAGCCCTCTCCCCAGCCAGCCGCCTATCATTGATGTCGTGCCACCACTGAAACGTCTCGTCTCGACCGTCCTTCTTCTTGTCCTCCTCGCTCTCGTCCCACGGCTTCGGCGACAAAATGTAGTGAATGTTCTTCACTCTGTCGTCTCGCCAAATCTGGTGATGAACACCTTTCCACCTCAAAGTTTTCAGGGCATTGTAGGTATACGGCAGCGCGACCCACCTGCCGTAGAACAGATCCCCGAGCAGACTTTGGTCTGCAAAGTCGTACTCCATGGTCGAGGGATCTGCCAGTTTTGTTGAGATCAACCGATAAACCTCATCACTGGGCACAACGACCTGTAGACCGCCATTCGGCATAGCCAAACCTGCCGCTGGACCAGCGCCCTCCTCCTGCGCCTGGTCCGGCGTGCCGTGCTGGCTTGTGAATGCGCAGTTCTCCGGGGCCCAGTCCTTTGGGTAGTGCGGCTTCTTCAGCGGATTGCATACGCATGCGTGGCTTGCCGCGAAGACCTTTTGCCCTTGGCCCGCTTGTTCTGCACCATCCAGTTCTATGTCCATCAGCTCGTCCATGTTCTGGAACACCAGCATGTCGCTGTCCAATTGCACAACACGCTCATATTCGATTAAGCTGAAGGGTGTAAGTTTCGACCAGCAGTCGTAGAAACGTGGATCGTTGGTGAAGTCCTTGTGCGTGCTGGGAAGAAGATAGTTCACGCGTTTCTTGGGGATGCCTCGAACATCTAGAGCTTTGTGGCCTTCGGGTGGGAACGTATCGGTGTACAAGGCAACCAGAGGGTACTTCGATCCGACGAACTTGAGCGAGGCGTCCAGAGAGAGCAGACCTGACAGATACTTGGTGTTCGTGATGAGGGTCGTCCACACTCTAGGACAGTCCACCACGCGTTCGGGCTTTGCGTTCACGTCGTCGTTGGAGGTGTTCTGTACCATCGTTGCAGGCAGAGAAGGGGGATGCTCCGTCGCGGCCAGCCGGGTCGCTTCACTGAGGGAGGCCGGGTGACTACATGCTCGGAGTTGATGGTCGGAAGAACGTTTCAAGCCTGAAGCGCTTGGCAGATGTAAATCCGCGAGCCGCAATCGGCGGACATATATAGGCGTCATTCTCGGGAGACACGAACCCCTGGTCCCCTATCGCCGACCAAACGACGTCCATTTTTTTGATCTGGCTGCAGCTTTGCGTCCATCTACTGCCAACGATGCCAAACAGGGAGGTGCGTGCTGCCATTTGCCGTTCTACATGTCTGCAGAAGTGAGCGATGCCGGCCACGGGCCGACGTCGGCTCCAGAGACGCAGTTGGTCAAGCATGTCGAGGAGGCCATCGTGAAGCCCGCGGGCGACAACTACAAAGGTTTCGTTGCTGGTGTGTTTTCGGGCGTTGCAAAGCTGAGTGTTGGGGTATGCATTGAAAGGAAGGCAGTGCAGACAACAAAGACTCACCCGGTGACAGCACCCCTTCGACACCATCAAAGTGCGGCTCCAGACCTCGAACCACTCCCAGTTCAAAGGTCCGCTGGACTGCCTACTCCAGACGCTTCGTAAAGAAGGCGTCAATGGCATCTACAAGGCAAGACAGACGACGCAAGTTACAAGCCATCATCTCTAACCATTCCTCAGGGCGCCACACCTCCATTGATAGGATGGATGTGTATGGACAGCTTGATGCTGGGCTCCCTCACCCTTTATCGTCGCCTATTGAACGAGCACGTCTTCCAACCCATGCGTGCTCGCCCCAGCCACCCTGCTGTATGGATGAGCGATGATGAGCGGAAGAGACTTCCTGCGGTTGGCCATGCAATTGCTGGAACTATGGCTGGTTGGACCGTCTCCTTCATCGCTGCACCGGTCGAGCACGTGAAAGCGCGTTTACAAGTGCAGTATCAAGCGACGAAGGCACAACGACAATATGCCGGACCGCTCGACTGTGCTCGAAAGGTGTACGCTGGTCATGGCATCCGAGGGCTCTGGCATGGTCTTTTTGCAACACTTCTCTTTAGAACTTTCTTCTTCGCCTGGTGGGGCACGTACGACATCTTCACTCGCTGGTTTCAGAAGAACACGAAACTCAGTGCTCCGGCGGTCAACTTCTGGGCGGGTGGTCTCTCCGCGCAAGTCTTTTGGCTTACATCATATCCCTCGGATGTTGTAAAGCAGCGAATTATGACCGATCCGCTTGGCCCAGAGAGAAAGTTCCCTCGCTGGCGACACGCAGCAGTTGCCGTGTACAGAGAGTCTGGATGGAAAGGTTATTGGAGAGGTTTTGTCCCATGCTTTCTACGCGCCTTCCCGGCCAACGCCATGGCGCTGGTAGCATTTGAAGGTGTGATGAGAGCACTCAATCAACAAGCATAGAGAACGCAGGATCTATCCGTCCATCGGTATATCTTGAACACCGCATGCGATCGCAGTACACGACATCACCCTGCCATACTAACCGATTCTCCCAGCCACGGACACAACCGCGTCCAGATCTTATGAGTACTTGATGAGATTCTGGTCCACCAAGCTTGATTCCTTGGCTCCTCTGGTCAACAAGCAGGCTGTCGTTCAAAAAAAGTTGAGGGATGCATTCCAGCAAATGGGTTTGCAAGCCCGAGGACCTGGTCGCTGCTCCTGCACGGTGCTAGTGGTCTGCTAGGTCTTATGAAAGAGTGGACAGAGTCTCATGGAGCCACCTTCGCCACCTTGCGACGCTCCTGTATCCGTGCAGGCTGTTTGGCGCAAGATGCTGGGACGTGCGGATTAGAAACCTTTCAGTAGCAGTGACCGACCGTTTGGCCCAGCAGCACTCGAGCAGCTACGAGACGCTACGACTGCTGGAGTGTGTTCTACCGGCATGGTTCCCGTGTCGATGTGTGCGAATGTGGGGTCTGCGAACTCTTCCAAATTCGGGGACACTGATGGGATGAGCATCATGTTTGGTGTCAAATTGCTAGAGGATGTGACGCTCGATTGACTTGGTGCAAGTATAGAATGCCAGCTTGGTCTTGCGCCGGCTCGATCCAGCTGACCCCGTAGTGCTGCCGCACAATTCCTACCAACGGCCAAGCTGATTGGGGTCGCAGCCATACGTGTAACTGTAAGAAGACACTGTGGTATGTCTGGCGGAATGTTGGCGATCGACTTGCAGAGGTGCGACACACATATGGCTCACTACACCGCCAAGCTTCACGGAGTGCACATGCAATGGATGCAAGTTTTAATTCCACCGGAGTCTGTCCCTGCATGAAGTCCGGTGACAAGGGGCATCCCCTCAGTATATACAGACTCAAGGACAAACTTAAGGTAACTTCAACGACAATTGGTGCTGACTGATATGCCCATTTGCAGCAAGCTGCCGTTGTCGAAGGTTCAGTGCGCCTCCAGCCTTACCTACCTCACGCAGGTCGACACGATCCGCTCGGGTACCAAGAATAGACAAAACGTATGCTTGTAGCTCGGTAGCTGCAGGCCGTCTTCTCTCGAGGAGCCGGCAGGTCGATCAGACGGCTTGGAGCTCGGCCAAGCTGCGTAAACTTTCTGCAGAAGCCATGAAGCGTCGCACCCGATAGATGCTAGCGCTGTACCTCACGATCAAAGGAATCGTCGTAGTAATGTTCTACTACCGTGTCCTCGAAGTATGCGTGTGGTGGCACAGCTTGTCAAAGACTTCGGATGTGTATAAACGCTGATGGCGAAGCTGGCATAACGACCATACACTGTACGACGTCAATCGACCCCCCCCCCCCCCCCCCCAACAATACGTCTGCTTATCGCATCGTCGCAACGTGCTTTCACTTTGAGGCAGTGGCAGTACGCAAGAGGCTCCATAGAGTATTCTTAGGTTTCTCTAAAGCTCATCATCCGTTCTACAGATCGACCTTGACAAACTGTCGCTGCTTCTTGGGGGTCTGTGTCAATCTGAGAGAGCCACCATGGACACGACCAATCTTCGAAGCAGAGAATGTATGGCTGACTCGTGGCAAACTGCTTGTCTCACTAGCCTTCCATCGATCATCTCTTTAGGGTGTTCCGAAAAGAGCGGCTGAACTGCATAGTAAAATGCCTGTCGAGGCTGGCTGTTTCAACGGCAATATGAATACATGCTGTTCCACAAGCTCCCATAATCGCTACGCACCCGCGATGCACCACAAAGATCGCTTTAATAATACACAATACACATTAGCTCTTAGTACTGTCCCCAACACCTGTGATTCGGAGGACTCTTTTGACGCCCTCCTTAAGGCTGCCGGTGTGACTAGCCTTCTTTCGGCCAATGCTCTTCTCCAAAGGACCACCCTTCGGTGGCCACTCACCGTCATCTTTCCACCCTTGCACCAATGCAGTCACTAGTATCTGCAGATTGATCGGCACAGACGGCGTTCGAGATTGAAGTATGATCTTCGTGTATATCTCCGGAAACATGTTTGGTGTAATCTTCCGGCGGATCGGATGGTCTGGGAGCAATGGTTGTGCTACAGGCACCAATATCTCAGCAGGGGAGATGACTGTATGCGCTATCGCCATGCTCCGAGTGCTTAGACCGGGCGATGCGGAGGGCGTTGAGCCAGGCGTAGAATGGTCCTCTGCAGGTGTGGAAGAAGTCGAGGTCCTTGGGCTTGAGCTGATAGACGCTGACGCCGATCCTGACAGGTGTCCATGCTGGCTGTTCTCGAGCATGCGAGCCTCTGCTGCTGTTCGAGCGCCACACCATGCATCGCGTCTCCGCATCCAATGCGACAGACCATCGTTCCAGCCCATTTCTTCTTCCAGCGCCTGCCATCGCTTGCGCTTCTTCGCCAGTTGGCAGTTCGTCAATTGTGCTCCTACACTATCTGGAGAGTCGAATTTGCTGACACTGCCCTTCGAGCTTGACTTCGAATCTGTCGCCGCGTGCGATCTTTCGTGTTCCATGTCAGAATCATCATTACTCGAGTATTCTCTTTCCCTCCAGTTCAGCGGATCAAAGTCGAGCCCCAGCCCTTCGCCGGCGTCATCACTCGTCCTATCTGGCTCGGTCGTGGTATGAAACCTGAACCCTGCTATTCGTGTCTCCGCATCCTTGACCTCATCGCTCGCATGATTGCGACCACTTGATCTCCATTCCGGCAAAGTCGGGTACTCCCAATCGTTCCGTATGCGCTCCTTTAACTGGCGTCGCGCCTCTCGCACCTCCTGCTGCTGTTCACTTTTGTTGTGGTGATGTGATCCTGGTAAATTCAAGTGGAGCGTCATCGCATCGTCCGTTCGTGTCAGAGAACAGTGACCGGAGTCGTGTCAGACCGGTAGCCGTCGCGATTGCGGGTTGTCGAGTTGTCGCGTAACTGGAGGAGATGCTGTGCACTCGTTTAGATTGTATTGTTGTATTGCCTACCCGCGGCTCACGAAACGCGAAACGCTATGCAAGCCGACAGACAATGTCGCGGTGAAGATGCCCGGGGGGATCATCGAAGAGGAGTTGAGTCGCATGTGAGACGTCATTTACTTCTCGCGATCGAGGCGCTTTACTTGCCCACGAGATTCTAGATCGATCGGGCAAAGCCGAGATCGGCGGCACATGGATTCGATCACCTCTCGCTTGCCGGCAGCAACAACGACATGTTCAGAGACTTTGACACAATGCTCATCACCATATTCACATATGCCCACATGGCGGAGAATCACGAGTGGATACAACGTTGTGGCAGTCACATGTTGCTAGCTGCCCTCGGACAACCAGGACGACACAGAGAAAAGTGATCTCAGGAAGCTGCCACTGTATTCACATATCTACTCATACACGACTCCAAGCCTCCTCGCGCCAAGTCCCAAGCATACCTGTACAGCTTAAACCATATTTCCGTGCTCAAATCATTTCGTGGACACCCGGCTGATATCTCCCCGGGTCAAGGAGCTGACTTGTCCTGTAGCAGGCCGGACGCCAATTTGTCGAGAGGTCATCTTTCTGCGACCTACAGCCACCCATGGAAGACTTGCTGATCTAGTCAGCAAGTCTCGTAGGGGCGATTCGCTCGCCAAATGCTGGTCCAGTATTGTGTAGGTGCTTTGGTCTTTGGGAAGCACTCTTTCTCCTATGCTCTGCTCATGCCGGTCATGGCATGCACGAACGCTTGCCAGCAGCCCCTGGGTTTGGTGACAGACGGTGTAAGGGTGATGCCACTGACGTCGCGCGACATACCGATCTCGATGTTTCCCATCTCGATATCTCCATATCTGAGGCCTGGCACCGGCTTGATTGGTCTGGCGCCTGTGGTGTCTGGCGCTCGAGGGACGTGTACTCGGGATGGGCCTGCGATGTCTGGCGCCCGAATCGCTCTGGCAGCTGCAGCTTCGTTAGCGAGCTGTTTACAACGTGTAAGGACTTCCTCATAACTGTTTAGACGACAGCGATACCCATCTTTGGTGTTGCCGTTGCCGCCCTGAAGCTCTGCAGTGATGTCAAGGTCGTCGTCTTCATCCTCATACTGATCATCGTAGGCTGCTTGGTCGAAGGAGCTTCGATGACTGTCGAGGGAGAATCGGGACAGCTCGTCATGTAGAGTCTGCATATGGCTGTCTACATCCAATGCGGTGGTCAGATAGGTTTTATTCACAGTCTCCAATGGAGAGCTTCGCCTCTCGAGCGCGGAGAGACGCTCGTCGAGATACTGGCTGGGGTAAGTCGGTTGATCCACATCCCGGCCTTTACCCTTACCGTATCTCACAATATCACCAGGAGGCAAGATGTGTTCGCCTTGAACAAGTATCTCGCCGGCGATGCTACTCGTTGGCCGATGATAAAGTGCTTGACAGACTGCGTCACGATTTACTGGTTCCATGGCGTGAGCCGCCTGCGGTGTTGGAATGATGTCGCCTCGTATCGAGTTACTGGGATCGAGGTCGAAATGCTCAGTGAAGCGTGGTCTACTTTGCGTGGTTGGGATGGTATGAAATCCTCTGTGAAAGAAGATCGGAAGTATATATTTGCACGTCATTGTTGCCGCAAACAAAGAACGCAGGACATGTGGTGGAAACAAGGGAATAACACACCTCTTTGTGAGGTCATCGAAGGTGTGTCGGGACGAGAAGCAGAACAATGGCTTGTTCTCTTCGCAGCAGTTCCTGAAACCTTCCGAGTGATAGCGAATGGGTTTTCAGCGTACTGACTTGCTTTGAACTCCTGCGCTATGCCAATCCAAGCCCAGCCAGCAAAGATAAGTACAATAGTGGGCATCATATGCGAATTCTGCACAGTCATCTGCCCAGTGTCTGTGAGTAGACAGTGAAGACGAGCCTTTTCAACGCCGGACCAGCTTGCTCGCTCAAAAACAGGCCCCGAGCGACATGCTACCTTCTTCGGTCACCAGGTGCTGTAGAAAGCTGACACTACCTCAAGTGTCGGTAAGCAAGCGTATAGGTAGACGCCTTGGTTTCGGGATAGCTGTGCGGAGATCCAAGGTATTGCTCATCGCTTCCGGTTGAGGACATTGGCTTTCGATGTTTTGATAGTCTCGATATCGCTTCCATCGTCATCCTCGTCTTCGCTCTCTTCGCCATCATCGTCCTCTTCCATGTCACTATCCGCTTCACTATCCGAACCGGCTTCTTCCTCTTCTCCGGACCCGCCTTCCTCAGCTTCGATGTCGATTACGCCGTCAAGCTCGACAGCGTCTCCACCTTCAGAGCTCTCATCCTCGGCATCGAGCTCGGCACCATTGGGCAGCTCACCGCCCATCTCTTCGTCATCTTCGCCATTCCCATCTTCATCGACATCTTGCTTGGCCTTTGACCGATTTCGCGACTGGGTGCCGGCCTGTAGGTTGTTCGCTTCGTCGTCGCTGGTAAAATCCTCATCCTGACCTTCGACGTAAAGCACACCCTTGGGATCGTCAAGGTCTTCAGAGTTCATTGCGCGCGACGCATCTTGAATTCCTCTCCTGAGTTCTAGCTGAGCACTAAGGAGATCGAGCTTGCCCTTGAGGTGGAGAAGAGGCTGCAAGCCATTCGCTCGCTCTCGAACCACTCGAGACAACGATTTGAGCTTATTCATGAGCTCAGGCTGGGATGCCAGATAGCCACCGTGGGTAACAAGGGACCATTGTACCCATACCATCAGATTGCCAGTCCTTCCAGGACGTTTGTGTATCCGCTCCGCGATCTTACCCAGCAGTGATGCCACATCGCGAGACTTGATTCTTTGGATGGTAAGCCGTATGGTGGAGTGATCGACGGTCGCAAAGCAGCTCTCGAGGAGCTCCTTGTCGTTGTTCTTCAATGCCTGCACCAACACAGTACCCAGAGAATGACCACTCTGCATCAGCGAGCTGTTCGCGGCGGTGGGCACCCATCTTTCAGGGTCCGCAATATCCGCATGGAGTGTCTTCGATACGTCTATTGGGTGGGGATGCCGCGCTTGAAGCATGTCTCCGAATGTCTGTTCCTCCGCTGACACGCCCTCCTCGGCATCAGCCATTTCCGCATCTTCCTCAACACCATCAGCCTGCTCATCTTCATCACCGTCGCTGGCATGACCTTTCCTTAACAGCGCAACATCTTTCGAGTCGACGGCATCTTCATCGTCGTTGTCGAATTCGCTAGAGTCCTCTTCTCTGCTGGAGATGCTTATGGGCGATGCTGCCTTTGTTTCTCCGCTGTTGTCGTGTGCCACGTTGACATGTGACTCGTCCACGCGGGTCGATCGTGCGCGCGACACGCCGTTTGTAAGCTTCGCATCGAGCTTCTTGCCAGCCCTGGCGTCTTCGTTGACCAAAAACCCGAGTCCAGGTGCAGAGGGCACGTGCGAGGTCTTGGGCCTTTTGTTAGGTATTGCCGCCGGGAGCGCCGATTGTTGCGACTCTCCCTCCGACTTGCGAAGTCGCTTTGCACTGCTCATGGCGAGGACATGCCAGGCACGCAAACGCAAAGTCGATCAGTGGCAGGTGATGGGAGATTGGACGTGATGTCTTCCCGTGGCAGATGGCGCTCACTTTTTTTGATGCACGCGCTAGCCAGATGGGTAATCATCGGGTGAAGTGAGGATCTTACCGTCTGCGTTCCGAGCACGAATGCAATGGGTGTGTGAGCGGGACAAGCCAACGATACGAGCGCAGGGCATGCGTCCGCATCGTTGAGAGGGACATCACACTGCAATCACATCATCATTATCACCACCACCACCACCACCATCATCATCATCATCATCAACATCATCATCATCAGATTTTAACCTCAGGCGATGAAAGGAGGGAGGGAAACTGCAGGGCCCAGCTGATTGGCCAGCCTCTCTGCTACCTCTTATATGTAACGGGGTCCCGCTTGCGCAGTCCGCGCGCATCTCCCTTTTCTTCTGTTCGACCTCTTCTGCTGCTGCGAAGCTACCCCGCTCTTTCCCGCTGTCCTTCCCCTACCCCCTGCCAGCAGTACTTTCGCCCGCCACGCCGCCTGCTCCATGCCGTATCCGCACCCAGATGTATAACAGACTCCGCCACGCCCACTTCTTGTTCGCCATTTAAGCTCTCTGCGCCATCTGGTCATCTGCAGGCGCGACCATCTCACCGGCGCCGTCACGTCTACATTCTGGTTCACTTCCACAGTGCCAGCAGCTCTACACGGTCGTAAGCTCCATCGCTCAGGCTCTACGCGTCATTATTCACCCATCCACACGCGCGACACGCTCTGCAAGGCTGCTGAATTCGAAGCTCGCTTTTCATTGGTCATCTGACTCAGCGGGATCGCTTCCCGGCCCTAGCGCGCTTGCCTTGGTACTTGAAATTCTAACATTTCATCCGCGTCTTGCATTCTTTCAGATTGCCCCGAGCCACACGCGACGCACCTCAGCCGAGCGCACAGAGCCTCATCCATCAAGGCAAAACCGCGACCACAACCGCCGACCAACCACTACGCGGCCGACTTCCCACAGGAGCCATCACGTGCAGCTATTGTTTACGTGTTTGCGCCATCGCGAAACAGCACTAATACTTACTGGCGCATCCATCTCGATACAATAGTCGCGTGATAGCTCTTCTTAACAATCGAGGTTGCGTGCACGGCATCACGTGCGCGCTCTCAACCCAGCCCAGCTCACCTTCGCCATCTCAGTTTCCACCATGGCGCCCGAGAGTGCGCACCCAGAGGTCATCAAGCCGTCGCTGCCGAGTGATGCGCCCATCGTGAATGGGTATGTAGTTTGATTTCTTTGCATGTCGCCATTCACCTTGTTCGCATTGCGATGTTTCCTGCATCTTCAGCGCTTGCGAATTCGCGCCGCCGCCACTGCTTCTCATATAAAACATGCTGACTTGCATTTAGCGATCATGACCTGGACCACGACATGGCGAACGGCCAGCACAACAGCCACCAAAACGCAGACGCGTTCGTCGAGAACGGCGCTATCTCCAAGCAAGAGATCGACGTCAACAACACTGCCGCGGATTCCAACCCTCCCGGACCTACCCCAGTAGAAGATGTCGCACCAGGTATCGTACCGGTGTCGGACTTCATCCCTAAGGATGCACCTACCTCTCATCCCACGCCACCACCAGATGAGCCTCTTGCCACCTCCGAAGCCAATGTCGACACGGAAATGCAGAGCGTAGATGAACCAGCAAGGGTGGAAACAGAGCAAGACCCCGTGGCAGCGGTCGCGCCGGCAGTAACCACGGAGTCCAGTCTAGTGCGGCCCAGAGAAGACGATGACGCCGACGATGAGCCCGCAGCGAAGCGTAATAAGGTCGAGGATGTACCCATGCCGGAAGCGAAGCCTGCCACGATTCCTTCGACAGAGGTACCTGATACGACGCAGCCAGGCCCAGAGCAAGCAACAGAACCTGAAGCCGCTCGGCCAGAATCATCGGGACCGGTGGCACAGCCGGCACCATCCACTGACAACGCGATGGACACGCCTCCCACCACATCTGCTCCCTCCGGACCTACCGCAGATGCGCCACCTCCTGATGCTCCTGTGCCAGCCACAGAGGGGAATGAGGTCGCAGGTGCGAAGCCTGTGCTATCCAATGCGAAGCCAGTGGATGCGTCGGAGCTCGTCAAGGCTGCTGAGGTTGCGCCGCATAAACATCAGTATAGCAAGGAGCCCATGACCCAATCGCAGATGAAGTTCTTGCTGGAGAAGATGAAGAATCTTAAGAAGACCAAGAATTCGGTGGCGTTTCTGCACCCCGTCGACCACGTGGCTCTCAACATTCCGACATATCCCGATATCATCAAGGAGCCCATGGATCTTAACACCATGGAGTCCAAGCTGAAGTCGAATCAGTACAACAATGTGCAACAGTTCGCTGATGATTTCGACCTCATCATCAGCAACACGCGCAAATTCAACGGAGATACCCATTTGATCACTCAAGCTGGTTTCTCCATGGAAGCGTACTTTCGCAAGATGATGGAAACCGTACCGAGCGCGACCCAGGCTTCTCTTCCGAAACCTCAGGTCAAGAAGGCATCGCCAAAGCCTCCGGCGCCGGCTGCTCGAAGGGAATCACGGTCGGCGAATCAAGCACCAGGCGTGGCCCCTCAAGCGACTGGCGCTGGCGGCGCAGATTCTTTTGCACTCCAGCCAAACGGCACTCCGCAGATTCGTCGAGACTCCACAATCAACCGCCCAGCGCGTACAATCAAGCCGCCTCCAGCTCGCGAACTTGCCTACGCTAAGCCGAAACGCAAGGAGCACCAGCTTGAGCTGAAGTTCTGCGAACATATCCTTGATGAGCTTCGATCTCCAAAGTTTGGCCAGGTTAACCACGTCTTCTTGACTCCAGTAGATCCAGTGGCACTCAACATTCCTCACTATCGCCAGATCGTCAAGAACCCTATGGACCTCTCCACCATGGCCCAGAAGCTCAAGCAAGGCCAGTATGGTAAGGCGAATGAGTTCAAGAAGGATTTCGAGCTCATGATCCAGAATTGTCTCGCATTCAACCCGGCAGGCAACGTCGTCCGTGATCTTGGTATACAATTCAAGCGCAACTTCGATACTTTGTGGCAAGACAAGGATAAGTGGGAGAAGAAGCGCAAAGCTGACACTCAGCGCGCGACTTCTGCTTCGGGTGACGACGACAGTGCCGACGAAGAGGAGGAGGAGGAAGAGGAGGAGGCTCCTGATGACCCAGCTGGCACTATCCGCGCGCTCCAGAAGCAGCTTGCCGATATGCAGAATGCTTTGGCTGGTCTCAACCAGCAGAAGAGACCCAAGAAGCCTAAAGCTCCCAAGCCTGCAACCAAGAAGACTGAGCGGGTCCACGTACCACAGAAGTCGAAGGTCGCTCCAGTCAAGGCTAAAGCACCCAAGAAGGTTCGCCAGGTGACATATGAGGAGAAGCAGGAAATTTCCGAAGCCGTGAATAAGATGGATGAGGCGCAGGTCCAGGAGCTCACACGCATCATCACGGAAAATTGCCAGAAGTATAGAGACCAGGAGGAGATGGAACTCGAGATTGATGATCTGCCCAACGATGTGCAGTCCATGCTCCTCAAGTATGTTCGTAGTCTGTTTGGCAACCCCAACAAGGGTCGTGCAGTATCTCCCGATGATGCGGCCGCCATGGACGACGACGATTTCGAGCCTGAGCGTGGTGCGCGTCGTGGTGGCGGCGGTGGAGGCGGAGCCGCTTCCAAAAAGAAGAAGCACAAGCCGATGGGCAAGGACCAGCAGACTGCAGCGATTGAGAGCATCCAGAAGAAGTTGGCGCAATTCCAGCAGGCTGGTGTGAGCGCCAGCCAGAGCCCGACAGGCTCCAACAACTATGCCATGGCAGATGACACCTCGGGTGATGATGAGAGCGAGGAGTCTGAGGAGGAGTAAATTTGATCTTTTTTGAGCGTTCAGAAAGTCCAGGGCGAGTGCGGTTTTTGTGATGACGGTACGAATATTAACCGCGAAGAGCGAGGTGATGGCCTGGCTGATGCATTGGCCGACCTGAGCATAGCGTAACTTGAAGACATTAGTCGGTTGTGTAATAGACGAGCTTGCGGATCCCCGGGCGTGACGCTGCATCTTTCCATTCTGCCGTTGCTGATGTTAAGCGTGGCTTGCCGATGTTTGTCGTGTGAGGTATATGGTGCCATACCAGCCGACGGTCTTGTCAGGAAGTGCTTGGTGTTGGTGAATGGTCCAGAGAGAGTCGTACGCTCGTGTTGCCCGTGTCGCACGACTTTGTGGCATCCTCGCCTGTTGTGTACGGATACCAAGAGCACGCCCGTATCATGGAGACGCTGCGGGTGGCGACGTCTCAGACACTGCTTAATGGACTAACATCACAATGTCGCTTGCCGGAGAAATAGTGAAGACTGCGATGCAAGGTGCAGTGGCTGGACGACCAGAGTGCAGGACGTGGCGCTCCTTGGGCGAACAGGATGACATTGGTCGCATGAGGACGAGACAAGTGTGGTCATGCGTGTGAGGATAGTCACCACGGCGATGCCTTGCTGAATCAGGAGACGGCCGGCGCCATCTCAGCCGACGCGGTGTGGTGGGGGCGGAAGAGCTGCTGCTACCCTTCCTGCGTGGCTTCCAACTTCTCCCTCTTGGTTGAAGCGACTTCGTGTCAACGATCCGCCACTGGACTTTGAAGACCCTGTGACCTGAGCTGAGTATGCTCTCATCTGTCTTGCGCTCGCATTCATGGCCTTTTGCTTCGACCGCGATCTCTCTCAAAGGAGATGCCAAGGACCTTGCTTCTGACCTCAACACGCCAATGCTGCATCAGTGACTCGCAGGGATTGGTCCCCCTGCAATGAGCAAAAGGTCAATTCACTGGGGATGTTTCCATACTCACACCGGCGGAGCAGGCAGTCTACACGATTGAGCACCCTTGTGATCGCGCATTGGATGTTCTTCGATTAGTATGCACAAACGTTAACGGTGCGGTACAAATCTACACCGAGATACATGCCTCAGGACCCGCCGACATCGGCTAACATGCAACCTTGGAGCAGCTCCTCGTCCCCCGGCTGTTTTGATCACTTTATACCAGCAATGAATGGGAACGAACGTCTTGCGAACCTCGCCTACTACTTATAACTTCTCGATGAATACTAAAGGGATGATGAGGCCGCTCAAGATCTTCCAGCAGGTCCGCGTACGAAATACACGTACATTTCCGACCCTCACTACATCGCACAGGTTGACCTACATGGACGAGATCACAACAAGCACAAGGATGGCCTCAAAAAGGACGCACAGCACTTCTAACTTCTCAAGACTAGCAGCGAGAATACCGGATGGCACATGGTGCGCGCACATGCATGTCGTGGATCCTATCACATTTCCACTGGACAAGTCAGCGCAATACACGCCTTCGCCGCACAACTTGGATCAAGCCAAATCATTTCTTGGAAGCTTGGGGATCACGAAGATGGTGATTGTTCAGCCAAGCATCTATTCAAATGATAATGCATGCACACTGGACGGACTACGCCAACTCGGCATTGACAATGGCCGAGCAGTGGTCCAGTTTGATCCTTCCGCGACTTCACATGCCCAGCTACAAGAGTGGCACAGCCTGGGAGTCAGAGGAGTCAGGCTGAACTTAAAGAGCGTAGGCGCAACGCCTTCAGCTAAAGCGCTGAAGCAGACGATGCAAGTGTATGGAGATGCCGTCAGACCATTTGGATGGCCGTTGGAGCTGTACATTGCTCTGGAGGACGTACCGCTCTTGGAAGCGATAGGCGATGGTCTGGTCCATACGAAAGTCATTGTTGACCACTTTGCGCATCCCACTGCAGCATCGCTCAGAGGTGCAAACTCAGCATATGACATTGAAGGCTTCCAGTCGCTGGTAAGGCTGCTTCGAAAAGGCAACGTCTGGGTGAAGCTGTCCGCCTCTTACCGCCTGTCAAAGGATCCGAATGACCCAGTCGTGGAGTCTTTGTGTAAAGAGATCCTGAGAGTGCGGCCGGACCGCTGCGTCTTTGCGACTGACTGGCCCCACACGAGGTTTGAAAACGTCGAGATCGGAGCATATCTTGACAAAATCCTCGACTGGATAGAAGAAGAGGGTGTGAGCTTGTCGCAGGTGCTGGTCACAAATGCTGAGGAGCTGTTCGATGCCAGAGGTTGAGGTTTGATCAAGC
The DNA here is from genome assembly GCA_002236755.2 of Dothistroma septosporum. Classification (NCBI taxonomy): domain Eukaryota; kingdom Fungi; phylum Ascomycota; class Dothideomycetes; order Mycosphaerellales; family Mycosphaerellaceae; genus Dothistroma; species Dothistroma septosporum. Next base: position 2,754,854 of record NBZP02000054.1, read on the forward strand.
GTGCGCACATGATGCAATTCGCACTTCGGGAAGTCAGCCTATCGCTCTTCTCTGAGTGGGTATCTCCCGGTCCATGGCAAACGGCTTACGCCTTCGCTAAAGTTGATCCCAAGGTCGAGGCTGTTATCTTTGACTGCTTCGAATGTAGTTGGCCGCCGCCCCAGTCTTTGACGTTGCGGAGGCACCACCATCTCTTAACGCAGCTTCATAGCGCGCTTTGAGACCTTCTTCGAATGCTTCATTAACTTCGTCCTCCCCATCCATCTCATCACGTCCGACCAGTCCCCGATCGCTGTCCTCGTCATCATCCTCTTCTGCATCCTCCGCCTCACTGACTGTCTCCGGCTCCGGCTTTGCGTACTTTCCAGTACTCTTGGCTTTTGAGGAAACGTTCATGTCCTTCATCATTTTGTTGACCTCAACGTCGCGAACCTGACTCTTTCGCTCCTCCGCGTCTGCTCGCCGTCGCTCTAGCTCGGGCTTGTAGTCTTTCTCGAACTCCGCCCTCTTGTCTTCGATCGCCTCGAAAAAGTCCTCAACTCCATGACCTGTCATCGAGGATACTCCGACCACAGAAAGTTGGTTGTAGAACTCCTCCAGAACCAGACTCATACTGTTCAGTAGAGGTCCCATGTACCCAGCTCCTTCACGATCTTCATCTTCCTCCGCTCGCACTGCATTCTGAAAGCTCTCAAAGTCCCGCATCCAATCCACTGCTTGCTCTTCCGACTTGACGTCGGTCTTGTTGAAGACCAGAATCATTGGCAACTTCGTCTTGTAGAGGATGCTGATCGCGTAGAGCATATTCGACATGAAGGTGCTCGTGTTCTCCGAGGTCCGTGGTGTATCGATGACATAGGCGATCACGGTGGGAAAACTCGAGGCCAGCGAGTTTAGCAGAATATTCCCCGATGCTGACCAGACGAAGACCTCAATTTGACCCGGCGTGTCCACAATGATGTGACTAGGGAGTGGCTTCGTTGGTTCCTGAGGTAGACACCTCTTCTCCAATATGCCCATGACTTGATCGATCTTTGTGCTGAAGAGATTCAGAGATGTGAGAATGCCACCGTTGGGGCCGAGGTTGTACTGCTTCATGACCTCTTTGTAATTGACGGAGTCGCGGATGTCGATGTTGGAGTCGAAGGGCACGCTGCGGACTGCCGGGTCGAGGTTCAGGACGTAGGGTGGTTGGGTTGAAGGGTTGTTCTGTGACTGAGTGTGCAAGTGGGCGTTTATGCGCTGCATGAACGTAGTCTTGCCGGAGCCTGCCATGCCGACGCAGACGACTGCTACCGGCGGTTGGGTGCCGGCGGAGGCCATGATGGGCGGTTAGACTGTGATGTTGTGTGTTCGGTCGTGTGTTAGTTGTAGAGCAGCCAAGTGCGGGACAAAGTTTCTGGTGGTGGAGCTCAGCATGTGAAACGGGCTGATGACATCAAATTTATCCTCGAGTTGCTTCCTCTTCGTCACAACAACATAATTGGACATGGGTCTTGACAACTTTGAGAAGGAATTAGAGACTAGCAAGTCGCGGGATCCGCGCGGTTCGAAGGAGCACAGAAGCTCCAGACACCGGGATGACACAGATGGACGCCATCGGCATCGACATCGACACCACGACCACCGGTCGCATAGACATGGCAACGAAGACGAGAGAGAGCTTCGGCATCGTCACAAACGACAGCGTGACCGCGACGATGATAGTGAGCGAACGCAGAGGAAGCGACATCGCAGCGAGTCTCGTCGTCGCGAGAAGGACAACCCAAAAGAGGCGGAGGAGGAAATGAAAGTCTTCGACACAGACGGCGTGGGCGAAGGCGAAGATCAGGGCGAGGACGAGTGGGCTGAGAAGAAAGCAAACACTGCTCCATCAGAGGAGAACATCTTCGACCAGCGCGATCGGGATGCGAACAAAGTGCAGAGAGACTCGTGGATGCAGGAACCTTCAGGTCTGGAGATCGAATACACCCAAAGCAGGAAACCCAAAGCCTCTGCTAGCCAATTTGTGGGGGCGAAGGACAGCCACGAGTTCAAGATTCACGAGGGCGATGTCGACAGGCACCTGGCTGATCTGCAGCGTGACTTCGACTCGGATGCAGAAGACGAGGCTGCGGCAGAAAGGGTTGAAAACGAGCCCGCGCAGCACGAAGTCAACTACACATTCGGCGACGGCGGTAGTCAGTGGCGCATGACGAAATTCAAGGGCGTAATTCGAAGGGCAGAAGATACCGGTAAGAGCGTCGACGACGTAGCTCTTGAGACATACGGCGACCTGCGAGACTTCGACGACGCACGAGAGGAAGAGCGTGAGGTCGATCGGAGGAACATGTATGGCAAGGCATATGTGGGCCTGGAGAAGCCCTCTGGCGAGCTGTTTCAGGAGCGCAAGATGAAGGCTGACATTCGAAGGGAAACACAGAACCAAGCAGATGAAACCACGCCAGCCCATCGCCAAGGGAAGACCATGCCGGAAGCAGAACCAACAATGAAGACAATGGCTTTGGATCCCACAGCACTCAACAAGCTAAAGGCACAGATGATGAAGGCAAAGCTTCGTAACGCACCTAATGCCGCCCAACTCCAGGAGGAGTATCATCGAGCCGAAGCCGCAAGTCTTGCCAAAATTGCTCAATCAGACGACGTGGTCTTAAGCAAGATGGAGAATCGTATGCTTGCAAGCGATCGTTCGGGCGAGGTCAATGCAGTATCTGGCAAGCGAGGCCGTGAGCGTGGGCTAGTCACGGAGAACGAAGACATGTCTATTGAAGACATGGTCAAGCAAGAAAGACGCACTCGTGGCGCCAGTGGCGGCGAGGGCAAGGCCTTCGCAGAGCGCATCGCAAAGGACTCGAAGTTTAAGAACGACCTCGACTATATGGACGACAACGCCACAAATCTGTCCAAGAAAGTCATGCAGTCCAACACGAACCTTCGCAATGCAGCAGTGGGCGACTTCCAGAAGATGCAACGAATCCTCGAAAGCTGTCCACTGTGCTACCACGAAGAATCGAGCCAGCCTCCCACCGCACCAGTCGTCAGTCTCGCCACCAGAACCTACATGACCCTTCCCACCGAACCCGAGATCGCCAAAGGCGGCGCCGTAATAGTCCCACTCCAACACCATGTCAACCTTCTCGAATGCGACGACGACGAATGGGAAGAAGTCCGCAACTTCATGAAGTCACTCATCCGCTTCTACCACGCTCAAGACAAATCAGTCATCTTCTACGAGAATGCCGCCTTCAGCCATACTCGCAAGGGTCACGCCGCCTTGAACGCCATCCCATTGCCTCATCACCTAGCGGAGAGTGCACCGGCATACTTCAAGGAAGCCGTCCTGGCCAGCGACGAACAGTGGAGTCAGCACAAGCCCATCATCGATACTCTCGCGCTGGTGCAGAAGCCGGGGTATGGAAAATCTGCGTTCCGCAAGGCGATGGTGAAGGAGCTGCCGTATTTCCATGTCTTTTACAATCTGGATGGTGGGATGGGACATGTTATTGAGGACGAGAGGAGATGGCCGAAGGGTGATCTTTTTGCGAGGGAAATCATTGGCGGGATGTTGGATAGAGGCGTCGAAACGATTAAGAAGCAGGGAAGATGGGAGAAGCACGATCGTAGGCTGGAAGGTTTTAGGAAGAAGTGGGATAACTTTGACTGGAGCAAGGTCTTGGTGGAGGCCGGTAGCTAGGTATGAGCATACTCGATCGCATTGTTGAGTTGACTGGGGTTCGTGAAGATACCGCCAATATCATTTCGAATGTGTGCTCATGGAGTGCATCTACCATTGCGACTCTTCTAGCTTCCTTCGCAAATCGTGAAGCAACGCTTCTTCTTTCTACATTATCGTCTGTAGGTCGTCCTCATCTGCCGTGAAAGAGGATGTCGTGAAAGAGTGTGTCGTGGAAGAGGGTGTTGTGGAAGAGGGTGTCGTGAAATCGTCAAGTAACAAGAGAGCGACGCTCGTGTGCGGACCGTGCGAGGCTGAGTGCTCACGGGAGAGCCCAAGGTACCATGTCGGATGGCGATCCGGCAGCACTGAGCTCGATATCAGTACGCTCATCGAGAGCCCGCTAGGATGAAGTTCGCTGCTCGAAGGTGGCGTGTCGAGATCGGTTTGTAGTGGTGGTGTCTGTCGATGAGATTCGGGGCAATATCGATCGCAGACAGCATCAAGTCTCCTCCTGAGCCTTTGCGGCCTCTGCAATACCATCATCCTCATCATCGACACACCACATGATGAATGGCCCGGAGTACATATCCTTCCCGTACTCACTGTAAGTGCTCCACCATCGGCCCACCAAGATCTGGCCTCCAGGGAGCACAATTCCCTCATACGCGTAGAGACTCTCGAGATCGATCGAGCTCTCATCATCGAGTATTTGGTACTTCATCATCGTCATGCGCTGCCAGCCTGGGACACCCTCCTGTGATGGTAGCGGGTTAAGCCAGCCGTCGTAGAAGACCGGTCCTTTGGCATCGACACCATCGCCAGCGAAGCGGAAGGACTGCGATACCCACCGGTCGCGCTCATCGGCTGGAATGGAAGCTTTCTGCGAACGGGTGACGACCTTGGCTTGCGGTTGTTTGAGAGAGTGAAGAACCTTTTCGAAATCCGTCGGCCAGGTCGACTCTCCCTCTGGCTGAAGCTGGAGCTGAATGTCCTGAAACTCTTCTGGATTACTTTCCTCGCCGTTGAAGAAGGCATCGACCAAGCCATCACCTATGCGACGGATGTGTAGAACGTCCTCAGGGTCATCGCAGAATGCGTAGGCTCCTTTCCAACGCTTACCAATCCTGTCCTTCTGACCTTTCTCAAGCTGCATCTGCCAAAATCGTGGCCTCTCCTTCTCTTCGAGGTCTTTGAAGGCCTCAAAGAGGCTGTACTCGGCCTTGCGGATTATGTGATAACGCCAGTAGTTGATTTGGCGCAGCACCAGCTCCATATCGACGTTGAGATTGTAGGCGCCGCATAGCCAGGGCGTGACGGAGAAGGCTGCTTGCTGAGTTTCAGGGTAGCGATACGCATCGTCACCGAACTCAACGCTGAGGAGACACGGGGCAAACATCACCTGGATTACCTGTAGGAGTGGTTCTGTAGGCCGTGGAAAATTGTCGCGGCGAGAGCCTGGTGTGCTTTTGTGCCTGGGGTTAAAGATGGCGTCGAGTATTGCATGGCTCTGCGCAAAACGCTTTAGGAAGGTGATGTTCTTCGAAGCCTTGCTTGGAATAGCTGCGCCGCAGTTGTACTGTGTGTACGATTCTGTGTTGTGGTTAGCATCACGTGCGGTGGTTTGGGAAATAGCGATTGACTGACCGATGGCCATGTCTCTTAACATCTCCAGGCACACCATCTCCTGGGAACTGTGACCAAAGCGGAAGGTGGCGCCGTTGGTGAACAGCCTTTTGCGCGCTTGGTAAAGCCTCTTGTACTCGACGTTGCTCATAGGTGTGTGTGGTTGGTCGAAGCTCTCAAGGAAACGATCGCGCCAGAAGGAGCCATTATGACCTTCGATGTTGTGGTGGACATGTCTGCATGTGGCACGGAAGTTCTTGACGTCTTGATCGGACTCGAGGAAGCTGCCGATCAGCTCGACGACCTGTTCCACGAGACAAGGTCAGCTCTGTCGGTTGGCAGACCCACTGTAGAGATTGCATTGCATCAGGAAGCCATACCTCAACAGGACATTTGTCGAGCGCCGCTTGCTCGTTCCGAGCGAGACCTGCGGGTGCAGCGTGAATGATGGCAGCAGGTGGCTCGATGTCCTGGGGCATTCCACTGGGTCTGAGACGCTTCTGCGAAGCGACCACAGAAGTGCTCGTAGTGCCCTTGTCGATGCGGTAGTAAGAAGGTAGAGTGGTCTGCATCGTGAGCGGGTATGCAAAGGTTGTGCCGGAAGATTAGGGATGAGGGCGCTGAGCCCAATAGCTCTTGGAGCCGGGTGACAGTCTCAGTCAATGCCGGGTGTGATGTTGATGGCCTAGAAGCTGCTGCTGCTGCTGCTGCTGCTCAAGCAGGTCGGGGCGGGGACGTTAGGAAGTAGAGTAGTGGAGGAGGGATTTTGATATTCTGCTCTGGTGTTGATCTGGAGGCGGCAAGTGGTGGAGGTAGGCGAGATCGAAGAAGTATGCTGTTCGAGACTGGTCTGCTATCGTCGAGGTGAGGAAGGCTGTGTGGACAATAGGAAGGTTCAGGATTGCGCGGGAGCTTGCGCACATGTGATGGACCCACTTCACCCGAAGCTCACATCCGCGCACAGTGAAGATGCTCCCGCCTTATGACATTGGTTTTCGAGGGTTGCATCCCAATGGCCGGGGATATTTAGGACTGCGGACGACGAGGATCGATGCTACGGACCACAACGGGCGCTGTCGATGTGGAAGGCGTACTCGAGGCTCAAGGTTGGGTTTGCACGACGGTGTACTGCTTGCTACCTTCAGGACTTCATTCACAGCTCAGCAACTCATATGCAAGTGTTCGTCAGGTTTCGGCCAGTTGTTCATCGTCCCGAAACGCGGCCGAGATGGTCTCTAGACACGTGAGAGAAGGAGACGCTGTTCCCATGATCGCCGGTAATCATTCTATTGCTGTTCAGAAAGTCTGAATCTCGTCTACTGGTCGTTAGTGCTTTCGCTGGAACACGCCTCATCCAGTCGTCCATTCCTACATTACTGGCTGCCACCAGCGTTGCCACCAGCACCGCGGCCAGCACCACCCATGAAAGATGATGCACTGTGATTGAAGGTCAGTCGTACGCTCTCTGCGAAGTTGAAGAAAAGGGAAAGAGAACACTCACAGGTCTCGGAGAGCTGGGTCGTTCATCATCTGGCTAATGTCCGGCATGCCACCGCCAGAGCCACCACCGCCACCTGCACCAAACTGGCCGGCCATTTCTCTCAACCGTGGGTTATTCATAAGGTTGTTCATCATGTCGGGGTTGGACATGAGGTTTTGTGCCATTTGTCGCATCATCGGATTCTGCATCAAGCTTCCCAGATCTGGCATGCCACCTCCGCCACCACCGCCGCCACCACCGAGCATTGATGCCAGTCCACCAAGTCCACCAAGATCTGGCATACCTCCTGCGCCACGAGACGCTTCTACCGGCTCGTCATCAATTTCTTGCGCCGCCGCATCGCCTTCCTCTTCTGCAACCTTGCGCTTGGCAGTCTCGTAGCCCTTCTTCATGGGTTCGCTGCCACCGTTGCCCTCTGCATCGATACCCTGCTTGTAGGCCTCCATTGCTCCCTTCGCGTCACCTAGTGCAAATTTGGCCAGTCCTAGTCTTGACCAAGCCTTTGTGTACTTTGGGTCGGTGGCGGTGGCAAGTTCGGCGTCATTCTTGGCAAACTCGTGTTGATTCAGGGCACTGTACGCTGCAGCACGGTTGGACAGGTAGATTGGGTTCAGAGGGCAGATCTCGAGGGCCTTGGTGTAGTTGTCCACCGCAGCCTGGTAGTCCTTCTTTTGCATAGCAGCATTGCCCACGCCCTTCAGCTTCTCGCTCTCTTCAGTCGGCGCACCGCTGGTTGAAGCGCCAGCGTCCTTGGACGCGCTGGCTGCTGCACCTGCCGTCGCACCTCCTGCGGCCGCTGCTGGAACACCTTTGCCCTTCAGCTTCTCGTAGACGCCGTATATGCTGAGCAGGTTCTGGCCTCCTACTGCGTCCTTGATGGCAGTCTGATCGGTGGGGTCGACGTGGAAGCACTCTCCAATGCAGTTGGTCGCGATCTCGACCGAATCTGCGTCCTCCGGCTGTAATGTGCCGTCCTTGAGCGAGCTCTGCAGGAAGTCAACAATGGCCAGTGCCAGGCGCTTTCGCGAATCGGTAGCCTGTGGACGTGTTATTGCACGGTCAAGGAGATGTGGCATCGTTTTTACAAACCATGATGGCGGATCTTGACGCGGTCAGATGATGTGGCTCAGTATGAGCAGATGTAGTCGTTGACGAGTACCAGGCTTGTCCGGTCGAGGTTCGTATGCTCAAACGACGATTACTATCGCAACATTTTAAATCTCGATGTCCTTGTGACAAAGCTTCGAGCGCAGCGCATCACCACGCCCGCTTCTCGGCCGCGTGTCCGCCCTCGAAAGATGCCCCACGGCGGGGGCAAGACCGTCAGAACGCTACCATCTTCGCCTAGATATGTAACACCAAACACAACATCACAGGCACAATGTTCAAGAAAGAGTCAGTACGTGCCGATACCCTTGCTTACCCTCTCATCCAACTCACGCCTCGCCCTTCCCAGCTTCACCGCCGGCGCCAAGTCCAAAGTCAAGTCCTCCGCCCAGCGCGCCATTCGCGCCAAAGTCATCGAGACCTACCCACGCATTGAACCCTACATCGACGATATCCTGCCCAAGAAGGAACAAGTCGATCTTGTGAAGCTCCCAGATCGCGTCTCGCTGTACAGCATCAATGGCCAACCACTCTTCTGGCAGCACATGGACGATGCCATCATCCCACACCTGAAAGTCATTCACAAGTACCCATGGTGCTTCACCAGAGTGCGGATAGATCGTGGCGGTATCAGATTCGTGCTCAGCGGCGCTACTCTCATGACGCCGGGTTTGACATCGCCGGGAGGGAGATTGCCGGGCGCGAAAGAATCGGAAGAGTGGGCGAACGATGGCAAGGAGATCGAGGAGGGAGAGGTTGTTGTGGTGGACGCGGAGGGCAAGGAGAACGCGTGCATGGTCGGTGTGCTGAAGATGGGAACTGCTGAGATGAAGGAGAAGAAGAAGGGCCCAGCTATCGAGAATGGTCACTACGTCGGTGATGGGCTGTGGAAGCTGGACTTGTATTGAATAGTGTGGTAGGGGATACTTTGAATCATCTGAGAGCCTCAAGGTCTCAACATTCACTGTCCGAAGGACTGGGCTATATACCCTATCGTATGTCACTTACTATTGTAGTGCCTATCCGGACATCGTTCTTTGAATGACAGGTCTACCTTAGCAGTGGCGCAGGCACCTTTGTTCAATAACTTGAATTGAAGATACCCTCGAAGAACCGCGGAATTGGCGTCTGACGTGGCCCTCCCAGGGTTAGCACCCTAGACTGATAAAACAGGACGAGCTTCTTTGCGGACAGAGACGACCCCATTGAGTCCTTGGTACTCCAAAAAGCCGCCGGGGCCAGCATGTCTTGCTACAAGGAGTGCTAGCGATCAGCCTAACCTCACACCAAGATATCTCGACTCCAAATGCCGCGTCTCAGGATCATGCGGAGTCCATTCTCCTCCTCGTCGATAGCACATCCTGATTCATAGTACATTTGGAGGATCCAAGATTGACTTGATCTGCTCATCCATGCCTTGCTGTTTTTACAACATGTAGAATCTTCCTCGGCTCATCAAAGATCTTCCCCTGTCTCGATGTGTAGCCCGCCGTCGGTGGATTGTAGTACCGCCCTCGGCCTGGCCAGTTGGTAAAGCACAAGCTCCGCAGCTGGACCATCGATGGGACCAGGGCCATCAGCAAAACTTCACCCATACGGAATTGGATATCAAGCGTCGCCCCTCGCTTCTAGGGCACTTCCATGCTCTTGATGTAACGTATCAGCAGCTCTTTGTTCCCAACAAGGCTCGACACCGCTCCCGGTGCTGGTCCGGCAACTTGAACTCAAGCAAAATCTCCAATTCCTCACCTTCACTGCAGTAATGCCTTCCTTCTTGAGAACCTGCTCGAACCTGAGTCGATTGATCAAAGTGACCACGTGCCGAAGATCAAAGTCCTCGACGTCGAGAGCAATGTCTGGTATGTTAGCGAATTCTGCCCGTATCTATTTGCTGACCATACACAGTCAGGAGTAGCCAAAGGTGAGGCGACCGCGACGTCTGAGGCCAGCGGACTTTGCCTCGACGGCGCATTCGTAGATTTGGGTGCGTGTCTCGGCTGCTGAGTTGAAAAAAGGTTCCTCGTCTTCCCGTTGCTTGATGTGATTGTGGGATAGGATTGGCGTCGTCTTGACGTTGGCCGTCCATAACTGGTACTGGTGGTCAGGAGGTGCAGAGGTGCAGAGGGTTGGACAAGATAGTATGACACCAATGCTGAAATCTTCTTGAGTGCTCTATTTGTGCACTGGGATATTTCGCACCAGACCGACGCGTCGCTGTACGCTGCAATGACGGATTCACCGGCCGTGGGTGTGACTAATGCAGAGCAGACTGCTGGTCTACTCGTCGACTCCGAGGCCTTCATCCTCGTCCGGGTCCCCATATGACACCACGTCATGTGTGCATTCGCGCTCATCTAGAACCGTAGTCTTGAACGCGGGAAACCCGGTGACTTTCACATGCGCCAGGTTGGCCACGTCGCGGTCCATCTCTCGCTTCGCTTGCGACTTCATAGGCTTTGACTGTCTAGGCTTGGACTTTTTATGGTTCGGATAAGCATCGCCAGCGCTCGTCGCTTGAGTAGCGCGTGGAATCCAAAGATGCGCTGTGCTGGCAGCAGCGTCAGCACTTGTCTGTGGTGACCCCTCCTGACCATCTCAATCGCCTGGACACTGCGCTTCTCTCGTGGCCTTGAGATACCCATCAAAAGGCCCTACGATGCGTTGCAAGTCTCTGTACTTCCCTAGGACCGTCACCACCTCTTGCAGTAGAGCTCGACGTTGCCAGTCAACAATGTCGTTAGACTCGCCCCATGCAAAGCCAGCTTCTGCATCCTCACCATCGAAAAGTTGACCCGTTAGTCCCTGGAGAAGCTCCTTGACTTTTCCATGCAAGCCTTCCGCGCCAATGCGTTTTGCATACATGATGAGGTAAAATCGGAACTCGTCTTTAGCAGCTAATGCTTGTGAGGCAGCCATGCGATTCTCAAGATGTGCAATTGACACTGCTGACTCAAAGCCTTCGAAGCCCTCCGCAGATAGCAGTTGCTTGACGAGCCGCTGCAGGAAATATGCACGTCCTTTCATCAAAGCATGTGCAGTAGTGTTTCGCTCCAGCAGCGGTATGATGCCGGCAGAAATATTTTCAGGATTGATCTCATCCAGCAGAGACGACTGCTGGCCAATGCCATTGGATTTCGTGGAGTTGGCGACAGCGGTGACGGAACTATCGGCGGTGTTCCAGTACTGCGAGCCAACAGACCACCACGACTCACTCAAGCGTTGCCAAGTGTACATGTTTGGATTATAGGCAAAGCCATCGCCGTTGCTCATACCAACAATGATGCGTCCCCGAGAGTTCATGCGCGCGAACATCAGACTAGGGCCTGCCGTGAGATGTCCTTGCTGCGCTTGTGCAGCCATGTCTAGTACTGGAGCCAAGTGCACAGGAGGATGGGGCGCAGCCATGGTTTTCAGGTCCCACACATGACACTGGCCAACTGCGGTGATGGCCATGAGCCACCAGCCTTTGCAGTCAAGTATGACGGGCTGTGCATCCAGAACGATAGCACTCATAAGCCTGCGGCCGGCCGGTGTCCAGGCATGGATCGATCCGTCTTCGCAACCTGCGACCCAGAAGTTTCGGCCGCCTGTGACCAGTAAGACTGCACGGGGCAAAAAGTCTTGCCAGAGTATTTGGCCCTGCTTTGTGAGCGTAATCCGCGTGGGGTCCTTGTCTTGAGCGCGCCCGGTACGAGAAGGCCCTGAGGCATTTCGCACCTCGAACATGACCCGTGACTCGCTATCCTGGCTGTCTATTACCATAACATCGCTAGACTTCCCAGAAGATCTGCCATTCTCTAGCGGTCGCTGTATAATGGTCCTGACCGTCGGTACAGCAAGGCGAGTCTGGCTTGTTGTCAAGCTCGGATTCACGAGCGCCGGCCGCAGAGCATCGGGTACATCGACCGGCCGAGCAGTTGCTGTTGCAGAGCTAGCCGGTACAAGTCCGTCCTCCGTATTATGGACTATGGGTGAGGCGCCGGCCTGCTGTATTGCCTGAGCTCGCTTCTCGCCGCCTCTGCAGTCACCGTCTGTATCCGCGATTTCTGCATACTTTCGTTTATTGCCGAAAAGCAAGCTGGAGAGACCACCTTTCGGGAGTCCATCGTATGGCTTGCTCAGATCGAGAACTTTAGCTGGCTCATCAAATCTGCTACCGCCTTGTCGTACTGCAGCCTGTAATTGCGGTTTCGGCAAATTTGCTTCGCCTTGGTGGGAAGTCGAGAGCAGCAGTGGTGCCACTCGCTTCTTGCCATCTTTTGTAATGGTCACTCGCTGCTTCAGTTTATCCACTCTCTCGACTTGGAGGTCTCTGGGCGCTGCTGTCACCGGGACGGGCTCAGGATCAACACCATTCGTCATGTGGGCGTCGGCAGCGGCTTTCGCAGAGACATCGCCATTGACCAGTGCGTCTACTGGAGCACGTCCATCTCCCATCAGTTCGCCCATACGTCCCTCGACTACCTTCAGCTCATCTGCTTTGCTTCCCTCTTCTAGTCGCAGGGCATCCGCACTTTCGACTAGACCCACCTTGCGTCCAGCCCCATATTTCGCAAGCGCTTTATCATACTCGTTGTTAGGTGCAGGATACCCAAGCTCGCCTTTTTCAAAGACTATCGCTGCAATAGTGCCGTCCAATGAGGTGAGGAACAACGTCTCGCCGTCGGGGCCCCAGGCCAGATCGCTGATGGCCTTGGCGCTGAGCTCGCTGGTAGTGACAAAAGGCCTCGGAAAACTGGTATTCCACACACTGAGTGTCTTGTCCTGCCCGGCACAAGCCACGACAGTCACTGCGCCGGGCGACACATAGTTCTTGGGATCTTGCACGGGAGGCGGAGGCTCCCTACAAAAAAGACGAGGCGAGAAAGCGCAAACCTCAACTGGTCCTTCGTGGCCGATCAGATTGATCTCGCTATCCCAGCTACCTCGGTTGACGATGGCAACAGAGCTGACTGGTCCATTGACAGCGTTAGCAGCTGCGATATGGGCACCCTCTGGACTCCACGAGCATCTCCTGAAGTAAGTCGTTAACGGCGAAGTGCTGAACGGGGCTGTGACTGTGGTCTCTAGGGTGAAGTTGCTCGTTTGATCGTAAGCTGTGGCATTTGGAGGTGGCGAGGTGAAGCGATAGATTTTGATGCTCCTATCGTCGGAAGCCGTGGCAAAGTACTTGTTGGCAGGGTCAAACGTGATGCCCTTAACATGCGACTGGTGCTGCGCTAGCGTCTTCAACTTCTCGAATGTGCTCCCCGACCACACGACCACCTTGCTGTCCAGCCCGACCGACACGAGGATGGAGCTATCGCAGCTCCAGCCGAGATCTTGCACGTCGTTGTCGTGCCCAATCAGCCTCCTGAAGATCCTCCAGTTCTCGACTGGCGGAGTCTCATTGCTGCCGAACGTTGCATGCGACGGGGGGCCAGGATCGAGTGTGTAGACGCATACAATCTTGTCGTCGGCACCGGAGGCCAGGTACTTCCCGTTCGGACTGAAGCGCACCGAATGAACGGTGCCGGAGTGGTAGGACAGCGACGCGAGCTGCTTGGGCCTGGTGTAGGAGGGATTGCACGCGTTCAGGATGGCGTCGGTTGACCAGATGCGCACATGGCCGTCTCCTGCGGCCGTCGCCAGTCGCGTGCCGTCGGGCGAGACGTGGCAGCTGTAGACTTCGTGGTCCTTCTTCTCGCCGCCGTGTATCAGCCAGCTCGGCTTGGTGAAGCGCATCGTGGGCAGCCGGGCTAGAGCAGCTACATGTGCCTCCTCATGATCCGATGATGGTTGAGCGGGGAGTGTTGATGTCGCGTGGCATTGTCCGGTGGCAATGAAGTGCTGTAGTGGCAGTGGCCCAGTGCTAGTTGATTACAAGAGGCTGTCGACCCGCCGGTGGCAGTGGTGTGAACACGCGACGCGCTCGGGTGCTCAGTATTGTTTACTGGGGGCTTAACTAAGCTTCCCATTCGGCTACTACTTCCGTACGGAGGACGAGGTACCTCCCGGACAGGCAACTTCGGAGAGCTTCAGTCACATCTTGACGAACACATCCTCAACCTCACGACATGTCCGAATACTGGAAATCGACACCGTCTTACTGGTGCAAGTTCTGCAGCCAATACGTGCGCGATACGAGCATCGAGCGGAAGAACCACGAGGCAAGCGCGAAGCACCAGAACAACATCCAGCGCAGCCTACGCGAATTGCACAAGAACAAGGAGCACGAGACGCGCGAGAAGCAGAGGGCACAGGACGAAGTCGCCAGGCTCAACAGCATGTTCGGAGCCAAGGCAGGCGATGCGAAGAACACGCCAACGGTGACGGCCAATGCAGCATCAGCGGCTAAAGTGCCTCGAACGACCGCACCAGCGATGAGCTCTGCCGCGCAAAGGAAAGCACACGCCGAACAGCTTGCTGCCCTCGGTGTAGAGCTACCAGATGGGTTGAAGCAGGAAGTTACAGGAGTCGGCAACTACCAGGTGGTCAACGCGAGACTAATCGAGCCGGCAGAAGGTCGCTCGGTAAGCATCAATCGCCCAATGGCAGAGATCATCGCAGAGGCGAAGAGAGAAGAGCAGGGCGACATAAATGAGACAATATCCAAAATCAAGGCCGAAGACAGTGTTCAGACGCTGGCAAAAGGCATACATAAGCGCAAAGCCGACAACGAGGACACTGACATCCGAGATGAGGAAGCTGCACCAAGGAGAAAGGCATGGGGGAATAACCTGAAGAAGTATCCTGGCAGTAGTGCTGGAGATCATGACGCTGGCGACCTCGACGCTCTCTTGAGCGGTGTGAAAAGCAAGCTCGAGAGCTCAAAAGGTCCCAGTAAGGAGAAGACTGACGAAGGTGTGAAGAAGGAAGATAGCGATGATGTTGCGAAGTCGCTGCAAACCATTCCAGATGTTGAAGCAACGGGAGGAGCACCTCTCCAGCAGTCTTCAGGAGCATCACCGCCGGCTGTTGTGTTCAAGAAGAGGAAGAGCAAGAAGTGATCTAATCCGGACGGTGCAGCAGTTAATGCGGTGAACGCCGCACACAGCTCGAGTCTGCTCGCGAGATCACGTCTACGGACACCGCTGATATCATCATGTTACCCCTCTGGCGGTACAAGTATTGGACATGGAGTCAGCGCGACTACGAGGTACGATATCTGCATGGTCGCTCCACGCCCCTCTATTGGAACGTCTTTCAACTGATTTCGAACATGCCTGCTGATGTGCGTGTAGCATCGTCGCACAAGTGGTGTTCAATATGTCGACTGTGGTAATACGTTGCATACAGCGGCCACGTGAGATCTGGCGACATCTGCGTCCCCGCACGCTCTGCCCTAACTGACGGGAAGAAGCTTGCAATCGTGTCTAAGGCCATGAACAGAGCTTCTTGCAAGCAAAACCTCCGTCCCGAGATTTGACAGCTCATCATTGGTGAGTGAACAACACAGATGGCTTCGCGGGGCTTCGAACGAAGCGGCGTGGCGCGTGGCGTACGGCGATGCCGTCCGGACTCATGTCGTGCTTGTCCTCGACCAAACGCATCTACTCAGTTGCGCCGTGTACTGGGCAGGCCTGCACCAGGTCCTTGGCTATCGGTTTCATGCAAGATGTATCACGCTGCAACCACTGTCGAACCTGGAATGCGGACGCGCGCAGAGGCCGCGCAGCTTTGGTGATTCACATCATGGAGTCGCTACGATTTTGACCCGCGTCATGCATGCGCTGATCTAGCACCATTGTATGCTTCTGCAGCGGGTTCCAATACGGGATCAAACATGAACCTCCTCCGAGCACTGGAGCGCTGCCCACATCAAGCCAGAAGGTGAAGGTGTGCACGTGGTTCCCCACTGGCCATGCATGCAATGCCATGCATCGAGGCCGACAAAACATGTCTGGCACGAGCCATCATGGGTAAGGGGAATTGAATGCTGTTTTCTCTCTCGCTCCTGTGTGCTTTTGCAGTATTCGTTCCATTTCACCTGCGATGACGCACAGCACCAACGCCGCATGCAGGGTTTGGATTTCCTGCTGACCTGCAAGACCTGCCCGCTGTGCCTGGGACTCACCCGAACATGCCTTCTGCGCCATGGAAAGGCGGTGCGACCACAATAATAGCATTGCAGATAGTCCTGCACTGCCACAGACCACGAAAAGCAGCATGAATCTGGGGCAAGGCAAAGGCCGTCTGCCTCGACAGGTTAGATGTCGACAGCTTCCGCAAATTGAAACGCCTGCCTTCCGACACGTGCTTGCGATTCCTGGGCCACGCATGGGCGTGTATGAAAGCGGCAACCACCTAATCAACAATACTGGAGTGTGGACTGACGTGATGCAGCAGGACTAGAGGAGAACGCCTCGACAGCTATAGTACCACTATAATGGGTGAATGGACCCTTTGGCGTCGCAATTTCGGCCCCAGCTTCGGGCAACGTTCTCACATGGCCGTTGCCTGCGGGAGGGCGGCCTCGACGCCCCTTGACGGCCCGCACAATACAGGCATTGCAAGCAGCTCCTGCCACTGAGATGAAAGCAGCCACGGCAAAGGACGATGCAGATTGACTCCACGATGCTGCGTGCCGCGCATTGCCTAAGGTCGTCTCCAGAGGCGCCTCTGTCACCATTTAGTCTCGAACAGGACATGGCGCCAACGCCCGCGCGGGACCTGATGGCGGATAATCAGCCGTTATGGGCGCTCATTCGCACAATCCTCTCACCGGTCTGCAGGTCGTGCGTTACAACCGAGAGCCCAAGCTCACACACTTCAGAGACTTGAGGCTCTGCCAACTGCTCTGTGCACTGAGCAGAGCAAATCGTGCATAAAGGTGTCGGTCCAGGGAGGTTGTGGTGCACGAATACATCGACTGCACCGCAGGGCACTCTCGAGATCTTATTCTCGATCTTGTCCATACTTGCCGTAGTCTAGCCCGCCCTTCCACGCTCGCAACCTACACATCTGCACATCGCCATCACAGCATTGCTGCGGCCTCTTACTCGGTATCGATAGATTCTGGTTCTACTCAGTTGGGCCTCCTGCCGTATAACTTCCCCGCTCGACCCTAGCAACGACACACAATACGAGGACCACATATCGGCAAGCCTACTCATTCATGTGCACCAGCAGCCGTAGTTTATCGACTGTCTTGATCGAATTACCCATCTGGACTCGTTGCATGGTACACTTGACCGGCATCGTCGCTTGCGTTCACAATGGAGCCTTACCGCATCAACACCCTCCAGAGCTGGCCTTTGGAGATCGACGACGACACTGAGGGGTTCGAACACCGCAGATCCCCTGCCGTCTACAGTTGTGTTGCGGGACGAGGAAGCCTCTCCGCTGAATCCTTGCCACGGTACATAGATGAATCGGAGCGCGTGCTTACATCGCCGACAGACCAGATCGACTGTCCAACGCCGCTATCATTCTACTCCTATTGTGCCGCGACTTCGGTTTGCGGGCACCCGGACCTTTCATTGCAGGTTGTTCGCCGGCATCCTTCGCCTGCGAGCAGTACCCTGGGGTCATCCTTAACCAGCGGTGCTCGCAGCGAATGCAGAGAGTCACCATGGACTTCACCTCAGCTTGCTGTCGTCTCGCACTCCGCTCATGGTGGCTACACATTCTACGAAGATTACGGACACCACGCTATTGGTGACTGCGTCGCGCTGCACGACGTGCAAAGATGCGCTGACGACGAACAATTTGCGGCACCTGCCCTCGAGGAGACACAAACGCCGTATATATCATATGGGTTTGTTGCCCAAGAAGGATACCATCCAATGCCGGCAACAGAAGACGATGCTTCCCAGACATCACGCAGCGCATCGTGCTCTGAGTATCGTCCAACGGAGGAACCTCGACGACGCAGCTCACAGCTACCTGACTTGCGACGTCGTCGGATTCACACCTCCAGGCCGATATCATCGTCTACATCACGCGTGAACAAGCGACCGCAGATTGGCCAGCGCGCGTCGTCGTCCCATCATGGCACCAAGATCGGGACCGTCGGCCAACGAGGCATCACTACTGCAAGCCCCAGAGCATTCCCCTGTCCACTGGCCGTTTACGGCTGCTTGTCTTCATTCGGGTCAAAGAATGAATGGAAACGCCACGTCAGCACGCAACACATGCGCCTTGGATTCTGGCGTTGTGACCAGTGCACTGAAGCGAACAGCGAGCGAAAACCAAACGACTTCAATCGCAAAGACCTCTTCATACAGCATGTCAGAAGAATGCATACTGCAGACATATCCCGAGCATCCACGAGCAAGAGATCGCTAGCAAAGAGTCGCAAGGACAATGAAGATGATCACATCATGGACTTGACAGCGAAGAGGTGTTACCACCATCTCCGGTCGAGCCCAGAGCAGAGTGGATGCCTTTTCTGCGAACGCAGGTTTCACGGATCGGGTAGTTGGAACGAGAGAATGGAGCACATTGGCAGGCATATGGAGTCTGAGAGGAAGAGTAAATCTCCTCCTACAAATCCGTGGGAGTGGAACAGAGATGACATGGCGCACGAATGGATGCTCGAGGAGGGTATCGTGGTGTCTCGGGGCGCGCAGTGGTTGATCACCTGAGAGAACCTACAAGCTGAAATTGCTTCCACCGCCCTTGCTGTTCGCGAAGTGCAGACCGACAGGCTTGACATCAGAGCGTCAGGATATCCATAATTTCTCGATATAGCGGTATAGATTTCCCTTTCAAATTCACCTCCTAAGTCCCAAGAGTATCACGAGCTGCATGCCAGGATGCCTGACACGTGTAGCATTCTTGAGCGTCTGGACTGGAAGCATGGCGGCTATTCGTTCCAAAGCAACACCGCATGCACTAGGCACGGAAGCACTGCATAGCTAGAGGAGGTACTTTTTAGCGTGGTCCTTCGTGCCCGGTCTCAAGGGAAAAGAGGCGCCTTCCGGACGCCATCAAGCTAGGCGGGCATGGCTGCATGGCCCTATGTCCGTGTGGCTGATGGACCTTTGGACAAATTCGATTAGAGCATCGACTAATTCGATTAGCTAAGCGCCATGCATAAGCGCGATTCCGTCGTCGCCCCAAAGTGCGGAGATCTTGGAGCCATCGATCCAGGTCTTGGACCTCACTCGGATCGAGATGAATTGACGGACACACGAAGAAACGCCCCATGAGTTTGCTGTGTGAGCTCCAGTGAGGTGACTCAAGCTTCCTCAACCCTTCGTTTGCTTCCATGATGTGGTCTCTCATGTGACCGAGACACTGGCCCTCTTCAAAACTCAGATCACCACTACCGTGGGAAGTACCTGGAATGGTCGCGCTCACGCCTTGCTCCGCTGTGACATCGCGTATAAATAGCCATCTACAGCAACCGACTGATCAGCTACTGCTTCATGATCCATGAAGATAAGCTCAGGACCTTACCCAACACCAATCATCCGGTCCTCAGTCTCTTTGTGCCAAACTTCAGTCCCCTGCATGAAGAGATGATGCCCGTGAGGGCACCTAACGTAGAAGTCCGGCTTGGTCTCAACACCACCATACTTCAGCGTCTCCTCCCAAATCAAAGTTTCCGTCGCGACATGGGTCCATACTGTCCACTTGGAGATAGGCAGGCGGCTGCTTCGACAACGGCGCTTCTGACTCGACGACTAATCGTCATGGGGTCTTTACGTCCCGACCGGTATGCCCATGCAAATCGGCACGCGCTGGCGGTGGAAGGGTAGGCGCAACTCTGTTCTGCTCATAAGGTTGGAAATACGGCTTGGACTCGGCAGGAACAGTGCACTTGTCCATTGTGAACGGGCATGCAAAGATGCTGTCCAGTGATCGGCTGCGTCAGTAGGCTCTCAACGGCGTGAGCCGCTATCGCTGCTGCGCATATAGCGCGAGCGGAGACACCACTGACAACATATCCCTGCCTCAGTTCTGCGCCAAGTGACGTCTTCGGCCGGTGAATGCATCTCGGATGACTGCCTGCGTGTCTCGAGCAGCACACTGCTGATGTTGTGGAGGTAGTCTAAGTCGTTTGGGAAGACTCAGTGCGAGACGCAATACTTGGAACAAAGGCAAAAGCGAGGACGGCTTGTGCTCACCAGCTCGGCGCTCTTATATAAGGCCCAGTGATTCAAACGTAAAGAGTGAAACACTGATCCTACAACGTGCCATCGAAGCCGACGAAGTTACCTTCAATTGTTCTTGCGAGCCGAGTCCACCAGTCACTTGTCAGACAGAAATATCTGCAGCTGTCAACGTGCCGCCATCACAACGGAATATGCCACTAGGGACGGCGGGATCGGACTGGTGCATGGTTGGCTGGGAAACATCCCCGGTGGGTACATAAGGCGCCACTGGGTCCTATTGATGCACGATCATGGCAGCACCAAGTGAATCATTGTGCTGCGAAAGAGCCGACGATGGTGGTAAGTGAAGTGAGCTCTGAAACACTTCGGCACGACATTACCTACTGCGACTAGGCTCTTTCGCAGGCATCTGAATGACCACTTTGCCCTGAGAATCGAGCCACTGAAGCCCCAATTTGCGCACTTTGCTATTGCTGCTGACGTAGAGCAGCAGATAAATGTGCTTTACCACTTCGCCCCAGCAATAAACTCTGACGGTGCCGTAGCGTGGATCAGATCCTGAGTTGATCCATCTGTTTGACGTGCCGTCAGATGCTTCAGTGCTCTCGGCTTTGTCTTGCAGCCTACTATCTGGCTCGCGAGTGCACCACACGCCCCAGCCAGCGTTACCGCCACCTATGAGGCGCTCCAAGGTCCGCCAGAATGCTGCAAGTTGCGCTACGGGCCAATTTGGTATGTTCATACGCCAATGGCCACGCTCTAGGTCGTCGATAGCTCGAGGCTCAAATGTTGGTTTGAAGCATTTGGCTACTTCGCCGTCGACCAGGCGCTGCAATGTTGGCGTGATGTGCGTACCGAAATGTCGCCCTGCTACAACGTTGGGTGGTTGAATCACTAGAGACAGAGACTGCAGATCAACGAGCTGTTGGCCGTCGACAGTTGGCGGCTTGAACTTTGTCTTGGTGACTGGCTTCGAGCCATGAGCCGCTCCAGGGGTCTTGGTATCTTTCGGTTGCTTAGGCGTCTTCGCTGGCTCACTTGCGTAGAAGATCTCATGCTGCGACGCTGCGTGCCGTCGCACACTCTGGCGGGGGCTGAGAGACTGTGGGCCGGGAACGCTGGCGGATCTTTGGGACGTTCGCGACCTGCGTTTGAGACTTTCCAGAACCTCATCGCTGATGGAGTAGGAAGTTGGTAGCTCTGAAGAATCTTCATTCGCGCTCGCTGTTCTCTGTGCATGTATACCGCCTTCTGAAGAGGTACCGCGCACGACGGGACTGACAGGAGCAAGGACATTCTGAGCCGCGGTCTGTGCAGTTGCCTGAGGCTGCTGATCTACCTTCGAAACATACTCATCGAGTCGTCGCCGCTTGCTTGAGCGAACGAGCGCTGGAGAAATGAGGTATGAAGACTGACTCGACCGGGCATTGCGAGGCCATGAGTGGCTGCGAGCCGACCTTAAAGCTACGGATTGAGCAACCGGACGGGTAGCACTACGACCGGGAGTGACCACCAAGAGGGCCGTAGTCTTTCCCTGTGGGGTGGGCTTGCAAGATTTGGCGAACGCGTAGTCAATCGCATGGGTCGTGGCTTCTATGGCTGCTTCCTCTGATGTAATCTCAGTCGGGGTCTTGTGAAAGAATACACGTGCCGAATTCTGTAGCTGACTTTCAAGAGCTGTGTAGGCCAACTGCGAATCCTCGGCAAGGACTGTGATGTCTGGCGCTGTGGGGGTAAAAGCTGGCTGCTTGCCAGCACGCATGCGGCTATGTGGGCGATTCAAGCGTTGCGGTTGATGATTAGGATGTCTTCGAAACGCGCTGTCCGAGTCGAGACTTGCATATGCCTCAGCTTGGACGATGAAAAGTTCATCGTCGCTCCTTGTGCTCCTCGCGCCGGCGTGAACCAAGAGGCGCGTTTTGAACATGGCTTGTGAGGGCGTGCATGAAGTCCATGGCGACGATGGCAGAATCGTCCCAGGTACAGGTCGACGTGTCTCTCGATGGATGGGCGTGGCGTTCTCAGATCTCGCAGGCCGTAGGACGTTGATGTATGGACGTGAATGAATGATGAAGGAGCGCGGATCCCTGGAACTGGACACGCGCGAACAAGGGCTCGGCAAAGTGGTTCCGATTCGACAGCTCCGCATCGGCACGTGAGCGGAGATACCGGTGCGCGAATAACATAGATAGGGCCGCGGGACAAAGTCTCGACCGCCCTAAGAGATTGTAAGCAAATCCGCACTAGATCTGGCATACTGGTACGAGGCTATGAGGGCTCATGCCCATGTATATCTGTATCATCCATCGTCAAGAGCGTCGCGGGGAGCGACCTGAAGTGGCGCGCTGCTGTCTCCCACCATCGATGCTTTATAGGCCAGGGAGCTGCGCTGTGGCACATACGAGCAAGAGCGTATGCTTTGATAACGATACGAAGCGCCCGGGGCAGATGTTTTTTCGACACTCGTCCCAAGCTCGGAATCGCAGAATAACAACCTGAATAATGCCGCCTTGTATACGAAAGTACCCGCCGAGCGCCGGAGTATATACTGTATCGGAAGAGCCTACGCTGTTGATGAATTGCACGGTCCTTCCAACTCGAGCACCAACTCATGGAGGACCCAAGGGCTTGAATGAGCCCGGGTGGCTCTGCCTAAAAGGGCATGGTGCTAGGGGCCTGTATGCAGCCCCACCATCTGAGCATGACAAGAGATGCTGAATTGTCGGGCATTCGGCCTCTCTGATGGTACCTGCTGTCTGCTCCTTTCGCGCACGCTCAAGACGCCTCCCAGTATAGTGTCCCCTCAACGTGCGCTGAGCATTCTTGACGGCACAGACCAGTCACCTGAAATCGCATTTGCGGACAGGCGGCTTTCTCTCTTGGCCGTCTACCAAATCGATACTCTACACTCCGACGGTAGCACCTGCCGCACCTTGAAATATCAGTAGAGCAAAGGTCTTGATCTCCTCGGGCTCAGGGTAGGATCTGTCTGTCATCGAGAGCCTTAGTGTTGTAATAGATCGAGGTTCAGTGATCGAGCTCTCACGCGTTTAAACAGAGTCTAGAGGTAGAAGCTTGATGAATTTATGCTTGTCCTGATCGCACCGGAAGGAAAGAGGCGTTCGTTCGTCCTTGCATCGTCTCGAAATCTTGGCATCTGGCTCGACCGCAGTACACGGCTCCGGCCTCGTCAGACGATCGCGTAGCCCGTCAATAAGCGCTCGTATGAACGACTTTGGCCCAGGAGCCGCTGTCATGTCATGCCGAGCTGGAACTGCCAGAACTTCGAAGGATTCAGCGTCCTTCAAAATGACTTTCCACATATTTCCTACATAGCAAGTATCCAAGATATTAAGGACATAGGCATCAGGATCAGTCAAGCCCAATTCGGAGGTTTCCCGATAAGTGACGGGTGTGTGAGTCGGGTGAATACGGGCTGCATCTCTGTCTTTGATTTTGCTATTGCGGATGTCAGCCAGTGATCCATCCATTGGAGTATATTGTCGAACAACTCGAATTGGGAACCAGATAGTCTAGATCGCCATTATAAAGAGCACGATGGTAAGTATGAAGGGCAGGAAGCACCCTCTATCTAGGACAGGTGCCCACCTTACTGTCTGCTCAGCACCAGCCGCTGTAGTAATGACTGTGATTCTCAATTATAGCTGACAGGTTCCTAATCAAGTACGCTTGGACAGGCTGTAGAGTAAGCACGAGGATCTCGAACAATTACACCAAAAACCTAGAGCAGCAGGCTAGCCAGATTACATCACCCAAAATCTGCAGCAGGTTCTTTGGGATCTGTCTAAAAAGCTCATGTAGTATGGTACGTGACCAAAGTTCAGGTTCCCGTGCCAAACCTGACGTTAACCGGAAAGACGTTGCTGAAGACTACATGTAAGAGGGTAGCTGCACTGCATCGTCCGTCGAAATGCGATCATGAAAGCCTGAGGATATGGTTCAAGGACAATGAGCTTATCATCCGTAGTAAGGCATCCTTCATTAGGCGGCAAGAAGACATCGGATGTCCAAAGTCTAGGCGAGAAAGCGCTGGCTCGATAGAACTCATGCGGTCCAGCCTCAATAAGCTCAATGGAGTCTTGGTCAACTGCTTCGGCTCGTATCTTGTGCAGTTAAGAGCCCCGTGCCACATAGTGATGGTGCACAGACAACGCACCGCGGATCTTTCTGACGCCCGGACTGCGAGCAAAGACTTCGAGCAGGTGTATCCGCTTCTTCGCTTCGGCTCGAATCGTTGCTTCTGGGGAACATCATCATTACCAGCGTAATCTTCGTCTGGCTGGTCCCCCCACTCTGTGATTATTTTCAAAGTGACGGAAGTGGACGCGCGTCAACCGTCAGTAGACGCCATCGGTACGTTGCGTGATCGTTCATTTGAGTCAGTACTCATCGGGCTGGTTCTGACAAGGTGCCCTGATCGTATTCACGCCTTTGTTTGGCATAGTGGTATCGACGCTTAAGGCAGCGAGGAGACACAAGCTATTCTGTACCTCAACACCTTAGGCTGCGGTTTCGTTAGTCTTCATCGAGAATTTCGGGGTACAGCAAGCGAAGATCTTGAACCAGAATACAATCGGGTAAATGTGATAAGATCGTAGAAGCACTGATGTCTCGCATACGTTCCCCATTATGGCTCGGTCGCAGTGACAAGGAGATGGAAAGTGTCTTGATCCGGGCTGACAAACCTGCCAAGCTCTCCACTTTGACTTCATTCCGGTCTCCGCTGACTGCCCGTCTTATCCTTGACCACTCTCCTAATGGAATCATTCATCTCGTCGCCTACCTGTACGTGGAACGCATCTGCAAGAAATGTGCGCGTGTACAGGGAAGCACACATGGAGTCTGAGATTTTGCGTGCGTGCACCTCTGTACGGCAAGACCTAGGGTCATCAGGGGCGCGGACTAAGAACGCACGATAGGCAGGAGACACTTTGTATCGCTACTGTGCCAAGTCAGTCGCATGATTATGCGACAGTATCCTACGCGAGCGGATCTGTCTGATTGGCGACGACCTTGAAGGCACGGCGGGCACCTTCGAACCACGAGCAAGTCTTCAGCTGAAAGCCTTGCAGAGTAGAATACCAGGGACAGCGAGATCCTCTCCACCACATGGAGCAAAAGATCGGCGTGTTTCGATTTCCAGGTCCTGCGAACGATAGTCACAGATAGGCGCCATGTCTGAGCATCAGGTCTTCCTTCTCATTAACAATCTAACCCATGCTTGGCAGCCAACTCAATCATTGTCATGCCTTGGCGTACTCACACGAGGCGTCGTAAACTAGACCTTCTGTGCCCTCTCCGCAAACAAGATATGCCACTGGCCGAGAGGAGAAGAATTCACGCACAGTATGGTACCATTGGTCGCACTATGGGGGGACCCAGATACTGATTCGTTCCGTGACTACGGCCGACTTGGAGGATACAGCCTAAAGAGAATTCACCTGCTGGCATAACTGTATCGAAGAACGGATCGGGATAATGGTCCCCATAGCCGATCCTACCGATCATTCGATGCTTCGTAGGAGCAAGGTGCTTGTGCCTTATCGCAGGCACACCAGAATGCCATGCAGCACGGGGATATCTTGTCTTACTGCATGAGGAGGGAGTGGCCTACTGGGAACGGGTGCGCTTCTTTGAATTCGAAAGCGTCCAGGTCGAAATGACATGGACGACACCAAAGAGCATCGACTCATGCCGGCTGTTGTTCAAATCGTTGTTTCCAGCCAACTCGGATGGCAAATAGTCCGCGCATCGGACTACTCCTCCGAAGTGGGCACGGCTGTGGCCACTGGCGTGAGACGGTCCCAGAGCTTCCTTGGGGTATGCGACTCCGTGCCCAGGCTCTGGCTGGCCCTGGGGACATTCCAAGTCCCTCAAGCACGTGCGCCTTGGAGAAGACGTGAAGGGCGCTACTCCGGTATCATGATGGACAAGATGTCGCCCCAAGCACTCGCCATCGTCGGCAACGCATCTGTCCCGACAGGCAGCAGAGCGCGCCTCGGGCGGTCGACCTGCAAAAGCAGTGTGGTGCCCCCACACTTCCTCTGTCTTTTCACCGTGTTGCTGTCTAGCTCTTGCAGGCGGCGCTCTTCAATGGATGCTGTCACCGGTGCTTGTGCATCTCAGGAGGGAGGCATATACGCGCTTTATGTGGCGACTCCACACGGAGTCGGCGGGATTGGATACAGAGTACGTTTCTGGCTTACGGACAGCATTGGATTCTGCCTCTTCGTCGGTCGGGCCTTCTATCAGCATCAGATGCGCTGCTCGGCCTCAAGCGACGTTGCGCCGGCGGGTAGGACTATCTGCAGGAGTGCATAGTACCGGGTACAGGTGCATGTACTCTTCACCGCCGGACGAGGCTGCTTCTGGTGGAGTCTGGCATATGCGTCTATGGCTCTTTGTGCGGCAGCTCACCGGTTGATTGCTTGATTCTGCATGAACCGTATGGACGTGGGCACTGCAATGGCGAGACAGCTCACGTCATCATTGGCAGGCGCGCCTTCCTCGACTATACGCCCACCGACAGGGATGCTCAGCGGGCAAGACGAAAACAAAACAAATCGTCAAAAGTCGTTGCTCCTCCGCGTCCACCATCATCACCGACACACAACGGATACATCGCAACGACTACACACTACGATGACTGACACCGATCCAGCAGCCATGATGGCCGCCATGGCAGCGCGTATCTTGAAGAAGGCACCACCGCCGCCATCACGCCAGAACAGTGCTGCACCGCGCATAATCCCAACATCTGCTACATCTGCTCCAGCTGCGACAACACCGAGAAATGTAGCTCCTCCAACTACCCCGTCCTTCGCCAGCGTCCCTCTGCCACCAGCAGAGCCGTCGCCCCCGGTGGTACAGGAGCAGACCGTCCAGCTGAAACATGGTCCATCACTCTTTGGAACTCCCGAGCAGCTCGCTGTGAGTCTCGGTCCATTCACGATGACTCCAACAACGACTGACATTGATCAAGGAGGCCCGCCGATTCAGCCAGGAAGCAACCACTTGTGGCAACAAGTCACGCCCTGGCTCGCGCCAGCGTGCAGTGGCGTCGTCATCTTCAGCTACCTCCAGCAGTCCGCGCTCATCAGTCTCACGCTCATCAGTCACACGCTCAAGCTACACCCATGGAGGCGCGCCAGCGTCGCCGGCAACCTTTCGGCTCACCCCACCGTCCATCTCCGCCGCTCGTCCTGCTCCCAGCTTCACGACTTTAGATTCTTCACTAGCATCGAACGGCATCCTCGCTCCTCTTGCCGACCCGCAAATCAAGCCAGATGTCAGCTCTGCCAAACCAAGCACCTTCGAGAATGTAGATCAGCCGTCGTGGACTCCCGCAATTAGCTTCACCGATATCGCCAGGCCCACGATGGAGAAAGCATCTGAGCCCAAGCCCGCATCTCCAGCCGCCAGCAATACAAAGGTTCCTGCAGCTACCACCTCGGCGGCCACGCCACCACACATTCCTCCCAAGGGCTGTCAGAGCTTGACATTAGGTCAGGACACCGACTTAGGATCGGACAAGAGCTTCGCCGGCAAGAATAACGAGTTCAAGAAGGAAGAGACTGCCCCACTGGTGATTCCTACAGTCAAGGTCGAGCCAGCAGAGCCTACCACGTCTGATCGGAGAATCAAGCTAGGGTCTGAGGAGTCGGACTACATAGTCGTCTCCAAGGCGCCAGTCCTAAGCACGGAGAAGACCAAGACCATCGCAGGCGCTACATCTGTTCCCGATCAGTCGGTCACTCATCCTGCCGCAGACTTTGCTTGCATGATGGCCAAGATCACTGCTCTTACTAAGCAAGTCGCTTCTCTGACCAACCGTGTGGACTTGTTGGAGAGCGAGAATTTTCATCTTCTGGGCAAGATCGAGCCGATGTGTCAGATGGAAGAGCGTCGTCGTTTCCTGGGTACCAACGATGCCAGGAGTCCATTCGAGCTCTCCGTCAAGTGTCGTAAGTCAAATGTTCAGCGCCGCGTTGAACGTAGCTCACGATCGATAGCACCAGATCTCTACTGTAAGGTGCAGGCGAACGCCATGCTCAAGGTCGCCGACCTGATCCGTCGCGTTCGCGTCGCCAGCAAGACGTCGCCTGCCCGCAGCCCGGTCCCGCGTCTTGCGGCTGATGGGCAGGAGCTTGGCCACGCGCTGACGCTCCACGAGGCTGGTGTCACTTCGAACAGCTCGGTGGAGTTCATGCACGAGGGTGCATCGGCCGATGAGGATGAGGAATTGTAGAGTATGGAGGCAAGCTTGGCGCGATACCCGATATGAGCTTGAGACACATGACGCCTGGCATAATAGCCTGGGTGTAGTGTGTACGCGAATGAAATAGAGTCTGTGTGCTACTGTATCGTGTCACTTCGTACTCACGCCACCCGCTGTAGAGGTCATATTCAGACTCACCATTGTTGACATCGTTGTCGTCGAACGAATTCGTTGTAGCCTGATGAAGTTCAACCCCAGCCCGGAATAAAGGTTTCCCGAAGCCGGATACCTGTGCGTAGAGTGCATGTAATGCGGCAGCTTCTACAGCTCTACGTTATACGATTGTAACACCATATACACAGCTTCCTCGATGGCGACAACGGCAAGGGCTGCGGAATCGGCCATGTCGCTCCTCGCATTATCGCGCCCGGCGCTGTCTCGTCGCTCGCTGGCGGCGATACAGAACTCACGATATCCCGTCCTCTACGCCACGCAGCGATCAGCATTCTCGACGACACCCGCGCAAGCCTTGCCATCGCCTGGCGAAAGCCTCTTCAGATCGTCTTCTTCGTCTTCCGGCGGACCGCCCAGCACATACTTCCAGCGCTCCTCGCTACCTGCCAACACCATCGTCAAGTTCGTGCCGCAGCAGACAGCATGGATTGTAGAGCGCATGGGCCGTTTCCACAGGCAACTCAACCCTGGGCTCACCATTCTCGTGCCCGTCATCGACCGCATAGCCTATGTCAAAAGCCTGAAGGAGAATGCAATGGAGATCCCCTCCCAGAGTGCCATCACCGCCGACAACGTGACCTTGGAGCTGGATGGGATCCTCTACACGAGAGTATTTGATGCATACAAGGCCAGCTACGGCGTAGAAGATGCCGACTATGCCATCTCTCAGCTTGCGCAGACGACTATGCGAAGCGAGATTGGGCAATTGACCCTCGATCATGTTCTCAAAGAAAGAGCCGCGTTGAACACAAACATCACACAAGCCATCAACGAGGCAGCAGCCGATTGGGGTATTCGGTGTTTGAGGTACGAGATTAGGGATATCCACGCACCCGGCCCTGTCGTGGAGGCAATGCACAGGCAGGTCACAGCAGAACGCAGTAAGCGCGCAGAGATACTCGAGTCCGAAGGTCAAAGGCAGTCAGCGATCAATATAGCAGAAGGTCGCAAGCAGTCTGTTATCCTCGCATCCGAAGCCATCAAGGCTGAGCAGATCAACGCAGCATCTGGTGAGGCTGAGGCCATCCTCCTCAAGGCCAAAGCGACGGCTGCGGGCGTCGATGCTGTTGCAAAGAGTTTGTCAGATGGCAAGCAGTACGCTCAAGGCGCGGTCTCGCTTTCGGTCGCTGAGAAGTACGTCGAAGCATTCGCCAAGCTAGCACAGGAAGGCACTTCTGTCGTGGTACCTGGTAACGTTGGCGATATCGGCGGAATGATCGCAACAGCGATGTCAGTCTACGGCAATGTCAGCTCGGCACAAGCCAAGACGCAAGCTCAAAAGCTTGTCACGGACGAGGCGTCTTCTTCAAAGACCACTTCCGGTCAGAAGGACTCGAAGAATGAGATGCAGCAAAAGGTGCTCGAGAGCTTCGATCGCACGCAAGAGCGGCATTAAGCAGTCCCCACTTGGTGCATAGCGAGCGCGAACGGCGTTATGAGGGAGCGGTATGTGATAGTATGACATGGAAACAGCGCAGAGCAGGGGCGCCCCCGATGTTTGAGAGCGACGCGCTGCAAAAAGGACGATTCGCAATGATTTCGACTCAGCGGAACGGCGAAAGGCCAATTGGGCATACTGTACAACTTCACATTGTTCTCCTCTGTTGCAAGCTTGGAATTATCACTCCTGACGCGATGTGATGTTCGTCCGGCAGTAAGAAAGCCTAAGTCTTCTTTGACTAATCATTCGTACACGCTGCCATCCTTACGAGATCTTCCACAATTGTTCGTCAGAAGGATCTGCTGCACTTGCAGCGTCCCCATTCATATAATACTAACGCAAGCGTAGCATCACTACGACAATATAATGATACAAGCGAGACTCTCAACATGCTGCCAATGACACAGATCTGGCATTATCCACACTCTGTAATGCATGAAAGATGCGCCTCGAAAGCGACCTCCTGTGGCTTGTCTTATGTGACCGCGACGTGGCATCATCCGAAAATGAAAGGACATAATCATTCCCGTCGAAGTTATTGCTGTGCTTACGCCCAGCGACGAGAGCGGCGCATGCTGCAGTGCTGGACGGAATGTGTTAAGTCCAGGCTGGCTATGGAGATGGCATGCGAACATACTCCGTCTCGGGAAGACCGTCCATGGGGGGAGACCCTCTGCCGAAGAACAAGGTGGCGGTGGGGGTCGTTGAGTTATGGTGGTGGAGGGGGGCCCGCCGGGCTCAGAAGATCTGGTCTTGAGCGAGAGCTGATACAGTAGCATCAGACTGCCAGGATGGCATGGCTGTGTAGCCGCAGCCTAGAGTCTGCTCCTGTGGCAATGCTCCTGTGTCCTCCTTGATGTATTTACAAGGCCCGAAATAGCCCAACGTCGAGGTAAATTACGACGAGCGTCTAGTCTTGTGAGTCTTGTTGTCGCACATCTGATCGAGGATCCTGTTCGAAGTAAGCAAGCTTGAGTACCGTCCGACCTACCGAACCGGTTTTCTAGTCTCGCAGGCACTTTCCCTGCTGTGCTGTAAGCCGCCTAATCTCCCTTCCATCAAGGAACTCGCACTGTGCTTATGGAACCGCAGGAACTTCTCGAGCATGCAGGATGGACGCAGGGTACGAGATCTTGTTTGATATACAAAGACCGCCTATGCGACTGCCATACTCTATGAGTGCGATGCCCCTCTGGCAGTGCCACCAACGCCTTGCAGATCGCCCAGTAAATGCGCTCATTCGCTATGATCTCGTTAGCGCTAGAAATTCAACTGTTGGCATGTCATCAACTTACTTATAGTGATACACAAAGTAATTTGGTAACCCATATGCTTTCCAGTTCAACCTTTGCGCCATTTTTGCAAAGCCCTCGGTCTCAATCAAATGATAGAATGGAAAGGGTGGGAACATGGCGCCATCTCTGTGGACGTCTGCCTTGACTAGCAAAGCAGTGCCGCCGACACCGTCAAGTTCGATCTCCTTTCGCGGGTCACCCTTCTCCTCTGAACAGTATTAGTAGAGCCCACGCTCTGCCTTAGACTTGCATCACTTACCCGCCAGATATGCCATGAGCGATCGATAGGTCGCTATCTCGGCGTAACCTTCGAGCAGAATCTCTTCCGGCCCCATCTTCGCCGCCAAGCTCTGGGCGGTGGACGAGTCTTGCCAGCTGTTGAAGTCGTACGCGCGAACGTCCATGGACTCCTTATCTTTGTTGTAATATCTCTGAAAGCAATTTGGCACGATGATGGGCTTGTCATGAGAAGCCAGGTCCTGGATCAAAGTCGGCGGAGTCTCGACAATATCGCTGTCGAGCCACAACACCCAGGATGTGGTAGGACCAAGAGTCGTGAAGAGCAGACTGTTCCGCGCCCGACTCATTGCCGCCCGACGCTCCTTCTGTGCTGCCATGGCATGCCTCTCCTTCTCCGTTTGCTCCACGGGCGGCTCACTATCTTGCCGCAGGATGGTGATGGATGCGAACCTGTTCTTGTTTGTGGGTGCCTGCGTCTTTTGTATTCGCTCTTGCAGCTGCTGCGTCGCCAGATTGCCCTCCCTGCCCTTCGGAATAATGAAGCCCAGTGAGATGAGGTCATGTGGATATGACAGCTTGCACAGGTTGTCCCAGTACTCCTGATAGAACCTCGCCAGCGGGGTCAATATGAGCACGGATTCCCGATTGCCCACGGGGTCGGCTGTGATTGTGACATTGTTCATCTGGTAGTGCACGACCGGAGGAGGAGGCGCAATCTCGTTGGGACCCAGCGCGGCGGGTTTTCGGAAAGGTAGCGAGGGCGGCGACAGCGCGTTGGAGGCGGCATCTTTGCTCCTGAGAAGTTGTCGTGGCGCGGCAGCGATGCTGGGTATGTTGGCGCTCTCGCCGAAGAAGAAGTACAGGAAGAAGAGGCCGAGGACGCCTGACAGACAATATGTAATGATCGGGTTTGTGCGTCGAAGAGGGCGTGAGACAGCCATGGCCGGCGAGAGAAAGATGAGGGCGCCTTCCCGCGGTATCGGTCGGTCGGTCGGTCGGTCGTGGAAGTCTCGCTGGGTGGTATGGACGGGTCGTGCGAAGGGAGTCGGTGCTATAGGCGTAGCAATGCCCGTCCAATGCAGACGAGGTTCTGTGCCGGCACGACCTCGTGCATCGATATCGCTGCCTCGAATGCTGTCGGGTCTCGAATCGGTGGACGCCGGAGTCACGAGCAAACGCAGATATCTGGCTTGGCGTGAATTCGTGTAGACATCGGATGCGGCCGTCGAAAGTTGTACACACTTGACGTTCACACCACATCATCAGCACGGAGGTCGCTGAAGCAGGCCAGCCGCGGCGCTACGTTTCAGCTTGAAGGCTGTTGCCGAGGAAAGCTTGTCAAACGCGCGGATAGATCTAGAGCAAACAGGGTGATGCCGTTATAATTGGATCGCTTAAATTAGGCTAGCTACACGCTAGTGTACAGGTCACGTTACTGCCCATGAATCAACTGCGACTCAATTGAATTCCACAAGCGGTTGTTTGGAGATAGATTTCTACCAACCAAGCCACAAGCACGCCAACACGATGCCCACCACAGACCGCACCGTCACATGCTCTTGATATCTTTTCACCTCCCTTCTCAAATCACATCCTACTCGTGGTCGAATGTCGTTTGCTAGCGTACACAGACGCCGCTTTTGGCGGCTCAGGCGGCAATGAAGGTATTGCTTCGCGTTGTTGAGGGATCTGAGAGGCGTCATGACCAAATAGCCAACTTTTTCTCGCGTTGTAGCCCCAGAATATCGGGTTATTTTCGTCATCGTGCCTCATCATATCATCTCGAGCGTCGCGAGCAGGGCCGTCCTCAAGGTGAAGCCAGTCTTGAAGGACTCGAGTATTTCGCGCAATGTATGCCGCTCGAGGCTTCCTCTGTGCCTCGTATGCTTGCAGTGCACGATGCAGACTGTCGTACTTTTTCAGAGCCGCAGCTAATGTTGCCGCGTCCTCG
Organism: Dothistroma septosporum; assembly: GCA_002236755.2. Lineage (NCBI taxonomy): Eukaryota > Fungi > Ascomycota > Dothideomycetes > Mycosphaerellales > Mycosphaerellaceae > Dothistroma > Dothistroma septosporum. The sequence goes on from NBZP02000054.1 coordinate 2,788,205, forward strand.
GTAGACTGTGCTGCACCCTGCGCCATGTACGGCCTGCCGAGCTATGTTAGCCAGTCAGACATGTAGAAGACACGCAACTCACATCATGGGATGGCACGCATCGCCAAGGAGGACGACTTTTCCACCGCGATGCACCCATGTGTCTAACTGGTCGAAATCCGCCAGTTTCCACTTTAGATATTCGCCAGCCATACTGCATAGCTTTCTGACTTCAGGGCACCAATGAGCGAATCTGGCCACGAGCTCACGATTGTCTCGAGCGCTCTTCCAGATTTGCTCATCTTCGGGGAGTGGCTCTCCTAGATCGGATGAATGTGTCACGTCAATGATAATATTGTAGAGCTCACCACCGCGGAGCGGGTATCCCACCGCATGCGCTTCGGCTCCCATCCAATGCACAGCCCACGGCTCCTTCACAAGGTATGCCATCTGAGTATCATCCAGCAGTGGCTTGGCGGGCACCAGAATGCGATAGGCCACGTCACCAGTATCTTGCGGTGGGAGAGGTCGTCCGTTGATCACATCTCTGACGGAGCTTTTAATGCCATCTGCCGCTATCACAAGATCCGCTCGTGCGGTTTCTCCTCCAGTGAGTGTGACGGCCGGTGCGTCGAAGTCGTAAGACTGTACCCGGCATCCCATGTGGATGGTAATGTTGTCTCGCTGCTTGGCCGCCCGGACCAACGATGCCACCAGGTCAGCACGATGTATGAAGTAGTAAGGACCACCATAGAGGTCCTGGACTCCGGTCAATGGCACGTCCAGCAGGACATGACCTTGCCAATCGACAAACCGGTTGCCGCGCGACACTTCTTTCTTGATGGAGCCCAAGTCGACACCCCACGACAGCAACAGCTTGGACGTGTTTGGAGACACGCGAATCCCAGCTCCGACCTAATGGCGTCACTGTTGGTGACTTTGAGCTGCTCTTCATGGCGAAGACGTACATTCTCGAAAGACGCAGCCGACTCAAACAAAGTAATCTCATGTCCCGCAGCAGCGAGTGCAAGAGCCGCTGACAAGCCGCCGATACCACCGCCGACGATGACAATCTTCAAGTGCTCCATGGCACGAACTATCGCGGGATGTGAGTTTGCATGTAAAGCAGCAGAAGACAGGAAACCAACAGCACCCAGTCGTCCGTCTTTTGAGCCATTGAGGTCAGCACGGCACTTTGTATCCGGGGGACGCAAGCGGAGTAGCGGAGCACTGGCGGAGCGCGACAATTGATGTGATAAGGAAGTGACCGCTGCCTCGACGCGCGAATGTGTTGATGTTATTACATAGTGTTTTACGACGATGTCGGCGAGACGTATGTGTTGTAGGTCATTCCGCTACGTGGCTGCGGCGGAGGATAACGAAGACATCACGACATGTAGGAGTAGTTCTATTGCAGCGCGGCACTCTCGGCGATGCATTGACCCCCGACCATCTCGATTCCGCAGATCCATCTCTGCGCGTCATCCACGGCCGACACGCACGTCGCACGAGCTGCCAACCCCTTCAAGGTACGTACAACTTGCATGCGAATTACTCCCATCGACGGCACGTTGACGCTGGGCCAGGGCTCGAGAGGAAAGGATTTTCTTTCCGGACAAATGCTGCGAAGGCTGATCCTTACATGGCGCCCAAGAGCTAGCGCTGCAGGCTGCTCTGCTGTGCAGCAGGGAGCATGGGCTTCACCAAGATACTTCGCGCGCGCGGCGGAGGGAAGGGACGCAGCAGGAGCAAGAGATGGCTCGTGGGACGAATCTTCGCAGTCTGGGCCTGCTGAGCCACCACGCGCCGGTACCCAGCGCAACACGAATAAGGTCTTCATGGGCGTGGTGGGCACGCCGTCGCCAAAGACAACCTCCATCCAGGATCTCATCTCCCAGATCAAGCCCAAGACCCTACGAGCTTCGATGCACCCCAACACCTACCCTTCGCTGTTGACTGTGCTGACCACCCCGAGCTATGCGAAACAGGCACTGTTACTGGACCTTCCCACTGAGATCGCCAAACGGTTCGGCGACAATCCCACCGCGTCAAAGCCGTTGGATGCTATTGTCGCTGTCGTTGACCGCCTTCCACTCCCGAATGGCACATTGAAGGGCACAGAAGGGTTGGCATATGCGTTTTCCACGAGTCGACGAAGCCTAGATACGTCAACGCAAGTTCCGTTGAATGCTTCGGCCCAGAAGCCAGGCACATTGAGCTTTACACTGCCGGAGCCTCCAGACGCTACACTCTCGGAGAGGCAGCGGAAGAGGAGGGGGACCGCTGTAACTACAATCCAGCTTCCTCTGGCGCAGACTATCTTCTCCAATGGACTCCCGTCCACGTTGTTACACAATCGCTATCAATTCGACCCTCTAAGTGGTACCCTGCGCAAGTCCGCTTCGCAGCATCTGGAGGCGCAGACTCTACATCTCGACCTTGTTACCCAGCCGGTCGAGCTTGCAGCGAGCATACCGTTGATCCCGCTGACGCCCCTACGTGAGGTGCAGCATTCGATGGGAAACATCGTACAAAAGGTGTCTTCCGACCGCTTCCATAATGTAGACGTTGAGCCTGAAGCTTCAAGTAAGCTCGCCAAAGAACGGATGTTCAGTTCCGCAGTCGTCCCTGCCTCACAAGAGTTGGAGCAGGCCGTGTCCGACTACTTCAAATCGGTTCGCATCTCCCCGCAGCCTGTCCAGGTCTGGGCTGTCATTGTGTCGGCTTCATCATCCGAACTTCTCGAACAACGAGCAGACACAGATGACGTACCAGAAGCGACACAGCGGCTGCTGAGTCTGCAAAAGGAAGATGTGTGGAAACAGTGGGTACCGTCCGGTCTCGATCGCGGCCTTTCCTCCGCCATTCTAAGGGTTGTCCAAGAAGGAGGACGAATGTGTAAAGTCTTATCTGGTGGTGGTGGATGGGGAAAGAAAGCAGGATTGCTAAGTCTTGATCCCGATGTCGAGTACAGTACGCGAGATCTACGCAGCGAAGCTGGCTGGCAATTTGATTTCGACGGGGATGATTCCTTTGACACGGTTCAAAGACAACGCAAACAAGCCTTGGGTGAAATCGTGAAGAAGGGTGATGGTGTCATGTTTCTTCTGGCACCGAAAGATGCCGACGGGGGTGCATGTCCATCTCGGACCTCAATATCCAACTCTCGTCGTGCTGTTTCGCTCGGTGTTGTCCCGTCTAGCATCGATGAACACGACATGCCGTCGGTTGGCGACAGCGGTGGGAAGTCGAGCATCGCTGAACGGCCTGAGCACTACGCGAACTTCTTTGGAATGCTGTCTGAAGGCGGAATGGCCATCAGTGTCATCTGCCCGCGCGAGGGCACCTTGACGCAAAGCAAGATGGATGTTCCATTCCAGCGACTCAGCATCGTTGAACAGCCAGGTAAGGACATCGTCGGCCCAGATACAGGCGCACCATCTACGAGGACATGACTAGGCCTCGCCAGATCTGATCCAACAATGCTGGAAGCCATCCTCACGATAAGTATACATGGTCACCGCTTTGTTGATGTTTTGAACCGTGTCAATGCCGAACAACATGCTGTGTCACATCAAAGGAACTGCGAGCGCATCACTACCGCAGCGTTCAGGAAACGAGAGTGCAGCCTAGTCGAGGCAAAAGTCGATGACGAGCATACACACCAAAGGTACGATACCATTTGGAAGGTCAACGCCGATTTGTTCCGCCATTTGGCCACAAGTCTGGACCAGTGCACGTCTACCGTGCGGCTGTCGTCCATTTACTCTCCACCGAATGTTGATAAGCCGACGTTGCAGCAGGCTGGAGAAACGAGACAGTCTGAATCTGCATGCCCGGGGAAAGACATCACTTCGTTCAGATTTGATCGTGCTTCAAGAATACGGACAACATGCCGCCAACGTCCGGCTAGAAAATCGACCAAACGTCAAGCTTGGGCGAACACAAGTCGGCGGAACAAGTCAATCACATCGACACTTGCATCCTCAAAACGACTCCATGGGTCGCAGATCCGTAAGCAGGTCACCGGCCACAATCTTGGCAATGCAAATCAGTCAGCGATGCGGCGGAGGCTCTTGCAGGTGCGGCAATGCATGCAAAGAAAGGGCATACGACTGGTCAGGAAAATTCTTTCACAAAGGAGAGGAGTGCTCGGAAAAGCGTGTCCGCAAAGACGAGGTCTGTTCAGGATGTGCCAGTCATCCGATCGATCGCGTCCTAGCTTCAGGGTCAGACGATGTTCCGCGTCTGCACATGGAGAGTCACTTGTGGAGAAGGAGCAACTTTGGAACTCACTGTCTGCCTGTGAGATCCAGTCGAGCCCTGAGCCTTCCGCGGCCCCGAGCAGGCGCCGTGGAGAGTCTAATCAGCATCGAGGTGGAGCAGACGAGTTGGCTGACCTCGTTGGAGACTACCTACAGAAAAGCACCAGATAGCAAAAGCACAACTGCACGTGACGGACCCTCGCCATTGAACCTCGGTGCTTCACGCTCCGCGGTTAGTCGATCGCCCGTACATCATCTGCTGTTCTCATCAATTACAACGTCTTCCACTTCTATACCCAAAAGCCCGGCCCTCGATTCAACGCAGAATATACCATCCTGTGTAGCATGACGCCCTGGCTTGTACAGTAAACGTTTCCACGAGCGCGTCGATATGGCAGTCCAGCGTAAGTCGGACTACCCACGGGTGCTGATGTTTGATATTGGCGGCGTCTGCGTGCGTAAGAGTGGTCAGATCCAGTGACTGGCTCACATTGGTTCTAATTCTCAATCTTCAGGTCGTATCTCCCTTCCAAGCAATTCTTGACTACGAAAAGAGCAAGAACATTCCGCTGGGCTACATAAATTACTGCATCTCAGCCTCGGCTCCGGATGGCGCCTGGCAGAGACTGGAGCGTGGCGAGATCCTCCTCGATGATGGTTTCTTCGAGCATTTCAAGAGCGACCTGAGCAGCGAGAGACGATGGCGCGAGTACTATGCACGGAACCTAGCTAAGTCGAAGAAACAAAGCAAGGGCCAAGCCGCGGAAGAGGCAGCATATCAAGTCCCGCCTGTGCCTGACATTAACGTTGAGTGGCTTTACTGGGAAATGATGAAAATAGCAAGAGAGCCAGATCCGCACATGTGGCCGGCACTGAAGAAGCTCAGAGCAGCTGCAGATGCAGGCAACGGGCAGTTGATCCTTGCGGCTTTATCAAACACGTCGATATTCCCACCCAAACACCCATTCAACGATGACAAGACACCCGAGGGCAAGCAAAACAAGGAACTAAAGGGAGTCTTCGACATCTTCGTCAGCAGCGCCCACGTGGGTATGCGGAAACCAGCCGAGGACATATATCGATATGCTCTGACGAGGTTACATGAATACGTGAAGCTGAACGGACTTGGCATGGGCGTGAGGTCGCAGGACATCACGTTTCTGGATGACATTGGTGGCAACTTGAGGACAGCGCAGAAGCTTGGGATGAGCACCATCAAGGTAGAGCTCGGAAGGGCAGACAAGGCTGTGGCAGAACTCGAGAGGATAACTGGGCTTGATCTACAGGACGGCAAGGCCAAGTTGTAAGATTGAATTACACGTCGCGTTGATGATGGGAAAAGCCGATGTAGCTAAGGAGGCGTGTTCTTGCCTACAGCTCCGTCACAGCACACGCTACTTCAGCCCGGTGCTGAATGCAATTATGCTCTATAGGAAGTGATGGTTTTACAGCACGTAGTCAAGCAGCCACTAGCCTCGGACATGTGCTTCCTGAATGAACCTTGGTGATTTTCACACATTCCTTCTTTCGACGCGGAGTGTTCGCGACGGTGTCTCGCTCCGGTCATATTTGACAGTGTTTACAGCATCACTTATGATCTCAGCACGGCAACTGTCCAAATGTGTCTGCCGAACAGCAAAGCAACCTACAGTGGGGCAGTCATTGCCCCACGCGCCCCACCATCGATGAGGGACGACGCCTGCAAGGTACACTGTGCAAGAGGCGTTGTGGGCATGGATGAGCGGGAGAAGCAGAGATCTTATATAGCGCTGGGCTCGCACCTTGATGAGCTCGTTAGCTCTACAAATGCTGATCACCACACGTAACCATGTCTACCAGACCACAATTACCACCCTTCCGAGCCGAGCATCTGGGCAGCCTTCTTCGTCCCTCGAAGCTCTTGGAGAAACGTCATGCTATTCAGCAGAATAAGGACACCGAACAAGGCCTGGTCGACCTGGAGAACCAATCCGTTGACGAGATTGTCAAGATTCAGCTCGACTGTGGGTTTCGCGCCATAAGTGATGGCGAGTATAGGCGAGATCATGCTTTGTATCTACTCGTTGCTTAAAGCTAACATAAAAACTAGACGACACATGTTTTGGGGAACGTTCTTCCCGTCGTTGAACGGATTCAAGGAAATCTCTGGCCCAGAGGTCACCATAGAGCTCTTCCGAGAATACGTCCCTGACCTTGCCGCTTTCCTGGAAGAGGAGAAGGTGCCTGGAGAGAGCGTGATTTGTGTTGGGAAGATCAGCCATACTGGCCAAAGCTCGTACATCTCTCAGTACGAATACCTGAAGAAGATCACGCCAAGCGAACGTCACGGCGAGATCAAGTTGACACTCGCAGCTCCCAACTGGTACCATCTTCGATACAGAGAAGGAAAGGCCTATCCCAAGGACGTATATGCTAGCGACGAGGATTATTTTGCGGACATCGCTGCCGCGTATCGAAAAGAGCTCGAGATCCTCTACGAAGCTGGTGTCCGCAATGTTCAGGTCGACGATCCAAACTTGGCCTGTAAGTGTGGCTCGGATAGGAATTGTCCACCCAGGAAGAGACTGACCGGTGGTTTCCAGATTTCTGCTCCGAGAAGATGATCGAGGGATGGGAGAAAGACTCAGCCAACACTCGTTCCATCGACGATCTTTTTGACGCGTATATCTCGTTCTACAACGACTGCTTCAAGCGTCCTGCTGATATGCATCTCGGCATACACCTCTGCCGTGGCAATTTCGTCAACTCTCGTCACTTCTCGGAAGGTGGCTACGATCGAATTGCAACTAAACTCTTCAACGATCTTGATGCTTCGACATATTACTTGGAGTACGACACTTCCCGAGCAGGTGGATTTGAACCCCTCAAGTCGTTGCCGAAGAACAAGAATGTGATTCTTGGAGTGATCACCAGCAAGTTTCCCGAGCTTGAGGACAAGGAAAAAATGAAGCAGCGCATCTATAAGGCTGCCGAATTTGTGGCTGCCGGGAGCGGTCGTAGCCAGGAGGATGCGCTCAAGCAGCTAGGTGTCAGTCCACAGTGTGGATTTGCTAGCCATGAGGACGGTAATCTTTTAGGGTACCAGGATATGGTGAAGAAGCTGCAGCTAGTGCGTGAAATTGCAGATGATGTCTGGCCGGGCGAGCCGTGAGTGTCTCAGCTCGAATTTGTGAAAGTGCATATGCCTTGACAAAAGTCCAAAAGTTTTGTACTAGCATAGTCACATCTTCTGCTCTCGAAATATGCCAACTCGTTCGCCTTGGTTAACACGTTCCTCGAAGATCGTCCGACCAAGAAATAGAACAAGATTCTGACACGGCAGTACCTTGCTTTGACGAAAAGTCAGCCCAATCAATCCAGACAACGTGGTTCCAAAGTGGTCCCGGGTCGGTCCAGATATCCTCATGGCTAGTCTCTCATCCAATGGATGTCGTCCTTACGGGAGCCAGGATGCCCTCCAAGATGTCCTGTACACCGAAGGGGATAGTGAAACGACACATGACGAGGACGAGTGCTATCACGCTGATGGCCATGCACAATACAACCAGCCACGTAGGCTCCTTGTGCCTCTTGAAGTTCGACTTGATCAGCTCAACAATCAAGTCTGTCCCACCAGCTTCCGGGAAATCCATTGCCACTATGCCGAAGTGCTGTCTTCCAGCACGCGTTCGTATCCAGTTGTGTAACCTGACGTTGATGCCTTCGACCCACCTGAACTGGTAGTACCCTCCAGTGGCAATGGCTCGCGGTGTAAGCTGATAGTAAAAGTTGAACTCGTAAGCGCTCGTAAAATTGATGTACCAGTGTGCCGAATCGACATCTTTCGACGCACGATCAAGTAGCCCAGACACGTCTCCACCTTTGATCGCAATCAGGGAAGGCAACGACTGAGGATCGGGGAAACTGTAATGGTCTTGTATAGTTAGTTGAACCATATTGCGAGTTGTGATGGTGAATGGAATGCTCGGGTTATCCTGCCACTGCGTCACATCAATGCCGTATGCCCAAAGATTGGGACCACGGTATCTGCGAAAGAGTTGGATTTTGCCTCGCACTTCACCCATTGTTGGAGTGCTGTTTGCGGTGCGCCAACGATCAGATCTGGTCGATATGCAGGTGAAGACAGCCTGCGCGAAGTGCACGGTAGATCGCTCAGGTTCTCTGTCCTTCTTGATCTGGACAATTATGGCCTCCCTGGGGTGATCGTCTAGCCACTGGTATATGGTGTCCATGACCTGCGGCAGCTTCAGACCAAGCAAAGCCGCCCCATGAACCATCTCAGCGATATCGTCGACAATTCCACAGCGGAGATCAAAGTAGCGTATTCCAGAGTCTAGTTGCTGTACAATGTCCATGTTTTGAGTGGCGATGAATGGCCAAGGGCGAGTGAAAGCAGCGCTGTCGTGCGTTCCTGGGATCGATAGTGAAGACAGGAGCACGTCATCTTGCAGGCTGGACATCCAGCAGGAAGTTCCAAAACCTTGCTGTGGCGCGGCGAGCGGATCGTCAGTCTCTTGGTCGACAAGTGTATGTTCCTTCGACCTCTGACCTTCCTCCAACATGTCATCCTCGCGTTCGCCATTGGCAGTCCACGCCGACCTCTCCATGACTCGTCGGACGAGGCGTGTCTGGCCACCGGATCATAGGCCCAGTGTCGTCGCTAAGCTCTCGTTGGCCATTGTGTCCATTTGGCCGAATGTTGTTGTGACATGAGAGTGATCGTGTCGAAAGAGGCTGGATCAGATACGAAGGTGCGCGGCTCCGAGGTCGAGGGCCCACTTTACCGGCTGCGGAAATGGTGGGACGGTTATATCTAGAGCTCCGGCAGCAGACCGGGCCAACCGCACGTGTGCTGCAGCTGCTTCTTCCAAGTTCCATCTGCAGGTGGTATCGCGAACTGTGACGTGTTTGTAAACTGATGACGGCAACAGACCCGAGCAGTGAACATGTCTTCGCGTCCGGCGGCTAGTCGCAGGCGCCCGACCAAGACGGAATACATCGAGACGGTATGTGAGCAATCACCGTACAGACATTTCGCAAACACACAATCAGTAGGCTGATTGCGCTGCAGGACACGGGGAACAAGATTTCGCGTCGAGCTCACATCGATGGCAAACAGAACATCATGCTTGGCGGCCGAACGGTCATCATGGCCGGTGTACACATGAGGGGCGATCTGTGCCGGGTGTCAGAACCAGCGGCCGAAGGAGAAAAGCCAAAACCTCCGCCAACAGCCATCAGCATTGGCAAGGCATCAGTCATGTCCACAAATGTCATCCTCCACCCACCCGTGAGGATTCACCACGGCCAGATGACATACTATCCGATCAGGATCGGCGACAACGTATTCGTCGGACAGGGCACGTACATTTCATCTGCGACCATACATTCCCATGTTCACATCGGTGCCAACTGTGTCCTCGGCCCTTTCACCCTCATCAAAGAGAGCTCGAAGCTCATGGCCAATACTGTTGTTCCGGCCAACATGGTCATACCTGCTGGATCGATTGTAGCCGGTCGACCGGCGCGCATCGTGGGCGAGGTCGGAGATGCCTTTGGTCAGGGTGGAGGTGCTGAAGGCGAAGAATGGGTCGAAGGAGGTGATCTCCGGCCGCTGGTAAGTCTTGCTTGCCGACAGCTGTTTCACCATGAGATATGCCCAACACATCTCTCACGGGCACGTACTGGCTGCTTACACCATGCAACATTGCTAGATATCCACTGACGCTGGGCAGGTAAGGACATTCAAGTGATTACACAACGCGCGAGTTTCGATCCTCTATCCTGTGGAGACTTTGTCTTTGGTCACGGCTTCCTGTCCCTGGCAGTCTGCTCAAGCCGAGACCAGCTCTGCTTGAACACTACTGAATCGCAGAAGCTGCATCCCACGCACTCTCACTGAATCTGGAACCCAAAGGTCACAGACAGAGTCATCGTATTCCCGGTGGCCTTCGGCAGAAGTTCAGATGATCAGGCCCTGCTGCCCGGGCTATTCTACCTCGACCAGAGCCAGAAGAGACGCCCACTGGCGCGATCCTCACCGTCTGCTCTTCGCCAGATGCTTGCGAAAGAGGGTGCTAAGCTTGGCCTGGCTCAGTCGCCTCTGTCCGAGAACAGTGGTGCCTGGCCACATGGTACTATGAACATGTGAAGGTGCGATGCAACGCCAGTGATCCCTATTCCTCCACCCATCGGATTGGGGAACCTCGAACTCTCCGCCATCAAGGATAAAATGACCCTCTGCCGGCTGTTGGACCCGAGGGTCGACCGCGTAAGATCTTCGTTCCGAGTACATCGCAGCTAATTGTATGCTGCTGCTGTTTGATATGGTCTTCATGGTAGTAAGGATGAAGGACAGCGGTTCAAATTTGGCTCTACTGAAGCTATGCTCCGCAGCCTTGACGATGGGTATACTATTCGCACGAGGCATAAGGGGCAGCACCACGAGATTTTGGTGGACAGAGAAGCAGAGAAAAGTGATGAGAAGCTTCGACAAGCATTCAACGGGCCTATCCTGGACGCGTTTCGTTCTATTGTCATCTTGGTATACAATAGCAAATACTTGCGATATGGAGCTCTTGCGTCTACGGCACTGGAATCAGAGCCTGCGGTAGTGAGCTAACGCCTGAGCTCAATTCTTGCCGCTTGGTAGTGCCTGCCCTGGGAGCGAATGCCTGATAGAACAGTCGGTGTAGACTAGCCTTGAAGAGCGCGCGTCATGGAGGCGAAACCCCGTATTCATTCGCTTCCCAGACACTGTGCCTCCACTTTGTCGTACGTGGCAGTAAGAGTCGATGAGTTCATTCCAGGCCTCCGGCCCACCATCGAGCAGCTTCACCGCTGCAGAGCTGCGACGCCCGTGTTACATACATGGACCAGGTTCACGGTGTCATTCTCTGACATCTTAGATGCGGACAGCGATCCAGGGATGCTGTAAGGAACTCACCTAGACAGCTTACCTTTACTCTTGCAACGGCCGGACTCGGCCCGGGATGATTTGTATCTCGCAACAAAGGCCGGTATCCCTGATGCACATCGATCTTAAGTGTGGACGCAAGGGAACGCTGCTAGGAGCCTCCAACCTGGCATATCTTGACTGGCGACCTCGAACCCTAACCGTATGATGGCCTCGCAGGACACTACCCAGATTCGAGACCTTGGTGTTCTTAGTGTTTTCTGTGCTAATGATGAGTGTACTTTTGATGATGGCTTTGGCGTGATTCGGGTGCTCGACACCAGATACGGATGGTCAATTGAGATATTGCTGCTGTGCAGCTGCGTTGGTGCGTGACCCAACGCTCTGGTAAGTTGCACCCTGCCCATACAAATCTCTCGCGATCCAGGAAATGGGTTGCTCCGAGACAGCGGCCCTACTAATCTCGTGGTGCGAGCGACCGATCGCCACGAAACACTGATTTGCCGCTTGTCAGTGACATGGTAGTGGTTGGCTTGGTATCTACTACAAGATTCTCCGGACGCTTCTCCCACGGTTTTGCCCCGCCTTTTGCTGCCAACAACCGCTTCGAGTGCCGAGCGGCACAAGGTGGTCTGCTGCTTTGCCAAGACGTGTTAGGCCTGCAATACGATCGATCGGCCGCGTGAGCATAGATGAGTCTACATATGGACAGTGCTTGACGGCGGACTGGAAATGATGTACAAGAGTACAATAGTGGCGCACAGGGTGCCCGGGCTCAACCACACCTACGAGGTCTACACATCGCTCTTGGTGACCGAGGACGGTAGAGGCTGCGGATTGTGTCTCGCGGCCCTTCAATGGCTGCAGCCTGCGAATAGCGGAATTGTAGAGAGAGAATGCCCATCGATACACAATGAACGTAGCAATACGGCAGGGCTCTGTCATGCCAGATTATCGGATACCGACTTCCAGCGCTTCTCGAGCGCTTCCAGTGGATCGAAGGGCAGCTAGGATCTCCGCGGCAGAATTTCCGATCTTCTTCCACGTACGAACTTTGCGCTTCTTGCATCGGCTCTACTAGCTTACCGGCTGCCCAAGGAAGTCTATTTCAGGGTCTCTTCGTTGCCATTATCATTGCTACGGTGTTTGTGCATGAGCAGAATGACCACTCTGCCGATGCCGAGCATGCACATCAGGTTGTCGTCGCGATGCGCGTCCCTGCCCTGGCTTGACAGCGGCAGCTCGCAACGACACCTCAATAGGTAGATGTTTGGGAGGCCGGCCATAGGCATGTGTTCCACTACTGGCGGATACGCTGTGAAAGCCGAGACGAACGTCTGGCATCCCGCACCGGCTCAGTAGCAGCTTTGACTGCCTCGACGGTGACTTCGGCTGCCTCTTGCAAGTCCAGACGTCCAGATACTCACGTGTCAAGAAGATCGTTGAGACATGATCGATTCCACACATCGAGACTTGTCAATGATGAGACGTGTGCGACTGAATGACAGCGACAGGGCGAGACAGGCACGGCAGGGTCCCGGATGCTAGCTTGGGCGACGGGTATCCCGATAGCGGCCGTCAGTGCCAAGGATACGATGGCTTTCACCTAAACAGGGCATTTCTGCACTCGGATCATCGCGTCGCATGTCTCTGTTGTGGAGCGATGTTGCCACGCAAAGAATCGTCTCTGCGATCGCATCCACCATTCCCAATAGCGCGTAGGCTCGACCTCGCACAGACAACGATCCCACCCAGTGATTGTGGTTCCGAGATGTACGGAGCCGTCGAACAGCAGAAAGTCAGTTTCCGCATTGCAGTGTACGGAATGGGATAGCAGCCAGCGCTTGCATCGCGGCTTTGAGGGGCAGCGGTATCAATAATGATGATGCGCATCGTGCGACTGCTGTGTGCAGAGATGCTGCTGCAGCGATAGCGTCCATGCCTTGGTCTTGCTTCCGTGGTCAAGCAAGGATGCGCTCGTCGGATCGCGATTGGCTGATCGAGATCGTGTGTGTGTGGCAGGATCTCGGTTGCAACACCGCTTCGGAAGGCGTGGAGCGGGCGCTTGCATAATACTGTAATAACAAACACCATGGAGTAAATTAAATTGGCGGGCTCTGCTGGCCGCTGCTAGCCCTGTCTGCTGCTAGCCGTAAGGCAGTACTGCTGCGAAGAGATGCTGCTGCGGCAGCCGGTACTGCAGTGCGACCACTGCCGAGCCACAGTGTCGCATGGACCGTGGTCAGGACACATAGCGGCGGCGCGATCGTGGCAAGCTGGAGCGATCTACATCTTGCCGATCAACACGGCCGCCCGGTGGCGCTACAATTTGTCGAGCGGGACGGCGAAGGCATGTACAGCCAGTCTGGCGGCGGTTAGTCTCTGTGATGCACAAAGCGGCGTGGCCAGGCGTGCCAGCAGCTATTCGATGAGCAGGAGGGAGGCGGCAGCAGCATCTGGCAGAGCACTGCCATTACATGTAGCAATGTGGACTAGACGCACTGACTCAGTCCATGGGTGTTTGCAATCTTCGATCGCGGAAGCACCCTTGTCCCGCCAAGCGAGTAAAGTAGTCCCGCATGGGTTGGGTTGGTGCTGGTGCCCACATCGTTCGCGTGCTGCTGATATCGTGCCGGGCGAACGTTCTCTTCCACAGTAACCTCTCCCTTGACAATCGCTTGCTTACACACCCACCTGATCTGGTCTGACCCGCCGCAAGTTCCGCGATCTCGAGGAGCTACACACTACGCCACTTGTTGGAGGCCCTCGTCCCAAATCATCATTGCTCTACATATCTTTTTGCTGCAGCGAGGGCAATAGTCGGCACTGGCGAAACAGGCTTCGCTTTGCCGTCTGGCTGTCTGCTGGCTGTCGTATGTTTCTTAGCCGACCACGCCGACCTGCTCCACCAGCGTGGCTCACACTACTACTCTACCACGACCACTCCTACTATTCCCACTGACTGTCTAACGGCGAACCCTCACGATCGACTCCCGGCCAGAGTCTACCGCACTTTACCTTGCACGTCCACGTGCATGCAATCCTTGGAACGAGATCGCTGTTGATACTCCGACAGCCTCCAGCGCATTGCCAGTCCGAGGGACCACCTCGAGTCTCGCTCTCAGTACACAGTCGCCTCTAGTCGACACCCTCACCCTTCTCTTACGATATGGATCGCAGGTTCGTCCCCAAGGCCCCTTTCGTACCGCACTGATGTCGTGGGACACCACGCACTTGCAAGCCATATATGTCGCTGACAGCTCTGCCCTCCAGGCCTCAACTGCCTGCGCTAAGTTATCTCGACGTGGAAAAGGTGAAGCGCGAAGAAGACGCTTACCAGAATCGCAACACTGGCACCCCACAAAGTTTGTCGAATACCAGCGCCGCTCCCAGTCCGACCCATCAATATCCGTCTGGACCACCGCCGCCCTACAGCCATGCTCATGGCGGGCCCCCTCCCGCGTCGCAGCATGCAAACGAATGGTCGGGTGCGCAATCAGGCGTACATACCCCACCCGAAAGCCGTCGCACCAGCGAGCATGAGAAGGAAAGTGCCAAACAAGGCCCCAGGCAATCGCTGCCATCGATTTCGGAAGCGCTAGGCGTGGACAGCCAAACCGCCTTCGCCTCTGCCGCCGCTGCTCCAGCACCCCTACAATCCACGCATCTCCCGCCACCGACATCTGGCCCGCCAGCATCTCCGTCTGGTGCTTCAAGACGATCATTCCCGATGGAGCCGCCCCAAGGCCCAACAACCTCGTTCGCAAATGGCAGCAGCTATTCGCAGTATTCGCAGTATCGCTCGGATTCTCTCTCACAGCGGCAATCGTACCCGCCACCAGCGGACGCTGCACGTTTACCGGTAGCCTACCCACCTGTGCAAGAGTCGAAACCAATGCTGCACCAGTCCTCTGCTCAGGCACACTCTCGCGGCCCGCCGCCACCAGCCAGCTTTCCACCCCCTCCGGAGCCCTCCTCGTCTTATGAGCACCCGCCGAATCCAGCCACGGGCTCCATGGCTCCGCCAAGCAGCTTCCCGTATGGTTACACGCCTTTTCCGCCGAGATATGCAGGCCCGACGCCGCCTGCAAGCACAACCTCTGGACCGATACATCAACCTTCTACAGTTTACGGTGCCCCTCAGACCGCCTCTTCCGGGTGGAAGTCGGAGAATACCGCCCGATTCGACAGCCGACCACCTGAGCAGGCCAATTACGGAGATAACGTGAAGCGGCATTTGGATTTCTACGACTTGGAGCAATCTCTGAACGAGGTACATATCGATCTTGTCTTCGGGGCGTGTAACATGCTGACCTTGAAACAGATTAGCAGTGTCAGTGGGCATTTGGGCGACTTCGCACGCCGTTATGGAGATCGTATGCACCAAACTCAACGGGCAGGACCTTCGCCGTCTACATTACCAGGCATTGTTGAAGTGGACGACATGGTTGCTAAATCCCGGGCGCAGCTTGACTCTCTCCTCAAGATCCGTGACGTGGTCCTGGCTCAGCAAGCGGTCTACGAGCAACAAGCGGCTGATCAGCGTCTTCAGCAGAGAGCCTTCAGTGAGGCTCCGCAGCCACAGCCAGAACTCCACACTCCGGAGGCAGACGAAAGCAAGGCCGGTGGCTTTGCAGGCGTCGATACCAAGAAGCGGAGAGGACGAGCGGCACCTCCAGGCCGATGTCACAGCTGCAACCGTGCTGAGACACCGGAATGGCGACGAGGACCAGACGGCGCGAGGACGCTGTGCAACGCGTGCGGTCTGCACTACGCGAAACTCACCAGAAAGAACAACGGCGCCAACAAGAACACGAGCGTTGGCAGCTCTAACCTGCGACCCAAAGAGAACATGCCCTGAAGCAGGACTCGGGACGATCACGGCTGTTTCTGCCGCCAAGCACACTTATATGTTTGTCTGCATTTCGAGCATGTTTTGCTATTGCTTATACTGCCTTTCAGCGATACCCATGGCGCATCCGGCCTTTTTAGAGGCCCTGGCAAAGAGGAGACGGAAACTTCTTGCAATGATGAAAATTTTGTGAGCGTTATTAGATGCTACGATTGTACATGGTGTGGCGCAACATGACGGCTGAAGCTGGCCAGGCGGCGGAGTCTACCACACTCTGGAGCATCTGTCACTTGGGACATTTACGATGGCTTCTACGATTATCCGGTGTATCAGATTGACGGCGTTGGCGGGCATCGAAGCAGCGATATACCCTCGAAGAAGCCCTTTAGGACTCGACTGCATCGATTGGAGTTTTTTTGAGATTGAAATTAGAGCTCACGGGAAGAGGCAGGAGGTCGAGCGGAGGTTAGGCTGCTATTGTGGTGTGGACGAAGGCAAACGTGTACTCGTTCCCAGATGGTAGCAGTGTACATAGAATGGACTCACCGATACCGGCAAAGAGGCTACGATGATCGAATACCCAGGCCCAACGTTGCACGATGTACGGTGTCAAGTGCAGCAGGAGACGATCTCGACAGGACGTGAGCGTCTGTGATGGCACCCGGACCTGCACTAGCCCTTTGACAGCTCGGTAGTGCAGTGATGGGTCGCGGCTGGCTTGATTGACCAGATGCGTGGGAAGCGCGACACAGACGATGCAGAGGGTCATCTGAGCCTACCGCAGTGCGACTGGCAAGCAGGTACTAGCTGTCAAAGCAGTGTGGCTTGTCGCAGGCCACGTAGGACGGCCTCGCCTCAGTAGTCAGTCAGCTGTGAGACCAAACATCTGGAGCGCACTGGCCCACTCGGCGCATGCCACGATGAGCCAGGCGACTAGCGCAACGTCAGCGCAGCGGCTTCGTAGGTATATGCATGTCTACAGGTCTGTAGTGTGGAATGGCATATACATGTAACTGTGGCGAGCCGGCAGGATCAGCCGTCACCTGCTGCTGGGGTCATGTATCCGACGTCGACGTCGACGCCCGCTGTTGCTTGCATCATTGGCTAGCCGTACTTACCTCTTAGTCATGCAGGTGCATTGGGACGCAGCGTGCCATCTTCACGTTTGTCGCGCCCTTTGCATCGTCCTGGTGCCGCCCTGGACATTACATGCACATATCTACGAAGGCGGCATCGTCATAGTCTTGCCCATTCATTGCCTCGTCGCACAACACCACACCGCACACCGCGTACCGTATACACTCCACCTCATCCACGCCCGCAGCTCCCGCCGCCGCTCTTCGGAGACGTAGAAGTTTCGAGCCACCCCACTTTGACAACACCCGAGACCACCATTGCCTGTACTGTACTTGCATGCCCGCGCACGCCGACGACGATGGTGAGAACAACCTAGTCTGAAGCACGACAGCTGCTAGCGCATCGCCGCCGAACACTCGAGTACTCCTCCATCAGCACCAGCACCAGCACCAGCACCAGCACCAGCACCAGCACCAGCACCGGCATCCGCGCCAACACCACCCTCCACTCAGTCGCTCCCGCCTGCCCTGCCCCGCCTGCCTCGCACAAACACATAAACAAACGCTCAAGCCCCCGCGAACCACATCATTGGGCACGTGCGATTGCGGTAGCACAGCCTTTGTGCGCCACACCAAGAAGAGCAGTCGCAGCACCCTCGGGCAACGATGGGACTATTGTACGCACCCTCCTCTATGCATGTGCATCTGCAGGGCTTCTTGTTGATACGTGCAACGCAGAGCTGTCGGAACACCGCTTGACTGGCCCGAAGCGAAGACGGTGGCCGGACATGTGCGAGAGTGGGGCATCGAGGTGCGCACAACCAAGCACGCGCTCGCGCTGATGATGAATGGCCCAGCTGAACCATCCGTGTAGCAACTGTTGGCCATCTGGAAACGCGCCAAGGGCAAGGAGAGAGATGCGTTGCTCTGGGGAGACGAGGTATGGTAAGCACATGCCGCCGCGTGCTTTCGATGACGCTGATCAAGTGGAGATCGAGTATCTGGTAGTCGCCTTCGATGATGAGAAGAAAGAAGTCAAGTTGTCGCTTCGCCAGGCCGATATTCTCGAAGCACTAGCGAGCGACCCCGAGCTGTTGAAACAGGGAGGTGGCGTGCCCGAGCTTGCCAGAGGCAAGACCAAGTAAGGCCTCCAATGAAATGCGGACATCAGAGCCTACCTGACCTTGTTGCAGTGCAAAGAGGCCAGCGCCAACGTTTCATCCCGAGTTCGGTCGTTTCATGCTGGAAGCCACGCCCGGAGCACCATGGGGCATCGGTTTCAAGGACCTGCTTGCTGTCGAGCAGGACATGAAGTGGAGACGGAAGATCGCAAAGGAGCATATGCACGACCATGAGTTCCCGATCACGCTCACGACGTTCCCACTCCTTGGAGACAGGAAGTCCATCACTCCTTACTACCCGCCATCTGGGCCTAGACTGCGATCACAGTTTGTTCCTGACGAGATTGCGAATCCGCATATCCGCTTTCCAACCTTGGCAGCGAACATACGGTGGCGGCGAGGGCGTAAGGTGGAAGTGAATGTTCCTGTCTACCACGACGAAAAGACAGCAAAGCCCTGGAAAGATCCAACCGTTGACTATGACCTCCACAACTGGCCCGAGGATGACGACGTACGAAATGGGGCCGCCAAGGACGATTACATCCACATGGACGCGATGGCATTTGGTATGGGATCCTGTTGCCTCCAGATCACCTTCCAAGCGACAAACATCGCCGAGGGGCGCAAGATGTACGACCAGCTATCGCCGCTAGGTCCTATTCTTCTAGCATTGACCGCTGCCACACCTATCTACAAAGGCTTTCTGGCAGATACGGATGTGCGATGGAACCAGATAAGTGCTGGCGTCGACGACCGCACTCCCGAAGAGCTCGGCCAAAAGCCGCTGAAGAACGACCGATGGCGAATACCTAAATCACGATACGCTTGCAACAGTACCTACATCTCTCAGGATCCACGCTTACGGTCTGAATATCTCGATCCGGATCTGGTCGTGGACAAGGATCTGAAAGCCCGCCTGCTAGAAGGCGGTATGGATGATCGTCTGGCCACGCATTTTGCTCACCTCTTCATCCGTGATCCGATCGTTGTCTTTGCGGAAGACCTGAAGGAACTTGACCTGAATAGTACCGACAACTTCGAAAACCTGCAAAGCACAAATTGGCAGCACATGCGATTCAAACCACCGCCTCCAGGCAACGATATTGGCTGGCGAGTGGAAGTGCGGCCGATGGAGATTCAGATCACGGACTTTGAAAATGCTGCGTTCTCCGTATTTGTGGTGCTTATAACAAGAGCGATCCTCAGCTTCGACCTCAACTTCTATCTGCCCATCCCGCGAACCACGGAAAATATGGAGACCGCGCACAGGCGGGATGCGGTATTGAACGAGAAATTTCATTTCCGCAGAGACGTCTTGCCCAGTCGACAGTCCAAGGTGAACGGGATTTCATCCTCGGCCCCAGGAACGCCTCAGTCTAGTAGGCCACAGACCCCAGGGTCCGTGGAAGACGAGTTTGAACTTATGACTGTGGACGAGATCATCAATGGCAAGGCCGATGGCAGCTTCCCTGGTCTTGTGCCACTTGTCGAGTCATATCTCGACAGTCTCAACGTTGACGTCGAAACACGCTGCGAGCTGGCACGATATCTTGCGTTGATCAGAGGTCGTGGCAACGGTTCGCTTTGGACAGCCTCGAAATGGATCCGACACTTCGTACGCGGTCACCCGCATTACGAGCAGGACAGCGTCGTATCCAGTGAGATCGCTTACGACCTCGTCAAAGCGGCCGAGCGTATCACTGTCAACGAGGGCAAAGATGGGTTTGCGAAGGAGATGCTGGGTCATTTCCGAGAGAGCACTTGAATATGGGATCCGTCTCTTTCAACCTAGGGGGGCTTCTATCTATGACCCTGCCATACTGGGACAGCCTCAGCCATCATGGGGTTTGTTTGTCAGCTAGACAGTATCATCTTGACCTGGACATATCCTGTGCAAAGGCTTCAGACTTCCATTCGCCCTATCCTTTCATCTTGACTCATTACCAGCTTTGGTCAGCACAGCCTTGAACAAGACAGACATTGCGGCATGCAATATTGCTCTACCTATACCTTTGCAGCTGATCCGCATCTGTGTATCCAGAGCTCGGTGAGACTAATGAATTTCTCCGCGCCGTCTCGCATGAGCTTTTTGATCAATGTCGTCGGTGCCGCAGCTTCGAGACAAGAGTTGTTGTAGTCATCCAGTACAAGCTTGTTGACATTGATGTTCGAGCAGCCGCCCTCGATACATCTCGACATGATGTCTTCGGGAAAGTCGTTCGTGCCCGTGCGACACTACTCACACAGCTCGCTTCTTGCAGTCGGCATAGACTGAGTCAAGCCTGTCATACTCCAGCCATGGGCCGCATTTGCCATACTCGCCGTGCACATTTGGAGCTACGCAGTCGACAACGGTTTCACGAACCTCCCTACTTCGTCTAGCGTTGCGAGCATTCCGCTGAGATCGGCCGTGTTCACGATGCCGTCTTCACTTCCTTCGATTCGACCAAGTGCGGCCTCTGTTGTTATACCACATCAGTGGCAGTACGAGACTAATTCCTTAGTCTTTGCGGAACTTCTCGGCCCTTTCGAGGTGCGACTTGTCGATCATGATTGGGTGGAAAGGGCAGGTTGCCGGCAGCCTGTCGGACCATGTCCTCACTTTGGCAGTGGTGGATGTGGATCTAGACGGGCACTGTGGAAGCATTTGCTGCAATTGCAGCGGTGTGAATTAGGAGGCCGTCGCTGAATGTGTTGGCGTACGGGGAAATTTGTGATGTCAGCGGCGATCTGGTATTCTCTGCGACTTCGATCAATGCCAGTATATGTTCAATGTTGTGTTCAAGCAGTGAAGCATAAGTGTCCGCTGTGGTACCCGCAGTGGGCTTGTCAATCACATACGCAATGAGCAGCGATCACCACTATTCCCTTTCTCCGCATCAGACAGGATTTTTGCCGTCTTGTTGTGTGTCAACGACTGAGTAGGAGGCATCTTGACGGATCTAGGAATCTGTCTTTACAGGCTTGGACTTATCAATCGTACCGTCACAGAGAGAGTGCTTCCTATTTTGCCTGTCGTCGACAGTGGCAGGTCTTAATGGGAAGCTAGCTGCATTCGGTCCACTCGTCGGCTGAGGTCGCGAGACGCGAGACGCGAGACGGGGCAGTGCTCGTTGCGAGCTTCGGTAGGTTTGGTACTGTGACATTAAGGAAACGTGCCGCGGTGCATTGTTGAATGTTCGAAGTTGTTCTGTGGAGGGGATCGGACGTCCGGCCGGCGGCAGTTCCAATCAGGCAAGCCGAAAAGACGGCACCAGTCCTCCATGTCCTCCTCCTGACCTCATCTCACCGCGCTCCATATAACCCACCATGGCGCTCGCTTGTCAGCTGTGCTTGTGACGGCCGTCGACGGCAATCGACGCGTGCCTGACATGTAGACAAGCTGCAGCCATTGCCCGCATGGGGACAGCTCGCGAGGTGGGGTCCGACTTCGGGCACCATATTCATATTGTAATGCCAAAGCCGTACACAGGGTCGTCCTGTCCCTCCAGAGTCATTGCGTGCCCGTTATGAGTCTGAAACACTTCTTGCACCAGACAGAGGGCGTCGTTGTCCAAGGCTTGGACTCACTCGTTGCAAGAAACAGCCATCTTGCCCTCGATGCCCCGAACAAGGTCGTCTACTCTAGAACGCACCATCCCTCGAAGGTGACTGTCATCTCAGGCGGTGGTAGTGGGCACGAGCCAGCATGGAGCGGCTACGTCGGCGACGGTATGCTCGCAGCTGCCGTGAACGGAGAGGTCTTCGCCAGCCCCTCCACGAAGCAGATCATGGCCGCGATTAAGCACGTTCCCTCCGACGCAGGCATCATTCTCTGCATCACAAACTACACCGGAGATAACCTACACTTTGGCCTAGCAAGGGAGAAGTCTGAAGGTCTAGGGTACACGGTTGGCATTCTCAGGATGACAGACGATGTTGCCCTGGGTAGGGAGCAGACTAAGAACACTGGACGAAGAGGCTTGGCCGCGAACATGTTCGTTCTGAAGCTGTGTGGGAGTGCCGCAGAGGCCGGCTACAGTTATGAGAAATGCATGAACATCGGCCTTTCTGTCAACGCAAACGCCGTCACTGTCGGTTCTTCGTTGGATCACTGCCACATACCCGGGCGAGAGCATCACCGCTCAATACCGCAAGACACATACGTGCTGGGAATGGGGGTAAGTGTGAGAGGCAGAGGGCATCGTCTATCCCAGACAGGCGCGCGCCTCGATCTCTGTTCAGCATCAGCTTCTGAGACATTGGCATGTGGCTCTTGAAGCATAGCTAATGCCTTTCTGTTTATAGATTCACAATGAACCCGGTCTGCGTGAGATCTCGCCAATGCCACCTGTCGAGGAGATTGTTCATGAAATGCTCAAATACTGTTTAGATCCAAGCGACGCCGATCGGGCTTTTGTTGACTTCAAGCAGGATGACGTGGTCTGTCTCCTGATCAACAACTTCGGTGGGATGTCCAACTTTGAGATTGAGGCGTTGACAAGCGTAACACGAAAGGTACTGGAGCGCGACTGGAAGATATCGCCGAAACGAGTATTTGCTCAGGACTTTGAGACTTCACTGAATGCTCCTGGATGGTCCATCTCTTTGCTCAACATGTCAGGCATCGAACGCGAGACGAAAACAAGCATTTTCACGTTACTTCACCTCCTTGACATGGACACGACAGCACCAGCTTGGCCCAGAAACGGGTACAGGAACTCAGTGCCGGTCAAAGAGAAGGCCAAGTTGTCGGCAGGCAGCGCTGCAGAGGCTGCGGCACGACAAGGGCCGTTGATGGATGCAGCTATTCTGGACTCGACTTTGAGGACTGCGTGCAATGCCGCGATACAAGCAGAACCTGATATCACGAAGTGGGACATTCAGATGGGAGATGGTGATTGTGGCGAAGCAGTTGTAGGAATGTGCCAAGGAATACTCAAGAAGCTGGATGCCGGTTTGACTGAACAAAGATCATTCTTTCACATATTGGACGAGGTCGGCGAAGCGGTGGAAGAGATCGGTGGTACTCTGGGCGCGATCATCAGCATCATTCTCGCATCCTTCACAACCAACTTGAGGCAGGCGTACGTCAGGGACAAGGACGGCTTTGCTCTCGACACAGAGAGCTCCAGCCAAGCTGCCGCGGCGGCTTTGAAGAAATTGATGACTTACACTAGCGCAAGACAAGGAGGGAGAACTGTCATGGACACATTGATTCCATTCTGCGATGTGCTCGAGAAGGAGGTGGATTTTGGCAAGGCCGTCAATGCCGCTCGGCAAGGAGCTGAGAGCACATCAGGCATGAAAGCCAGCTTTGGTCGAGGTGAGGTCGTCGTCTTGAATGAAATCACAACCCGAGGTGCTAACAAAAGGCAGCTACATATGTCGGCAGAGGTGCAGAGACGAAAGAAGATGCCCCTCCAGACCCGGGCGCGATGGCAGCTGCGATATTCCTTGAAGGTCTGCTTTCCGGCCTCAAGCAGTGATACTTGTTCACGCTTGAGAGCAACTCGCGGAGGTGGCACGTCCTGTAGCGGCCATGATCCATCCTGAAGCCGGCGCAAGATCCTGGCCATCATATGGCTGGCCTGGCAGCTCGACATCGACAGATAGCTTGTCGCTACTGTGGATTCAGTTGCTCGATGACCCTATTGCATTCAGTATGTTGATCCAATAAGCTCAATCTCCACCTTCGACAATTGACTTGCTTGGCATCTTCCGAATTCGCGCTCCCTCATCACGTAGACGTACATGTATGCAAATACTGTTTGACAAGCCGACTTGTGGCTGACAAGTAGGCTCAGTGGTAACCCGGCTACTCCCACTGGAAGGGGAA
Organism: Dothistroma septosporum; assembly: GCA_002236755.2. Lineage (NCBI taxonomy): Eukaryota > Fungi > Ascomycota > Dothideomycetes > Mycosphaerellales > Mycosphaerellaceae > Dothistroma > Dothistroma septosporum. The sequence continues at coordinate 2,812,232 of NBZP02000054.1, forward strand.
GTATAGCGAGATTGGAATCGGAGATGGGCTATTCCCAGAGCTCGAGGCCCACAAGGTGCTGTGCTCCCCGCAACTGCGTCTTCGCTCATTGCGGGGTCAATGTGAAGATGCGCGGCCATGTGACGCGACTACTTAAAGGTACATTCTGCAGCTGCTCTGACATTGCGGTTTCCATGGTATTGGCCTAGGGGGGACTCATTGACAACCTGTATTCATCGAAACAACCGGGTTCCCAGCATGCCTGGAAAGCTCGAAGGAAAAGTCGCGATTGTGACTGGTGGTGGAGGAGGGTTTGGTAAGGGCATTGCGAAAAAGTATCTCGAGGAGGGCGCCAAAGTTGTCATTGCGGACTTCGTAGAGGACGTTGGCCAGAAGACTGCACAAGAGCTCGGATGCGAATTCCACAGGACCGATGTGACGAAACGAGCAGACTGGGAGTCGATCAAGAAGTTTGTCGATGAGAAGTTTGGGAAGTTGGATGTGGTTATCAACAACGCTGGAACAACCTACCGCAATAAGGTAAGCATGGCTACATCCAACGTCTCCAATGACATGCTGACGGGTGCCAGCCGACGAGTGAGGTCACAGAAGAGGAGTACGACAAGGTCTTCACTGTCAATGTGAGAGCCATTTACCTCTCAACCCAAGTCCTTGTGCCGTATCTACAAGAGAAGAAGAATGGAGGGTCCTTCATCACAATCGCATCAACGGCAGGTCTACGGCCTCGAGGAGGTCTGACATGGTACAATGCCTCCAAGGCGGCTGTCATCAACGCCTCTAAGTCAATGGCTGTGGAATATGCACCGGACAACATTCGCTTCAACAGTGTATGCCCCGTCGTTGGCTTGGGCACCGGACTGTAAGTCATTGCGATTGCGCTCTTGATCGTCAATGAGCTAACTGCGTATTTGCAGGACCGATTTCTTCCTTGGTAAGCCCGAGAATGAGAAGGTCTTCATGACAACCATTCCTCTCGGCCGAGGCTCAACGCCGTCGGATATTGGTAACACATGCGCCTTTCTGGGCAGTGAAGAGGCGAACTTCTTGACTGGAATCGACATTCCCGTGGACGGTGGTCGTTGTGTATAGCTGAACAGTCGATGCTCTGCCCTGCCAAGTATACATGTAGTCCCTCGTGCACTTCCACAACTCAAGGCTATGAGGCTTCCTGCCGCGTGCTCATACTGTGATAATTTCAGGCCAGACGTGCAGTACATCGCTGTTGCCATATTCGTTTTCCATTGTTTACCCGGCTCCGAGAAGTGTGCCGAGCGATACCAGGAAGGCAAGGACGACCATCATCGTCCCCATTGCGGCGACGTTAGAGAATGGCACGACAGTCTCGTACCAATAGGCAACATGTTGATTTCATTGCCTTAACATTGCAAACGGACACCTCAGGCAGATCTGCTCGTCGCTGATCAAACAAGTCATCGATCTCTGATGTGAAGACCACCCGCGTTGGCTGAGCCCCGAGACGGGTCAGACAGCGACATCATCTCCTGCCCGCTGCTGCACCTTGGCCAGACTCCACGTGGAGCACCAGTGTACCGCTGTTAGCCAAGCGCATACTCCTCGGTACGTGTTGCCGATCGACCATGGGCTTAATGGAAGATCCTCACTCTTCAAGGCGTTTCGTAAGTCGCATCGTCTAGACACGCTTTCGCCTGCAGACCGTATACATGATCAAGACTACTCGCCCACATTAGAAAGTGTACGTTACCCATCCTTCTCCCTCAAGACTCGCCCCAGCTGTCGAACTCCGATCAGTCTGACCATATCAATCTCACTATGGTTCAAGCAGTGCCCTTCGGAAACCGGTGGATCCGCCAACGGCCACTCAAACAACATGGAGGCTGGACATGCCGAAAACACACCGACTCTATCGACTCTGCCACCACCGGATTTCAACTGGCAGATTTCGCTCCGAGACAAGGTCATTGCCATCACAGGGGCAAATCGAGGCATTGGACTAGGAATAGCCGAAGTATGCCTTGCCAACTCTGCCAAAGTCGTGTACTCTCTCGACTTGATGGACCCCTCGGAAGATTTCTCGGCCCTTGAGAAGAAGAATCCAGGACGCTTCAAGTACATCCAAGCCGACGTGAAGAACGAAGAGAGCGTCAAGAAGGCAGTAGATACCATTGCCGAGGCCGAAGGGACTATTCACGGCATGGTGTGTAATGCAGGTGAGCATTCGCGCTCATCGGGCTACCAACAACATGTTGACTCGTTACATAGGCATGACAAAGCACCAGCCGGCGTTGGACTTCTCATTGGAGCAGGTGAAGCAACTATTCGACTTGAACGTATTTGGAGTGTGGAATTGTGCAACCGCGGCGGCGAGGAAATTCATCGAGCTCGGGGTCAAAGGCTCGATTGTATGCACCGCCAGCATGACGTCGTATAGGCCCAATCGCGCTGCTCCGTCGGCACCGTACGGAGGTACGAAAGCCGCTGTCCGCAATATGTGCCACACACTTGCGATGGAGTGGGCACAGCATGGCATCAGGATCAATAGCATCAGTCCCGGATTCGTCAAGACCGCTATGACATACTACGTCGAGAGAGCACCGGACTGGGACACTAAGTTGAAGTACTACGGAGGCATGCCTCGCCTAGCTCTACCGCAAGAGCTCGGTGGAGCTTATACTTACTTGCTGTCCGATGCGGCCAGTTACACCACGGGAATTGATATCCCTATCGCTGGTAAGCCATCCGCAGTCGGACAGTGTCAGGTTTCCGGGCTGACAAAATCGCAGGCATCGTAGGCGCTTGGTAGTCATCCACTTGAGGAAGGCATCTCATGGTGCATTGATGCAAGAGCATTGGAAAGGGCAAGTGTTTGTATATCTATGACAGACCAAGCCGTGCTACCACGACAGACACTTTTGACACCTGTGATGTGTGAACCATTGTAGACTGTTTTTACTGGAATTCGGAGGGGTTGGTCTCGGCTCTTCATGGTTCTAGTACCTTGATGCGGTGGACTGAAAAGCGTGGTTGCATACGCTATTGTTGTGATCATATCGCATGAAGGGTACTTTCAGCTTCACAAAGAGCTTCCCGAAGCTAGCGTTTGGTCCAAGTTCCCCCTGCTGCATTGGAAATTCAGACGCAGTACGCCAGCCCTCGAACTGACAGCGAACAGAGAACAGTGTGGATCAAGAGCGGTGTCCGAGTGAGCTCCGTCAGTCAAGGACCGGTCGAGACAGCCATGTCATGGTGGACAGAGCAACAGCCATTCCAAGAGCAATCATTGAAGGACCATGGTATTAGGCTTAGGCAATCTGAAGTTGAAGACTCTGGAGAAGCTTATGATGATTCAGGCCTCCTATATGCGAGATCCGCATCAACACATGCCCGAAGCACAGGTGGTCTCTCCGATCGACCCCGAACACAAGCCAACGTGGTACCTGGGCAGCTGCTCAGCGATGGTACGTTGTACACAGCTAGCATCGGCCGATATCACCATGAGTGAAGGTGTAGAGACTGAGTGCCCTCTACAAAGTTCGAGACCCTAGCTGATATCTCCGGTGGCCTACTAGTGCCTCCCTATGGCAGGTAGACCTTATTCGTCGGCGATCTTCGCCCGTGCCGGGGTACTAAACATTGGCCATACTTGCGGAGCGACGGTCATTCACGTGATATGAAGGTAGATGGCAATCCGTGAGATAGCCGCTCAGCCTGGCTTCCTATTCCAGTGGTGCCGTAGCTCTTCGGCGAGGTCAGTGTTGATGGGCCAGCCGGTATGGCTTTGATGGTCCCGTATAAGCTCCGCGATGCAATCTTGTTTAGCCGGATCGTTGATGTAGAGACCTGCGGCGAACAGGCATTGCGTTGACATTAGTCGAGATGCATCATCAGTCAGCTTCATGGCGATTCCCCCAATCTCATCAACACTCTCCTGGATGACCTTGTCGCGTGTCAGTAACTCCAGGTAGCCTCCGGCCGACGGTTGGTGGATCGACAGCAATACTCGCGCCATGCTGTACATCTGGAGGGACACACCGAATGCAGGAGGATGGATCCATACTGGCCTGAATGCTCGATTTGAAGGCCCTTCGACCGGGAGCGGAGAGAAGTGTACGCCGATACTTTGTCTCCATTCGGCCAGCATGTTCAGGAGCGTGTTCGCCCGCATTATGCGCTGGTTGATGTCTTCGGCCTTCTCCTCCACAGAGCTATAGTTGACGGCTTGAGCAAGAATATATACGACTTTTGATGCCATGTCCCATACGTCCATGGTGTGGTAGGGCTTCGTCGGTCTGAAGAAGCTGAAGCATCGCCTATTCTCTCGAAATGCGGCCCAGACATCCTGTCGCAGCCATGCCCACCACACGGCCTGCTCGAGACCTCCAGACTCACCGTTGATCTCACGACTCCGTTGGATCCAGAAGACGCCTTTGAGATGGCGCTCCCAGCCTTTACCTGCTCCGTCGATCATTTCGTACATGCTGACTACGAGTACGGTAGCCAGGAGCTCGTCACTGTTCTTGTATGACGTGAAGCGCATCGCTGACTGCAAGTACTGCAAGGTCTCATAGTAGTATTGCACAGCGGCGGTACGGTCGAGACTGGCTTCCCCACTGTGATTCGGCTTGATCGACAGGTGACGAGCACCTAGCGCGAGCACTGCTTTCATTAAGCCCTCGTTGTGCAATGCGAGATGAGGGATCAGTGTAGAGAAGTGTCTCTTGACATCAAACAGGTCGATCCACAGACTGATGCCAGTGACAAAGCGGTGGAAGATGTCGAACTCATGGTCGTTGAGCTGGAGCGCGTCCGATGCCTGCCAGAATTGACGCTCATCTGTGTTTCCGTCGGATCCATCTGCCGGCACCGGAGATATTGCGGAGATCTGTAGCAGCTTCGATGGGTTCTGCAAAGCCACCCCTTCGACAAAGTTAGGGTGCGCAAGACTGATCCGGGCTCGTGGGTCCTGTCCTGTCAGCGAACGTTCTGTCAAGTTGTTGTGGCCTGTTGCCACGGACGCTCCGTGTACGTAAGCCACAATTCACATGGGGCGGCCGATACCATGCAAAAGACCGTAGTCTCATGGGTGTTCGGTTCCGTGAGCTCAAGAATACATGCCTCCATTGCGTGAAGACACCGTACATGAAGCACGTGGGAAAGTGTTTTCAGAATACCTACCTGGCTCGAGACTCCATGCCGATGCAGCTCGTAGCGTTGAGCGAGAGCGGCATCGCTCAGACTGTCCAAAGACGGCAAGTCCAGGGTACCTTGAGCTGCATCTCCTGCCAACAATCCGAACCATCGAAGTGGAGCGACCTCCGTTCCATATGCCGCGGAGTTGGAGTAGCTGCTTTGGGGACTGAAGGCTTGCAAGCTGTCGTCGGTCGGTGTGGCGGGCCATTGCTTCGACGACGGTCGGCTATCGACAGTGTCCGAGAAGCTCGCGCGCTTAGCAGCTGCAGTCGGAAGGCTGAAGCTCGCATGAGACCTACAGTTGCGATCCGGCGACGCAATCGTGGAGTTGGCGCGCACGGGCGTCGGATGGTTGTCTGCCTTGGCTGCTGCCGTCTCCGCGTCCAGGCTCGCCGGGTCGGTGGTATCGATGTCGGAAGGCAAGGCGCCATAGAGACAGGGCCGCTTCCCTTTTGCACATGCACCACACACTGGCTTCACTTCGTCGCACTTCATGTGCCGTTTACGGCAAACAGCGCTGCAGAGCCATTAGTCGTTGACGACCATGTCCGAATGACGTGTGCGAGCAACGGGGATGCAGAGCCTGACGCTTCGCGTCGAGTGCCTGTGCCGTGCTGCAACACGACGTACCAGCCTGTAGTCGTCTTGGGGAAGGTCAGCCATCGTCGAGGCAGTGAACGGGCGGCAGTCGCATCATACCCTGAGTCCGCGCCCGCGAGATTTTCGCGGCTTCCGAACACCTGCAATGCCGTGGCTCGGGGCAGATTCTGCCTCTGCGTCCTGCATCTCGATGCCTTACGGTCGTCCGTAACGATACCTGCGTCACATGGCTCGAATCGAGGAAAACGTGACAGTTGCGGGCAAGGGAGAGACCATACGGCGGCAAGCACTTCCGAGGCTACTATGGGAAGACTTGGCGAGGGCGAGACGTGCTTTGGAGCATACCTCCCGGCCTACGGAGCGCACCCACAAGCATTGCGCCCGCGTCGGCCCTGTTGCTATTGGATCTGGGCCGGTGCTGTGACATAGCCAACGGGCTTGCCATTTACTCTTCGGCTGGCGCTTGATAGAAGCCACTTGTGTCCGAGACGAGACATGGACGCTTCCATTCACTCAGCTCCCCGAATAGTCGCCTGCAGAAAACACACTCAAGCGCCAGCACTGTGATCCCAAGAAGCCTCGACGGGGGAGACTCCGGCGAGCGTCAGGTAGCACCATGGTGCGACAGATTGTGCAGAGATTCACATCGATTTCCGCAATCGTTCGTCGCGGCTGGATCAGGCATGCGGTACGCGGCGCTTCGATCACAAGCATCGCCAGCGTGCGCAAACGAGGAGAGTGAGGGGACGTGTGTGCCCGGGACTGTAAGCCGGTATACAGAATGTCGACTCCTCGCTCTAGCAGGTGCCATCCGTGTCAGCGTCTCTCACTGTAAACACCGCCCTGTTACCTCAATCCCTTTTGCCTTCGACCATGTCTATTGACTTGAGGAAGGCCGCGCTCGACATCGACAAGCAGAAAGAGGACGACTTCATTGAAGAATCTCGCGACCACGACACAGAACGAGAAGCGGGAGAGAGGACTCTGATTAGAAAGATTGGCCTATGTTTACTACCAACTATATGGCTTGTGTACTTACTCTCCTACATGGACATCAGTACACAGGTTCCTTTGGAAGTTATCTTGGCGCTGATCTCCCGTCACAGTGGACAAACATCGGGAACGTAAAAGTCGCTGGCACGACAGATCATCAGGCAATGACTGTAAGGTTCAGCATGAGCGATATTCGTGGAGCTGTCATAGTAAAGCGCCAATGAAATTTCTCCTAGCCAACGATTACTCTGTTTCGTGGGTCGTGTTGTTTATCACGTACGTCTCATCGAAGTCCCATCGACCCTCGTTCTATCCAGAACAAGACCGTCCACGTTGACAGCCACAATCATGACATTGTGAGGAATAGTGGCGTGTTGCATGGATACCTTTGTAGTGCATACCTTCCGCTTCGCGACGCATGCGGTTGCTGTGTCTCGCGATGAAGTGCCGGCTACCGACTGATGACCTTGGTGGGTATAAACCGATAGTGGAGCAGTGAGTCGGAGAGCAGCGGCTGGTTTTGTGGCTGGACACTGAGAGTCAATCCTCTAGGCCAAAGTCGAGACATACCAGCAGCTGATCGCGTTGCGGGTCGTCGTCGGATATTGGGAGCGGCTTTCGCTCCAGGCATCTTACTTATCCTTTCGTCCTGGTACAAAAGGGCTGAGCAGTCGAGGCGACTTGCCGTCTACATATCCGCAGCTGTACTGTCGGGCACGTCTGGAGGCGAGTACATTACCGATCAATGCAGTGTATGAATTCTGTGAGCCTGACCACTTTTGAAGGCATCATCGCAGGCGCAATAACCGACGGCCTGGAGGGCAGATATGGTCTACGTGCTTGGCGATACATGTAGCTTGTAGGCATACGGTCTCTGAGCCGGTCAGTCGGTCAACCTGACCCGACCACAGTTCATCATCGAAGGCGCGGCCACAGTTGGGAATGCTCTGGGAGCAGGATTCGTCCTTCCTGACTTCCCAGCCAACACGAAGAAGTTCGGTGCTCGAGAGAAGGAGCTTGCACTCTGTCGCCAAGAGGCCGATGTGCACTACGTAAGTCCAAAGCGACGAGGACAGGGGCGAGGGCAGTCAAGGTGGGCGTACATGTAGTGGGGCACCTTCCAGACCATTGCAGGATTAGAGTTTGCAACAGAGTCTAGGTACCCGTGTCTCAGTTTCACGTGTGGCAGTCCACCCGGCTCACCAGCTCACCTCGCGCGCCTGTAACATTACAGCAGTGAGTCTGCAATTGCAACACCTACTGCTCGCGTCGGCGTCGGCGTGGGTCGTTCCGCCGTGCCAACCATCAAAGCGCATCGGCACACTCGCAACCACCACCAGCAGCAGTAATAACACATCGACGATGACGCAGCGCGCGCCCTTCCCCAGCGATCCAGACACTTTCGATAATGATGACCGCATTTCATTCTCCAAGGTGGACGGTCGTCACCTTCTGGAGGATGAGGAGGGCGAAGAGTGGGAGTGGATGACAGGCCCCGGCAAATGGTCCAAGACGGTACGCACACCCAGAAATCCTGTCCAGCTTCTCGACAGGCTCTGGCCTGCGTCTTTGACTATCACACCACGCCACACCATACCATGAACTTGAAGCTCGCGGTCTGCAGACCTCTAACGTAATGCCGCGCGTGATAGATGGATGAAGCTGCTATTCAGCAACAGCAAGAGATCTACAAGGTCCAAGGCGTTGATGAGGACGCGCCAGCCTTGAACCCGGCCAAGAAGCGCAAGGAAGCCCAACAGGATGACGTGAGTGCTGCGGGTCTTTTCCGTCACGACTACGTGACGGTACCACTGACGAACGGCAGGCGGAAAACAGGTCCAAGAGCGCCAAAAGCAGCTCCTCGAGCCATGCCGGAGCCACTGGCAAAGCCACTGCTGCTGCTGCTGCTGCTGTCAAGCCGCCACGCCAAAACACTGCCGTGTTCGTGACCGGACTGCCGCAGGATGTTGATCATGAAGAAGTTAGGGACCATTTCAAGAAATTCGGCATGATCTCCGAGAGCATCGACGACAATGAGAAGCGTGTAAAGTTGTACAACGACAAGGGCGGCAACTTCAAAGGCGAAGCTTTGATCAGTAAGTGGCGTTCATTGCAGTATATGCCGCACGCTCAATTCCTCTGCCAGTCTACTACCGGCCAGAGTCCGTCAAACTCGCCATTGACATGGCCGATGGCGCCTATCTTCCGCGCCGCGACGCCAGTGCCCCGACGGCATCGATTTCGGTTGTTGCAGCCGATAGTAGCTTCAAGGCGCACAAGGACGATACTGTGGCGGAAGAGCGTCCGAAGGGCAAGCCAAAGGGGTCTCGCGCTAAAGCGAAGCAAAAGGCGGATGAAATGAACAGGTACATTCACCTCGCGCTGGTCTGCTGAGCGATGCGACACCGACTGACCTTTGTTTCAGTCGTCTAGCAGACTGGTCGGACGATGAGCCATCAGCCATGCAGCAAACCTCCTCGCGATTCGACAAGGTCGTGATCATCAAGAATGTGTTTACTCTCAAGGCCCTGGAGGAGGACAAAGACTACTACGAGGACATCATGGACGACATGCGCGAGGCAGGGGCACATGGAGATATCAAGAACATTACTATCTTCGACAAGGAGGAGGACGGTGTTGTCACAATTCGCTTCAGCAATGCCATGGCAGCCAAGGCTTGCGCGGATACCTTCAATGGCCGAGGCTACGATGGCCGCCGACTCGAAGCTTCAATTGCTACGGGCTTGGAGAAGTTCAAGAAGAGCCGCAAGGCTAAGACTGGGGACGACGAAGAAGAAGCCAAACGCTTGGAAGACTACAGCAACTTCATTGAAGGTAAGAGCGGCAATGGCACTTCTACTGGAGGTGAGCCATCCTGAGTAGGAACGGTCGACCGTCCTTGGGAGACCTCATCGCGTACAACGATTTTGAGCTGAAGCTTCCTGGTCTAACGTGGACTTTTTGGGAATCGACCGACCACCGACAGTTAGCGCTTTCGGCGCAATGTACGTTGTCATGCTTCAATGGTTGGATGGACTCGGACTAGTATGAACCTGTGGCTGGATTCTCCAGCCCTAGTTTCGCACGCTTGCATGGCGAAGTTACTAAGAGATACTACACATACGATAGCATGCCAGCGCGACAGATGCTCTGGGCAAGTCAATCATCATACTGTACAGATCCACAATGTTCATCATGACATCCTCCAGTACGCTGGTCATTGGATCGTTGCACACCAGATCTCGGCCGCCTTCGCACACGAGCCTTACCGCAGATGGGCAGGTAAAACTTCTTCGAAAATCTCAGGAGGCCATCCCAACGGGCGACCGCGGGTCGCGGATGAAAGTCCGTAAAGGATATTCATTCTTTTCGAGCCGCACATTGATCGGCACTTGACTGTGACGGCTGAGACTCCGCGCAGCGTCGTCATCTGTGGTGAAATCGTCGTCGTGGTCGTGTGTTACGTCTGGCTTGACGTCCCTGACCAGCTCGACATAGTCATATGCAAATTCGCCAATCTCGGCATCGTCGATGCCCATCTCTTCCTCTTCTACACTCGCCCTCAGCTTCAGTGCAGGCACGAGTCGTGACGTGAAGCCGATGAGAAGCAGAATGCCGCAAGTCATGAGAAAACTGTACGCCATGCCTGTCACCGAGTCCGCAAGCTGAATCGCTAATTGTCTCCAGTTGTTGTTGAGCCAGCCGCCAGGTATACGAGTGTGACCGTCGAGGGCCGCGATGTAGTCGGCGGCGAAGAGTCCGGTCAAAAGATTGCCCAAAAGGCCGCCTATGCCATGGACGGCGAAGATGTCCAAAGCGTCGTCAGCTTGGATCCAATACTTGAGCTGCGTTGCAAAATTACAACCAACACCAGCCACGACACCGAAGACAACAGCGCTCCAAGGGGCCACGTATCCAGATCCTGGTGTGATTGCCACTAGCCCTGCCACAACTCCAGAGCAGAATCCGACAGTCGACCATTTCTTCTCCAACCGGTAATCCACCAAGCACCAGGTGACGCCCCCCACGCACGCCGCCAGATTGGTGACCACCGCAGCCATGACGGCTCGGAGGTTTGCACTCAGTGCTGAGCCGGCGTTGAAACCGAACCATCCTACCCACTAGAACATTAAAGAGTCAGTAAATGTAGAGCATCGGGAAGACAAGAGCCCAGCAGTCGTGGCAGGGCAAGCGACATCTCGCTCAGCAGATGCTCAAACGGCTCCGCTACAGAGCGGCCGAGTCGGCTCGTAAGACAACTCCGCCGTGCACAGAGACATGGCCAGCCCAATCGCAACTGTATACACCCCCTGGGGCTGACTTACTAGAAACACCGTTCCGATGACGATGTGCGTGACATTGTGGGGTCGGTAGTTGAGCGCGCGTGTCCCATGCCCCGTCCGTTTGCCCAGCATGTATGAATATGCCAGCGCCGCAGTTCCAGCATTGATGTGCACTGGTGTTCCGCCAGCAAAATCGAGACCACCCAGCTGATAGGCCCACCCAGATGGATTCCAGGTCCAGCAAGCAATGGGATCGTACACAATCGTGGTCCAGATAAACATGAACACCACACACGGAAGCATCCGCCCACGCTCGGACACGGCACCTGATACCAGCGCTACTGTCACGCATGCGAACATGCCTTGGTAGACGGCAAACATGAGGTCCGGGATCTTGTCACTCCCTACACTGGGCTGTGCCAGAACATTCCACCAGCCGAAGTTGTCGAGACGTCCTATGAACGGGCCGGCTTTGTGCGAGAAGGATAGCGAGTAGCCCCAGAAGAACCATTGGAAGCTGACGACCGCCGCTGCCATCACGGACAACCAAATCAGAGAGAGGGCAGATTTACGCCGTGCCAATCCCGAGTAGAAGAAGCCCACGCCGGGGATCATGAGCAGTACAAGGGCAGTAGCTGTGATCATCCATCCTATGTCTCCAGCTTGGTAGAATACGTTGAGGTCCTGGGTTAGGGCGTTGCCGCCTGTCGGTGTGGTGCCATTGTACTCGACATAAGGCACGTACGGCAATGGAAAATCGTTGGTAGATGACATGGCAAGCGTTGTGGTGGTGCGGTCGATGCGTTCGGCGGAAGGCCAGGCTCCAGTCTACTTCTCCACGACAAGCCTTTACATTGGGTTGTGTGGAGTACGTTCATCCACTTTCTGCCCTTTGGGCTGGAGTTGTGCTGTATCTGCGGTCGGCTGAGGCTGGGGGGGGGGGGGGGGGGGTTGGAAGACGTCAACGGCCACGCGCCTTCCTCTATATTTGACGGAGCAGGGACGGCGACAAGAAAAAGGGAAATGGTCCGGGTGAAAGATTGTGGACGAAATCGGAAGCCAGGGATACAGAAGACGGGGTCCATAGTGGCATAGTTCCTGCTTGTGGCGTCTGCTGTCCCGGCAAAGCTGACGAAAAGCATCTGGCCCACCCCAACAGAGCGAGCGCATCTTCACACTCGTCTGCTAGGGAGGTCACCGAGGACGACATCAAGCCTTGTTGGGTGTAGTCACGCCTCCGTAGGTGTATGTGACAAATGAAGAGCTCGAGCTAGCGCAGGCAAAGCTGCAGGAACAGCGTCGATCCGCACGGGTGGCAGCATAACGGGAGTGAGGTCGCATGTCCGCAGAAGCAACGATGAAAAATGCTGTGGTGCGTGGTGCAGCATGGTGCATGGCGAAGGATCGAAGGATGCAGCCACAGATAAGAAACAGTCGCCGCGTAGCCAGTCACACGCCGGGGCGCCGCGGACCGCGCTCAGTGGGGACTAGCTCACCGGCCCCTGCTGCCACGGCCATCATTCAATAATGTTGTTGTTGCGTGAAGAAGAGCAACGTCGAGAACATGATTGTGTGATGAATTCATGCAGCAGGCAGGCGCCATGGTCCCCCATCTCACGATGTCGATCACTCGAGTGGAAACATCATCATGTCGGACGCATCACAGCGAGCTTCTCCGATGCGCATCTCAGTCTCATCACCATCACTTCGAGGCCATCGCGTGCAGCAATGCAGCAATGCAGCTGGACCGACTACCTTGCCTCGTCACTCACATCTGACATGATTGACGAGATTGGGGCAAAGCGCAAGCGAGGTACCGTGATCCTGGACGCGCCACAAACCACCACACGGCAAGACACCTTCCTTTTGCGTGTGCTGCCGACACCACCGGCTTGCTAAGCCCATGTTAACAATCAACGCGAGGGAAGACCCCGGCCGCTGGAAGTGCCCAGTGAATTGTGCAACAATCTTTTTGACCACGATCGCTCCGAAGCAGATGGTGCGCCCTTGGGAACAATACCAATGAGCGTGACGTTTGAACACATTGCTTCGGGTTGCACAATATTCCATGCTTCCAATTCCACACACTGCACAGCATCTAATACACCGGCGGAATCGACGTCTGCAATGCCATTGGAGTGTCAAACATATCTGTGCCTCCACTAGCAGCCATGGGCAGTGTGCCAATGAAGCTCATCAGCGATGCACACGCCGCCTCCTCTCGCAAAAGCTTGAATTCTTGTTGCACGTCCGAGCGCATCATGTGCTCTTCTCGCTCCGCTTGCGAGAATGCGATCTCGTTCTGGCTCCGTCCAGAGGAGCTATGACGGATCTTCGATGCTTGAATCGGCCCTGGCGGTTCCCGTTCGGCATGTCTACGTTGTCCGGTAGCTCCTCTCCCAGCAGCGTGAACTGATTCCGTCGCAAACGCAGGCGTCTCTCTTCCAGCGGGTACAGCGCGGCTTGTGCTTTGCGTCGGGCCCACGGAAAGATAGCGGTGAAGGCTGCGCTGACAACGAAGACTGGGACGGCGGCATAAAGGTACCATATGACTGGCCATGTGACAGTCGTGATTCCGAAGACCGACGCCAGGAATGAAATGGGTAGGAACAAGGTCGCAACGGCCGAGAGGAATGCCGAATTGTCTGCTTGAACCGCGTTCGTGATGTTGAACTCAAGCTCGATCAGGTTGTTGAATCCTATGATGAGGTTCTTTCAGCAAGGCAGCGGTTCATCGGTGGTGGATACAACTAACGCTCTTTCAAGCTGTCGAGCCTGGAGTCAAATTGCTCCAGGTCTTCCACAGCATCATCCATGTCAGCCCAAAGTGGATCGACTTGCTCATTGCTCGGCACGGCCTCTTTCAACTTCTGGAGTTTCTTGAACGCCCGGGTATGGAACTGGAGGTAGTCCTTCATCTCGTAGAGCCTATCGACCTCGGTGTGCATTCTGCGGGTTCGAGCTTTGACCGGAAGATGTCTCCCGTGGCTGTTGGCTTCTGCTTCGTCCAGGCGCGCCAACACTTCACCAATAATGTTCTGCCAATCGGTAAGAAGCCAGTAAAGCCTCGAGAAAGTCCAGCACAGTCCTTCTTCATCTTCACGGGGCTGATTAAAGTCTTCATCATGCCAGAGGTAGTCGAAAAGGAGATCTTTGACCACATGCTCAGAGACATCGTCAGGTCTGGTGAAGATGACGGTGACCGAGATCTGCGGGTCGAAGCGGCACGCACCACGAGCGCAAAACCAGACACCTGTGCGGAACCTGAAATTCTCCATCGATGGCAGTCCGGAGTCTTCCCAGGCAGGAGGTGCCATGTCGACAGACCAGTAATAGACCTGCGGCACGTTCATGTGGCTAGAGCAACTCGGTCAATTTGAAGGTCGCAATGCAAGCGCTGCCAAAGTACTCACTCCACGATGAATGTCCAGGGTACGTATTGTCCTCGCTTGCTGGCTCGCTCAGGGAACTGCATTGTGCTGCCAAACTGTACGGCTCTGTCAAGGTCGGATATGTCGGACCAGTAGTCCTCTATACATGAATGCAGTACATCGCCCAGCCATGGTCGATAGCCGTTCACTGCGATAATGAGAGGATCTGCATTGGTGTCAACGCACTCGCACGAGCCGCATTGTGAGTGAAGCAGGCAGCGTGTGATGAGGATCCATTCGAACGCTATGTCTCAGAAGCCTCAGCACGGGCCCGACGGACATACCTCTGGGATGTGCCCGTGTCTGCTCGTCGACAAGCCGAGCGAACGGGCGGGCATCACTCGGTCCGTGTGCTTGGATTTCGTGGTACTTGTTGGTGCTACGTCGACTCCCGACGCGGATGCTGATCGTGTCGTGGCCAGTGTCCAAGGTCATTCGCCGGCGATGTGGTCTTCGGCGAGACATGATGTTGACGACGATCCTGCAGGCTTTTGTACGTGCTCTCAGCACTTGGAAACCCAGAGCAAGATTTCGCGGACACTTCGCCAAAAAGTAGCAACGAGTAGCTGGTACCCAGTGTTGTTGTTATGATTTGTATCGAAAACGTTTCTATCTCCCATGCTCCTATAAAAAGGGTGGCTGTTGATGAGTTCGGGAAAGTCTCAGGCGCCTTCCTGCCACTGCCACCTGTAGGTCAGCAAGGTAGTGCTCTCCGCCCCTTCGACGTTGCCGTGCCTTGTTTGAATAGACAATATGCAAGAGCGGAGATGGTCGTCTACATGTAAACACGTAAGAGGTAGTACGGAACATGCCGCTCTTGTGGCTGTCTCCAGCTGAGATTCGGTCGCTATGTTGCTTATTAGTCGACGCCTCTGACCTGCCTCTCACGTGCACGCTCCTTCCGCAGGCCGCGCGTTGCCATCACTGTTTGCGCTGACTTTTATTATTATAGCGTGCGCGTGCAGGCACTTTTCGCATTTCGCAGCTCGCGCAGTCGCAGCCTGCAAGCCGCCTTGGTAGTTTTGATGGTTGTCTGATCAGTGAGGTCAGTCACTCTTTGACGAAGATGCATGGACACCCGGGCGGCTTTTGACCAGGATTGAGCGTGATGCATAACGAGCATCCCACCTCTTGTGCCCTATTCAGCAGTCAGTCTTCCGCTAGATGCATTACACCCTTACTTATCATGTACCACAGCTTCGATCCACTGTCTTCCGCATAGAACTATTAGCCCGACCCTGATTGGCTCAAAACGTGCTCACGACTTCACAACCTGCCTATTTTTGAAGACATGTCGCTCACTTCCTGCTGCCGCTCGCCGGCACCCTCAGGACACCTCACTGCCATAGACGACGAGTTCCAGGCACGACGACGAGTTTCAACAAGCGGTTCATTTCGGAGAGCTGATCGCGACAGGGTTCACCCTGCACCTGCATTGGCCAAGGACCAAGACGCATCACGCTTCACAAGTCCGGGGCGTACGACACACCTGTCTCCCATACACACTGACGGTCCCACCACAGGCGACTGACATCGCCTACTCCTGCCAAGAACAACCCCAAGATGGACATGGGAAGCGGTCATTCTCAGTCCGGCTCATCCAGCGCCATGAGCATGTCTATGGTCTTCACGACTGATCACTCGACACCGCTCTACTCATCCGCCTGGACGCCCTCGGGTACAGGAGCATATGCCGGCACATGCATATTTCTCGTCGTCTTGGGCGTAATCAGTCGGCTGCTGCTCGCATATCGACACGCCCTGGAGGAGAAATGGCACGACAAGGCAGTGCAACGACGCTATATTGTCGTCGCCGGCGAGAACGCCACCGAGCGTGAAGGACAACTTGGCCCTTCGGCAGAGAAGAGCGACGAAGCGACTCTGACGACCCGCGGTATGGATGAGACTGTGCGTGTCGTCCGCACACCGCGCGGGTCGCTGCAGTCCACGCCGTGGAGGTTCAGCACTGATTTGCCACGCGCCTGTATATTCACAGTGCAAGCTGGCGTCGGGTACTTGCTGTAAGTTGACCGTGGCCTTCCGCGGTGCGATATCTGCTTACAAAGGTCACAGCATGCTTGCGGTCATGACTCTGAACGTTGGATACTTTCTATCGGTGCTAGCGGGTCTCTTTGTAGGGGAGCTGTTTGTCGGGCGGTACACATTCGCGGACGATGGCCATCACTAGACGGCGTCCAGGCAGCTTGCTATGCCACTTTTCGCATAACATCGAAGTATTGGCCCGATGCGCCTCAAACACCAAATGGCGCTTTGCCACAATTTCTTCCACGCTTCATTGCTGGCCGTGATCAATGCTCACAGACAACGCCTATTCCACCATACCGCCTACGATGTAATTCTTGATCAAGCCTTCATTCCCTCCTAGCCAAGGCCGGAGCTCATGAACAGTCCCGCTGTTCAGCTTGCGGCGAGGAACAACGGTCAAGTATTGGCTACGTTGTCCGCCGTCGATTCTCGTGCAGACACGCATACTGATTGTGACAATCGGATTGTGCGGAATATGTAAGTAAAGACCCTCGTATTCTCAACCTATGTCGTTCAATCGATGTATATGAACAGATTGGAAACGCAGCAACAGGCTTCGTGAGCTTCGTCGGAGGCTGCTTTTTCATTGCACCCGTTATTCGCAAGAACCGACAAACGGGTTACGTGGGCTTCCTTTGCCTACTGGAGTGATTTGTTGTTGACAGATCTAGGCTGAGCCAGGCTCCACCGACCTATGCTATGCTGTCGTTCGCTGATCGGATATCGTATACTGGCCTGGTCTGAGTTTGGCTTACGGCACCATCGGGAGGAAGGTTCTAGGAGCCCTAACGCGTAGTATGAGGCTGACATAGATATCGCCAGATCTAACCGGCGATGTAGGAGTTTGAGGTCGGACTTATCGCTAGCTCAATCGCGCATGACACTAGGATGTGGTCGTGAAAACAGTAAAGCTGCGTCACTCGTATCGACTCCAGTCTTTCGCTGTACAGTCACAGACGCTTCGTACGTCTTCGGCCTAGCTAGAAGCACCACATGAACTGACAAAGTGTTGCCAGTCTTCATCAAGGTAGACAGAGCTCCGGTGGGGCAGATCCATCCACTCGTGGTGACTATTGACGATCACTGTGTGGCTCACGAGGCATCGTCGCGGCAGGAGACCGAGTCAACGATCTGCTAGATTCAGGTCCCAAGCAATTCATCTGTATGCTCCAGGGAAGTAGCCAACAATGGCTGAATCCCATACACTCTGCCCCGAGTGGGTCAGCCAGGTACGACATATAGTAAAGGTCAACCGCTGCGAGGTGTCCATCTCTTCAACCAGAATGGGCACATTGTCAATGGCAGCGTCGACATTGTTGCACACGTTCACGCTAGCAAGGCGCCCACATGACGATCTTAGTGGATACCATGTGGCAATGTTCGCGCAGCCTCATGCTGATGAGCATCGAGATGGGTCGATCCACTAGCGAGAACTCCAATTCTTCTGATCCGACTTACCTGGCGTCGACGACCCCGCAATATCGGCATGCCGACGAGACGAAGAATGAAGACGCATGCAGATCTCTGCTAAACTGCGGTAGCCTCGGATCTCATCTATATGCTCGAAGCCCTGCATGTCCGACCATGTCCCTGCAGGTTCCACAGCCTTGATCTGCGGCAGCCGGTATGCTCCTGCACTGCGTGGAGTGCCGCTTCGGTCAGCTGTGTCACGATGCTGTGCAATGACCTTGTGCTGATGACAACGACATTCGATCTGATCGCGCCAGACCATGCCTTTCGTTTCAGATGAGCTTGAGATCATGACTGTAGCCGATACTGTTGTCACATAATCGCCTCCATCGCATGGATACATCGAAGGGTGACACTTCCCAATGGGCTTGGGATTGTGGCTTGCGCTGATACTGCTCCGGTATACGACGGTACGCGACTGAGGGTAGGAAGCTCAAATGGCTGTTGGAAATATTCGCACTCCGGGCACCGATACTGGCTACTGTGACAAAGTGGTCATTAGCTAATACCCGTGCTCTGCGGATCAGGCTGGGGGGTCACGAGCAATGCGTGACAAGAGTGGCGTTCCGCATTTGTCCACAATTCGGCGACCCATTCGACCCACGGCGTCCATGAAACTGTTTTAGCATCAGCTTCATCTTGGAGCGACTTAGAGCGGGTTCCGAGAGACAGCGCGGGTGGTTGTGTCCGGGTGATCCGCTGGGTGGCAGGCTTATAGGATGTTTCTACCAGAACCATTGTTTGCGTGTTCGAGGAGGAAAGAAGTAGAAGCAGTTCTAGTTCTAGCGCATCGCTGAACCCTGAAGTCGATCAGCACGCGGGGCGAGTGTAGGCAGTTCCCTATTGGCGCAACCATTTTGTAAGCCTCTCACGCCTTCTCCCATTCTGCTGGGAGCTAGCGAGTGCGTGCATTCGACACTAGGTACTCTGCGTTCAACTTGCGCACACGACCAGCTCGAGTTGCATCGTCGTGGTGTCCTGTTCAGCGTCAATGACTTGACCGTATGCCAAGCTTGCACGCGCGTGTGTCCTTGGCGGAACATGACGATGCAGCTGGCGTTCACGGTGGCGCTGACGAGGAGATGGCAGCGGCCACATGTACATGTACAACGACTACCTCGGAAGCATGAACTCAGCTCCATGTGGAAGCATGGTCTCAGCTCCATGTGGAAGCATGGTCTCTGCGCCATGTGGACGCCGCGCCGCGCGAGCTAGGCACGCCTCCTCGTTCCCTGAGACAAGAAACCACGCACATGGCATGGCATAACATGGCACGGTGGTCGTCCGCGCACGTTGTCGGCTGCACTGCTGTACAGGTACTGTACGGTGTTCCTGGAAGGAGAACGGGTGCATGCCCGTGGGTGCCAAACAATGGATGTCCACTCCCGCCTTTGCACGCTCCCGCCGCGTCCATTCGTAGATAGATATAAGCTTGCGCGTCAGTCTCAATCGCAACTGCCCTTGAGGCTTGAGCTGCTCCTTCGCCGTGTCGTGTTTATGGGCAGTCATTAGTGGTACAGTGCAGTGTGCCCGTTCGCAAGTCATTCCTGCGCAGATCGTCGGCTGCCCGTCCCCATCTGCAGCTCAAGCGAGCTTTGCACTTGTGTCTCTGGACGTCCATCGGCCTTCTTCTTCCCTGGGGTCACTCTTACCCTGCACCACGACGCTTTCATCTACGCTTGCCTCGTGGGCGCCCCGCGAGCCAGGGATCTTTCGCCCTTCACACCACGAGGCAGCGGCGGGGCTTCCTTCAACACTTCCTCATAAACATCCGACCGCAGCAGGCACGACGACAGAGTCTAACCCTATATCGCCGCTCACGCCATCCGACCGCATCGTCTGCGCAGCGTCCTATCGAGCGCTGCCGCCTCTGTCGCTGCTCATCACCATCGAGCGCCGCCTCCTCTGTCGCTGCTCATCACCATTGAAGTCGTCTCCGTCGACTGCTCCGCGCCCAAGGTGCCCTTGCGACACCGAGCGACGTGCATTTGACATTCGTGCATCTACAAACACGCTGCAAATCCACACTCCGCAGCGTGCCAATCCGCCCCACACCGCCTCGCCACCATGGTCTACGCCTTGACCTATCGTCGACCTTCGCACGTCACCTCATCTCGAGCGTCTCTGAACGGCGACGAGAAGCAGAAGTCGATCCAGGAGTCCGTCTCGTCTGGCAACTCGTGCATGAGCCATGGCATCCCCGCCGCCCTCGCCTTCGACCGTATCATCGACGGCGGCACCTGTCCAGTGAGTGCTTGGTTGTCTCCTCCGCTGCACCGGCTGACTCTCTCTAGCCCGTGACTGTGCGAGAGTTCATGAACTACCTCAAATATATTGAGCACTCGGCCGAGAACTTGCAGTTCTTCCTCTGGTATCGAGATTATCAGCGACGATGGAAAGAACTACCGGCAAGCGACAAGCGACTAGCACCAGAGTGGGCAAAGGCCCAATCAGACGCTGACGCCAATGCCATTTCACCAGCTCGAACGAAGCGACTCAACCCGGAGATCGCAGAGGTTCTCAAAGACACAGACTTTGCAGACGTCTCTACCAAGCCCGTCCTCGACCGCACTGATCCTTTCAATACGCCACCGAAGTCTGGCTCTTTCGATGACAAGCGTGATCTGACCTCTGACTATGGTTCTTCTATCGGCGACGACAAGACCTTGCTTGGCAGCACCAGTCACGCCCACCGAGCCGTGACGGAACAAGCCTTTGAGGATGCTGGTATGAAGTGGAAACCCTGTATGCATCATCAATACATCCGCCGCATCCTTCGAAAGCACCAGACACTGACCTATGCTAGTCACGGCACAACCTTTTCGTGAGGAGGTCTCCAAGATAGTTAGCATTTATCTTGCAGATGGAAGTCCTCGCGAGCTCAATCTCTCGGCCAAGGAAAGACAATCCGTACTTCACGCACTCCAGCACACGACCCACCCATCAGCTTTCCAAGCCATCACCACAACTGTCGAATCTTCTCTTCGTCGCCAAGCTCACCCGAACTTCATCCGCTGGACAATCTGCAACGGCAATCGTCCCCGGGTGGTCTTTGCTCGCGGTCTTGGTGTGGCCGGAATCCTGGCCGGCTTTCTCGCAGATCTGCTGATCACGCTAAGCCACGCGGGACGAGGATGGAGGGTGTTACCGTTCATCGGCTGGTTCATTGGCATTGCAACACTCGTCGCCGCGTGGAAAGGCATGTGCGTTGTGTTGCACGGACTTCATCACCGCCATCTTCGACCTTGGGAGTTGTTTTCGGACTCTGTGGAATCAGCCGAGGACGAGAAGGTGCTCTCTTCAGATCAGTCGTTCTCTTCAGATACCCGAAACTCTTTCGAAGACGAACCGTGGGTACCGCGCTATAAGAAGCGTAACGTCATCAGAAAGATCTTCGACCGTGAAGTGTGGATCAAGGAGCCTGCTCTGCGACAGATTCAAGACACGATCTTCCTCCAGGCTTTGCTTGGAGCTTTCGTGGCTTCGTGTATTGTCGTCGGCATATTTTGCGCTGTTCCACATGGCAATCTGTACTAGTCCGACCTTGAACCTTTGAAATTGGATGCCAGCACCGCAAACACTACCCAGCGGTATCTTTGATCGGCTCATCACTGCTGGCTAGACAATGCACGTAGAAATGATGAAAGATGATGATTGTATGAGCAGGGGCAGGGAGTAGAAAATGGTGCGGCCGGTCATACCCTATCCTTTCAATATGGTTTCGGTCAATTGGGCGCAGAAAATGGTGTACATTGGGACTAGGAGTTGGGGTTGGGAGGAGGCAGTACGCTCGCACCTTGCTGTACGTAGAACTAGCTTGACAAAATATGGAGGCTGTAAGGAAAAGCATCGATGTAGATTTGGTGATGATCCTCGTCGCAGACTCCTCTGTTCTCCAAAGGAGACGAGGACAGTCATCCTGTCACGAGTCGAACAGCCCTCGTCCCTGCACGCTCGGCATGGCGCTAATCCGGACGTGGCAGCCGATACTGCTCCTTGTTGTGCGTTATTGGCTTTCACAGCCTAGATCGAGAGTGCTGTAGAATGCGCAGCAGCACTCATACGGTACGAGGTAGTGCTACGGGACCGCCGTTTCAAGCGTGTGTGAACTGGAATAGCCATGTGCATACTACGCACCCAACGCTATTGCGCCTGCTCCTTCTATTGACACGAGACCCTGACGCTGCCTTGTGTTTTATGTTCCTGAGCTGAATTGTCTGCAGCTAAGCTGGCTATATCGGAGGCATTGGACACTGTTCTTCTTACTCACCACAGCACTAGCCATTGCTATTCGACAAGATGGTAGTCGAGGCGAACTCGCTCTTCTCGCCGTCCCTGATCTCGTCCAAGGTCGTGTCTGATCTTCCCGAAGGCTACTCGATCCGACCTCTCGAACGCTCCGATTTCGACTACGGCTTCCTCGATGTCTTGCGCGTCCTCACACATGTCGGCGAAGTCACAAAGCCTGAATTCGAAGAGCGATTCGATCAGATGAAAGCTGGCGCAGGCGGATATCACGTGCTTGTCATTCTCGATGGAGACCGCAAGATCGTGGGCACCGGAGCTCTCATAGTTGAGCGCAAGTTGTGAGTCGTTTGCAGTCATCGCCGTTGCACACCTGGGCCTACGCTGATACCATCTAACAGCATCCACCACCTTGGCCTTGTTGGCCACATCGAGGATATCGCCGTCGCCAAGGACCAACAGGGCAAGAAGCTGGGTCTCAGAATCATCCAGGCGTTGGACTACGTTGCGGAGAATGTAGGTTGCTACAAGACAATACTGGACTGCTCGGAAGCGAACGAGGGCTTCTACGTTAAGTGTGGTTTCAAGAGAGCGGGACTCGAAATGGCACATTACTACGGTCGTCCATGAAGGACGTTGGCCGATATGCACGAAGCACAGAGAAGGTGATGCTGCACAGACGTGTCAGTCTGAGCCAGGCTTCGCCCTTGAAAGGCGAGAGGGAGATATTTTGGATGTACGGGTCGATCAATGGTAGGATAACGGCTACAACTAGAGACAGGACGGAGAAGTGACATCCGCCGCGAAAGCTGCTCTCCGTCGCTAGACCTCAACTGCCGCATTCTGTACCGGCACACGATAGATATATGCGCACTCGTCCGTCGCAGGTGTCAACATGACGCTTCGATGCTCCCTGCGATGCCAAGCGACAGCTTGAAACTTCGACGTAGCATACATTTTCATCTTCCTCTTTTCGCGTACACAACATTTTGCGGCTTCATCGACATTGACACGACTCAGCAACAGCGCCTGATGTCACGCATTAGAAGATGACCACAGCGACAGGCAGTAACGACGAGCAAGCATGGTCTAGCTTTCTGCAAACCGGGTTGTCTCCAAGTATTGCTCCATCGTCACGAAACTGATTCTAGTGCGCAGAACTTGAGGCGGCAAACAGAGTAGAGAGTGGCCAATACGTCGAAAGGAAAGGCTTCTCCAATGCATGCAGACCAGGTCGCGCAGAAGAAGCCGGCCTTTGAGCCACGAGATCGCACACAGCTGACTCTTTTGGCTCCATTGCCAGACGAACTATGGGTTGCCATCTTGCAATGTCCTTGCACATTCCCACCAGATATCTTCCGTGGAGTGATGCTCAACATGGTGAAGAATCCGAACATCACCTCAAGTCATCTTTTCAGAGCGGACATATTTTACGATAGCGACGCTGATCAATACTTCGATCCGACCACTACACAATATGCTTCAAATGGGCTGGCAAGGCATCTCAAGGCAGGAAATCAACCGCGACATGCGCAATGGCCTGGCTCACAGCTCACGAGGACTATCGTGCGGCAGCTGGTCCCACGGAATCCTCAGTTGGATGGGCCTCTAGTGCAGACATGTCACTTTTTCCAGCGCTTTGACGAAGAGAAAGAGGAGACTGTGGTACTGTATGTGCCGCACGTTGACAGTGCCGACGATATGCCTTTCTACCATCCTACAGTCTCACAGCTGGCCTTTACTCACACATGGTCGCCAGCTGAAGACACCTCTACGACACCTCCTGATCAGCGGGAAGGCACCATGACCTTGCTCTACCGTTTCTTCCCAGGCTCGTCAGTCACGACGAGACAAGAACGGACGGCTCTCAAACTCGTGCAGACCATCCACAAGCACGGTCAAGGCCAACTACTGGGTTATGAGAAGCGTGTTCATCTCGACAGGATCATTCCCCAGAAGCGTTACCAGGACACGTACTCCCGCCTGAAGGCGAAATACGGCAAGCAGCTTTCGGAGCAGTGGGTAGAAGTTACGGATCCCGGGAAGCACGTCTTCGAAGACATTGGCATTGCGGCATTCCTGATCGAACTTTGGGGAGACATGTTTGAGCCACCGTCATGTGGAGCTTCATCATCGAACGTATCCGTTCTGTCGGCATCGAAACCGTCCTTCCCAGGCTTCGTCGACATAGGCTGCGGCAACGGTATCTTGACATACATCCTCCTCACAGAAGGCTACAACGGCCGGGGCTTCGATGCTCGCCGACGCAAGACCTGGGAGACCTTCCCAGCATCCGTACAAGAGCAGCTGAAGCAAAGCATCCTCGTTCCAAAGACCCTCACAGCGAACAGTGACCCGGTGCACGACGATTCATGGCATGACGGAGTGCTCCCCTCTGGGACTTTCATAATCTCCAACCATGCAGATGAGCTTACCCTATGGACACCACTACTGGCATACTTGAACAATTCCTCCTTCATAGCAATCCCTTGCTGCAGCCATGATCTTGCAGGAGCGAGGTTCCGGGCGCCAGCAACTACAAAGGCTAGCAAGAGAGCGCCTTCGAGGCTCCCTCAACAAGAAGAAGCAGTCGCTGCACACGTCAATGCTGCAAGTCAGTCGAGTGGACATCAAGCAGCTGAAACGGGGTCCCTCAAGAGAACAGAAGCGCAAAGCAAGACTCCATCGGCATACTCCACACTATGCTCTTATGTATGCAGCTTGGCAACGGAACTTGGATTTATTCCAGAAGAAGACGTGCTGCGGATTCCAAGCACAAGGAACTCCTGCATCTTGGGACGGCATCGCGCAGAAGTGTCTGGACAAGACGGTGAGAAGGTAACATTAGTCACAAAGCTGATCGAAAGGGAATTGAAGCGCGGCATCGAGACTGTCGGCTCACAGTGGATCGAAAATGCCAGGAAGCTGATGGAAAAGCCTAGTAGTGGCCATTGATCCAATTCAAAGTACATCCAGAACAGTCCGTTCAGCATGCGCGAAGCCTCTCCGTAAAACACCTGGCCGAATGTCGCTTGACTTGATGGAATGTGGGTATCGTCGTTCAATCGTAAGGTCGTTGTACGCTGACGAGGCGATAAGAGGAAGGAGAGCGGGCGATCAGCTGCGCAAGTGGCAACGGCAAGACTGGTATGGGTCAGTTTCCTCCACGACTTTGATCTCATCGTCAGATACCTGCTAGTCGGAGACATAGCCTCCTCTCCCTCGTCGTGCTTCAGTCGCCCTGAGGTCGCGGGCGTCTTCCTTCTTCCTGTAACTGGTCAGCATCGACACAACCGTCCATCTCCCCGACTGCGAGGCACGACCAGCCGCCTCGAGGTTGTGTTGAAGCTTACCTCGGTGGCTGTGGCCTTTACATCGGCAGGAGCTATCCACGGCTCACATACCTCTCCCTAGCTTGGAAAGCATTAGCACCAACAGCACCAACGACAGCTCCAAGGGCGGATGTGAGCGGTCCTTTCCCGAGCTCGCCGCCCACGAGGCCACCGGCAAGCGCACCAACAGCGCCGTAACCCAGACCTCGTTGGGACATATCAAATGTTTCACGTATGCGTGACTTACCTCGAGCCTGAGACGGTGGAGCATCGTCGTGGCGGCGCTCACTGCGCGCTCGTCGGCGGGTGTCTCGCGAACTGTAGCTGTCGCGGGACGGTGAGTAGTCCTCTTTCCTCGAACGATGGCGGCGTGGCGGAGAACGGGAGTGACCACGCTCCGTAGAAGCACCATCAGTGCCCTGATCGCGTTCGTTGTGTCTATCATCATACCGCCGAGCCTTGTAGAAGGGATCGGCCACATAACCCGGCTGGCTTCCGAGAGGTGCTTCCTGAGCAAACGGATTCTGGTGATAACCCTGCTGCGGTTGTACTGGAGGTCCGACCTGGTTCGTGTGGTTGGGTTGCACAGATCCCGTGTCGGACGGCGGATACTGCTGAGCCTGTGTGGGGCTTCCATAGATGTTGGCATATGGCACATATCCTGTCGCCATGCCACCACGCAGGGTCGAGGTCGAGCGACTCGCTGTCTCCACATGCGCCACCATGTTGTTCGGTACTGCCTGAGTGGGAGGTGGAGAACCATATGCCGCACCTGTGGCCGCTTGTAGTGGTGACATTGGGGGAGGTTCGACGGGGCCATCGTGATAGGACCAGCCTCCATTCAGGCTGCCCTCGCCATTGCGAGTGTCTCGCTTCGAGCGATCCACGCCTCTGTCCGGATCTGCTCTGCTCCTTCTCCGCCGCGGTCGGTCGTTGATGGGGTCGTAGCTGTCGCCGACGCCGTCGTGCCTCTGCACATCTGAGCGACGACCGTGGCCGTCCGAAGTATATTCATCCTCACGCTCTTCGGCGCGGTGTCTCCGGTCGTCGGAGTCGTCTTCACTGTAGCGGCGTCGGCTGCGGCGTTTAGGCATGTCGTCGTTGTCGCGGTGATGGCGTTGGGTCCTACTCTCGGCCTTTTCTTCTGCCTTCTCCCTCTTGTACTGCTCCTCCTTCGCCTTGTAGTAGCCGCCGGGGATCTTCTCGAAGACTGAGTCAGGTATCTTGTCGGCGCCCCACATGACGCCTGGTTCCGGCACATGCACGTTAGAACACGTTCCTGTCAAGACCACATGGCGGACATTCCACCTACCACGCAAGATGAGCTTCTCCATCTTCTACTTCCGCCGCCTTGTTTCTGCGCGCGTGGGGGCCAGTGTCCGACCCTGCAAGGATGTTCCTGTCAATATCGACGTCGAAGGGAAAGCCGAAGTGAGCCAAGGCCGTCGGCCGGGTTGAACCCGATCAACTGATCACTAGCAGGTGTGATCTGTCGTCTTCCCGCAACAACGAGCCTGGAGCTAGGGGTGGGGATGGGGGGTGGGGGTGGAGCGCGGCCACAGACGAGTATATGAACTGCGCTTTGCGTTCTAGTTGTTGCAAGCTCGAGTGGTCGTTCCGTCGTTGTAGGTGACAGCTTCCCAGGGCCTCCGAATCTCGTCCGAACAGCTATTTTATTTGGAGAATATCTACCCAAACAGCCAGTCCAGGCTCTGACACTCCCCCGCCGCAACTCCGCAGAATTCGCTCGTTCTCTTTCCATGCAGCCGCTGACTTCGATCCACTGTAACGATGCATTGGTGTTCGGCTCCGCACGAGCGCTAGATCGCGCGACATGAACCGACCTTAGCGATCGTGACGACGTGCGCCTCGTAGACCCTGGTATACAACATCGCCGCAAACATCCTCAGCAAGGCCTTTGGCAGCTCTGCTTTAGCTTCCTCGATGCGCCACACGAGGTCTATAAAGTATTCACACAATACATAGTGACTTATCGTTCGATGAAGTGGCCCGGGACATGCTTCAGTCACCGCGACACTTGTGTATGCTTGTGACTGAATGTACCTGGACAGTTCCCTGCTCGGCTGCCGGCAACTGAAATGATTACATGAACCTACCAATGCTTGTTTGCAACTTGGAAGGCTGTAGTTACCGCCGACCCGGGTCACGAGTCCGCAACACGATCCTGACGGCCACGTAATCAGGGAGAAATAGAGGGGACCCAAACGATTGTTAAGTACCACCGGACATGTTCATGTGTAGGCTACATGTATGCCGACCCTACACCCATCACCCAGTAGCAAAAAGGACATCTTAAATACAAACCTCGCGTTTCACACAGCACTGGGTATAAATGTACACCGAACCTCCGTATCTCCAGAACTCCGGTCCACGCTAGAACGCTGCCAGTCAAGCAAAGCCGATTCCATGACTTGAGCGTCAGAAAATGAGCAGAAACAGGAGACCATCTTACGAGAGTCCATGTCCATCAAGATCAGCCTTTGCTTCGTCCAGTCTTCTCCTCAAGACTCGACTTTCGTAGCTCGCCTCATCCTCCTGCTGAAGTTGGTTGACCACCTTCCGCAGGCTCTCAACAACGCCGAAAACCACTGCTTTATTTCTCAATCCTAGTTGTCTTCCTTCCGCAGCGAGGAGCGCATTCACGGCCACAGAGACGGGATCTTGTCGGACATCTTTTCGGAGTGGTGACGTCGATGGCGAGGTGATGGCATTGGTAGAAGAGTGCGAAGCAGTTGGCTTTGATGTGAATGAATTGGGAAGAGGCCGTTGGCTGTCGATGCTGCTAGCTGAACGATGGGAGATGCCCACCCCGGAATCTGCACGATCGGAACCGCTGTCACGGCGGACCGCTCTCCTGACAGCAGTACCCGGTCTCGAGGAAGGACGAGAGACAGGCTGAGAAGGGTGTCGATCGCCAATTGACCGAGGGATCTGCGGCTTAGGTAGAAAACGAGTATCATCTTCCGAGGGGGAACGAGGGCTGCGATCGAGACTGCCCAGCTTTCGCTGAGGTCCGTCAATGGGCGAGACAGAGTAATGATCTGCAGGATCTTCATCTGCTGTGGCATACGTAGCAAGCGTGCTGATACTTTCGTCGGACAGAGCCCGCCTATGCAAATTGCGCTCGATTTCCTTCAGTTTTGCAGGGGTCTCCGGGGTCGGTGGGGGCCACAGAGCAGACTCCTGGCTGAAATCGTCTTCGCTGTCTTCGCTCGTGAGCGCTGGGCCTTTGGCCGTTTCGACTGAAGACATGGAGTCTTCGCTGGACGAGGAGCCTCGTCTGCCATTGCTGTACGTGCCTAATGCGCTGTGGAGGAAGAAATGCTCATAGTCGAAAGCGTCTTCCCGATCTTCGTGAGCAACCACCGGCTTCTGCTCATACTGCGCGTCCTCATACACGCTGTCTTCGTCCTCGGAAGGCGCATAGTCATCACCGATATCGTGAGTTACCATGAAAGGATATTGAGATGGATCGCGCTGCTCGTGAACTGAGTCTGGTGACGGTATTCCAAGACAATCGTCGTCCTCGCTCTCATAAGCTGCAGGCGCACTCTCGCTTCCATATTGCTGGTGATGCGAGTAGCGATTCCTGGCCGAGTCGACAATGGCTGTGCCACTGGGCGTCCTCCTGTGAACTGCCTCCGGCTGCGACTGGCTGGCTTCCGCGACTTTCATCTGAAACCTGCTGTCGGGAGTCTTGGCGGCCATGATTTCTATCATGCGGGCTTGCCGGACGCCATGCTGCTGAGATGATGTGGCTTGTTCAGCGAACGCATTACGACTTCCAGTAACGCGCATGCCATTCTCGCAAGCCTGCGGTGTAGGAGATGAGGATGCGCTATTCGACTTCGATGTTCGGCCAAGAACTTCATTCGCGTCCAGTGTGGGGCTCCCGTAGCTATTCGATGAAGTGTAGCAGAATTCTGGCGCTGCGGCACTAGCATTATTGAGCGGAGACGAATCGCGCAAATGTGCCTGGCTTTGTCGACGTAGACTATCTTCTCGTGCGCGCTCCTTGAGGGTCGAGATCTTGCCCTTTAGGGTGCTCATCTGCTCACGCAAGTCAGATGTCCTCGACGACGACCGGTATATACCAAGGCCATTGTTTGCAGCCTCCTCTGCAGCATTTCTGCTGTTGCGGTTCGACCTCCTGCCTTCTTCGGCCTCTGCTAAGGGCTCTAGATAATTGGAGTCAGGCGAATCTCTAGCGTGATGCAAGGGACGATCACACCCTGCACCGAAACCTATCCCACTGCTGCCACCCAGCGAATCGTAACTTCGGCTGCCACGTAAGGGGGACGCAGTCTGAACCCGCGGTGCTAAGCGGACTGCGCGTGCGCCAACGCAGTGTTCAAGCGCGGTGTAAGGTCTCTCTGGAAGTTCTGTCTCACTGAAGCCCCGAGTGTGTCCTTGATAGTCACGGCCGATCATTGGCGAGCTTGTTTGTGAATGAAGACGCCGCGATGACGGAAGGACTGGCGCGTTGTAGTCGTACCCATCAGGCACATAGCGACGACCATGCGTAGGCATGTAATGCGCAGAGCCCAGAGAGGTCGCGCGCTTGAGATTGGCAGCCGTCAAGGGTGCGACCAAGTCTCGAGCACCACGCAAATTGCCCTCCATAACGTTGAGACGCTTCTTCGCATTTGCCAAAATTTGTTCCGCACGTTTGCTCAGGATGGCAGAGTTATACTCGTCCTGCCGTTGCTTTCTGCGCTCAGTATCGAGGTCCGGCTCTTGGTCAACATTGCTGTCCCACCGCGCTATGGCTGGACTGCCTTCACCCTCATACAGCTCATCATCGCTGGTGCCATCGGGTTTGGCATACCTGGCCAGGAAGCTTGTCATACCCGACACGTCACTGGAAGAGCTCCCGGGGCTGGCACTCCTGCGATCGAGCTCCGGGAGCTGGAGGTGTTCTGGCTGCTCCGGCGCGAGATTGCCCACGTCCTGCAGGACTGGCGATGAGAGAATAAAATCGACGTCGAATGAGCCCTGCGATCGAGGCGTGCCACTGCCATTGACAGAGCCCCGGCTGGCTGTGCGACTTCGGAGCAGCATCATCTTGCGACTCATCAGGCCCAGCTTTTCCTTCTTGCCCTTGGCCATGACGGCCGGCTTTGCGTCACCGTCTGCGTCGCGCAGGTAGCTCGGGCTCGGAGGTCGTCGCGTCAAGCGCGGCGGCGACGATACCAGTGGGAATGGGCCGCTGGGGAGGATATGGTCCGGGTTCGTCAGCGTGGGCGAGGGCGGCTGAGGTAAGGGCGTTTCGATCCATCCGGCGCGCGAGAGCGAGAGGGTGTGCAGTGGAGGCATCTGCGCACCCTTGGGCATGGTCGACCAGCGTCGGCGGGCTGCAGGGCGGCACAGATACCACATGCACCAGCGAATGTATCCTGTCGTGTGTGTCTCCCTTGATCGCACGCTTAGGAGGGAGCAGGGGTGGCCGGGGTCTGCGTCCGCCCCAGTCTCCAGACGCCGTCAAGGCCTTGCTCCTGCGTACCCGCACCGCCAATGCTCCATCAAAGCAGATACAATCCGAACACTGCTCGGTGTCGCATGCCGATCACAAAAGGAGTGCAGAAGACATGCATGCAGGGATGGCGCTGCAGAACATCATAAAATGTACGCACAGCCCTGTTGGCGCACCACGGCACATATTACATGCTTCTCGCTGGCCAAACGATGAAAGTGAGTACTACGACTAATAATTAGTACGTACTACTACTGTTACTACTACTACTGTTGTTAATACTACTGTTACTACTACTACTGTTACTACTACTACTACTGTTATTACTACTACTACTGTTACTACTACTACTACTACTACTGTTACTACTACTCCTCCGCGGCGTCGTTCGCAAGCATTTGTCGTGCATACAGTAGCGGCGGGCGCGATCTGCCACCAGTCCAACAGTGCTGCACGGAACCTTGATGCGGCGAATGGTAATGAGCCGCGGACGCAGGCCACTCGTGTTGTTTGAACAGACTCGAGTCGGGCGATCGTATGCACTTCTCGCTGGACAGCCTGACATGCCGTCGTGTATGTATGTATGTATGTATGTATGTATGTATGTATGTATGTATGTATGTATGTATGTATGTATGTATGTATGTATGTATGTATGTATGTATGTGTGTATGTATATATGTGTATGTATGTATGTGTGTGTCAAATGCCCGATGCTCATCAGGTACATGTACATGGATGCGTACCTGCAGTGTACTGTACATATACTGCGAACCGTTGTCGTTGACGATTGTGCACTGTGCAGTGCAGGCTTCCCGTTGTCGCTACCTTGCTACAGTACCACCGCTAGGTACCTTGTTAGTGCTGCACGCGAGGAGGCGCCCGCCAAACGTAAACCGCCACGCTGGGATCCTTGTTGGTCGAGGATCGTTGCCGGCAGTGGCACCATACTCAACATCTCCCACGGCAGTCATCAATCCTTTTTTCTTTTCTACTTTCTCACACATTGATGCATGGAGGCGGCGTTTGGCCACTGCGAGGATCATGCTTCAGGTCGATGTGTTGCAGCCCGCTCGTCCGCAAGCTGTCACTTTATTGTATCCATGTGGTCGCCAAGTGCAGGTGTTAGAAAGAACACTCCGCCAGGTTCGCCATCGATCGTGATTGGGTGCAGGTGGTGGTGCCATTCCGCCGTGAGATTGTTTCGGCATCGAACATCAGCTTTCGTGCTCACCACATACCTGTACCCCCAACATCCTCGCTGCGAGACGCCATACACGGATTGCAAACGCTCTTGACGCTGCTGCCACCTGTTTCACACACGCACAACCGCGGTCGCCACACGAACGGTCCTCCAGCTACACCGCTGTCAGCATGGAAGGAAGAGAGCTGAAATGTTTGCTAAAATCTCGTCGAAGCCTCCTGGCCATTGTTCCTGTTCCTGTGTCACAGCTCATGTGTAGTGCGAGGGAAAGGCGACACATTGTTCACAATCCGCGCGAGACAATTTCACTTCCTCATTCTTGTTCTCTTTCCCTCTGTCTCTCTCTCTTTCATTCAAAACTCTCCTACGAACAGACTCACCAATGTGAGCACTCTCGATCTGCCAGGCCACCGCACAATCTCCGACCAAACACGCCCTGAATTTGAGCAAAGTCACAAGCACGATGCTCGCAACAGATCTGACTCCACTCCTGGCGCTCGTCGCCGTGGTCACCGCCAGACCCATTCCACGATCGACCAAGGCCATCTGCCCTCAGAACCTCATCACCATTGCCCCCGACACAACATCATGCGAAGGTGCTGAATATCCCGAAGAGTGTCGAACCGCGGCCATTGCAGCTCCCAACATCGCCAAGTCGTTTGAGCAGTTCAACCTCCACAGCTTCGGTGCGCAGGCCGCAGCCGTTGCCATACAACTCTTCGAGAGTGGGGACTTCAGGTACAACAGTGAGTTTGCCACACACATGATCAAATTGAGACAGAGACACAGCTGACACGAAATCCCTGACCTAGAGAACCACTTTCCCGCACCTGGACGACCTGGTCAAGGCACGCGCAACATGCAGTCTCCTGCTTTCAACGAGAAGTACGCCGAGTACCTCACCTCGGTATCAGACAGCGGCATCGGTCGAGCACAGCTAGACGCAGCTAGGGCGGAGGGTCCGACTGCTGTGCTGGAGCTGGTCAACACCGACCAATGGTCGTTTGCGTCCGCTGCCTGGTTCATCGATATCCAGTGCAGTGATGCCGTCAAGCAGGGCCTTGACGCCGGCACTCAGGAGGGTTTCTCGAACTACATTACGGAATGTGTGGGAACCACGTTGACCGAGGACAGGACTGCAGGATGGCAGAAGGTCATTGCGATGGGCAAGTGGTGATGAATCCGATGACACGGCGGCTGCAGAGCGGCAAATGGTGTGAGAGAATGTGTAAGCAGTAGCCCATAGGAGCATTACATTATTTCCCTACAAATCTTTCGAGCTTGTCATATGGTTTTGGATCATTCTGTAATCGCGCTCTCTCGGGAGCATCAATTGAGCGTGGGTATCGTGGTACAAGTTCACCCTTCCATCATGGCCATGTTCCACTGCGCGATGCACACATGTGATAGCAGCCCTGACCTAGTGCGTCACACCGAACGGGCTTGCCACCTTGTCACCTTCGTTGTTTACTTTGGGCCAACGCCGTTCTGGACGAAGAAGTTTTGGATGTACTGGTAGGTCTGGGTATGGGTGTACTGGAGGTTGAGACCGTGGCCGGCGCCCTTGACGATGTGTGCATCGAACACGCAGGTGTTTGTGAAGTACTTCCTGGACTGAGCCGGGATGCTCTTGAAGCCAGTCGGGGCGGCAAGGCAGTCACCACCACAGAATGGCACGTCGCGCTCGCCGGTGATGATGAGAACGGGGCCCGTGATTGGGTTGGGTGCACTGTTGGCGCCGCCGATGGTCAGAAGCTCACCAATCGTGACTGGTTCGCCGGTCTTGGTTGCGAAATCGAGGATCTTTGGGTCGAAGTCGCCTGGGGCGAAGAAGTTGGTCTGGACGGAGGACTCGGTCTGGCTGGCAAGGTATCCATCAGGGTACTGAGCAAGAGCGGGGTTCTTGTTGGCAAGGCCGAAGTCACCGCCTGGGAGCTGATTAGTACGCGTGCACAGGCGGCAGAGCCAAACATGCTTACCAAGCTGAAAGAATGGCAGGAAGGTGCCGTTCTGGCTGAACCCAGTCAAACCGAGACCGTCAGAGATGCCAGGGTACTGCGACGTGAGAGCATAGCTCTGAACTGAGCCGAAGGAGTGGCCAACGTGGAGGACCTTCTCGAATTTGGGCACGCCCTGGATCTTACCGGCACGCAGCATGTCAGTCAGTGCTTTGAGAGCAGACACCTCAAGCTGAACCTGGATCTCGTTGACTGGCTCGCCGTGGGATGACATTCCAATACCAAGGCGGTCGTGACTGAAGGTCGCGAAACCATACTGGTCAACTGCCTCGTTGGTGTACGAGTAGTTGAAGTTGTTGAAAGGGATGTCCCAGTACGAACGGTCGAATCCAATACCGTGGGTGAGCAGCTGGACGACATCGGGGGCTCCGTGATCTGGAGCGCAGTACGTGGTAGCGAGCTTGTAGCTGCCAGTCACGGTTTGGTACTGATGGGAAGCATTGTCAGCAGACCGTCTCCTGAAAGTCAGGTCGCCCAGTGTCGGACTTACGCCTATCAACTCCTGCATCGTGTTGTTGTGGCCCTGCTGGGTGTTGTCAAGGACGAAGTTGGTGACATCGATGTTGTTGTGCGGTGTCAACTTGGTCTGATCGAATTTGGCATTGCGTGCTGAGATGGTAACTGGAACGGTGACTGTGCGGAAGGCATACCAGGTCAGCAGAGATCTTCAAGCTGGCGAGGTGCAATTCATTCTTGGACCTGCTTACTGTTCTGGCACTTCTTGGCTGAGGCAGCTCCGATGATGGTAGCAGCAATAGCTGCGGTAGCGAAGGACTTCATCTTGACAGGATACGAGATGGACGAGGTTTGGCAAACAACTGTAGACCCAATCCATGTAAGACATGGGGAGAAGCTCAATCATATACCGCATCCTCCGGCTCCACAGCCGCTGTGTACGGCTTGACGCCATGACGTTAATACTAAGTCGCAAGCGAGAGGGTTTATCGTTGGAGCCAACCTTGGACAAATGTGCTGTGGGATGATTTGGAAATTCGTTATGATCTCCGGGCGCCAGGAACAAGTCATCTGGCGTACAGCCGCTCAAGCGCCCCACGTTGTCTACCTTGCAGGCCTTGTCAGAGCGAGTAGGCAGTCCTTGACAAAGACTAAGCTTGACCGGATGCCTTGTGTCCCGTGAGAGATCGAGGAATGTTCCTGATCGCTGCAAAATGCGGCATGGCGAGTGATGCCAGAACCCAAGGTGATTGCCGCTTCTGGCAGGAGAGCTTTGTGCTGAATCTCTTAAGTGGCTAGTAGTGGGAGGGGGCTGCCGTGTTGACATGCCTAAGGTTCGCCGGCCCAGGTACTGATCTCATTTGAGTTCTGAGATCTCAGGAACAAGTGAGTTGAACGTGGCTCGACACAAGACCGTCTGCTACTTCTTCTCCCAGCACCGGTCGACCAAGAGCTGCGCACGTATTGTGTGTGATCATGGCGCACCAAGCACGGCACCCATGGGTGAAAGTGTATCTCGCTTCAGGCCTCGTCAGGATCATGCAACAAAGTGTGCACGAGCACCGCCGCACCGGAGCCATGGCCGTTGTCCGGGAGCTAGTGTTTTGCGGGGCGCCGTTGAGTTGTGTGATATCAGCATAGTGCTCCGCGCACGCCCATCCCTATGTCAAATAGCTATGGTACATGTAGTCTTTCGCGGTCAAGAGGCCGTGCCGGACGATCTCAGTCGTCGAGGGGCAATCACTGGGAGGACGGAGGCTCTTGCTGGGACTGCACGTGTTCCACTTCCACTGCTCGAGCATCATGCCTCCTGCAGTACATGTAGTGAGATGTACGTATCGGGCCGCAACACATTCACAGGATCGGATCCAGGTTCGACACGGTGTGGTATGGCACAAGGCTGCCGCACTTGCCAGGCCTCGCCGCGGTCCAGAATGTGGAATGCGTCCGTCCGGTTCCGCCATATGCCCGCCGCAGTCCACCGTGAGAATGGCGAATGGCGTGTAGTCGTGATGGTAGCCGCTGTGCGCAATGCGCCTCGCCCGCGTCAGCACTCGAACACGACACAGTGGTGTAGGCTGCTGCAAGTCTCGGCGAAGACAAGCGGGAGGTGTGAGCGGTGGACCATCATTCTTGACGAGTTGTTGTGTCGTCCCTGTGAGTGATGCCGACCCATGTGCCCGTCAGCCAGGGCGTGCGTGGGTGCGTGTGTGCGGGACGAACTGCCCTCTCCAAGCGGCAGGCTGCAGCTAGATGGTTCTTCCACACAACAACTTGGAATCGCCCAATGTCAGCTCAGTCTCAGTCTCAGTCTCAGCGTAAGGTACTTCTTAGCGCCTCGCGCCGGGAACTTCAACGCTGGTATCAGTCACTCAGCCCATAGCACAAGCGCGATCCAGGCGAGCAGCGCTGCCGCGAGCTACGGAATTCACCGTCGCGAGCATCAACTTCACCATGAGTAAAGCAGGAGTGCCCGACGCCTGGGACGATGACTGGACAAATGTGGCAGATGTGCGCATCGCCTAACAATACATGTTGCCGCTGCGAACGCCATGCTGACTGCTGACACGGCGCAGAAACCAGAGTCGGCCACAGACAAGGCCGAGCCGCCAGTCAGGCTCACAAAGACGGAGAAGAGGGCGCAACACGCGCAGCTGCAGCGCCAACTATGGGACACGGCGGAGAATCCAGGCCGCAATCTATGGCTCGAGGCTCAAGGCGCAGTCCCGCTCCAGCAAGCCCCCAAACCGCAAGTCACCCTGCTGAGTCGCAAGCCACCCACGATCGCAAAGAAGGATGCCGCAGACGGTGTCGCGGGCTTGTCGCTGGATGACGGGGATGACAGTGAGGATGAAGTCCGTAAGAAGCGCGAAGCAGACTTTGAGGAGCGGCAGCGGAAGGCCAAGATAGAGCGCGAAGAGAAGCAGAAACGTTATGCTGAAGCTAGAGAGCGAATCATGGGCTCGGGCAGCGCATCTCCTGCTGCGAATTCAAGAGAGGGCTCGCAGGGCCGCGACAGTCGTCGAACACGTGGCAACAAGACCAACGGTGCAAGACGAAGCCAGCCAGACTCCCCGGCTGATCGCTCACCATCTCGAGGTGGAAGTAAGGATCCTGGCCTGTTCGATCCTGATGATATGAGCAGACGACTAGCAGGCAAGCGGGACGCTAACCCATTGCCCAGAGAAGACCAGCCTCTTCGGCAGCCACGAGGTCCCGACAATAGCGGCCGTGGCGGCTGTGGATTCGGCGGACGAGGTGGTTGAAGCTGCGACCTCGTTCCAAGAAATATGACCGATCTGAAAACGAGATGGCCACCCATGCTCTCCTTCGACAAAAGCCACCATCGGCATGCGATTGTGATGGCCCAGACTCCGCGCTCCTGCGACTCACAACCTGCGCCATTGAGACTCGGGTTGCACAATGTGCCAGCATGACCACGACCGGCACTACGACTCACCGAGTCGCGCGCCTGCTTCGTCTTGACTGCCGACAGAGGGCGCGCGGTGTCACCAGGTGTGTGTCAAAGGCCATGACTTCCTGCCGAGCATCCTGAGACGCACTAGCGATCGACACGTCCAAGAAGACGTTCTCAGGAACTGCTGTGTCTGCACTGTGTTGGCGCGAGCAGTGGCAGACCAGGAAACCATGGTCGAGGGTACACCGTCGATGATAGACCTTACGTACCGCGACTTTGATGTCTCACCTACGGCATTTGACGGTCTACAAGGAACTCTTGGACCGACCACTTGGGCCTTGCCTGCGGACGAGCGTGGCCGTGCATGTGCTGCGACTAACGAAACCGCCCGTTTCCGGCCGGACGACCTAGGACGGGGAGCCTCTGACCACTGACATGACGCATGCCGGACTTTGAATGGAGGAGACGAGGGACAAGAAATGGTAGAATGTAGAGAGGCCCCAAAGTACTTTCAGAACACTTGCGAGGCAGTCCAAATCACATCTAGACGCCGCCATCCCTCGCTTTTGGTGTCACTATTGCCCTCGACCCAATCCATATACGCAGATTGCCCTGCCAACCCCGAATAGCTACCAATCGATTTTACACGACATCGTTCCGAAGCACATGATCCATCTTCTTTAACCGCTCAGAAGATCCTTCACACTCATGCCCGTGTTCGACCGACTTGGATTGGCCTCTGATGCATTTCGCCAGTTCCTGCGGTCGTGGTTGAGCATCAGCAGCGCAGCAGTAGCTTCTTGATCAAGCTCTTGTTCTCTCCGACCTGCATTCGATGTAGGCCTTTGCTTGTCCGACAGCTCGTTCGCGCCTTCTGCGATGTGCCGCAGTTGCGATGCTGAATCGATGGGTTTCAAGGCTGGGCTTCCCAACCCAAACGCATTGCCAAAAGGTGGAGCGGTCGATGCGTGGTGCAGCTGCGGCCCAAATGCTGGAGAGGCTTGGTTGGAGTGGAAGTAGGGTGAGTAGCTAGAAGCGGCGGAGGAGATGGAGTATTGGCGGCCGGTGCCCATGGAGAAGACGGAGGGGGATGTGGTTGTTGTGGTGGTGATCTGCGAGAGTGAAGGCAGCGAGACCATGGAGGCACTCTTCTGTGGCGCGGTCATTGCTGGCGTAGCTGCTCCATCACCCCCGTCCTGCCTGTCCTCCATCTCTTCATCTTCATCATCCTCGTCGTCCAAGTTCTCGGCTTGGCGTGAAGGTGGTGGTGGCCGAGGCGAAGTGTTCTGCGCTTGTAGGTCCGAGACGCATTGTTCCAGATATCGCAAGTATTCAATGCTTGCCTGTCAAATGTGAGTATCAAGCCAACTGGGCGTTCCTCGCGAGCACATTACAAGCGACATACCTGCAGAATGGCCAGCTTGTGCATTTCTTGCCCTTTGCACGCGGGTATCATGTCCTTCAGCACCCCGAATTCCTCGTTCATCTTTGACCTCCGCCGCCGCTCAATCAAACTGTGCGCTGTCTTGCGCGCGATCTTGCGCCCCGCGGCAGTCGTCCCTGCATTGTTCTGCTTCCTCTTGCTGCCTGTCTGGGCTGCTTGTGTCTGCGCCTTACCAGCAGTCTGCGGCGCGGACACTCGTGGGGCCGCCTCCTGCTGCTCGCTGCTCCGCGGCTTCATCTGAATGATCTTGCGCGACCTCGTTGGCGGAGGAGGCAACGCGAAGTCATCCTTGCTGATCACCGGTCCTGGCTGCAGAGCTGGTCGCTTCTTCAATGTCTCCGCGGGCGAGGTAGGCGACACTGGCCGGTAGGAGGAGTCTGATCCGTTGGCTGAGGGTGTCGTCGAGCTCGTACTTCGTCGATCTGGCTCGTCAAAGGCCGTCTGCGGGAGGTTGAACGTCGGTACGGATTGGATGCTCTTCTCTTTGCCTCGAATATCGCTCGACGAGCCCGGCGTGGGCGGAGGATTGGGTCGCGGCATGATGGGTATGGCAGGCCGGCAGAGGGAGTCGTCACCAGGCGCAGGCCGTCGGGCGTAAAACAGCTGGTGGGCGTAGGACGTCACGATGGGCAAGCTCTGGCTATAACTCTACCGTGCTGTGCTTCCACACATGCACACGCTGCTGCTGCTGCTGCTGCTGCCACAGACATCCGAAGTTGAGGCTCCGGGTGGTGCTCTCGGTGCTGCATGCATCGGCGGGTGTAGAAGAGGCAGCATGGCGAGCGCATCTGCTGCCGTCGAATACAAAAGGCACGCGACCTCAGGGCGTGCTCTATTCGACGACCGCCGTAACCACCACGTCCATCCTGGCCAATCGTAGACGCCAGGGCACGCACACTCCCAGAGTATGGGAAGCACGTGCGCAGTCTCAGGGCATTAGCACGCTCCGGCTTTCCCCCCTCCTCGACTGCCCACTTCAGCAGTCCGGCCACTAGACAACCACCAGCGCTACCTTATCTGTCTCTCATGGAATGCGCTCTCGTGACGCACCTGCGTCCCTCTGCGCCAATCGTCTCATCCGTGCTGTCAGCATTATGTCCGCCGCAGACATCCTTTGGCGCGGGATGCGCCTCGTTAGCTCGTGCCAGTTTCTGTCAGACAAGCACAGCGATGCGCCAGCCTTGAAATTGTCACTTCGACGATGCGTCTCTGCCCTTGGCACTCTGCCAGAGAAATTGACGAGTGGACTACAGCGCTGACTTGAGGACGATCAAGCTGCAATTCATGACGACCATCGCCACAGAGACGATCGCAAGAACAATGCCTATGAAGTGGATCCCACCTACCCGAGAGACTGTACAGCACTATCCGAGCGCAATGACAGCAGCTCGAGGAGCACGTGCGACTTTATCAGCCCAGGACGAGTCAAAGTGTAGTGCCACTACAGCTCCGAAAGGATATGATTTCACGTCCAAATGTCGGCCTGATCACGATATCATTTCCACGATATCATCTCAATAACGCCGACATCTAAGAACCCATGCAGGACGGCATGCGCTGTAGCGGCTGTATCTAGGCGCAGCCGCTGAGGACACTGCGCGGCGTCTCTTAGTTCGACGTCTTGAAACAAGTCCCACGAGACCCCTGGACGCTTCGTCCTTGGACCTCAACGACAAAGCAATTCCCTGCTCGACGGCATGACGTTGAGTTGCCATTGACAGCATGAATTGGGGAACGTTTGCGTGGTCAAAATGCGGAAGGTCAATCAGATACCATTCATGGGTTGGTTTACATTCCAATCTACAATGCTGGGTCCCCGACCTGCAATCTACCTTTGGCGTGTCATGTTGGTTCAGGAGCACACAAGTGAAGACTGATACCTGTGTAGAGATGGTCAATGTCTCGATGTATAGGCATAGGACGTCTCAACGGGACATCGTAAATGAACTACGTAGGATGTGCTGTCGGCTCTCCGATTTTCCTTTGTGGTCGCCACAGTCTAGATGCGGCAAGACAAAAAGATGAAAGGCGATTTCACTATCGTGACACCTTGCCTCGACTGGCCTCGTTCTACCCTTTCGATTTGATTCAACCAAGACGAAGTGCGACCATGATCGTCCCCAACCTGACAGGCATTGCGAAAGCGGTGGCGGGAGCGACGTTCACGTACAACACAACAGACACCGCCGCAGCTTCAGCGCCAACCATCGTCACCGCCGACTATTCCACCATTCCACGCAGAAGACGAAGATGGGGAGACTTCCACATCACCAGCGCTTTTTCCAGAGCATCAGGGAGTCCAAGCCGTAGCCTCCCAGCTGCGTCTGCCCATGTAAACGACCTTGCTGAAAGACAGACATGCGCTTCTGGTCTTACGTACTACTCATGCGCCAACGGCTTCAAAGGTTGCTGTGCTGGCAATCCATGCAATTCGAACACCAGCTGCTCGCTCGAGGGGCCCGAAACAAGCGCTCCTTCAGGTGCTACGAGCTCCAAGACTGGCACTGCCTCCGTTGCGGCTACTAGGAGTACGACCAGAATTTCGACCATGGCGAGCGGGAGCAATACTGCTACAAACAGCAACACAGGTACAGCTGTCACCACAACACCGACGAGTTCTTACTCGGCGACCGCTACACCGACCGTTTCCGCAACTCCAGAGGCACAAAGCGGGGATTCGAATATCGGCGCGATTGCTGGCGGCGTGGTGGGTGGTGGAGTAGCGCTGGCTTTGGTATTGACACTGCTAGCACTACTCATCCGTCATAGGAATAAAGTGGACGCGCGACGCGCCGGTGAGAAGCCGAGGAAATCCAACATCGCGGTAGAAGCTCCAGATGGACGGCACTACGGAACGCAGAAGATTAGCGCTCATCGTCGTTCGAGTAGCACTGCCACCCTTCAAGGAGGTGCGTACCACACCCCTCAGCACACGAAACAGAGAAGTATCTTTCGCGCCGAAGACCGGGACTCCGCCTGACGAGGCATGTGTAGGTTTCCAGTACGGCCATCCCAAACCAAGCTTTGCGAGGAGTGCTGATCACTTCAGCGAGTTGGAAGGACACAGCTCCAAGGCACCGGGACTGCGAGCTGAAGGCGGACCAAGTATGATCCTGGCGGCTATCCTAAGGCAGCCGCAGATGCTGGATTCCACAGCGGTGGGAGATAGGCCTAGCTCGAAGTCTTCGGTATTTGTGGAGCACATGTCTGAGATGGAAGACACCGTGAGTATATG
Organism: Dothistroma septosporum; assembly: GCA_002236755.2. Taxonomy (NCBI): domain Eukaryota; kingdom Fungi; phylum Ascomycota; class Dothideomycetes; order Mycosphaerellales; family Mycosphaerellaceae; genus Dothistroma; species Dothistroma septosporum. The sequence continues at coordinate 2,854,569 of NBZP02000054.1, forward strand.
ACGCCTCTTTGGTGCTGGTGTAGGACTAATACCGGGTTGTAGTCTTTCAATCGACCATCCCTTCCTCCCCTGCCGCCACCACCATCGCCTCCGATAATGGACTCGCCCGTGTTAGGTCGAGCAGCTGGGGCTTCGACCACATCCATTGATACCACAAGAAAGCAACATGCATTATATTGGAACAATTATGGTCCAGACCTCGCGAAGGGGCTGAAGGATGAAGGGATGAGCCCTGCACGGATGCCGAAAGCACCACCGACCGCCCGAACTGCGCCAGCATCCGCGCAGATAAATCCCGATGCCGGTGGAGACCCCAATGTTAGCTCGTTTGTCGTCAGTCCGCTGAGATACACCAGGTATGAGCGAGGAAGCGATCCTGCTGACACTGAGTCAAAGTGGGACGGACATGTGTAGGCCTTTCAACGGAGCATAGCATTAATGAAAGCGTTGAGCACTTCCAGCAGGTGGGTAATATCCAGCTCCGAATTCCAGACTGGCGTCCTTGAAATGTTCTTCGCGTACGAGCTTCCACGGGCTGAACCACCCACTTTGGTAGATCTTGACCTTGAAAGTCGCCTGAAAGCTCTGACCGAGGTAATTCTCTCGATGGCCCTCCGGGAACGGAGAGCTCAACGAGAAGAAAGAGCCTTTGGGAGCCGATGCCTCCACGCTCAGCTTGTTGCGAAAATCTTGAACGCTCAGCTCGAATGTACGGTTTTCCCAATTGGTCCTGTAGCTCAAGAATGGACTCCACCCGGCGATACGCACGGCAAACGGAGGTCGAAAGTCGATGTTGAGGTTCTTGCTGCGGTAGCCAAGTAGAAAGGCTTCCATGCCTAGAATCTGCCCACCAGCGCAGCAGAATCCCCGGTCATGGTCGCGAGCTTGGAGCCACATGTGTGCTGAGGGAAAGCTATTCGCCCAGTTCTTCTCATCATGGACTTTTGCGAGGCCGGCTTTGTCTTGCTGTGGGAGATGGTAGTCTTGGATCTCGAGATTGAACGAGCAGTCAGAGGCAAGAGATTGTACATGCCAGTGGAGCGGGAGCGGAAGGTGGACCAGAAGGCTTTCCGGCGTGTTGGTGGTCGGTGACCAGGGCGTTCTGTTCGTCGCTTTGGCTGTGAAGGAGAGCTGCTCGTGCTCAATGTTGTACTCTGTCGATCCTTCACTCCAATCGATGAAGCCAACGCCGCGAATGTTGTGCCGCAGGCCTTTGCCCGAGGCATGAGCCGTCATCTCGATATGATGCGCCCATATTTCTTTCTGATATATGTTGGTCGAGTCTTGCGGAACGTACGTGAGAGAAAACATGTACGGCTTGTTCTCTGCACCACGGACTTGACACGAAATCAACGCAAGATGTGCTCCAGAAGGCAGATCGAACTTGCTGTAGTAGCCTTCGAAGACTGCTCCCGCATGGGGTGCATGATGCTCCATTGTCTGGGATCTGACACGACGACTGCTGTACGAAGCGGTGCAGCTATTCGCGATGCCGTCGGCCGTGTCATGTCGCGCGCGTCAGTCAAGAGTGAAGATGTGGATGTCTCGCGATGTATACATGTATGCTGGAATAGGTATGACAACATCATTACAGCTTCCAATTTCGCTGGCGCGGTTTTCGTGTCATGTCGGCGCGTCCTCAATAATGGCGCGTCCACCCACCGTTGCAGGCTAGGACAGGAACGTCAAGTGCATTGCAGACACAAGGTCATAGAAAGGACATGCAAAACTTGCCATACTGCTGTCCCGAGGCGGTATTCAACCCGCCCCATTCCGTGTGCCGAAACCGAAACCAGACAGGAAGGCCTGGCAGCCCAGGGCACCAATCGAAGCTGGCCTTGCCAAGAAACAACGAACCGAAGATATCACGTGCAGGGCATGGATGGTCACACTATTGGAATGAGCCCTCGAACAATCGACCACCAACAGAGAGCTTCTGGAGACGATTCCGACATGAGAAGACCGCCCTCCCAAGACGTCATATCCAACCTCGCTACTTCTTTTCGGGTTCACCTTTCTGCGCCTTGTTCTTGTTGTCGCCAGTGTCCTTGTAATCTCCACCCTCTGCTTCGTAACGCTTTGCCATCTCGCCAGCCTTTGGCTACATCAGCACATGTCAAAAGCTTCTGAAGCAATCGGAAACGTCTGCAATACCTTCCAGGCTGACCAATTGCCCTTGCCTCCACCTATTGACAGGTCAGAAATGGCATGTTGGCATATCAATACAACATGGGTGCCTCGACTTACCTTTCTCTTCGTTCTTGACCTCTTCCTTGATCTTCTCTCTCAATTCAGGGTCCGTGGGCTCTCCTTTTGACGAAGGCATGGCTACAAGGTATTCAAATCTGCGGGTTTCGGTATCAGTTGGACGTGTAACAGTGCTAACCACAATGTAGGGACCTCGATACTTATGGAGGCATGGAAAGTACGCGCTAGTCAAATGTCATGATGCAATCTACGCCTCCTGCTGTGGCACCCCCCGCGTACCAAACAAAGAGGCCAATGTTGTTCGCTGACCTCCGAACGTCATGTTTCGATGCGAAGGAGAATGATCACGATCGCCATTGTATGGCTCACAACTTGCAACCGTGATTGATGTGCCGGCTTCATTAGCGTGGCGTCGAAACTAGACCTTGGAGCGTCCCGTCTCGTCAGCGCCTGGGTGAGACTGCAATGCCATCTTTGATTCTATGACCTCCTCCCCCTCGATCAGCCAGTACAACAGCAGTAGCGGTGTCCATACTCGTTCAATACAGTAATCTCTCTGCGAAAGACCCCTCAAAAGGAAGTCTATCACCCAACTCTTCTGCCCGTTTCCATGTGGCCTCATCCGAGTGCCCTTCCATATTTGAATAGATCTTGTTCTTCAATACGGGATTCTCCACCCCCATCTCTCTCCACCTCTTCGGCGGCTTCACACCTGAAGCTGACATCTCTTCCCACTTCCTCAAACCCCGACTCTCCCATCGCTTCATGCGGTCTTCAATCTCCTCCGGCTTGGGTCGCCACTTCGACCTCAACACTCGGCGGATGGCCTCTGGAGTGATTTGGAAATGTTCGGCCAAGGTGGCAGTCGAGTAAGATGCTGGATCGGAGGCGTGTAATGCACGGATGCCTTCAAGAGTGTCCGGGGACAGGCGCTTGCGTGGTTGCCAGCCTCGCTCGGCGAATTTACGTTCGAGCGCTGCTTTTTGAACCTGCCACGGCTCCTTCTTGACAGTCTTGGATTTGATAGTGCTTCGCAAGGGAGCGACAAGCTTGGCGGAGCCAGCATTTCCCTCTTTGGTCTTCGTCGTTCTGGTCGTCTTCGTTGCGCTCTTTGCGCTGCGGATCACTTTGCCTTTCTTTGTCCCAATAGCCTCCTCTTCCGCAACAGCCTTCACTTTAGCCTCTTCGATCCCCGATTCCTTGCCTTCCTCCGCCATCAACGCGCCTTCGATCATCCCAATCTTGTTCAACACAGTCATCTTGGACTCAGCGGCGGGCCTATAGGTACCGGCTTCGATTCTTCTTGCCTTCCGGAGCTTCCGACTGGCGGTCTTCACTAGTGGAAATAACTTTGTATTTGGTGGAGTTTGTGGGTTTCCATGGAACAAATGCTGTGATATGGCGGGCAGATGTAATACAGGAGCACTGCTGCCAGACGCAGCTTCGAGATGCATGTCTGGCAGACGAATTGCGTCAATTGTATCAGACTCAAGACGAGTCCCTGCTCCTGCAAGCATGCCTAGATCTGATATCTCAACCTCAGCATGCCATTGTGCAGCGCCGTCTTCTCCACTGATTTCTTTATACGGCGGAAATTCCGTATCTTTAATCAATTCGGCTGATCCGACGGAGCTCTGAACGCCAGTTCCACCCAGCTCAAAGGGGACGAAGCCATCGTCAAGATGCGGACGTATGGTCGCTTCGATTTGCCGCACTGGAGGTCGTGTGCTGATGGGTCGAGAGTGCTGGAAGAAGTACTGAGCTCGATGTCTGCGCAGGAGGAGGATGTCAAGGCCAGCGAAGTCCTTTACAAGTATTTCCAGTGCTCTTGTCGAGCATGAGCATCGATGCATTGTTGTTATGGATCGTTGTAGGGATGGACATGGGAAGAGAATGGTCGAGTCTCCGCGGGGGTGTCGGCGACAAAACGTCGGAGCTGCTTACTCCTTGCCTTGCCTCTGAACTTTGCTTCATGTTCCCGCTCACACATCATCCTGGTCTTCATGGTCTCGCGCCTCATCAGCACGAAGAGATGCTTGAGATGCCAGTTTCGTGAAGTACTCGGCCGAACGCGGCTCCAGCGTCCGCCACAGCCTCAATGCCGTGGCTTCTCCCGCAGCCAACAACTTTGCCAGGACACGAGCGATGATGTGTTGGAAAAGAAGAAGAAGAAGCCATACTATTGGAAACACTGCAATGACGGCGAGAGGGTTGTTGGAAAGCCGGGGAGAAGGCAAAGAGTCGTTTCTGAAGGACTATCCACTACGTCCCTGGGCAGACCTGCCAATGTCATAGTCTTCCGTGACTATAAAGAAGAGCCGGTTCAAGCAGCGCTGGCGCGGGAAGATGGAAAGCAGTCACATGTCCGAGAAGACAGCGCGCTATCGACGTCGAGCTTGAGCGCCCAGGAGATCCAGAATGCGATCACGGCTCGCCATACTGCTCCACGAGACGAAGAGGTCCATGCGTCGATAGATGGCCTACGACCGTATGAGACGATCCAAAGTCAGCGTGCTTTCGACAGGCTCCAGCAGAGTCTTTCAAAAAGCTACACATTCCAGCAATTATCGCGCTACCTGGTGAGGTCTTTGCGCGATGCTCCATCGGCCGTCAAGTCAAAGAATGTACGACAGCTCGAAGCTTCCCAATGGCAGCCAGGACAGACGCCTCTGCAACAACGCAGAAATCTCGTCGTCAAGAAGACGTCAGCGACCAGAAAGTCCGCGTTGGTGGATCAAATTCTGCGCTTGGTATGGCATATCACTATACACAGCGAAGCCCAGGAGATCGGCGAGTTGGAGATTAAAGTACAGCCATGGCAGCTTTCTATGCTGTTTGACCTCGCCGATAATGGCAAGCCATACTACGAGAGCTTGATTGGATCCAAGATGCTGCTTGATGCCTGCGAACTTCATTCTTGGCCAGCGGACAGTACGTTGAGAATCATCGGCCGCCGTCAAGATTCGGAGGAAGTCGCTCGTCAGTTGAAGCTTGCGATTTTGGGAGCCAGCCGGCTGGATCTCGACCTCAAGATGTTCGTGCCGTCGATTATGAAAGACGCGCATCGAGATGACTTGAGCAGGATCTTATCGGACGAGAACATTCGATATGTGTCGGAACTGACCAAGACCATCCTTGATATTCGCGAGAATGGCGTTATACACATCTATGGCCTGACAGAGTCAGCTCGAAGCAAAGCTCGACGCTTGCTTGTAGCGCTGCTGCAACTGCCTGGGCCATGCTCGTGCACTGAGATACTCTCCACAATCAAGAAGAGCATCAGTCGCGGCGAACGTGTTGGGAGAAGCCCACAAACGACAAGTCCGGCTGCAAACCAGGACAGTGGACTTCACCGACGCTACATTGGGTTTGAGCTTCGTCGTTCAGCGGATCAGGTGGATGCAATCAAAGGGCCGCCTGGCCGTGGAGACGGGGTTCCTAATTTGACAACCGAAGGCACACCAAAGCAGGAATTGGAGTATTTCGCCGTACCACACATCGCCAAAGCTCTCTCCTCACACATCGATCGAATTCCTGAGCTCTCAACCATTCCTTCGGGCGCACAACATGATTCTCAATCATACTGGCGCGATCAAGCCCAGGTAGACGGTTGGGAAGCGGAGTATTGCACGCTGCTGTCCAAGCACTCACCACCAGATCTTACAAACAAAGCACAAGAATCGAACAAGAAGACCGCATCGCAGCGCGAACCGACGATCGCTGCGAACAAGCTCGTCGTCCAGCGTGCAGTGCCAGGTGTCGAGACACTTCTGTCGTACTTTGAGACAACGAACGCACCTCGGACGTTGCAATACAGCTCAATTATCAGCAGCGGTGATCAAGATGTTAATCGTCTCCGTCGAAGTAGATTCGACCCACAAATGCCCTACCTCAGCGCGCACTTTGTACCATTTACCTCTCGTGCATCAACTACAGCTCTACCCAGGCTTGAAATGCGATTCAGATTCATGCCTTCAACGTCCGATCAAGGCGGAGATCGTGGACTGCTCTTGACCAAGATTAAAGCTATTCTCGACACACAAACTGTCATGGTACCGCTTCCGCACCACGCCGTAGACGTACGCTTCACAAGGGATTCCACGTTGCTTGTTGATACACGAGCAGCTCGACAGGACAAATCCATTCGTGCTTTCGTGCAGAGACTACAAGACTCTGTTACTGCTGGGGAGGGCGCTCTAGATGCCCCATCAGAACTGAACTTCAAGCTGCCACATTGGCTTGTCCATGGTTCAAAAGTTACAGCAACGGCCAAGAGCGATGTGGAAGTGCCATACCTCTTCGAAAGGTTCGAGCAGACCCAGAGGACGGTTTTCACAGCCTCTGAGAATAACATATCGTCTACGTTCCTGGACACGGAGACTCAGGCCAGTGTCCGCTCGATATCCGGCAGCATGACTCTCGACTATCGTGAGGTGGAGGGTGGGGCAGTGTATGGGAGGTCCACGAGTCTGAGCATACGGACCATCAAGTCATCACCCCGAGTCTCTAGCGATCTCAGCCAAGAATGTCTGACGCCTTTGGGCGATTCGCATGTGGACGTTGAATCCGTGTCAGATGACGAGATCCTATCTCACCCGATCGTCGACAGGTTTGCTCTCATCAAGTCGGCCCGCGGCATTACTGGAGGTGGTAAGCAGCCCATCGCGGGTACGGACCAGTCAGGCCGCGCATCTTTGAAGTTAGTCAAGGCTGCTTTGCACTTTGCCGGTCTTCTGACACGCGCTAGTTCGGGATCTTTGCTGCGTATGGGAGAGGAGGAACGACCATGCCGCGGTCAACTAGATAGTCAGCATCGAAGATAGCCGTCATAGAGGACAGCGAACCAGCACTGGGCTCCCTCATCATGCACGCCTCTACACCCTGAACCAACTCAATTCCCGTCAAAAGTGAATTACCCTATGTGAGGCGCTGCTTGACGTAGGTACGCTGGATATAGGCGTGCTCTCGATGCAACTGGCAGATCACACTGTCAAAGAGCAAGACTAACAACGCTGTTGGGACGAGAGCAGTTCGATCTCCCAGTATGCCCTTTGTTTGTCTCACGGAGAGGTCTGATATGCCCTCAATAGCTCAACGCATTTTCAATCATGGCTCTGGCGGCCACGAAGAACACACCTTTAGGCACGGATTTAACCCAGGCCTTGCAAGATCGCAGGGGTCTTGCAGCTTGATCGGAAACTCACACTTCTCGTCGCCTGCGTGCAAGGTGAGCACAGCGCCACCTTGAAGCTGGCTGCCACTTAGGTCCTCTTGCTGTGTCTCACTGTCTTGGATCAATGACCAAGATCGCTTGATCGACGGAGTCTTGAATTCATCTGCGTGTGCTCAGCCTAAGACTTAAGAATGGTTATCAAGGAGAGGAACAACCCAGGTAGAGTTATCCCACGCTGTCATTTCTCGACGGATACTCCAAAGCAGGCGACAGAAACGTGGCAGCCGGAATCTTCAAGAACAGCAATGACGACCTTCATGAAGTTACCAAAACACTTGGAGCCTTGTAAGTTCAGCCGAGAAGCAGCGCACTTCGATATATCTGCACCACAGCCGACTGCTGCACTTGGAGGCCATCGCAGCGATTGAGCTATGTCTTAGTCCTTGCAATGGCGGCAACCTCCTCTGTCCAGCGTCCTTCAATCGCGTTCTTGCAGTGGAGCTGGACAGTCTGGAATGCGATGATCATCGTAGTCACCGCAGCCTGCCAACGCCTCCGTCCACCTTCCGCGGCGTGCTCTTGACATCCAGCTTCAAGCTAGCGGCAAGGCCTTGATTCGAATTTGGAGTTTGGGAAGGAAGCTTTGGAAGCGTACGATGAGCGCGGAGACACTGGCACCTGATGCATGTCGAAGAGGATCGAGGAGAGAGCGCTACAGATCAAGCTTTAAGTAACATGATCGAGCTCCTTGGAATGCCTCGACTACGAGACACAACTTGGCAAGTCAAGTGAACATTGAATCTGAGCAGGAGGCGACTTTGCTGCACGTGCCGTTGGAAGCTGCTCCGCCACACCACTGCCAGTTCGCTTGCCGCTTGTGATGGCTACTATGCCACCAAGTTTTGATGGACCTTCACCGCAGTTCACAAGCCCCGCCATCCGTTCTCGGACTAGTGTCAGCCCCACCGGCTTGGCGTCTCTCTGCTCACTTATAATGAAATCTCCGTCCTTTGCAAAACCTTTCTTCGCTTCTGTTGTCCGAAACACCGTAACTCGAGCAGTTGCATCTTTCGTGAGTATCCACAGCATCTGACAACTGCGCGATTGCCACCCGCTGACAGAGCATGCAGAAAAACCCCCCGGTACTTTCCATTTTCCAGAAACCCACCACACAACACCGCCAACACCGACACCATGGGGTACGCCTTCCTCAAACATCACGCTGAAAGAGCCGCGACTGACACATCGTAGTAAGGAAAAGATCCACATCAATGTCGTCGTTATCGGCCACGTCGACTCCGGCAAGTCGACCACCACCGGACGTAAGCGCTCCTCCCTTCCTGCGACCGACACATGATTCTCGGCTCACACAACACACAGACTTGATCTACAAGTGCGGTGGTATCGACAAGCGTACCATCGAGAAATTCGAGAAGGTGAGTCATCTGGCAACACCGCTTATCGCACGCATTCCTCGATGCTCGTCAATTCTGTGAGTTGAGGGGCAAAATTTGGTGGGGTGCGAGAATTTTGGCGCCCACTTTTCCTGGGGTTCAACGCCATGATCTCATCCACCACCGCCAAATGCCTTCTCACCGCAATCATGCCCTACTGAAGCACCACGAAACACTAGCCGATTACGTTGCAAACATTTCACATTGAGAACATGACTCTGACAATCTGCCACAGGAAGCCGCCGAGTTGGGCAAGGGCTCCTTCAAGTACGCATGGGTGCTCGACAAGCTGAAGGCCGAGCGTGAGCGTGGTATCACTATCGACATTGCCCTCTGGAAGTTCGAGACTCCGAAATATTACGTACGGCTTCTTACTCCCGAAGATGACGGCGCATTGGCTAACGTTCTTGCAGGTCACTGTCATTGACGCCCCAGGTCACCGTGATTTCATCAAGAACATGATCACTGGTACTTCCCAGGCTGACTGCGCCATTCTCATCATCGCCGCTGGTACTGGTGAGTTCGAGGCCGGTATCTCCAAGGATGGTCAGACTCGTGAGCACGCTCTCCTCGCCTACACCCTAGGCGTGAAGCAGCTCATCGTCGCCATCAACAAGATGGACACCACTAAGTGGTCCGAGGACCGCTTCAACGAGATCATCAAGGAGACCTCCAACTTCATCAAGAAGGTCGGCTACAACCCAAAGACCGTCCCATTCGTGCCAATCTCCGGTTTCAACGGCGACAACATGATCGACGTTTCCTCCAACTGCCCGTGGTACAAGGGCTGGGAGAAGGAGACCAAGTCCAAGGTGACTGGCAAGACCCTCCTCGAGGCCATCGACGGCATTGACCCACCGTCGCGTCCATCTGACAAGCCACTCCGTCTCCCGCTTCAGGATGTGTACAAGATTGGTGGTATTGGCACGGTCCCAGTCGGTCGTGTTGAGACTGGTGTCATCAAGGCCGGCATGGTCGTCACCTTCGCCCCAGCTGGTGTTACCACCGAAGTCAAGTCCGTCGAGATGCACCACGAGCAGCTCACCGAGGGTCTACCGGGTGACAACGTCGGCTTCAACGTCAAGAACGTCTCGGTCAAGGAGATCCGTCGTGGCAACGTCGCCGGTGACTCCAAGAACGACCCACCAAAGGGCTGCGACTCCTTCAACGCCCAGGTCATCGTCCTCAACCACCCAGGTCAGGTCGGTGCCGGTTACGCTCCAGTTCTCGACTGCCACACCGCCCACATTGCCTGCAAGTTCTCCGAGCTCCTCGAGAAGATCGACCGTCGTTCCGGCAAGTCCATTGAAGCCTCGCCAAAGTTCATTAAGTCTGGTGACGCTGCCATTGTCAAGATGATTCCATCCAAGCCAATGTGCGTCGAGGCGTTCACCGAGTACCCACCACTTGGTCGTTTCGCTGTCCGTGACATGAGACAGACCGTCGCTGTTGGTGTCATCAAGTCCGTCGTCAAGGCTGACAAGGGCGCTGGCGTACGTACCCTCGACGTCTCTTTGCTTGAATCATGTATGCTGACAAATCTTACAGAAGGTCACCAAGGCCGCCGTCAAGGCTGCCAAGAAGTAAACGAGTGATGACTTTCTTCGGCTTCTGCTTTTGTTTCTTCAAACAAAAAGCGGGTGTTTGTTGGGAGCGGGCGCTTTTTGAGCCTCTTTTTCTCTGCTCTACAGGGAAGATAGCAGGCTTTCCTTCCCTGCCCTCAGCTCCAGTCATACCTTGTTCTAATCTTGCATGACGACGAGCTCGCGTTAGCCTTTGGTCGATTCGGGCAACGACGAGAACTGATCCAACCACGACCACCTTTTCCTTTGTAACGGCATGAGATCACGAAGCGGAGATGATGGCGGTTTTGCGATGGATGGCAAAAGTCTAGAGCAGACTTGGCCTGCCGATAGCTTAGGTTTCTACTCCTTCAAATGAGAGCAATCAAGGGGTGCATCAAAGGTCTGACGTCTCAAATCTGTTCTGTGCTTTATGACTTCATTCTCATTTGGTGACCATGTGCCGCGGTCTTGCATCAAGCTCGATTTATACCTACACAATTTTCTGTCAACTATTTGGTACCTTCATCACCGGCCATGACACCTTCGCACGACCCCAACAGTATCGCCGGCTGTGTCCTTGACACCTTCGATACATTGCAGCCCAGATACAAACCTCGCACGCTTCCTCATCGTCAGCGTGAGTGGGTGCCGCTTGCGGGCATTGTTCTCAGCAGAGGTAACGTCTGCTCTCAAGCACCACGCCAGCTGCGAGCTCACCCAGCTAATCTGTTACTCCTCGCAGGACAGGCCACGTACCTGACGCTTCCACCAAAACGCTGACATGTGCCGCGCTCGCGACCGGCATGAAGTGCCTCCCACAGTCGAAAGTCACGCTGGCGGAAGGTAATGTGCTCCACGATTGGCATGCAGAGGTCCTGGCCATCAGAGCTTTCAACACATGGTTGGTCGGCGAGTGCGCAGACTTGGCAAGGAGAGGCTCCGGCAGTGATGGCGCCTGGCTGAGGTGGAGTGCTCTAGCAGGGGAACACGCTGTCGGCAGCGAAGAAGGTGGAGATACCGGGTCCCAGAAGGAGTTGCCCACGACGGGAGAAGGACGTATACACGAACCTCGATTTGCACTAAAGGATAATGTGAGCATCCACATGTACTGTTCCGAGGCGCCCTGCGGCGATGCCAGCATGGAGCTCACTATGGCAGAGCAAGACGATGCCACTCCATGGGTGAAGCAGCCCGCGATCTCGCCCGAGACTGGTGAAATGGAGATGCTGGGAAGGGGGAACTTCGATAGGCTGGGAATCGTGAGAAGAAAGCCAGCAAGACCGGATGCACCACTGTCCTGGAGCAAGAGTTGCACGGACAAGATGGCCTTGAAGCAGTGTACTGGGCTTCTCTCTGGCCTGACAAGTCTACTTATACATCCGAAGAACGTGTATCTCTTGACGCTAGTCTTGCCAGAAAGCCAGTGCGTACCTCACGCGGTTGAGCGTGCCTTTGGCGCCAATGGCCGCATGGCGCCTATGGTTGGCAAGCAGTGGTCCAGTCACGGCTACGCATTTAAACCCTTTGAGGTGCACACCACGTCTCGAGAGTTCGCGTACTCTCGCCGGGGAACGACATCACTACCAACGCCGAGCAACCTCTCGTGCCTATACACACATAACAGGCAGGAAGTACTGATCAATGGCGCTCTCCAAGGCCGAAAGCAGTTTGATCCGAGGGGCGCCAGCTCTACGAGTCGGAGGACGATGTGGAAAAGCGTGTTGGATGTGGCAATACTGGCAGGCCTGCCTGCTTTGGAGCGTGTGTTGAGAAAGAGGTGTTATGCGGACGTGAAAAAGAGCGATGAGCTACAGTCAAGAGAGATGGTAAAGAGGAATACGAAAGACCAGGCTCTGAAGGGGTGGAAGCAGAACACTGGGGATGACGGCTGGGATTTGCAAGGCTGATCAAGCCATCGTGAGCACGCGTCCACGACTTGACAAGTATGTGACTATTTCGATACTGTTGAACTCTATGCTAATAATCCGGATTACTCTTTCTTGGTCTCCTTGTTGGTACTGCTGTCGATATTTGCCTCATCTTCATCCGAGCCTCTACTCTCCTCGTCTCTCTGCTTCTTCTCCATCGCAATATCCGGCGCTGGAGCGAACTTGCTCTTCGCTCGGATCATTTTGCCTTTCCAGTAGAACAGGAATGGCATTGGGATGAATAATGCTGCAAGGCACCCAAGCAAAGTCTCTGCCCAATTTACGCCCATGCCTGCAACAGATCAGCTATGCTCGATCAATGTTGATCAGTGGTGCGACGTACCTTCGAACATGTAGTAGGCGAAGAGCGGGAAAACCGCCCCAAAGATCGATCTCATGATGGTATTGGCAGCAATCGCAGAAGCCGCAAACATCAGATATGCATCGATGATATAGTTCAGGCAGCCCATGAAGACAGTGTAAATGCCGAAACCCAGGCAAAGTCCTGCTAGCGTGGGTACAATCCACTAAAAGAACGGGTTGTCAGCAGATGTTTTGCGTCAAGGAGAGAGAGAGTGTGGTCCATCGTGAAAAGGATGGCAGCGCAAATTTTGGTGCGCCCCCGTAGGTCACCGCTAAAGTACCCACCGGGATGCTATTAGTATAACCGGTCCAGCCAAACCAAAAGAGCCCGATCGTGAACGAGATTCCACCAGCCATCGTTATGGGCATCCTCCATTCAGGCACTGGCACATTGTGATTTGCTTCCAGCTTCTTCGCATATCTTGGAACATCCCAAACGATTACGGCCAGTCCAATGAAGACACCGACGATCATGCCAAAGTACGGCAACCCACTGACACCAGGCTTGAATCCGTAAATCTGGCCAAAGACAATGCCGAAGGCGGTCAGGGACAGGTACAGCAGACCGTAGAGGAAAGACATGTAGATTGTGACAAGCAGGACGATCGGCTCTGTGAACAGAATCTTGAGAGGGCGGGCGATGTTCTTGACGGCCAATTCTTTCAGGTCGACTTCGACTTCTTCTTGCTTTGCGTGGATGCCCCTAGTCCAAGCGTCAGTACAGACTGACCGGATGTGTGTGTCTTTCAACGATACCAATTTCTCGTCAGTCTGCGCAGCTCCGCGGCCTTGGTAACGAGTATGACAGGACCATAAGTCTCTTCTTGGAAGAGTAACGCCACGACGCTGGCGGCGAATCCCATGAAGGCAGGGATGTAGGCCACCCACCGCCAGCCCAGGTATGAACTTGAGATGAAGCCTCCGATGACTAGAAGAAAAGTATATCAGCTTTCGTATCTCAGAAAAGAGGGCAGAAGTCGTGCGACTGAGGAGGGATCAGATGCATCAGCATGAATCCTGTGGATGATCCTGCTTACAAGGCGCCATGAGCGGTCCGTTTATGATCATCGCGCCGAAAAGAGCCACCGCAAGGCCTCGATACTTGTTGTCGTACATATCTGCGAAGACTGCACCGCAAATGGCCAGAGGAGCACTGCCAAAGAAACCTCCAAAGAATCTGCAGATCTGGCACCAAGCGAAACGTGTCAGCCAATGATAGCAACTGGAAGATGAAAGAACTTTTGCAGAAGAACTCACCATGAGAGTTTGAACGTCTTTGGACACTGCTACGCCGATGTTGAAGACTCCAAAGGCAAACGCCGCGAAAATGATGGGCAGTCTCCTGCCGTAGAGTTCCGATATTGGAGCAAACACTACAGGCCCGACAGCGTAACCTAGCACGAACAAGGACGTTGCCAGAGTCACTACTTCGCGTCCGATGTGGAAATGGGCTTCCACATAGGTTCCGGCTGGAGAGAAGATCGAGGATGCAAAGGTAGCGGCGAGCGAGTCGAAGATCAGGATGGCTGAGATGATGAGCTTTTTCTTTGTGGGCCTGGGGAAAAGTCAGTCAGCTGTGTTCGAAAAGCTTCTCCCCAGCGAGTAACGGCCCTGCGCCTGATAAGGTGTGCAAGTTTCTTGCATGGCACTTACCAGTTCTGAGCATGGCGTAGATCTTCATGACCTGTACATGGGAAGGGTGCCTGTCAGTCCGCGCTCAGGACACTTGAAAACCCATGTTGCCATACCATCAAACTCCACGACGTACTCTTCCCTATCGGGAAGTGGCGGTGGATAGGGCTTGCTGCCTCCAAAGCATGGTAGCTCAGCGTCTTCCTGCTGGTATGGCTTCCTGCTTCCAACAGTCTGCACATGTTGTAGGCGGTGCTCGTTCATCCGCTTGATAGCCGTAGGATGTCTTTCCAGATAATGCCCAATCTCACTCTCCCTCCTCGTAGACATTCTGTATGCTCCTGAAGTGGCATTAGACGATCGTCGTGTAGACGGGAGTGTGTTGATATCATTGTCGATGGATGACCTCGACGAGATCGGACCCGATCGCTCCTCTGCTTCTTCTACTGCTTCCGTCGCTCCAGCTGCCGGGCGTACTTCTGATGGATGCCTCGGGTGCATTTCCTCATATCTGGAGCTGATGTCGTTGGCGGTATCATAGCTTCGGAAGCGCACTGGATCGGAGTCCCGTTCTGCGTTGGCGATGTCCACATCCTCGATGTTCATATTGCCGAGCTCCGCAAGTCACTCGCCTGACCCGTGGGGTTGCGATGAAGTTGTCTGCTGCTGGAAATGGGTTTGCCCGATGCGACGAGCAATTGAAGTAGAACGGGAAGTGAAGGAGGAGGATGCGAAATGAGCCAAACTATACCGTACGTACGGCGTGGTGTGCCCGCTGTAGCCGTTCAACAATAATGGCCTTTATTAGTAAGATGTTGCAGAGCTGACATTGCATGCTCTGCTCTGCTCTGCTCTTCTCTGCTCGGCCGTCCTTCGAGCGCAGACAGAGTTTGAGCCATCGACCTGCCTGGCGTCATACCTTACCTTTGTGGATGGGCAGTGGTTCTGTCCTGCCTAGCGAAGTTTGCAGTAGGTTTACGGGTGACACGGATCACACCGCGTCCTTAGCTTATATGCTCCTTAATAGGCATTTGAATCTATCGAGAAGTACCGAAATACTATATAGCATACTAAAGAAGCAATTTTTAGATCTATTAGTATTCTTAGTTAAAAGAATATACTAGACCTATATAAGACTATTACTTCTCTACTCCAAAGTAGTAACTTATTTTATCTACTACTCTAAGCCTATAATCTATTTATCTTTTATATTAATATAACTACTTTATAGATCTAGTTATAATTAATTGGGAGTCTATATATACTAATAGTCTAGCTAGAGACCTTACTAGAGTCTAGTCAAGATTCAAACGCTAATGGGTAGGAATTAGGCGAGATGTTATCGTCTTATCATTTTGAGCATCAATGAGCCAAGCCTAATTGGGCTGGGTGATTTGGCTTATCATTTAGCTCCTCGATCTCTACATGGCATCCCGGTCTCCAGCATGCCCTCTAACGTGCCTTCGCTCACACAGCTACAGTATAACCTTCCAAGAGAAGACAACGAACAGCCACTACCATTTTCACCATCATCGTCATTATGATCATCATCATCATCATTACTACTTCTTTCCCACCGCGATGAGAGCAGTCCCATGCAATACTCCAGGCTCACTCCGAACCGTCTCCTTCATCCTCGCCAACATAAGCCCTCTCAACCTCTGCATCTCATCCGCCGAGAACTCCTTCAATAGGTTAATCATGTGCGGCATCTTCGTCGTGAGAAGGTCGATAAGAGGCTCATAACGATCAAACGACATCTCCACCTCCACCTCCTCCGCAGTGACATCCTTGAACCCAGCTTTCTCCACCTCGACCTTCATCGCAGTCGCACTGCTCCATTCCTTTGGCAGTTCTGGGACTACTTTATCTGAGCGAATGGTGGAGGCCAATTTCATAAGGTCCATCCACTGGCTCCCTGCCCATGATGAACAACCGAGCACTCCTCCAGACTCGAGGACCCGCCTGCTTTCAGTCAAGCATTTCTGAGGGTCCGGTGTCATGAAGAAAACCCATCCGGCCGTAACGTGAGACTGACTGTCGTCGGAGATGCCTTTCAGATCCATGGCGTCCAAGACCGAGATCGAGACTCGATCCCAAGGCGACTCTGGATTCTTCTGTAGTGCCTCCTGCTTGAGGTTCTTCACTTGATCGACCATGGCCGGGGCAAAGTCTGTTGCTGTCAAAGTGCAGGTGTTGGGTATTGTCGTACCATACTCCTCGATAATGCGTGAGATGATCGGACCAGGACCTGTGCCATCGTCGAGGATCCCTGTCGCTTCTGAGAAGGGCACGAGCGCGTTCAGGCGCTCCAGGATGACGCGAATCGGCTTGGAGCTTGCTCCGACGGTCAGTTTCTTATATATCTTGGCCATCTCGCCCCAGTCATCGCCAGTGTGTTCGTCAAGTCTCGCCATCTTGGCCTATTATATTGGTAGAGATTCTGTTGCAATGGATGTTGCGTGGTTGAAGTTCACAATGGGTCTGGTCTGAGTTGTACAGGAGCGGGTTGATCATGAATGTGGCAACGAACAGATTGTCACAGTTGCCGCTGAGGGACTTGATATATAGCTACTGCCATTCTGGTAGACTTCTTCGATACATGCCGCGCCGGAAGGATTTGATCACCACGCACTTAGGTCAAGCTCAGGGTTCGGAGACATTACGATGCTAGTCAGACATGGATCGAGAAATTGCCCCAGCGATTGTTGCGCCGTCAAGTACAAGAGAAGCGAATGAAGTCGCTGGTCTTGATCAAGTCCAGTATCGCGTAAAGGCTTTCGGCTGATTGTGACAGCTGAAGGATTGGACCCACTAGTAGCGTTCTCAGGGCCACGGAATGCGAGGTGCCGAGCACTTGGAACTCAGCTGAGCGCACTTGAGGGACCTCGTGAGCTGGTGCAAAGCAACAAGGTCCGGATAGTGACGTGATTCTCAGCTACAGGCCATGCGTTGCAATAAGGATGCGTGAGTACAAGAATGTGTGAGTATCTCCAGTCGAATAGCTTTGCGGCTCCAGTATTGAAGCGAGAGCCACGGCCGAAAGTCTTGCTGCCTGATGAGCTTCTATGATTATTCTCCGAGTTTTTGACATTGCCCAGGTCCTCCTGCGTGAGCTGTACTCAGTGTCGCGCAGATTTGCAAGGCGGCACAGCATCGGGTTGTATGTGAGATACATGTACTTGGCGGTTCCCAGCTTGGCCATAAACCAGAGCACAACGGTGACGCGCAGCGGATCCTTGGCCTGGTCGCCCCATAGATGATCTAGGATCGCTGGTTGGTATCGGCGGACCTCGGTATCGACACAAATTCTGTCCCTCATGGGACGAGGACGGTGAACTGGTCGTTTCCAATTGGGGCTCGTGCAGTGTCGTGGGCTGGACTGCGATGGGGTGCGTCATCCCTAGGCGGCATAGTCAGCTTACAGGAGTTGAGTTGGCTCGAACGCACATCCTGTCGACGGCTGCTGAAAAGTGAACGCAGTGCCGTTTGCCAGATGATATGTCCTCGGTCTCTGCATAGGGCGGGAGCGCACATCGATATCAGTCATGTGTTGTCTTGACTGAAGAGTGAAAGCTTCCAATCAGATCCGGACCGCCTGCCTTTGTGTGTCGTTGCGTCGCCGATAACGCAAGCCCGACAGTCGTTTTTGACAAGTAGCTGCGGGTGTAGACGCACCAGTACATTCAATAGAACAGCAGCTAAGACAGCTTATAATGCTGATGCTGCAAGGCGTGTCTCAACAGGGCTGCTGGTCGATGGTCGCCATGTCACCGCCATCCACCGACTCTGCCTTCATCCCACCTGCCCTTCCTTTCTCTCCTCAACAAGGCTGTCTTCCTCCTTTCCTTAACACCTCTCACAAATTCTACGACCTCCCGATCGCTCGCAACGCCATCCTCTTCCAACCAGCTCTCCTCTACACCTCGCACGAGCAGATGTTGCTCTTGCACGCTGGCATTCAACCGCTGGTACAGTGCCATGGGCGAAAAGTCCTTGAGGGCATCCTCAGTCTCGGAGATCTTCTGTCGATGTGCTTGCTCCAAAGCCCGGAGGGCTAGCAGGCGTCGCTGTGTCTGAGATCGCAGAGCGCTAAGCTTCTGCTCGAGGGTCAAGACATTGTTGGAGAGCTGTAGGTTGGAGTTGATGATGGGCGTTAGGTAGTCTTCTGAGGCCAGAACAGCAGGATGCGTGGTCTCAGGACTCGACAAGAAAGCGTGCTGTAGGGCTGGAGTGGACAGGAAGTGGTGCAGGTCCTGTGTGCTCTTGTCCATGAGACTGGCCGGCAGCCAATTGCTTTCTATGGCGGGGATCGATGACTGTGCCTGCATAGACAGGTGACAATAACCGGACTCTGGGCCTGCGTCCAGTTCTGACGGCTCGTTGTATGAATGCCCCGGGGGTGGGGGAGGCGGCTGCGAGTACCTCACGGGTGTCGGCGTCGATGTGCCCGGTGGCCTGGGCGGTGGTGCTGGCGGGGTCGAGACGTTGAAGCCCGCGGCTGACGTTGGTGCTGGTGCTGGTGCTGGTGCTGGTGCCGGCGCTGGGTGGGGCGAGTACGTGTACGACATTATCTGCTATGGAATCGACTTCATCTACTGAACCAGGAAATCCGTGAAAGTCATCCATGGACAGGGTGGTTGCACATGTCACGAGTGCTAGTCCTACATGCACGCAAGCTGTGGTCCCTGCGCCGGCGGAAGCTTGTTCCACGCATACACCCCATATTTGTATTTAGGACCATGTCGTCTCTCCACCACATCCCTACTACCACCACTGCCACCACCACTACCACTACTGCTACCACCCCTCGCACACGATCAGCTACAGCTGCCAAACAGCATGCACCCCTCTGCGCGATAGCTCATGGCCTGCAATGCGACGTCGGAGTCGGAAGAAAGATCGACACAAACCGCTGCTCCCTTGATCTCGATCTTGCATCGCGAACGGCAGCTGCGGGATGAGCGCACCCAAAAAGGCGACGGGCGGATGGGGCTCGGTCTTCTCCAGCGCCATCACCAACCTCGAGTCGCGGCTGGACAACATCCTCGCCGATGAAAGCGAGCTCGCTGCCAAACAACGCCTCGAGGCCGAGAAGCAGGCCAAGGGGAGCAGATCGAGGGCTAACTCTGGCCGACTGCCAGCTCCCTCGTCCAATGCATCTGCACCAGGCTCTCGAGACGTCTCGAGGAACAGGGTTAACGACCGTCTGGCTGAGAGACTGGCCAAGGCGACTGCTCAGAAAGCCCCTTCGGGGGCCTCCATTCCCGTCAACGACGCCAAGAGCAGCAGAACGAGTGTGGAAGCCAAGCGCTCGACGGAGGTCGCCCGGCCGGTAGCCGACGTCGAGGCTGAGGGACAGAAGGTGGAGCAACACGATGGTACAGCTGCTGTAGAAGTCGTTGCGGCGGTCGATAATGCACATACCTCAACCCCTACCTCAACCGCTGGCGAGCCTGGCGCCCTGGCTGCTTCATCGCTCCCGATCAACCCAGCCAGTACCTCGAACGAGAGCTCAGGCGCCTCCATAGAACATGATAGAAAACCGGGACATCTGAAACGGCAGTCGTCAGATCTCTGGGACGGCCACCGTGCCGGTGCCAAGAGCGCAGATGAGCTACGAGCAGGAATGGACCGCATGCAATCAGCCCACGCCGCTGCCGAAGCTCAATGGCAAGAAGAAATGCGCGCCCACATGGAGCGTATTGACGCCCTTCAAGCAAAGCTGACGTATCTGGCCAACGAGACTGTCGCTGCCGCGAAAAAGGCAAATGCATTTACGAAGTCTGGAACCTTGGAGGAGCAGGTTGCCGAAAAGGACGAGCGTATAGCTTTGCTGATGGAAGAAGGGGAGAAGCTCAGCAAAAATGACATGAAGCACTTGCAGACCATCAGGAAGCTACGTGGGAAAGCAGCAGACGATGAAAGACGAGCAGCTGATCTGAGCAAAAGGCTTGAACGTGCTCGAGAGGTCGAGGTTGAGCTCAAGGCAAGCTTGCGTAAGGCCGATGTCGCAGGGAGGCACGCGAACGAGAAAACCAAGCAGATCGTCGCGATTGAGGAACAGGTTGGAGAGCTCAAAGTTGACCGCGAAAATGCTGCAGAACTCGTTCGGAGTCTGACACAGCAACTCAAAGAAGCGAAAGACCGAGCTGCGAAGGCGGAGAGCAACAGCAAATCATCGCAAGCGGACAAGAGCAGAATCGCCGAGCTTCAGAATGAGCTGGAAGATGCGCAGATTGAGAAGAAGTTGGCGGAAGAGAGATCAGCGTCAGAGAACAAGAAGATGGCAATCGATGCAAAGCAGCAAGGCGAGCGCTTCGGCGTTGCAGAGCTGGAGCTCAAGCATGAGATTTCCGGGCTGGAATCTCGACTCGAGGCGATGAGAAGTCGAGCTGAAGAGGCAAGCAGCTCGGGCGTCGTTGGCGATGGTGAGAGCAGTGTCAAGCTGATGCGTCAGATCGAGACACTACAACGGCAATATGCGCTTGCCAAAGGCAACTGGGAAGCCGTTGAAGGGGTTTTGAACGCCAGGATCGCAGCTCGGGAGAGCGAACGTGACGAGGTGGTCAAGCGTGAGGGAGATCTGCGAAAGAAAGCAAGAGATACGTGGAACAGGTCACGAAAGGCTGAAGACGAACTCGAGGATACTTTGGCACGGCTGAAGAGCCTAGAGCAGGAACTGTTCAGCCAACAAGCTCAGGTTGAAACACTGCAATCACGACTTTACGGGGCCGAGACGAGCTACGCCGACATGAAAGCAGACTTTGAGAAGCAGCGAACTTCATGGGAGTTCGAGTTTGCACAACGTCTTGAGGAAGAAAAGCTCAGGTGGCGAAGAGAAATGCTCGGCTCGTCCGCCAGTGCTGCGAGCTCGACACGCACAGGTTCACTGGCCGCCTTCGCTCGCAAAGGTTCTGGCACGGATATGGCCAGTCGCAAAGCATTGTCCCGAATGACCTCGCACGAGATGGCCAAACTGCACACCGACCAAAGACCACTCAGTCATCGCAGTTCTGCCATGCCGATACAGACATCTGCACGAGCCGTTGCTCCACCCAGCGAGCCATCTCCTTCAATCAGCAGGGGAGAATCGTCCTTGTCGTTTGACACGCACACCATGCCTCTCACACCTTCGATTGAGATCGGCGATCGTATCAGCGAGGATGGCAACCACTCTGGCTCTCCTCAGAGGACAATCAATGACCTTGTCAGCACTTCGACCGCTGGGCCCGGCGTTGGTCCTTCAGTACAGCTCGTCGAGCGAATGTCATCACTGGTTCGCAAGCTGGAGTCTGAAAAGGCGTCGTTCAAAGACGAGCTATCGAGACTATCTGCACAGCGAGACGATGCGAGAAATGAAGTTGTTGAGCTCATGCGCGAAGTCGAAGCCAAGCGCACTGGTGCATGGAGTGTCGCCGCCCTGGAGAGGGAAATGAATGCATTGAAGAGTCGGTACAACGCAAGCTTGGAAATGCTGGGTGAGAAGGAGGAAGAAGTGGAAGAGCTGAGAGAAGACGTCAAAGAGCTAAAGAGACTATACAAAGAGCTGGCTGACGAGAAGTTTAGTACAGTCAAGTAGCAATGTCTACAAATTTCGCAATACCATTCCTCGACAGTCATGTTTCTCGGTTCCGTGGTAGATACATCCTAGTGCCACACGCTAAAGCTGCCTATACTTTGCGGCGCGAGCAAATGTGCAGGTCTTCCATGCTGCTTTGCGACTACCCGGGCAAGTTAATGTCCCTTCAGGAGGAGCTTTTCGCTGCCGCCTCTTGAACGTCTCCCTGCTTATTCTCAAGCTTGGCGGAAGTGGCTCTCGAAAGAAGCAGGACGAATGCGCGGCGCTTCTTCTGAGCTTCGTCCTTGCCCGCGAGATTCTTTGTATCGAACTTGCTCCAATGCTCGTTCAGCAGCTTGACCAGTTCGTCGTGATGCTGCGGCAGGCCCAGTTCGCGCAGAGCGTCCTGCGACGTTCCGTCCACGAACGGATATGCGCCTTTCCAGGTGTCTTGCCACTGCACTCTCCTTAGGAAAATGTCCATCCCGGTAGTGCCGAAACCCTTAATCTCGTCCTTGAGAGCCCGTAAGGCGAGCGATACATCTTCGTTGTCATTGAGCACCTTCTGCCAAACAGAAGTGTGTCAGCAATACAGCTGCTTTTGCCACCAGAGAGAGGGCTTGGCGCGGGCATGTCTGAGTCAGGCGATGCCTTGCACCCTTCAATTCTTACCTTCAGCTGTGTGCCATCTTTGCTGGAGGGTGTTAGCCGTACTCGAACACCACGTGGAAATCAAACAGCAAGCGCTGGCATGAGATGTAGCAGGCTGGTATCAAAAGGAACAATGCCCTTTACACTTACTCGTCGGACGAGGTGTACTTCGTGAGCACAGTCTCTGCGAGTTGGCCTATTTGACCTGAAACAAAAGGGTGTTAGCCATACTCGAACACCGAGTGGGAACAACAGCAAGCGCTAGCATGAGATGTAGCAGGCATCTTTCGAACGAACGAGGACACTGACACTTACCTGCTGTCTTGTCCTTGTGCTGGGTTTTCGCATCACTTGGGTAACGTAGATTAGCCCACGTGTCTTGAAAGATGGGCCAGAAGCCAGGGGATTCCTGAGCATGTCTCAGATGTCGCTCCAGGGCTACTGCACCTGAGCTCACTCACTAGAAAGCCTGCAATCGCTTTTCATCTCCAGCATCTCTCACATGGGTCGGGGTTGTGAAATTGTAAGGGTCGTTGAGTATGGTTCTGATCGCGCGATAGCCGAGCATATGCGAGATAGGACGTGAGAGGATCATGGCGCACATGAGCTCTTGGAATGGATTAAGTTCGGTAGAAGGGTAGGTGTGGTTGTCGGGATGGTCCTTGATGTACTGCTTCTCTTCCGGTGGACGCACAAGCTCCTCAGCGTCGGCTGACAAGAGGTAGCTGAGCAGTTGCTGGCGCGACGGTCCGCTGTTGCTAGCACGACCACGCGCCGAAGAGCGCGAGCCCTCGCGTGGGACTTTGGCGGGTTTCTTTGGCTCAGCAGCGTTTTTGCGCTTCTTCGTCGGCTTGCTGCTGTTCTTTTCAACCTTCTCAGAGACAGGATCCTTGGGACCGGTCTTGGAATCGGGAACACCGTCTGAGGCTGGCTGAGCGTCCTCGATCGTTGCACCAGCCTCTTCGCGATCCGCAGCATCCGCCTTGAGGTCTTCCTCTGCAGGCTGCGCATCGTCCTTGGGCGGTCCAGCAGTCTCAGTTACAGGCGCGTCAGTCATGACGCTGTCGGCCCCTGGGCCCGGCTGAGCGCTCGCCTTGCCCTTGGCGGCAGTCTTCTTCTTCTTCGGTGGCATTGTTATTTGTGCTACGCGTGATGCTTGGTGTGGTGGAATGTCGAAGGAGAGGATTGCTGTGTGTGAGATGCGTGATGTTGACGTTTGCAAACAAGAAGCCAGAGCAACCCATAAAGAGGCCACTGCCGTTGGCCATTAGAGTTCGGGGCTTGTCGAATGACGCACACTGTTGCCAGTCGACACCGGCAGGGCAGATGCGGCGCCTACCTTGAGTAGATGTTTCCCATGCTACGTGTCCTGCTCCAATGCAGGCGTTCTGCTCGATACATGTATACAGTCAAGGAAGCGTGGTTGGAAGCTGCAAACCCCTGGGGCTGAGAAAGAGCTCGAGCTCTGGTCTTTGCCGGCTCGCGCCGAGAATCGCAGCTGTTGCGGAGGTGTGATCAAGGATCTTAACACCACTACCGCTTCTACTCCCACAACCTTTTCATCACTCGTCACTGCCACAAAGGCATCGGGTATGGGAAGTGGTCTGGCCAAAATCAGACTGACCAAAGACTTCTCGTCCTGGCCATTCATTCTTCTATTCTATATGTGTCGGCTCAAGCAGCCGGCAAGCTAGGTCCCTCCGCTTCAAGTCAAGACAATGTCATCTCTCCAGAGCCCAGCCTGAGAGTGTTACGAAATCAAATGGACCATCCAGACTGGCCCTATACGCATGCCCAATGCATCATAATGTAACGACGACAAAGGAGAATACATGGTCGTCAAGGGGCCGATCCGGCGAATCCTGCTCTGCCATTCGCTGGCGAGTCTTTGCAATCCGGGACGTTCAGCCATGAGTATCCCAAAGCCCAAAAATAAAACGCCGCCAGGGTCCGCAAATGGGTATAATGATCTTTCTTCCTCCGAGGCCATCCCAAACAATCATGCCTGTGAAAAGGTCTCGTCTCAGAAACACCGGCTCAAACGAGGCAGAATTAAAACAAATGGCATATATGGTCACAAAGACCAGTTTCGTGCAATCAGTTGACCGAGTCGCGGTCCATGCTTGATGTTCGACTAAGAGGTCCGGCAATGTCGCTCGAGCTGTCCCCTTTCCTCCGTCCGTTTGTGCTTGGCGTTCGGCTGAAGATACCACGCAATGACGTCCCACGTGTGGACCAAGCATTCCTGTTGAGCTCTCCGGCACGGCTGACTCCCGACACATGCGTGGACCCGTACGTGTTGTCCTCCTGCTGGAGCGGTACGGGCGCCTCCTTGCGGATCTTGACGAAGAGCTTGGCATCGCGATACTGCTCGCCTTGAGGATTGAACAGAGGCAAGTGCCGATAACCCTGTTGCAGACTGCTGAGTTTTGCAGTGAACGTGGCGAGTAGAGCACTGTTCGATGCAGATTTCTTGCCTTCTGGAGCATTCCAGACCGTCCAGCGCACAAAGATCAAGCTCGGGTACTTCGTCTCCACTGCGAGCGTAATGGGCTGATTATACTGTGGGTCGAAGCCGTTTCCCTCTACAATCCGCGTCCGCTTTCGAAGAGGAGAGCCAATTCCGGAGGAACCATCAGGCGCTGACGCGTCCATACCGCCTTCTGCTGTAGCGATGCCACGTGCTTTGTCCTCGGCTGAATACATCTCGAACTCAATGTAGGGGTTCATGCCGCCCTCCGCACTCTGATTTCGTGGCCGTGGCAGGCGCTGTGCCGAGATGATGTCCACACTAAATCTGACGAGCTTCTTGCCTTTCTTCTCCTTCCCTGCAACGGCGTACGATCCTCCGTCTGCAATGGGTTGGTGCTTGGCATGTCGCAGCTCCTCCGGCTTGAGCACATAACCCAGTCGGTCCGAGCCTGCGGCAAACATGGCCTCGTTCACTTGCTGATGAACATCGTACGTTTGCCAATTGAGAGCAGCCATTTGGACACCACGGCGCCACGATTGGAGAGGGTTAAAGTTCGAAGAATCGACGCGCTTGGCCCCAGGATACACTCGCATTAGATAACGCGAGTTGTGCGATTCTAGTAATGCCTTGTTGTCGGTGTTCTTTGCGCACAGCCGATCGAATTGATTTTCGGCAAGAGAATAGATGTGATTGTAGAGTTTCGCATCTGGGGCTTCGAATCCCGTGAACTTGATGCCTTGAGTGTAGACACCCAGCTTGCCAAGCTCGTAGATGATTCTCGTTGTCTTGCGGGGTTTCTTACCCTTCTCAGCTGAAGGTGGATTTTCGTCGCTGTCATCGGCAGAGCTACTCGGTGTCGTCGTCGGGCCGGGCGCAGGTGACCCACGCGGCGGTAGTAGTGGATAGACGTCAGATGGACTGGTCGCCACAGAGGCCGAGATTGATGGTGGCGACATGGCACTCTGGTTCTCCATTGATGAGGTACGGCTAAAGGACGTCAGGCTTTGAGCTCTGCTTCGGCCCCCTCCGTAGGCACCAAGATCAGCGGTCTCCGAGCTCAAGGAATTGTGCTCGTTGCCTTCGGATGCTTTGACCTTGACAAGAATCCTGTACTTGAGCTCCTCGGGCGAGGGGAGAGCCATAGTGTTGGAACCGAGAGTCTCTGTTACCATCATGTCTCCGAAGTATTTCTTCATCAGCCATACCATTGCAAGTTGCTGCTGAGGACTACAGTGTACTTCGAGCGAGACAATGAGCGGGTACGGAGAGCTGTTGAAGGCATACTTGGCGATGACAGAGACACAATCTTCGAATGGTATTTTGGTGGTCATCGTGAATCCGTGGGTCACCATAGGCCGTCCGTTGTCGCCATTCCAGCAGTCGATCTCGATGCAACGGCAGCCCTTGATGAGTGCTGCGATGTAGCCCTCTACACTCGAAGCGCCCGCGACCTGCCGTCCGAGCAGGTACGTATTGTGTGAGCTCGAGATGTAGTATTCGTTCAGCGGCCTCTCCAATGTAGGCTCACCTTTCAGAGGGTGGAGGGGTGTACTGTGAGAGGACGCAAGGAAGTTCTGGAAGCTCTGCATGCTTAGTGTCCGCTGTGGTAGAGTTGACTCATCTAGTGAAGGAAGCGTCTTCTGATTTGAGCGGGCATATTTGTCAAAAATGCTCTCCCAGTAGCCACGTTCTTTGAAGATGTCCACCATTTGCTCCCGCTTCAGGAACTCCATGAATGTTGCCAGGTCCATGTCAAGGTCGGTACCATACTTCATGTTACGGTATATGTGCTGGATGTCCTTGCGCTCTCGGAATGATTGGACGAAGTGCTTATACTGCTCGTAGTCTAGTCCTGCAGCCTCGTCCGACGCGACCGACCTGAAGTGGGTTCTTACCGCAGACTCGGAACAATTGATCTCCAGCTTACGGCATAGCCATCTCGCGTCGGCAATGGAAAAGCGAACGTCGCCTGGTGCGGTCTTACGATTCATGACCTGGTGCCAAGCCATAGACATGCTTTTGTCGCTCTTATCCGGATTGGACGAAAGGGCGTTCATGATCTCAATACGCTCTCTGGTAACGGTATCCAACGCATTGGTCCACAATCCAAGAACGTAATCGTCAGGCATCAAGACGTGCATGGTCTTGATTGCTCTTCCTTTGGAACGTTCCGGAATATCGTACACGATGGTGACCCATCTACCTTCATGTTCTGGTAAGACCTGGACATCGTCTCTGGCGTTCCTGGACTCGGCACCAATGCGCACTTCGCGAACATCGTCGATGAAGAAAGACTTGCTCGGATTGGACGAGTGCCAGCACACCCGTGCCGAGTGTGAGTCGAGCCACAGCCTTATGCGCTTCTGGCGTCGCTTCGTCAATTTGGTGAGCCAAGTGCCTGCCTCGAGGACAGCCGAATTCGCTGGAGCAATGCCACCTTCAAAGACATTGTCGAGGGTACTGCTTGAGGCCACGCCAGATCGTCCGGCCAAACTGATACCCAGGGCGTTGTTGCGATCACTCAGCGACGATGGACCAGGAGCGTCCTCAATGACATCGTCGGTAGTGCTGTCAAGGTCGAGGTCCGAGACTTGTTCTCCCATATCAGAGGCACCATTACTGTCGCTGCGGCGCCTTATGAGGGTTGGCCCTGCACTGGGATCTCTTAATCGCAGGGAGTGTTGCGTCGAAGCCCTACGGCGAAGTCTGTTGGACGCGCCTCGTGACAACCTGCGGATAATGCCAGGGCTACTCCTAAAGCTAGGACTTCTCCCTAGACTAGGGCTCCGGCCATTGGCCATTGCTTCCATCATGGCATTGTGCGTACCAGCGCGCGTGACCGGAGACGGCGAGCGTTCAAGAAAGGATCGATCCGCAAATGCCGAAGCAGGAGCTGCAAGAACTTGGGCAGACATGGTGCTGTCCGCCAGCGAGAGCTGAGAAGTGGAAGGCTTGCCTTTTATAGCATGCGCCTTGTAGAGTGAGCTGCTTCTACTTGGGAGAGAAGCGCTGACGCTGCTGGTCGAGGTCGGTGTCACAGCCGTGGCCCCATTCGTCCTGGGCACAGGCAACGCGTGAGCTGAAGCAACTACCGTTTGACTCGTCGTCGCATTGACAGATGCGGCTTTCGCTGTGTAGGCATCTTGGTCGCGCACGGTGGAGGGCAGGTTCATGGTCCTGTCGTGCGGTCGTGGAGTGGGGGGGCCAGCTAATCGATTCGATCTCGCCTACGCATGTTGACCTGCACAGAAGGACAGCGTCCAATGCTTGGTGGTGGCACAGGAACCGCGTCCGGTCAAGGCGGCGTGCAGAAGTGTGTGAGTATGCGTCTGCGTGTGCGCGCGGGTAGGTGCGATGTCGAAGGTTGACAGCTGCGGTAGCCAGACGTAGATTGCCAGTGTGCGCAGTCGGACAGCCGGGGAGTGCAGACGAGACCCGTGCGTGGTAGATAGAGATGGCAAAGGTGCTGTGGGTGACACGGGCGACGGTCGGTGTCTCTGACAGAGGCGACGGTTTCAACAGTTCCCGTGCTTGATCAATGCGCCCAGCGCGTTTGGGAGGAGCCTGCCTCGAGTGCGAACAGCAGAGTCGCTATTCTACCTTTGACGTTCGCTGCGCCAGGCAGACGAGCGACTCCACACGCAGAGCTGCGCCGCGCTGGAATCGTGCAGGCGCTGGCCTTATGCAGGGCCGAGTGGAAATAGAAAGGCTGAGTGTATGCTGTGCGTCGACGTGGGGTGCAGGGTGCAGGGTGCAGGGTGCAGTGCGGTGCAGCGCGGTGCAGTGCGGTGCGGTGTGGTGCGTTGCAGTCGTTGGAGGCTGAAGGGCAGGTGCGGTGAGCAATGCGGCGACGGGCTGAAGTGAATGCGATGGAAGGGAGTGCGTCGGTCGGAAGTGCTGGTGCTGGTGCTGGTGCTGATGCGGGTGCTGGTGCTGGTGCTGATGCTGATGCGGGTGCTGGTGCTGGTGCTGGTGCTGGCAACTGGCTGGAAGGAGCGTCTGTGGTCTGGTAGAAGGAGCGCGGAGGGTAATGATTACCTAGTGGTGAAGAGAGAGTGCCAGCAGTGAGGTATGGGAGAAAGTCGTCGAACGCAGTGCCAGCAGTGCAGCACCCACACCCGCACCCAGACCAGCAGGGCCGGGCAAAAGAGTCGCGTGTGAACAGCTTCCTGGCCCGGGATTGATGTTTTAGGCTCAAACGCTAAATGCCCATTCCTTGAACACTGGCAGTCGGAACGCGGCTCTACTTTGGTCGTCCCGCGCTACCGATGGACCTTCTGCAAGCAGCAGCGGGGACACAGTGGAAAACGGCTGCACGCCGTCGTCTGGAAGGCGTCGGTGCAGTCGGAACGAGACGATCATCTCCGCGTATTGCACTGCGCATGCGCATGCACAGCACAATCCCGGCTGATCGCATCAGCAGCCTTGTGCCGCACACTATTCATACATGTATTAGCGAAACCACGATGATGGCTCCCGTCCTGCTAGTGCGGTGACGTAGCTTCAAACCTGCGGGATCCGAAATCCAAGGGGTCATCTACCGAGCGCTGAGCTGTGATTCGCAGCAGGAGCACCAGCGCCCACTCCTCAGTCCTCATTGTCGCGGATGGGCATTTGGGCGCGAACCAACTTGCGCTTGCCCACGGACTGGCGCGGCTTGTTGTCTGGTTCGTTCAGACATGCTCGAGACACAACAGTAGTAGCAATTCCCAACACTGCGCTGGCCGCTCTCGCGTGTTGCTCTGCCGCCACGGTGTGTAGTCGCCGTCAGGCATCCATGCGATCATTACGTCGTCTCTGCTGCAGCTTCCCGGTGGGCTACTGTATGTACGGCTACGGCTACGGCTGCAACTCCTCCTCTGCCTTGCTGCCAGACATGCCACCTCCTCGCACACTCCACTATGCTTGGTAGAGACTGGCACTTCGCCCACTGGCATTCTGCTCCGCCCACCACACACCGCAGCGTGCTCTTCGATGTCACATTTCGTAGCCACATGTCCGACAGCATCTGCAGGATTGGTAGGATCGGCAGAATTGGCAGGATTATCGGAATACTGGCAGGACCATTGTTGCGCGCCTTCCGAATCTTAGAAAGAAACAAGGTCTCGACAATCATCGCGACATCAAAATCCGGATCATACTGTACCGGCCAGGACCACTGATCGTGCAGCAAACTGCTGTTGACAGGGATCGCCAGGCCGGCACATCCGTCCTTGGTGCTTGCCTTCCTTACACGTGCGGTTTTCTGGCTTTCTAGATGACATGTCCTCGGGAGAGCCGACAGACGTGTCATTCCTGGCTAGGATCCATCTCTGGCAAGCGACCCCTCCCGCGAATACCGTCGATTGCCTACTCTTGAAAGCCGAAAGCTACCGACGAGACCATTTCCAAGCACCTGTAAAGCATCCTCCGCTTGTCTTGGCAAGCCAATTTAGAGTGACCGCAGTCAAGGAGGATGTCTCTCGGTCGTGCAGGGCTGCTAGTCCGCTAAATCGTCCGCGGATTGGGGATCTTTCAGTTCGTCTTCGTCCACTCGTGCCGCGACTATGGCAGGTAGGTACTTGCTACATGGTAGGGAAGCTTCGCACGTCAAACACAATCGCAGCCTGCTTTCAGCAGCAGTGGAGTCCTTCGAAGGTATTGTGAAAGCGGACTTCTACTCGCAGTCGGTTGCGGGTGCGTTCCGCCTAATGCTTGTCGCGAGTGGAGCGGCTGCATGCCCAATACTAGTCAGTGGCCCGCCCCATGAAGCTTTGTCCGTTCGTTTACTGCCACATTTAACACCAGAGGTTACTGACGATTGCTCGCATCTGGCGTGACGACCGCATGATCGTTCCACGGCGGTGAGTCTCCGGTGAACCCGGTTCGGGATGGATAGGATCAAGGCAGGCCTTCTTCACCACTGCATTCACGTAACATCATCCTCGATATCACGACGCACGCACGCTCACTTCTGCGACAGTCATTATCATGTTACTGTTCCGACAGCGCACTTCGACAAATGAGTCCTATTGACCACTCTTTCCTCGCCCCAGAATGTAGTACAACGGTCTCGAGACATTCGGCAATGCGGGCAGACGAGAGTCGGGGCCATGTCAAGCAGGTCGCCAAGGCATGCTCACGCCAAACATCCTGCGGCTGACCTGAAACCATCATGCAGTCAACGTAAGGGGTAGCGATGTGCATCAGCCGTGTAGCTGACCTGCACAGAAGCTTCGAAGAAACGACCACACACGAGCAACTTTTATGAAGGCCAAGTCTTGTCATTGTCTGCAGCAGACGATGATACCAGCCTAGTTGGTCGGAGTACACAGTCTGGCAGGTCTCAAGCACGAGAAGTGCCAGCGACAACATGGCAATGCACGGCCAAGAGCCATTGATTGCCCCCTGAAGTCACAAATATGATGACTCTCTACCTCCGTAACGAGTCCGCCGACGTAGGCTGTAGCATTGCACAACAGCTTCCGCGCGTAGCAGTCGCTCAGTATGATCAGACTAGACTAGTAGCTTCCTCACTCCGCCCCAAGATTCTGCAGCATTACTCTGCGAGCATACACGTAGCTAAGATCCAAGTCTCTTTCGGATCATGCGAGGGTCCTTCAATGGCATGCTGCCACTGATCTACGGCATATCTGGATGACGATTCGTTCGTGCTCGAGAGCGTGATGACACAACCTAAGAACCATACCTCTCTTAGGTCACAGACGCTGATCAGCTCAAGTGGTAAGGTAAATTGTCGCTGCGACTGTCTGCCATTGCAGCCGCCGAGCCTCCGCACCCTCGAATACTGCGGAAGCGGTGGCCAGCTGAATGCACCTATAGCCAGCAGATGAGCAGTCTGCGCATTGATGTAACTCAGGTGTTTGTCGCAGTCGACTATACGAGCTCTGTCTAGCCACCAGTCTCGTATAAGTGAATGGCGAACGAGGTTTCTGACGAGGCTGATGCTGCTGCGCGTTGCTTATTCAGTGGGCTGGGTTAAGAGATATGCAAGTAGCGACGTTGAGAGAAGAACAGGTGTGGCCCGTGCCTCGTACTTGAGTACATATGTACTTCGAAAGCCGTAACCACTTGCTCTGGACTTCTTCACTTATCTCAACACTTTTCGTTTCCATGGAATTGTCGCCCAACAATTTCTACGATTGTACGGCCAACGTCAAGACAGCACCAGTGCCCCTTGAAGCGATTGTACGGTCGCATGATGTTCCATGGCTGGCCCGCTAGACTCTCCGCTCGAACAACAGGCTAGGCCATGTATCTTTGAGCCTAAGGTTGTAGGGCTCTACCAACGTCTGTTCCGAGTAAGGCGGCGTCATTGCTGATGTCCGGACGCTGCTGACATCTCCAGGATTCGGAAGCCGACGAGAAAGATGATGAATTCTGGAATACGCTGTTTCTTCTTACACCGGACACGGCAAGACTGAGACAAGTCATCGAGGACACAGAGGCCGACTCGCTTCTTCATGCTCAAGTCCGTTTCCGAAGTATATGGACGGCATATCGTGGCTAAGTCTTGACAGCATCTCCCACAGCAATTGCTCCTCCAAGCCCTCAGTAAAGTAAAAGCGGGCGAGACGCCAGTACAGGAACATGCTCTCGAGGTAGGTCGCATAGTTTCGGCCATCCGTGCGGCATATCAGTTGATGACGTAGACTTTGACAGTTTTCTTTGCGGTCGTGCTCGCGAAGAAGTATACGAACCCCAGCTCGGATATCATCGAAGTGCTGGCCGGGTTGGACGACGTCGACTCAGTCTTCGTCGACCTTGTCAGCACGCTTGACCAAGCCATAAGGGATGGTCAAACACCCGAAGTGCGCCGGGAGGCTGTGCGTACTGCTATTGCGGTAGTTGCTGGAGGCTACCAGACGGCGCTTGTGTCTTATTTCGTCCAGCGAGATTTCTTTCCAGCGTTGATGAAGATGGTGTACCAGCTCGAGAATCCTCTTTGGGCATCGGAGCCCCTTTTGCTGACCGGACTACTTGCCAACTACAACAAGTTCGAATCACACAACCAATACCGCATGCGATTCTCCGACTTCGTCAACGAGGAGACCATGGCACGTGTAGTGCAGAGCATTGCATGGACAACGACGATGCTTCGACAGCGGTATATCGAGATCCAAGACGATACACCTGTCGGTTGGAGTATGGGAGGTACGCTCTCGTATGTTGGCCTAGGTCGACTCGCTGGTGCAAAGCCCACCAAGCCAAACTTGACGGAAGAACAACAGAAAGAGTTATTCTCCCAACAGTGAGCACATCCGCTCCGCCTAAAGGTCGGAGCTACGCTGACAGAACACAGACCTGGCGGCGAGACTGCATTGTTGCTGACACTTTACGATTTCGTGCTGGCGAACAAGTTATTCCGCCACCACTTTGTCACCTCCGCAGGCGAAGGAAAAAGCCAGGCTGAGCATTCGCCCTTGAGTAGGTTCTTGTCCTTCACCTCATATCTGTACCAGCACGCATACCGCAACGTTCGCGCAAGCTTGTACTCTCACCTGACTATGCTCATCTTGCTTCTACTGGTGGAGGATCAGAACATAGTCAAAGCGCTCTGCGAGACTTCATCACCGGTCCGAATGTGCCGGCAGAGGCAACCGCTACTGCCATTGGCCTCGGCGAATCGTCCCTACGTCGCTGCAATGATCGACCTCCAGATTGATGGCATCAACCACAATCTGCGCAAAAGACTCGACACATGCTTCTATCGACAAGCAATTGCTGTGCTATCGAGCATCGTCTCGCACTTGTCAGGGACGCGAACTAAGCTCGCCTACCACTGGTCCGAGGTCTGGCGGTCCCTGTTAGCGTTCGTGCGGTTTCTCACACAATACACCGACGATCTCAAGACTCTCTCAGGAATAAATCTATTAGTCGAAGGCGTGTCCGATGTTCTCACGCTGTCATTGACGAGCGGAGAAGCTTTCCTGCCCGACGCTGCAGCCTACGATGACCTCTTCTACAAGCTGGTAGAGTCCGGCGAAGCACTCATTAAGTTTCGGGATGCGTACGGGCTGAGCAGACCAGAGACCAACAGCCCGATCAATTCGCTGATTGGCGTATCCAGACACTACCAAGAGCTCATAGACTCGCACAAGAGCAAGGGCACGGTCCTAACCCCCCGCGAGGTCAGTCAGATCATCAAGCAAGGCTACGAGACGCTCTCGATTGAGACGCGTGAGGGACTTGACCAGGTGGGGAAGTTCAGAGAGGCAGATTACAAGGTGGAATTGAAGAAGGTGGCACGGGTAGCTGTGAATGATGCGGCGGCGTGGGTGTCGACGTAGCACTCGTGAGCATGTAGCACGAAATAGTAAATTTACCACGCTCTCGCTCTCTCGACGCGGCTGATCGCTGATCAAGCTTCGACGTGCCATCATCAAAATTTGATTGCAAGCCCGTCGGGCGGAAAGGCCTTATCTCCGGTACTCGAAAAAATGTCTTGGTGGAATTCGAGCAGCAAAAGAAGCGCATGACAGCCACTTGACTTCTGACAAACGGTAGCCGGCTGCTGAAGCGACGGGCATCATGTCTTCGCTAGAAGAGAGGTTGCAGAAGATCCGCGACTCCCCCAAGCTGCAGAACCAGCAGCAGACGTCCGTTGTCCTCAACGCCATCGACGACACGCTACGCTCGCAGCAGAGCGAGCCCACACCCAGCGCATACTTCGCTGCGCTGCTCTCGCTGCTCGGACAGTACATCTCGACCGACAAGAGCATCGTCAACAAAGATGTGGCCGCCGCGGTCGTTTACCTGCTCGACCTCGTCACCAGCCATGTTCCCGCTCCGCTGTTGCGCTCCAAGTTCCCGCTGATCCTGACCAGCCTGGCGCCGGCGTTGACACACCCCGATGCGGAGGCGCCGCTACTGAGAGCCTCCATAGGATGCCTCGAGTCACTGCTGATCGCACAAGACTCGCAAGCATGGGCGCTGCCGCAGTCGCGATCGCAGTCGAGTCCCCGCGATGCTGTCGGTGGGCTGCTGGCCCTCTCCGTGGATCACCGCCCGAAAGTGAGGAAGCGGGCACAAGACGCGCTAAGCAATGTGCTGATGCATCCTCCGCTGTCGCCATCATTGGATCATCCCTGCGCCGACGTATGTGCTCAGACCGCGTTGCAGCTGCTGGAGAGGGCTGTTGAGGAAGCCAATGGCAAGAAGAGGAAGCAGAGACAGAGGGACGACACACAGCACGAGCCCGGTCTTATGCATGCTCTGCAACTCGTGAAAACGGTGGCTTCGTCTCAACATAGCTGGCCTAGCAAGAAGATTGATGCACTGTGTGAGGTACTGCTGAACATTTCACGAGGAAGCAACGAGTTCATGACCATGGCCGCATTCGAGATATTCGAGATCGTCTTCGCCGGACTTGCAGACGAGGTGTCGTCGCCGAAGCTGTCGAGGCTGCTCGAAGTCATTACAGACTTGCAGCCATCACAGAACGACTCGCAGCTTCTGCCTCCGTGGATCGCAGTCCTGAGCAGGGGCTACGAGGTGGCTGCGCAAGTTGAACCCGGTGAAGCCTTTGAAAAGCTCCCTGTATTGTTCGGCCAGATCTCTTCTTTCCTCGCATCCTCTTCACACGACATCCGCGTGTCTGCCTCCGAATGCCTGATCTCGCTGCTGCATAACTGCATTCCAAGCTCAGTCGTTCTTGAGCCCTCCATCATGGACGAGAAAGTACTGGAGAACGTTGCCAAAGTTATGCGAGATCTGCTCAGCGTGAAGTACCAGACGGCTTGGATGGAGGTCTTCCACGTACTATCTGCAGCGTTTGAGGTGCTGAGGTGGAGGTCTCACCCACTACTGGACAACATTATCAAGGCAATAGGGGACCTCCGGAGCGATGACTCTTTTTCTGGGAAGAAAGAGGCGGATGCCGTACTTTCTGCCGCGATCCGATATGCTGGACCGGATGCCACGCTCTCGGTGATGCCACTGAACCTTGGAAAGGCTGCAGCTGGACCTGGCCGGGCATGGCTCCTGCCTATCATGCGCGACTCCGTCAGCAACACAAGGCTTGCACACTTTCGATCCGAGTTGGTGCCACTGAGCGAGACCTTGTTCCAACGAGTATTGAACCACGGCAGCGCGGAGAGGACTGTGGAGATCAAAGTGTTCGAGACCATGGTCAGTCAGATCTGGTCTTGTCTGCCAGGATACTGTGAGCTCCCTCTGGACCTCCAGGATGCTTTCGATCAGACTTTTGCGGAAATGCTGAGTAACTTGTTATACCAGCAGCCGCAGATGAGAACAGATATTTGCAAGGCCCTTCAGAACCTCGTCGAAACCAATCAGGCTATTGCAGAATTGAAAGGTGAGGAGGACCTTCTCCTACAAGGAAGAATCACTAGACAGCAGGCGAAAGCCAACGTCCAACACATGTCCGGTTCCGCAGGCAACATACTTGCAGTGTTGTTCAATGTCTACAGCCAGACTTTACCTCACAATCGTGGCAATCTTTTGCAGTGTATTAATGCTTACTTGAGCATTACTCCCGAGGTTGAGCTTCTTGAGACCTATCAGCGTGTAGCCGCCATGCTCGAAACTGCTGTGGCCGAAAGCGGCTTTCAGACACAACCCAACAAGCAGAAAGAGCATGGCTCCAGCAAGGACTCGAAAGACAAAATGCCGCCAACATCGCATACACTCATGGACCTTGTCATCACTATCTCCACCTACTTGCCACGAGATAGCTTCGCTGGACTTTTCAATATGGCGGCGAATATCGTTAACCAGCAGAATGATCCTCAGCTGCAGAAAAAAGCTTACAAGTTGATTCCACGTCTCTCCGAGTCCGAGGTTGGCCGGCAAGCGCTGGCTGAGCGCAGCGCTGACCTACAGCTGCTTTTGCTGTCTTCGGCTGAGAGGGTGTCAGCGCCAGCCCGTCGTGATCGTTTGGCCTCGATTGCAGAGATCATACCAGGGCTACCACAATCAGAACTCCAGTTCATTCCCTCCATCATCTCAGAAGTTGTCATCGGCGTCAAAGAAGTCAACGAGAAAGCTCGCACCGCAGCCTTTGATTTGCTAGTGCTGATGGGCGAGAAGATGGCCGACGGAGGTACCGTTGTCAATGTCAAGGTGCCCCACATGCCACCGGATGCGCCTTCAGTGCCGGCGAGTCTGGACGAATACTTCACCATGGTATCTGCCGGGCTTGCAGGTTCCACACCCCACATGATCTCTGCATCCATTACCGCCTTGACCAGACTACTATACGAATTTCACGCCCGTCTGCCGGAAGACACCGTCACCGACCTAGTTCAGACGATGGACCTTTTTCTGACCTCAAACAATCGTGAAATTGTACGATCCGTCCTTGGGTTCGCCAAAGTGTGCATCATCTCTTTACCCAGCGCCTTGGTACTCCCGCGGTTAGAGACTCTGATTCCAAACTTGATTCTATGGAGTCACGAGCACAAACAGCACTTCAGGGCAAAGGTCAAGCACATCTTCGAGCGCATGATAAGGCGGTTTGGGGTCGAAGTCGTTGTAAAGTACACACCAGAAGCCGACGAAAAGCTCATATCGAACATCCGAAAGACGCGCGAGCGGAGAAAGAAGAAGCGAGACGCGGGAGAGGAGGACGAAGATGCCATTCCAGGCGCCGAGAAGCGACGGGGCAAGTTTGAGAGCGAGTATGACGAAGCGGTATATGGCTCTGCTTCAGACGACTCCAATTCAGACATCTCAGACGATGAAGTACTGGGTCGTGCTGTGGCAAAGGGCAAGAAAGCCAAACAGCTTAGCAGCCAGTACATTGTGGAAGATGAAGATGAGCCACTTGATCTCCTGGATCGTAAAGCTCTCGCCCACGTATCGTCAACGAAACCGGTCAAACGAGGGGCTGCAACGGAAGGCAAGAAGAACAAAGCCAAGACTGATTTCGATGGCAAATTGATTTTCAATGGAAGCTCTGACGAGGCGGTCATGGACCTTGACAAAGATGGCATGACGGAGGGCGCACAACCAGGCGACGGCACGTTGGAGGGCGGCATAAACGCCTATGTCAACGCTATCAAGGGTAAGCACGCGGCTGAACGAGGTCAGCGTGGAAAGCTCAAGTTCAGGAATGTGCGTGGCGACGATGATGAGATGGACATTGACGAGAACGACGCTGTGGCGGTCAGAAAAAAGCTCGATGCTGGAAAGAGTCCTCGAGGCGGGGGCAAGCAAAAGCCGCAAAGACGGTCATTGAGCGGTGACAAGACCAGAGAAGGTGGATTCAGCGGTGGCAAGGTTCATAAAGCTGGTCGCAGCGGTACATTCAAGCACGGTCTGCAGCGATCTAGAGGCAGGGGAGGACGGAGGTAGATAATTGATGGGAATGTTGTGAATGGCTTCAACTTCGTCATTGTGAACACTTGAGATGCCACGTGCACCCTGAAGCAACACCACTGCAAATAGTTCCTGCAGTTTTAGTCTTAAAGTTCTGCCACCCTATCCATCTCCCGGTCTATCGAGCAGGGTCGGACCATTGCGGGTATCAATTACTCGTCATCCTCCTCCTCACCCTCGCCGACAACGTTGAAAAACTTCAAGCTGTACTCGCCCTTGCTGGTGCTGACCACACGGAGCCAATCTCGGAGCTGCTGCTTCTTCAAAAACTTTTTGGTCAGGTACTTGAGGTAGCGACCAGAGAAATCCTGGTGTGCGACAACCTCAATCTTGCCATCACCGAGATTGGAGACGGCGATATCGTCGCCGAGATTGCCGGTGCGGCCCTCGACCTTGATGCGCTGCTGGAGGAAGGTTGCGAATGCGGATGGGTCGAAGATGCGGTCCTGGGTTGGCTGCTGGGCGTTGATGATGAACTGGTAGATGTCGTCGTTAGAGGGGGAAGTTGGAGGTGGTGATCACCGCGAACGGTCTGCATACCTTCTTGGTAGTCTTTTGGCCCTTCTTGGGTGCGCCCTTTACGCCGCCGCCGCCGGCAGTCGGTCTCTTCTGTTCAAACTCATACTCAGCCTACTGCTCTATGTCGAGACGACCGATCAAGGTGTCGACGGGCAGCAAAGCGATATACATACAGTTCCTGCAACCATTTTGAGAGATGTGATGTGCCTTGTAACGAGGAGCGGCGCAAAGAAATGGATATCCTACGCCTGGGAAGAGGAGGTGTCGTGAGTGTTGAGTAATCGATCTTGCGCCAGAAAATGGAGTAGTGCCCGATGGACGACAAATCTTGGCAAGATCGAAGATACTCCGCTCACGTGATTACGCGCCTGAATCGTGTGGCATTGGCGTTTCGCGAATAGATCGCGTAACTTCCAGTCGCCGCTTTCGCTGACTTGCTTCCCATGACCACACAACACTGGCACCCTCCTCCCTTCACCCTGCCGACCACAGTCCACCATGGCGGACGAGGAGAGCCCCGGCGCGCTATTTGAGGGGGTCGTCTTCACCATAATCCCAAGCGACGATCTCGATGAGGATGAGAAGACGGAATTCACGGCGGCGTTGGAGGGCAATGGCGGCCGATACGTGCCATTGCGGGCCAGTGACCAGCAGATTGACGAGCTGGACAACATTACGCATGTCATATCAACAACAATCGATTTCCCTCAGTACTCTTTGACTGTCGAGAGGAGCATCAGCATTGTCAAGCCTTCCTGGGTCGCTCAGAGCGCCCGGAAAGGCAAGCAAGTATCAGCTCGACAACACAGCCCAGATCCGAGCCAGTACTTCCACGACGTTGTCGTCACCTGTGCTGATATACCAGAAGGTGATGCAGAGGCAATCACCGCCGGCGTCATGGCGCTCGGTGGTCAGTTCAGCCATCCACTCACCAAGCTGGTAACTCACGTTGTCACCGTGAGCCTCGAGCACCCCAAGTGCATCGCTATCAAAGAGAAGGGACACAAATGCAAGGTCGTACTGCCACATTGGTTCGACGACTGCTTCCGGCTGGGAAAGAAGATCAACGAGAAGCCGTACGAGTTTCCCGACCCGGAACTGCTTCGACGAAACAACAAGCCACACGTTAAAGCGTATCCCTCGCCGGATATCGAGGGCGCAGTAAGTCCATCTCCGACCAAGTGTCCAGATGGCAGTCCACCGACAAGCCCATCCGAGTCCCGCAAAAATCTCAATGCCTTTATGTGCAAAGGCATTTACCTGAACGACGACCTGGAGCTTTCCGATAATCTCAAGGAGACTATCAAGAAGCTGATCCAATATGGTGGTGGCGTGGTCGTCAACAACGCCGACGAGGCACATATATACATAGGCTACTTCCGCGATGGTCCCGACTATGTTGCTGCTTCTCGCGCGGGCAAAGAAGTCGCCAATCTGGCGTGGCTGTACCACGTTATCAACCAGAACAAATATACAAGCCCATTGAATCGTTTGTTCCACTATCCGGTCCCACGTAACGGTGTCCCTGGGTTCCGTGATATGAAGATCAGCTTATCGAATTACGCTGGCGATTCTCGCAACTACATTGAGAATCTTATCCGCGCTTGTGGCGCAGAATACACGAAGACCATGAAGCAGGACAACACACACCTAGTTACGGCCCACAAGAATGGCGAGAAGTGTGAGGCTGCTTCAGAATGGAATATCAAGATGGTCAATCACCTCTGGTTGGAGGAAAGCTTTGCCAGATGCGCCATGCAATCTTGCACGAATCCAAAATACACCACGTTTCCAACAAGAACCAACCTTGGCGAAGTCACTGGACGAACGGCTCTTGATATGGCCAGTGTTGAGAAGCACTTCTTCCCGAAGCTAAGGTCACCTCAGAAGAAGCCTGCTGAGAAGCCGTCTCCTGCAAAGAATATTCCGGCTTCAAGTGTGCTCGCGGATGGACCAGTCACGCAAGACGATGATTGGGACGTTCCTACGACCATTGCGGAAGGCGACGAAATGGATGTAGACCCCTCTGAGCCGGCGACCACAAGAAAGCCGCGAGGCAGGCCAGCACGATTCGCTGCGGCCACGCCACGGGTGACGAGCGTCAAGGAGAACGCGACGCCAGCAGTAGCCA
Source organism: Dothistroma septosporum (assembly GCA_002236755.2). Classification (NCBI taxonomy): domain Eukaryota; kingdom Fungi; phylum Ascomycota; class Dothideomycetes; order Mycosphaerellales; family Mycosphaerellaceae; genus Dothistroma; species Dothistroma septosporum. The sequence goes on from NBZP02000054.1 coordinate 2,895,568, forward strand.
GCATCGGTCGCGCATCCAAGTCGAAGGCGCTAAATAGTATCCACGACTCTGCGGAAGACATTGCCCTGTATCAGAAGGAAATGAAGCGGAAAGGCGGTGTCACTCATGGCAGGGAGCATCGTACCAGCGTTGCAGACATGTCGTCGCCCGCTCCAAATGCGAGAAACTCGCGCAAGCGGCCGAGCGATGAATACGAGGTCACGGCTCAGGGTAGTGACCTCAGTGACGGCGAGACTCAAGATGCTCGCGCGAAGCAAAACAAGAAAGCCAAGCATGCTCCCTCATCGACGCTACCACCTGTGAAATACAGGATGATGGTGACTGGCGACGATCGCTGGACAAACAATGCGAAGAAGGAGGCTGCCGACAAGGCAGTCTTGCGTGGACTTGGTGTTCTCCTTACGCAAGACCCTGCCCACGTTGACATACTCGTCGCCCCCAGAATCCTCCGAACAAAGAAGTTTGTGTCGGCATTGGTTTGTGCACCTCTGGTAGTCGACACGTCCTTCCTGGAGTATGCTCTGAGTAAAAAGAAGCTTCAAGAGGATCCACCAATGCTCAAGGACAAGGACAACGAGGAACGACTCGGCTTCACGCTGTCTGAGAGTCTTCAGCTAGCCAAACAGAATAAGCGCAAGCTGTTTGCGAACTGGGCTGTATGCGTTACGAAAGACGTCAATGGTGGCTTCGACACATACAAGGAGATTATCTCGCTGAATGGTGGCGAGACTATGATGTATCAGGGCCGGCAGAAACTGTCACTGGCAAAGCCCGAGAATCAAGCAGGCAACGACTTCGACTATGTGTACTTGGTCTCCGGAAAGAGTGAAGCTGAGATGAAGCTGTGGAAGAAGTTTCGCGAGAATGCAACCAGCCAAGGCCTCGAGGCCAAGATCGTTTCATCGGACTGGGTGCTGAACGCAGCCATGAGTCAAAGGATCACGCTTTCGGAGAAGTGGGAACTTGGCTGACGCGGTCACTCGGTGTCGATATCAACGGCATTGATGGCGACCAGATGCGCTGTGTATCCTTGAACATTCAGGCCTATGCTGCAGCGTAGGTGACCGTTCGACTTGCAGGATGATTGATGTTCTATTAGCGAAGTGTTTATTGAGAGAGGTTCGAGGTTTATGAAATGCATTGACTTGTTCTGATGCACCTCTATAGTGATGTCCGTCCGTTCAAACACGTATTACACATTGTACCGTCGGCAAGGTCGGCGTGAAGCTTCTCCGCCTGACGTCGACGCTGATGCTGGCCAGAGCTTGCCAGCCATGCGCTTCGCTTCGCTCGTCTCCAGAAGCTGCTCTAGCACGCGGTTGAGACATCCGACACCTTGCGGAATCGACCGATTGTTCTTCCACCAATGTCCAGATGTTTTGCGCGTTCGGCATCTGGTAGCAGTGCACGTGGCCTCGTTAGCACTGCTGACGTGAAGGGAGCTGTATGGCGGACTGACACGACGCGATCGGAGGCACGATAAACGTCGGAGGTGAAGAAGAAGGGCGAGCGATATCAAAACGGGCCTCAATGGACGAAGTGGAAGACGCCGCAGCGCAACAGGCGCCCGTTGACACACACATGGCGCCTGCAGCAACTGCATGTGTGCCGCGAAGGGCCTCGTCCAAGAAGTCAGGTCGCAGCTTCTCCGATCCGCCCACCAACACACTCGTCAACACTACCACTGCCTCTCTCACCCTGCAGCCTTCGCCCGAGTTCAAGCAGCGTCAACGCAGCAGAGACGATCATGCTTTGCCTGCAACACCGCGCCCCACGCGCCGACCTGATCTGCTCGTCCGAGGTCTGACACTGCAACTTCCTCCACCACGAGTGTCCTCTGCCGAAGCACAGCCTGCTCGCGCTCTATCGCCCTGCAATCTTGCGCCGCCGAGTCCACAGTCCGATAGCCCCAGCCTCGACACCATCGGCACAGGCACAGGCACAAGCACAAGCACCGCCGGTGGCTCGACACTGTACATGCACTCACCTGATCTCGCCCACTCCCTCGTCACCAACCTGCCACGGCATTCGCGCGGCCTCGACTTTTCACGCGCATGTACAAGACTGCACCACTCCACTGTGGCCGAGAGCAGTCCGGACTCGTCGCCGATCATCACCCAACGTGCTATTAACATCCCTGATCGCAAGATGTCCGTGAGCAGCATGGGCCTCGATTCGCCAAATGTCGCTGGGCCAGGAAGTTTCCCTTGGGCGCTTCCCACCGCCGAGAAGAGCACCATGAGTAGTTCAGTGGGAAGCGTCAACATGCTAGGGAGCGACACGGAGAGCACAGAGAGCGACGAGGATACCAGCATGGGTGCAGACGACACGGAGGATCCCATGTTCACCACACCACAGGTTCACAAGCTCCAAAATCCTTGCATGCCCACGCCATTCCAAGCACCGCCCGCCACTCCCGGAGGCAACACTCCTTGGGCTACTGGAGGTCACTTCTCTCCTGCACAGACCAGCTTGATGAAGACGATGAGGAGATCGAGGTTGCAAAAGCCAGGACGAAGAAGTCGGAAGAGCTCGAGCAGTGCGAGCGGGAGTGGATACAGCTCCGTCAACTCGCCACGAGCAACATCGCCTCCACCATTGCGCAGCATCGAGTCTGCAGCGAATACTGGGTACTTCTCGTGGCCAAACGCTGCTCGCAGCCGACGGGAGAGCCTAGCGATAGGACCTGATGGCTTCCAGCTGTCGAGCGGTAACGACAGTGGAGATGAAGCCTCGCGCGATCCTTCCAATCCTTCCACACCAGGGGTTGTGAGAAGAGTGGTCACCCGCCGCGGAAACCTCTTACCGAAGACCAAAGGCTTTGCCCGCATCCGTGCAGCCCTCCTTGAGGAAGCAGCGCCTGTCGATACGGAGAACAGAAAAGAACACGAGACGATGCGTCAAGTCCGCGAACGAGATACCAGCGTAGTGGACCTCGAGCTTGAGCGCCCGACCACAGCCACCGCCGCCTCGTCGCCGAATCTGCTCCCCGCGGTTCCAGAGTGTGCCCTGGAGGACTTTGGCAGAGACGAAAGCATCAATGCTGATAGTCGAGGCCTCGGTATGAACTTTGCCACTCATGCCAGCAGGAACAGCCGTGGAGTGAATTACTGGAATCGCTTCGACCCTGCCATGCGAACGCCTCCACCTCTAAATTTTGCGCGGCAGAGCAGTAGTGCAATGTCTGATATCAATATGGATTCGCCAACGGGCGACCAGTGGCGTCGACCTCGAGCACGGTCGTCTGCATCCGATGCGAGTGAAGCGTTCGTCCCGACGGGACCTCAAAATGGTGCCACTACCGCTGTCAGCGATGACATGCATCTGCAACATTTTAAGAAGCGAAGAAGGGAAGACGACTTTGACATTATGACTATCAAACGTCGAGCAGTCAGCCCAGGAATCTCGGCCCAAAATAGTCCTGTCCTCACCAACTCGCCTACTGCCAAGACCACAAATGGCGATGGGATCTGGGGACTGCCGCCGGACAAGAAGGATAGAAAGGATCCAATCCCGTCCGATGGTTCTTTATCAGGGGCCTGTACGCCGCAGCTGCAGCCCGTTAGGAGCGGAGGCAGCTCAATCGGCACGCTAGCGAGCCAAGGCAAGAAGCTGGGACTGCAGCCGATGGCGGACACGAACGATGGGTTGATGAAGATGAGCATTGAGTAGTATGTTACGTTTCAACTTTGATTTAGCGCAGGCGTCCTGGAGCATCAAGATGGAAGCAGAAGCTCCGTCGATCTTGTATCGTTAGCAAAGCTAACAATCAAGAACGTTGACGTTCAACGTTCAGGTCACTATCGGCTTTTCGTGTGGTCAATGTTCTGCCTGCATCACGTCCGTCAGGTCTTATTTGAACCTTCTTTCTCGCCACGCCAATCGTGCATTTCGCACGGGTCAGTCAGACCTTGCGACTCCTGTCGACCTGGACAATCCCACCTCTGGACTGTTTCATAAGCGAGGCAATGTCTTCTGGCAGCCAAGCTCTACATGATCGCCCCTCATCACAACACTGCGCAGCTGGGAGAGAGTTCAACGCAGCTTTCATCGGCTTCGCGTGTGGAGTCTGCCGAACGCGAGAAGAAGACAGGCGTAAGCCCCGATCTCGCTCAATGTTTCCCGCGCGCGCCATCTGTTCATCCTTCGACCTTCAACTGCTTCAGACTTTCCACTGCGTCCTCGCCCTCTTCATCTTCGTCTACAGTCTTGCCAGCGAGGCCCTGCTCCCAGAGCTGCCTCCCTGTCAGTTTCTTCTCGTCTGCCTTACCACCGCGCCTCTTCTTGTCTTCAGCTTCTTGCTCGGCCTGCTTCCTTTCTGCCTCCTCCTTCATCTCCTGCCTGAACTTCTCCCTCCAGGCCAGGAACGTCTCCCGTGTAACCTTCTCACCTTCAAACTTCCTGTTCTCTTCCTCCTCGGCCTTTGCAGCTTCGAAGTCTTTTTGTGCTTGCACTGCCTGTGCCCTTTCGCTAATCAGCAGCTCGGCCGCATCCTTCAACGTGCTGACCAGAGTGAAGACCATGGCCATCCCCATACTCTCCTCTATCGTTGGTAGTAAAGTCTCCAGCAGATATGCCTTGTCCTGCTGGATGTCGAGATATTTGTGTTTTGGCGCATTGGGCGGTTGAGAGACGTCCAGGTATGGTGCTTCGTCGGGATATGCTTCCGGATAACGAACGTTGAGAATAATAACAGGGCCCTCATGGTCTTCATCTTCGTCTAAAGGAGGGTCTAGGTTGATGGTCACTCGGTACTCGGACTCGTTGATGTCCTGTATCTCGTCGGGGAAGATGGAGTCGAGGACGTCCCGTTCCTCCCTCTGCTCTTCTCGACCCATCGTGCTGGCGGATGTTGCTCAATCGTGATTCGCGATTTTTGACGTGCCGAACTGTCAAGAGTGCGGCCGTGTGTTCGGTGTGGGTTTCTCACTGGGATGTGACGATGTGTTTCATGCTCCCTCATGACGGGACAAGGTCCAGAGCTGCACAATCGATAGCACGGGCCACGCAAGCTACCTCCTATATTGGTAAAAATTCCTGGGCCGGCACAACGCCAGCGGGAGCAACATCACGATACCGAGAAGCTTCATACGATGGCCAGGAACAGGCACGGGAAATCCGGCGCAAATCGACAAGCAATGGCAGCCTCATCACTAGAGCAACTGTATGCACTGGCGCTGGATCATGTTGAGCAGTCGCAGCCCGCCGAAGCACTTGTCGTGGCAAAGCAGCTTTGGGGACTGGTCAAAGATCGACCATCGGCCATCCAAAAGCTGCCAGCGCTCAACCTACTTGGCGACATCAGTATTGAGCTCGGTGCAGTCGACTCGGCCCGTGGCTACTTTGAGCTAGCCGTGCGACTCGATCCTGAAGGCCAGGTGCCGGAGGCACTAGGGGGCGGCGCCGAGAAGTTCCTATGGCTGGCACAGCTCTGTGATGAAGGCGGCAAGCAAAGCGTGGAGTGGTTTGAGAAGGGCGTCCAGGCTTTGCAGACCGAAATCGCTGCGATCGAAGGCGGCGGCATCACGGGGCTGAGCGAAGAGCAGTTGCTGCTGATGCGAGTCGAGAAGAAACGCAAGCTCGCAAATGCGCTCTGCGGGATCGTTGAAGTCTACATGACAGACTTGTCGTGGGAGGGCGATGCGGAAGCACGATGTGAGAGTCTGGTCACGCAAGCAATGACGGTGGAGGATGAGACTAGCCCGGAGGTGTTGCAGACTCTCGCGTCCGTGCGGTTATCACAGGAGCGAAAGGAGGATGCTCAGTCAGCGCTGAAGCGATCTTTGGAAACATGGATCGAACTGGAATCAGAGGATGAGGCTGTACCAGACTTTCCGACCAAAATCTCGCTCGCGCGCCTGCTGATGGAGGCCGACCTACTCGATCAGGCGATGCAAGTATGCCATCGGTTGATTCAAGAAGATGACCAAAGTGTGGAGGCGTGGTATCTTGGCGGCTGGTGTCAGTACTTGCTTGCGCAACATAACAAAGCGGATAATGACTTGGCCAACGACTCGGCTATGGACACTGGTGCGGGTGATCAATCTGCGGCTGTCTACCACCGTGCGTTGAAAGGAAGTCGACGGTGGCTGAAGATGTCCACGAAGCTATACGAGCGGCAGCAGTACGAAGACGATAGACTGTTTGAGCACGCCGAGGAGCTCGTAGCTGGTCTTGACACGGTACTGGGACCGGAAGATGAACAGGCCGAAGGTGGAGTCGAAGACGATGAGGATGAGTGGGAAGGCATTGAGGATGACCACGCGGGAGAAGATGAAGAGATGCAGGACTCGTGAGGCCTCTCAAGTATTTCACGTCAAGGAACAGTCTGTGGCGGGCTCTTTGAAGATTGCGCTCTGAGATTGTGCATCGAGCAATATCCAAGCCGTTCACGAATCTGCCGTGTACTCACTGCCTGACATTGTAACAACCTCCGGGACCTTGTAGATAGACGCAAGGTTTCCGGGGTGGCCGCCACCCGCACGGGTATCGCATGGAAAGTTCGCTACCTCGAGGTTTGACGGTGACTTGGAAGTTGGTGCCGGACTATGAAGAGGCCAATGGGACGATGGATTACTCGACGTCTTGTGCGAGGCGCAATTGGCGGTATGGGGCTCAAAGTTCAAGCTATCAGACTCTGAATCCCGTGGAGTCAGCCTTTGGTTGTACAACACGTACGTTGGAAACGGGCGGCGCATGTCAGTGCAGCTGCCTGGCGGTACGTAAGAAAGATCTTGGCTACTCTGGACGTAGCTGAATGTTCCGATTGAACTGGCGTACAGAGCTGGGCAAATCTCGATGCCTGGTACCCAATCGCTGCTCGTCACTTGCGCGATGATTCGCGAAGTAACTGCAGCCGGGACTGAAAGTCATATCCGTTGCCGCTGAAGCGACGTGGAACACGCGTCGACCCTTACAGAAGCTGAGACGTGGTGTGGTGACACAAGGCTCGCTGCATGCAGCTAGCCCATGGTTGAGTGGCATGCACACTGAATCTTCGATAGCAACCGAACTACCCTGCTTGCAATTGAATGGGCGAGTACCTACTGCTAGGCCAGCGGCGCGCTCTCACGGCTCTCGCGAGAAAAGCCTCGTGGTCCTTGAGACGGGACAGTGCAATCTGCTCGAGCTGTCGTGACTGACGTTTAGGTCAAGCTACGTGCCCAGCTCAGGGGGCTAGTGCAAGCCAGCGTCCACACTCCGCGCACGAGCACTCGAGGCTCTGAGATCATCATGAGTGCCTGGGGCCTGCGTGCGCAACTTTCAGGACGTCGGGGCGTGCGCGTGTAAGCTCAAACGCCAGAAGTTCCAAGCGCCCAGACGTTGGGTCGAACATGCAGGTGTCCGCCGGGTGTGTGCCTTGATCACGCTGCGTTCGCAGATGGTACGCAGGTCTATAGCAGCAATCATGCCGGATTCGGCGCTAGCGCAGAGGCGAAATATGTTATGCAGGACGCGGATTGGGCTGCCGTCGGTCGGTTTCAGAGGATATGGCCAGTGCGAGGAATGCTGTTGTCGACCGCAGTGTGTAAAAAACAAGTGAGAGCACGCAACAGGTCGACTAACTACACTGCGAGCATTACTGGCCATCCCTGCACATCAAGCTTCGTCGTCCAAGTGACTTCTGCAGACTCAACGACCCACAGCGAATGAGTGGGACTGACCGTCACCAGCCTCATTTCATGGAGTGCTTGCATCGCTCAAGCACAGGACCAGAGTGCCAGCTTTGAGCCTAGTCTGGTCCCACGCCGGAGGTTGTGGCTTGCCTGGCGGATCTGCGAGCTGATGACTGTTTGGGAATCGATGGTTCTCTCGTAGCTGGCTTCTATCACCATGAGCTCTGCGAGCGTAAACGACGTCTATCTTGCAGTCTACGCGTCGCTATGCTTCCAGTGAGGTCGCGCAAGTCGGGGACTTCCGAAAGCAGTCGATTAAGACGCACTGGGTCTGGCCTCAAGACAACGTACGGATGCGGTGACGGACGTCCGTCTTCAGCAGCCAGCGGATTCACCTACCCAAGACCAATTCAGCGCCGCTGTATTGCTACAAGTATCTTACCAATCTGCTAACACAAAGGACTCTGTGACACTACTTTCTGACTTCCTTTCTGTCTCTGCTTGCCCGCCTGCTCCTTTCGACGTGCGAGACAAAGCCCAAGAACAGACAACGACCAGCCCAGAGAGTCTTCTTTCGCATGCAGCGACGGTACAGAGACACAAGCCTCACGTCAACGTGTACGTGCAGCAAAGAGCATCGTTCCGGGTACCGGCGTGCGCAGACAAAATATATCTGCAGCGGACGGCTGCGTAAGGTATTTGCCCACCCCCCCCCCCCCGGCGGCGTTCTGCATGTGCAGATTGTACGTGCATGCAGGTCAAGCAAGACAAACTTGCGAGCGCAACCATTGCAATGGCATACCATGCTTATAAGACATGCAGATCGCCTCCAGCGCCACCTTCTTGGATAGTATTGGTCTTCTTTGACTCTCGGGGAGCCTTGCCATCCAAGGTCTCACGATCCGACGACTTCTATCCGCCACAACAATGGACTCCACCACCATTGTCACGCAGGGCCCTTCTCCTGAGCAAGACTATGGTCTTGATGCAGTGGCCAGACATAACGCTCAAACGAGCACGCAGCAGTTTCCAGCGTACCACGAAGACGCTAGAGGTTTGGGTATCTACGTGAGCAGATCCTCTTTGCCTCAGCATCCTCACACATACTAACAGATTCAAAGCGAGATGATTATGGATCGGTCTACCAAGACGACCAGTATTATATCCATAACCCGCCGACACCGAGGTCAAACACTGCCAGCGAGGGCGTGCGTCCCAGGAGCGGTCGTTCCACTCGTGGCCGGACTGATTCCCCTTTCAGCACGAGCAAGTCAAGGGTATCGAAATCGCCTGCGCCCAAGTCCAGACGAGAGAAGAAGAGCAAGCTCGACCGGAGCAAGACACCCAAGCTGACGGCACCACTTTCCGTCCTGACGAAGGATTCCACCGTGCCAGTCAAGGACATTGAGGCATATGTCAATCGTTCGAGCGAGGAAAGGTTGCAGAAACTCGATGGCAAGAAGATACCTCGCCCGATGAACTCCTTCATGCTTTATCGCTCGTGCTATGCCGACCGACTGAAAGAATGGTCGGCCCAGAATAACCATCAAGTCGTCTCCGCGGTCGCTGGAGAAAGCTGGCCTATGGAATCCGATGAGGTCCGTCAGCAGTTCGATGACTGGTCCAAGCTGGAGCGCGCGAACCACCAGTTGGCCTTTCCGGCTTACAAGTTCTCACCAAGTAAAGCCGCCAGTAAGAAACGCAAAGGCGAATTCTCTGACGACGAGGGCGATTCTCTCGATCTCGACAACGATCCGGATGGCGAATACCGAAGTGGTCGTAGTGTGCGTCAGCGAAGACAAGAGCATAGGGAGCACACATATCTGCCCAATACGGTCGGATTCGAGTCTCATCCCTACTATGGTCAACAGCTCAGTGGATACGAGCAGTCACGATACCAGTATGCCAACCCTGGCCGTCCTCTGCCCTCCAATATCGCTTACGATGGCAATGGCATGCCATACAACCCGCAGATAGGTGCATATCTCCAAAGCAGTCTGCAACAGCAGCAACAGTATCAGTACATGCAAGAGGTACAAGGAGCCCGCGCACCCACGCCGGCCTCAATCAATGGTCAGCAGTCTCTTGGCGGCTTCGGATTGCCAGGAGGGCAGGCTGATGATATTTTCTCAACTTCACGCGCCAGCACGCCCCTGCAGCATTACCAGCAATCATATGACCCGGCAGCCTACCCGCAATATCAGCAGCACTACCAGACGTGTGCCTTCCAGCAAGTCTCGATGGCGCCGTCTCCGCCGCAGCCAGGAACGCAGCTATATGAGCACCAGCAGTACCTGCAGCAGGCTTCGCAACCGCAAACCGCGATCGACCCAAGCCTCGAAGCGGCGATGGAGGCTGCTGCGGCGTCCAGCGCTCATGGCGTGAGCCTGGAGAACCACTTCGACGATGCCATTGGCGATATGACTGCGGGAGGAGTGAGTGGGTTGACGGAGTACTTCGAGCAGTCGAACAGCCCGGCTGATGTCAACGCGACGCTGGCGCCCACGTGGTCCCCGGACCTGAAGATATGAGACAGATGATGGTACAATGCCCTGCGTGTTAGTTTGTGTTCGTAGATCGTAGCTCGCAATATCGGTTGTGCATCAATCGCTGATTCTTCCTCGGCATGTGAGAGTGCAAGTGAGGTTGACGACGTCGAAATGGCATTATCCCCAAGTAGTTCTACCCGGCTGCCGATCGCGCCTCCGACCTCGCCCGATTTCCTCACAACCTCGGGCCACTACCACCGCTAGCACCGACGCCCGTTAGCCGCACGCAGGTGCGAGGTGCATGTGTGTTGCTGTGTTGACGCTGGTGCAGCTCTCAAGAAGCCCTTCTCCTCCGGGCTACATATACTTCGGTGTACACATTCTTCCTCGCGCTGCAGGATCGCTCGTGGGTCTGTCTCCTTGCCAGCCAACACACTCCACACCACACTACTCCCCGTCCGCTCCACTCCACCCCACCCATAGTCGACCCCGATCCTGCTCCCACCTGCTGGCAGCAATGTCCTCGCTCGCCGCCCGCAGTCTGCTTCGAACGTCGTCCAGAAGCCTAAGCCTAAGCCGCAGCCGAAGGACACAAGCTTCACTCAGCAGCTCCTGCTCCTCCTGCTCCTCCGCGAGACTCGTCCAGCAGTCCTTCAACCCACAAGCCTCTCCAATTGCCCGGACACAGACTGCAAGAGCCTTCTCAGCAACAATGGTCGCCAAGTCCAACGCGCCGCCTTCGGGCCCGGTGCCGGAGTATGATCCCGAGATCAAGGACATGGCAGACTACATCCACAACTACAAGATCGACTCTGAGCTGGCTGTATGCACCCGCAGCACGGATAGACATTGGGCATGAACACTGATCGTTGGCTACAGATTGACACCGCCCGTTTCGTCTTCCTCGACACCCTGGGCTGCGGCCTGAAGGCCCTCGAATTCCCTTCCTGCACCAAGCTGCTGGGCCCTGTTGTGCCAGGCACGACTGTGCCCCACGGAGCTCGCGTCCCTGGTACGCCCTATGTGCTCTCGCCCATCGATGCTGCGTTCAACATCGGAGCTGCGATAAGATGGCTGGACTTCAACGACTGCTGGTTAGCGGCCGAGTGGGGTCACCCTTCTGACAATCTCGGTGCCATTCTCGCCGTTGCCGACTGGATGAACAGAACCAACAAGGCTGGTGCGCAGAAGATCAATAACGGCAAGACGTTCACCGTCCACGACGTTCTCGAGGGTATGATCAAGGCGCACGAGATCCAGGGATGCTTGGCTCTGGAGAACAGCTTCAACAAAGTGGGTCTGGACCACGTCGTCAATGTCAAGGTCGCATCCACTGCTGTGGTCTCGCAGATGCTTGGCTTGGACGAGGAGCAGACCCGCGCCGCCATCTCTCAGGCTTGGGTCGATGGTCAGAGCTTGCGAACCTACCGTCACAGCCCGAACACCATGTCTCGTAAATCTTGGGCCGCGGGTGATGCGTGCCAGCGTGCCGTCGACATGGCTCTCAAGGTCTCTAAGGGCGAGGGAGGTCTCCGAACTGTGCTCTCCACGCCCACCTGGGGCTTCTACGACGTCAACTTCAATGGTCAGAAGTTCAAGTTCCAGCGTCCCTACGGCAGCTACGTCATGGAAAACGTCCTCTTCAAGGTTTCCTACCCTGCGGAATTCCACTCTCAGACAGCGGTAGAGGCGGCTGAGCGTATCCATCATCAGCTCAAGGACATGGGCAAGTCCGCTGCAGACATTGAGGAAATCACGAATCGAACTCACGAAGCTTGCATCCGCATCATTGACAAGCAACACAAGCCAATGGAAAATTACGCTGACCGTGATCACTGCGTGCAATACATGGCTGCCACCATGCTTGTATTCGGCCGATTGACTGCCGACGACTACACTGATGGTGGTGAGGCAGCCACCAGCGAGCTGGTCGAGAGTCTCCGCCAGCGTATCGCCTGTAAAGAGGACCCGGCTTTCACAGAGGACTATCACAACCCTGATAAGCGGACCATCTCGAATGCACTGACTGTGAAGCTGAAGGATGGCACTGTCTTGCCGGAGGTCGTCGTGGAAGCTCCGTTGGGTCACAGACTTCGCAGAGAAGAGGCGAAACCAGAGATTCTAGCCAAGTACAAGCGACACATCGAGCCTCACTTTGCTGCAGACCATGTGAAGAAGCTCGTAGACTTGGGCAACAACCCATCGGAGCTGTACAAGATGCAAGTCGACGAGTACGTGGACCTGTATGTCAAGGACAAGATTTTGTAAATATCGTTAAAGATGAAGCCATTGTGGCCCTGGACGAATCAAAGGGTAGAGCATACCGGCCTGCCTTCGCTCACGACGATGATGCCAACGACTCCCAGAACGGCATGCTACGCGCATCGTCTGGTTACAGCAAAAGCAGCTGGCGGACGTTGACACTGCCGATTCGAAGCCTGGCCGGGCGGAAGCGCAAAGTGCCAAGCTTTTCGAGCCCGTACGGCCATATGTCTTGTTGCTCACCGGCTTGTCGATGCTACGAATGTCTTGACTCTTAAAGTATGCCGTCGTCATTGTGGAACTCGCATGTTTTGGTGCCTTACTGCAGGAAGGGAGCGCAGTGTGCGGCATCTGCTGCGCGGGCAGAGCTCAATGGCGACCAATGGAACAATGATTTAGTTCCGGACGGTGCCGATGGCGGTCCCACACAATCTTGTCCTTGAGCCTCTTTCTTGACCTCACCTCTCCTGTGTGCCTTCATGCACGCTACCAAGACACACGAATGTACGCGACATGGACGACACTGGCTGTCGAGAACTACCGAGCGCAGCGCACGGAGCGCTAGGCGCCAAGGCACGACAAGGTCATGTGCGACGAAGAACATTCCCCTGCAGGTTCACAAGCCCATGCGAGAGAGCTCGCTGCCTATGCCCTACCGAAGGGTCCGCCATAGCGACTTGTGAAAATTACCGCCGGCGCCGCCGGGACAACTGCCAAGGTCCTCTCTGGCAACCAGGCTCGGAGCGATGAACACGGACACATCGTACGCCTCGGCATGGCTTGCTCTTCGTGATCCTCCGCGGCGATAGATTGATACACCGTGAATAGACGCACTTCAGGTGCAGACTTGAATGCGGCGATGTGGCAAGGAGGTCCTGATCTGCTCTGCCCTGTCATGCTCCGCGCCCGCGTACATCACCCCACACGCCGACGTTGTTGCGGCAGCTTGCAAAGTTCTCAACAACGATCCGGCTCCTTATGCGTCATGCTCCTAGCTAGCACACGCTGAAAGCGCTGCAATCTCGATACAACATCGGAGTATGGTTTTCGATAGCGTCGCGAAGCAAGGCTTCGCTGACGCATCCTCCACCACACACCACGGGTGCACCGCGATGCAATACTACACAATCCGTTCGGAACGTGCTGCGAGTCGCAGGGCGTGACCCGGGACGCTTGGTCCTCCGCTCGATAAAAGGTGTTATGTGAATACTAAACGCTTATGTGAGGGTGATAGGCTGCGCCGACGACTGTTACCGCAGCCGCCGGCATGGCGTTCCCAAGGAGTGGCGATGTGGTAACTCGCCCTTTCAGCATCTGGTTTGCATGGCCATCCAAGAAGCATCCCTTTCATCTTGGGCTCCAATTCCGGCCTGGCTACTCTTGGCCACGCCATACGCACACAGATCGCGAGCACGCTAATAGGCAATGGACTGCATTAGTAGAGAATCTTGTGCGCTAGAGGATCCTTCTGAGACATGCTTTCAGCGTCATCCGGGATTCTGCTCCATCCCACGAACAGTACGGCGGAAGCTACGGATATGTATCTCGCCGTGAGCAGGTCAGGGCGCCATTACATAACCCAGCTCGGATGGCCGCAGTGCTCGTGGCATTGCTGGAACTAGTGGCGAAGTGATGAAACTGTCAGCGTCTGGCAAGTGAGGCCCTTGCGCGCAAGCAAGCAAATACAATCTTGTTCCTTGACCCAGCCAAACCCCTCGCCCATAGACTTCGCGGTGGGCAAAAGACACGACATGACCCTCAATGTTGAAACAGTGGCGCTCTTCGCGTCAAACGCCAACGAACTTTTAGCCGACCCTCCAAATAACCGCCCGCTGCAAGACGTGGCACTCAGTGTTGCGGATACTATGCTGCTGAAACGACTATCAAACTCGGCTCATATACGGCAGCCCCAGGTAATGCAATCTCGGGACAATGGATGGCTCATGGAAGATCCTCCTCTGGGAGGGCAGTCTTGGGGGGAAGTAGGGCGTGACAATGTCTTTGGGCCTTTGCCAAATACTGTGCTCGGCAATTCCTCTGGCAATGAAAGAGGAGACCGTGAAGACGACGACGAGCGTGTGGGAAGTGATCGAGATGGCATCAGCGATGTCAAGGCTGAAGTATCAAAATGGAAGTCACGCATTACTGGCGAGGAGAAGGCAATCCGAGTTTCTGTCTTACAACGACCACACGCGGCTGTAGAGAAGAGATACCGGCAAACCGTCAACACAAAGTTACAGCAACTTTACATGTCGATTCCAGCTTCAGGGAGGTTCTCCCCTGATGAGAGAACAGTCTCCGGTCGCGACGAAAACGACCAAGCAGCCAAACCGGTAGTTCTCGACAAGGCCATTCAGTATGTCCAACACTTGACAGAGACGTATCTCAAATACGATGCCGATATTGAAGACCTACGGGGCCAACTGCATGAGCTTGCTGATCGCTATGGTATCAGCGAGCCAATGATGCAGTCACGAGCCGGGGAGCGAACTTATGACACGGCTTGAGAATTGTTTCTCGTTCACAGTGTGGCCCAAGCAGGCCATGTGTCTCTCGGAAGACCTTCGAATATCACATACTATCCCCTTCAAGACTCGACACAACACGCCTTCATGACTGGGATCGAGCGACCATTGCGTACCAAACTATATACTTGGATTGTCTGAGAACTCCGGCTATACGCTACAGCCAACTTCTCATGCGCTACTCGAACACCATTACCGAGAGTTGCTCAGTCTAGAAGTGCTCGCATCGAGGCCACTTACCGTCAACATTTCGACACCATTACTGATATGAGCTCACTATAGTGCATCTGGACCGGAACCTCGGGATCAATTGTAACCGAAAGAATGAATTCCCGTCCTACTTGAAACCTCGAGGGCCTAGTCCGTTCTGGTCAGAGTGTGTCTCACTGCTCCTTGCAACTTTCTAACGGGCCGAACGCTTGAGACTTTTGTCAAAGCATACTTACGTTTCCAGATATGACTACTCCTGTTCAAGGCTGAGACTCTGCCATGTGGAGAGCACCGAGCTCATACTGCGGCCCGCTGCAATGTCTGACCCGTTTGCAAACCCTTGGTCGCCACGACAGACCTAGCATCGAGATATATGGAGGAATTTGCTGGAAGACTGAGCACATTGAGATGCTCACTAGAGTCTATTCCCATGTCACCTGCCTGGATGGATCATCTTCAGTCACTGCACATGCGCGGGGTCATGCAGCTTGCTTTCGACCACTGGCCGATCGCTCTGGTAGCTTCACGTCGGAAAGCCAGAAGCGTATTTCTATATCGCATCATCACAGCTTCTCGCGCCTCTCATTGTCATGGCCCAATCTGCTCTCTGCCGTGATTGACGAGGATAATGAGAGATTTCAGTGCTGAGGCATCTGGACACGCCACAATTTGAATTGCTCGACCAAAGTAACGCGCTACCCAAGTCAGTGTCATATCGCAATCAAGCCATCGGACTGGCCGACGACGGGAGTATTCAATGTACTGTGGGGTAGATTCTGCGTTTCTGACCGTTCACCCCCGGACGGAACTCCTGACCCTTGCCAAGATGGCACGTGTCTGTAGGCATGGTCGGTAAACTTCAAGCAATCGCCGCGGAGATTTGCGACGGCTTGCACTCTAGTAATGCCCGATGGCTGCCCCGGGTCTCAAAATACGACACGCCACATTACACTCGAGGGATCTCGCATCTTCCGTTGGCCTGATCGACGGTGGTTGAGTGAATGGACGGCGATAGTTCCTGGTACATCGCATGGCAGGCTTGCCAATCCCTGACAGACATGTGGACTGCGCTTCCAAAGCTTCAAGGGAGCCTAGGAAAGAGTCTTATGCCTGCATCGTCGATAGCCAATGCGCGAGTCTCAACAGCACACGAGATCTAGCAGCTTTGACCCCATGTTGACCCTTATCTCTTTCCTGCTGAGTGTTGGTTTGTTCTTCGAGTTCGCGGTGAGCTGATGTAAACCCAGCTTGATCACCCCATATCCAGACCTGTTTCAGCACAAAGTTTCAGAGATAACTTTCTGCTTCTTTGGACCAGAAGCATATTCGCGCGTCACGAAAGTCGAGCTGGGACATGGACGTCTACATAGATACCTCCACTTTGAGCATGGATACCCATCTCTTTCCTTCCGCATTCGGCAGTAAGTCCGCATACGATCGTACTTTGACGGTCCGTACTGACGATCTCCAGATGCCGAATACCTGCACTCGGACGATAGCCACGTCGAATTGATGCACTCTCTTCATGGTACCTGGAACCCGGGGCCAACATTCAATCAAGAAATGTACTATGGCGACATGAATAGTTATGGTCCCCTAATGCTGTACGATGCACACATGTCGTGCGGTATCAACGTGGCGCCCAACTACCAGATCGAGCCATCACATGCGGTAGAACGAAGACTGCCCACGTCCAATGGACAAAAACGAAAGTCGCAAAGCTCATCAGACGCAGTAGCTTCAAAACGACAGGTACTGCGATGGGCCCGTACAATTCAGACAAGGCACTGACGCCATGACAGAAGCACAGCGCTCGCCAAAGAAGCAGTGTCAGCGGCAGCAGCAGTCCCAGAAGTACAAATAGCGACTCCACAAACCCCACGGCACCAAGTTCCCGTGCCCATTACGCCGTCGAGAAACGTTACCGAGCGACGCTGAACGACCGCTACGCCACGCTCGCTCGACTCGTATCGCGCGCCGAGACGCAGAAGATATGTCGAATTGAGAATAAACAGTGGGAGGTTCCTTCCAAGCTCGACAGTTCAGGTTCCAGTAGCAACAACGGGCCATGCAAACGCCAGAGCAAGACGACAACCCTCTCCGTCGCCATTGATACGATTGCTCTTCTTGACCGCGGTTGTATGCGTAAGGTTAAGGAGCTCCAGTCTTTGAGGTCTCGCCTGGACAGCATAGCCAGTTCGGTGTCGGCCGACTGTGACTGCGACAACGAGTGAGATGTCGACGTTCTTTGACTCGGATTTACAGCACATTCAAGAAGCGAGCTTTGCTGGCAGGGTAGGCGTAGCGACGTCTGCCAGAGTATACCTAATCAAGGGCAGTATTGTTGTCCTGGTGCGCGTGCCCACGGAGAGCGGAAGCTCTCAATGGAAGGAGGAGGATCTTGATACCCCGGGATAGATCGATGTGTAGACGGCTCTCTGCCTCTTTCTGGTAAAGAGTCCATATGGGTACTGTACTAGCTCTTCCAGCTGTGGTAGTCTCATGCCTAATGATTCGCGCTTCCAGAATCGACCTCGTCAGACTGACCTGGTCGGATCTTCGCCTTGTTGTATGTGGCACCAACTGTCGACTCGTTGATCATGACCTAAAGCACAGATTTTCGCGTCGCTATGCGCAAGGCCTAGCGCGTGGACTGCCTTGAGCGTGTATTGCAGAGTTTGAGAGTACCAACAAGCATGATCGGTATATTGGGGTGATGTGGTCGAAGCATCCATGTGGTGTGTGACTCGACGACAAGACCACCCTCAGCAGTGAATGGTACGTACGTTTCGTGGCCACGTTAGCCAAGGTCCATTGTTGTGAAGGCCAAGACATCGACATATGGCGTGTTCATCATCAACAATCAAGCCATGGTCGGGCCGCAGTGCAAGTCATCGAAGTAGCGGTCGAGCGTACCTTTGGACTGCGGTCTGTGCCAGTACCATGACTGCGAGTATGTTGTATCTCCACCCGACCGGTGACTGGCATCAAAGACCACGGCACGTGACGGCAGCACATGTGTGTCCAAGAGGATGGGCACCATCTCGCGTGAAGATGAACTGCCCCGTGGCGCTACTCCGATATTCTCTTATCCCCGCAATCTCCAGCCACAACTTTATCTTCACTGGTCTTGGCTGAAAAGTTCGAGTTCGAAGTCTGCTCACCAAACACTCTCCCACGGACACCATACACCACCACAACCATGAAGGTCGGCAAGCCCAAGTCGAAGCGCGTGCCTGTCCGCCTGCGGCACAAGATCCAAAAGGCGTCGGCGAACAAACAACGCAAAGAGCGGAAAGATGCGAAAAAGAATCCGCAATGGCGGTCGCGTCTGAAGAAGGACCCTGGCGTTCCTAATCTGTTCCCTTATAAGGACAAGGTTCTCGCTGAGATTGAAGAGAGCAAGAGGAAGAAGGAGGAGGAGAAGCAGAGGAGAATGGCAGTGGCCAAGGCGCAGCGAGAAGGACGCAAGGTCGAGGCCACCGATGAGGCCATGGAGGTTGAGGATGAAGAGCTGTCTGATCCTGGAGAAGACGATGATGTGAAGCAGGACAGCAATGACGGAGATGATATGGAAGAAGACTCAAACCCTATGGCGGCGCTGTTGGCATCTGCGCAAGCTCGCGCCCAGGCTTTCCAGGCCGAGGATGATGACGATGAAGACGATGACCAGGACGACGAGGACGAAGAGGAGATTGCGGCATCTGACAAGGCCAAGAAGGCAACGCAACCGAAGACTGCCACAGCGCTGGCCAAGCGAGAGCTTCCGAAACAGGCCCTCCTTGACCCGATTAAGACAGTCACCAAACTTCTGGACAGATTACAGGAGACGCAAGAAGGCATCCAGCAGCTTCTCGAATACTACCAGCTCCCACCTCTCGTCACAGCCGGTAGCGACACCACCACCCGGCTTCTTGTCGATGTAGCGCGGAAGCGTGGACGCTTGGGCCGTGGGGGCATCCCGAACCTCAACGCCGCAGCCTTGACAGTCCTGTCAGATGTCAACGATGGCCGTCTCAAGCTACCTGCATCGTCACAGCAGCCCTCAGCGACGTCGCAAGCCGCAGTGAACAAGGGAGAAGTGCAGATTGTCACGCAACTAGCGCAGCCATTTCGGATCGAGGGACTGTTCGGCGACTCTTGGAAGGACGGGGTTGGTCAGGATGCAGGAGCAATGAAAGTCGAGACATGATTGAGAGGTGATTGTTGGCTTCGTCTATTTGCCAGCTTGTTTGCTCGACGCTGCTACGCATAGAGATACCCCTCTCCATCCATCTACTTCTCTCGCGCACACAGCATGCTTGCATCCGTGACTAAATCCTCAATGCCGCGGTGTAGCCCGCATCTATGCCTTGAACGCGTCTGGCCATTGTTGCTGCGCCGCCGCGATATATGCTTGTCTCGCATCGCTTCCAGCTTTGGTCTCGTCCAGTAATTGCAGACCTTGCTGCACTTGCTGTAGCGTCATTTTGGGTGAACTCAATGTGCTTCGCAATCCCTTCGCGTTCTTGGACTTCGGCTCTTCTGCTTCATGCTTGAGTGCGTTCCTCATGCGCATAACAGCATGGATGTGCGCCGCGCTTTGTTTGTGCTTCTCGAGCTACTCCTCGCTGCGTTGCTCAATCGATCGTGAGTCCAGTTTGCTGAGGTAAAGTTCTTGGATGATTTCTTGCACTTGCTTTGGTAGAGGTTCCGAGAGATTGTCAAGCGCAAGCTTTAATCGAGCACTGAGTTCGTGGCATCTCGGGTGACTTGAGTCGATGTTCTGAAGAGCCAAGAGGCACTTAAGGGTAGGGAGGTATTTTCCTGTGGAAACAGTCAGTACGTGAGCTCGTTGCATACGGACTGCTTTGAGAGGATTTACTCCGCCTGAGGTAGACCTCGAAACCAGCCACCTGCCCATCAGTGTTCATCGGGCTGAGCTCCAGCAACGGCGTAAGGTACTTCATCGCCTCCTCTAGTGGCTTGTCTCCTACGCTCTTCAGTAATCCTGCGCCCTTCGGATCTTGATCTTCCTTCTTCGCGTTCCCCTCGTCGTCTTTCTGTGGTTGTGATTTCTTGGTAGCAGCTGCTTTGCGATCGGCTTCAGCTTTTTCGGCTTCCTTCTTTGCCTTCTTCGCTGCCCTTTTCTTCTCGGCGGCGGTCTCACCTGTGCCATTAGTATGTCCGCTTACAAGTTCCGGTCGGTCATGAAGTAAGAGGCAAATTTTGATGGCGGATAATGCGGCTCGGGTGAAAAAGGGATGTTCTCGTAGCCTATCCTCCCATCTTATCATGTCAACGTAAGCGCGGACTACTCCTTTCCGCAGGCTGAAGGAGTGGAAGTCGAATTGATCTTCTTGCCATACTTCGAAAATGTCGTAGACTGACTTGAAGCGCTTCATCGCCAGGCTGAGGTTGCCCTGTCGCAAGTAGGACTCGCCATCCTCGGTAATGAACCACACACATTGCATATCGAGCAAATCGCCAAGCGGCCCACCAACGGCTTCCTTGCGAGTGAACAAGCCCATCGTGTGGACTGCAGATTGGTGCTCGTCATTCCTGAGTTGATATTTGGCGCACTTTGTGTTGATATATCGATCTTTCAAGTCCATCTCTCGTGCCGCGTTCATTGCTTTCGAAGCCGTGTCAGTATCCCCAAGATGTTTGTATATTCGCGCTTTCGTCATGTGGTAGGTGTAGTCGGTCTTTGAGCGATTTAGAGCTATTGCTTTGTCGATGTATTGTTGGGCCCGGTCGAGGTCGCGCGAGAGGTAGTAGTTGTAGTGTTGTGCGAGAAAGTAGTTGACGCTGAGAGGCCAGAGGTGTGCTTTGCTGTCGCCGTTGGTCTGGTGTGAGCCGTCGATACTGCTATCCCCTCCGTTCTCTACCGCACCACCGTTCGATTGCGGTTCCTCCGCTGCGTAGCCTTGCGCAAGATGCTGGATAGTCTGCAGCTTCTCGGGATCCGAGTAGAGTTGCTTGACATTCGCAAAGGTGCTTGGTACACCCCTGGAGAACATTCGCCGCAAGTAGCTATCAGCGTGTTTCCGGAACGCCTCGCCATGTAGAAAGTCGAGCGGTATGCGTCGAGCGGCATCGTTGCGTTGGCTCTGGTCGGCATACGACTGGTATATCTCTCGCAGCTTCTCCTGGTCCTCAGCCTTTTCACGGTCCAGTCCAAGCGTCTTCTCGAGACCTTCGAAGTATGCTCGCGTCTCCGCATTCCTGCGCAGTAACGCGCGGTACGCCTTTTCTGCCTCATCCCGTCTCTCCAGCTTCAACAGGTATTCTGCCTTCAGCTCCATCACGGCAGTCCGGTCCAAGGCTGCGCGGTATATCGAGTCAAGGTGCTCTAGTGCCCGGCTATAGTCTCCTTGCTCTGCAATGATCGAGTTCTTGTACAGGACTGCCTCGGCATGCTCCATATCCGAGCGTGGTGGAGGCTGCTTCAAGGTCTCCTCGAAGCGATGCAGCACGTTCTCCGCGGCTTCCAGATCGCCTTTCAGGTGCAGCGCCACTGCCAGTCCGGTCCAATTCTGCCTGAGCTGTGGCCGTGCCTGAAGCATCTGATTGCGGCTCTGCTCGAATCCGACAAAGTCGCGCATCTGGACTTGCAGCAGAGCCAGATCGCGCTGAATCTGCTGACTGTCGGGATCGAGCTTCAACGCAAAGCGGTATGCCTTGATTGCTTCCTCCCAATTCTTGACGCTTCGATAGAGCAGGCCGTACACGTGCCAGCACACGTGCGACTTCATCGAGTTCTTCAGCGCCAACTTGCACAGCTCAAACGCCTCATCCTGCTTGTCCTGGTTGTTCAATATCAACGCTTTCATCGCCTGTGTGTCGCCATGGTTGGGATGTTTGCGGAGGATCTGTTCGGCAGCCTTGAGGCCCTTCTTGTACTGCTTGGATTCGTAGTGTTGCACCAGGTGCCGGAACAGCGTTGCCTCCTTGGACGGGAGCGGTGCTGCCATATTGGCGGGGCTCGGTGGGACGCTCGCAAGAGTCGTATCGAAGACCAATGTCTATGTCGTGCGGTCGTGGGCGCGGAGGTCAATGGCTGGTGGTGGAGGAGCAAGGTGCACGATCCGGTTCCTGGACAGCGCTGGTGCTCGTGCTTGCCAGTCAAGTCCTCACACATGCGATTCTCGGAAAGCGAATAAAGCAGTCAATGCAGTCTTGAAGTCCAGCCACGCACTAGCGAATGTGTTTTCAGGAGGAGACGACGGGATAGAATTGTCGGAAGCTCTATCGAAGCGTTGCAAAAGCTCTCCCTCCGCAGACGTGAAAGCCACATCAGGCACGTCAGTGCCGCCAAGATTACATGTATCCACCAAGCTCGTCAGACCACTTCACCTTCACGCAAACCTTTACACGTGATGGGTTTCACGCTGGTCTCTTGGTATTTGATTGCAATAGCGCAGGTACCCACGTATCCACCGTGCTCGCAGTGCAATTCACTGCGCGTCGCGACCATCCAAAGGTCTCTGACACGCAAGATAGCCAATCCACCCCGGCACCTCCATACATCAAGTCACAAACGCCTCGCTCGATCTTGAGAACATGCTTCCTCGCCTCTCTATACCTGAAACCTTCGCTGGCACATGCAACACGCCGCCCACTGACAAAACAAAGGACAACGACTATGACTTCACCGCATCAAGCACAGAGTCCAGCTTCTGCGCGCGCGCTCTTATAGTCTCGTCCCAGTGAGCTCCGCTATAATTTCAATTCTTTGAGGATCTTCTGCGCCATGTTCTTGTACTGCCAGGTGCCGCCCTCCACCTTCTTGAATTGAACGCCGTGTAGGCTGAGCAGTGGCACTTTCACCACCAGTATTTCGAACCGAAGCATCATCATTTCGCCCCCCAGGTCCGACTGCACGTGAGTGCTCGTCTCTCCTGCCGGTCGTGTTTGAGACGCTCGTGGCTGCGAGTTTGGCGGGTCTTCTTCCGAATCATCCTCTGACTGTGTGTAGCTCGCTTTCGGTCGTGGTCCACCAGGTGGCGCCGCTCGCGGCTCCTCCTTGTCGCCATTTGCACGATCGCGAAAACCTCCAAAACTGATCTTACGTCTGTGACCGGCCTCTACGGATGAGGTCAGCGCCTGCGCTCCTGATGGCGCAGTCTCATCAGCAGCAGGCTTGCTCATGATGCTTGGGCAGTGCTTGCAACTGAAGCCGCCCTTGATCTCTCGATATTCAACACTAAGCTCATTCAACACGCGAATGATGTCGCTGCGAATGAAGTTGAGTGGCTTGTTGCTGGTCGTGGAGACGCTGAAGAGGCCCTTCAAGTACACTGGCTTCATGTTTGGGCTTCCACTGCCATTCTCCTTGTCCGCCGTCTCTTCAACGAGTTCCTGAACGGTTTCTTCCGGAACATCGGTGGTTCGCGCATCTTGTCTCCGGGCACGTCGAACTTGCATACTTTCTTTACGTGCGTGGCCCATGGACTTTGCTCGATTAGCCAGGGAAGCTGTCGGTCGGGATGACTCGACGTCAGATGCTGCGTCCTTGATGCTGCTTCCCTGGTCAAAGGATACTTTGCGATCCGTGCTCCCAGAGGAGGTCATCGGGGGTCTCATAGAGGAGCCTTCGGACACGCCACGTCTGGTAAAACGCCTTCTGAGGTCGCTTGAGTTGACACTTACGGACCGACCTAAGCCATGTGTTCGTCTCCGCTCGTTGCTTGCAGTATCGGCGGCCTGTGGTGGTGTCAGAAGCTCGCCGGGAGCAGTTCCGTCCGTCTCGTGCCTCGCCGTCTCTCGCGTCTGACTCGCTTCCCTCGTCCTTCGCATACTGAAGCTTCTCCTAGGACCATCACCGGGTGTGTTGTAGGCGGCGAGTGCTGGAGGCGGATGGCTTGGCCTGTCACTTCTGTCCCTCCTGCTCAATCTTCTTATGAGACCTATTGCACCGCTCTCCTTCCTCATATGGCCTGATGACTTTGGCTCGGCAGCCGGTTCTACGATCGTGGGATGTATATTGGTGCCTGGCGTATGGGTGGGGTTGGTGGTATTCAGGTTGGTGTTTCGAAGGTCATGTGCCACCTCATCTTCGCCATGCGTTCTTGCGCGTGGGCGATTGCGACCGCCTGTGGGCTTCTCGCCCGCCATCTCGTATGTAGAAGTGTTGGTGTGTGCGGCGGCTGGAGGCGCAAGATCTGGTATAGGCAGAGGCTTCTCTCCTGGGCTTTGAGGGAGCGCCAAGGCACCGGGATTATCTTCGCGAGCTTCGCGTTCTTTCTTCTCTCGGGCTAGATAGTAAATTGAGATCAAAGGATGATATGCGTTTATCGGATCCGATCCGATCTGTATGGCTTCAGTGGAGGGCGTGTTCAAAGTATCTCGACTCGTTGTAGAGCTCCTGCGCTTATAGAAGGCGCCAAACACGCCACGCTTCTGGTCGGTCTCAGGCGGAGCCTGGAAGTTCCGCTTCTCTTGTAGATGAATGGCTCGTTTGTACTCTTCCGATTCCAGAACCTTCGTCAATTGCGAAGTGATCGTCTCCGCATCACCGAAATCAAAGCCAGTCATCTTGTCGATCACAGAGGAGTCGAGTGGCAGCTGCAACGGTTTTCGTGCAGGCAGGTAATTGTCAGGCGGTCCACTGAAGCCTTTGGTCATCCAAGGATGGTTCATGATCTCCTGCAATGTTGCCCGATCGCTGGGATTCGTGTTAAGCATTCGAGCGATCAAGCTTCGGCATTCTATTGGCAGTTAGTGCTGCTACCAGCCAATGGTGGGCCTGACTTACCAGGACTTAGCCAAGGTGGGTACTCAACGACGCCCTTCTTGATCTTGGCGTGCAATTGAGGCATGCTCTGATCGTCAAACGGCACCTTCCCACACACCAGCACGTATAACACAATGCCGAAGCTCCAGACATCAACCTCTGGCCCAGTATATTGCTTAGCCTGCAGCAATTCGGGCGCGGCGAAGTACAAGCTTCCGCAGAACGTCTTCAAGTGGTCCTTTGGGCTGAAGAGATTAGATAGACCAAAGTCGATGATCTTGATGTCGCCAGTCTTGCTGATGAGAATGTTCTCAATCTTCAGGTCTCGATGCACAATGCTGTTTCGATGGCAGTAGTCCAAAGCGCTGGCAATCTGGCGGCCAAATTTCCGGGCTTGTTTCTCCTTAAGCCGGCCGTGGCTGATGATGTAGTCGAGCATCTGGCCTCCATTCACGTATTCGAACAGCATATACCAGTGGTAGTTGGTCCTCACAACATCACGCATAAAACAGATATAGGGGTGATCCACCAGCGTCACGATTGCTGCCTCGCGCGCCGTCCTGATTTCCTTGGAGTGATCCGCTCGCTCGCGCTCCTGAGGTGTACGATGCTCGCCATCGTTGCTTTGCCGTGGCACAATCTTGACAGCCACTTGCTCTCCAGTCTCCTTGTTCCGTGCGAGTTTCACTTTACCCATGCTACCTGCACCGACCGTCTTGCCCAACTCCCAATGTCCAGTCTGGGCATCGATAGTCGTTCGCCTGCGCAAGTTCGGGTTGGTGCTCGACCTCGTGTCGGGATTGTGCGAGCTGGGCGCAGGCGTCGGCTGGTCGTTGTAGCGCGAGGCAGTACGCGCGTGGGTCTGACGCCTCATGCTGTCGCCGCGCTGTGGATGTGCATTGGCGCCATTTGCAGTCTGATCGCGCGATTCGCTCCTTCGGTGAGGGGTGGAAGTGGAAGCGTTCGGGTGGGCGACATTGGACTGCTCAAAGTCATGCCGAGCGACCCTTTCGAGATTGCCCGATGGCTGGCGGCTGTGCGAGGACGACGTCGCTGCGGTCTGCGACATTGACCGACGCGGCGAGGTAGGAGCGGCAGAAGCAGGAGCAGCTGAGCGGTGGGCAGTGCTGCCAGCGCGATGGGGCGTGTACTGCTGTTGGCCGTGGTGGGAGGAGGTGCGAGTCGGTAAGGCAGCGGCGGCGGAGGACATGACGGCAGCGGGCGTGGTGTATGCTGCTATATGGAGCAAGCCGAGTTGGTCATGAAACACGGTCTGCACGTCCAACACGCAACAACGCTTGCTCTTCACCGGCCTCTGCCTGCGCGCGCCGCGCACTCACAGCGGAGATGCTTCAGCTTACAGGAGCAGGGCAAGGTGTGTCCGGCGGTGCTAGCTCGGTGCAGTGTCGTCGCTGTCGTCGTCGATGAGCGACTATCGCGCAGGCTGGATGGTCATGTGTGGTGGTGTGGTGCAGCGTGAGCGTTGTGTGTTGGCACAGCTGACGAGACGGGTCGCTGGTGTAGTAGGGATCGCGCGGGCGTGTCGATTGCAGCAGCAGAGTAGAGCTCACTAGTCGATGAGGAGAGTTCACACGCCGGCAAGGAGATTGGGCCTGCACGTCGCCCACAAACAAGGGTTCGACATCGCTGATACACTGTGCGTGCGGTACGGGTACACAGCGCCGCCGCGCCTACATGTGCAACACCGAGTATATATAGTTGGCATACAGCTAGGGGGTGGTAGACAAAACGAGTCCATCGAGATCCCACGTGTATGGGATGTCAATCCAGCAGGAGATGCCCTGAAACAGATACGAGGCCCGCGATCAGGCTGAAAGGTCATATGATCGTAAACGGCGCATCCACACATCGCCTCCGAACGTTGTTAGCGTGAAGCGTATCTTGGCCTGCCGCTGCTGCCTCATCGCTGCGTGTTACATACCTACTACAGTACCTGGGCGTGCTGTCCTGGGCAGAGTAAGACAGCAATCCTTCACGTGCACACCGTTCGACTAAAACCACCACCATAACAGCACACCACACAGCAAGACCCTACACGCTGCACTGTAGCATGTCCAGTGCGCACTGTCAGTCGCCGGCTAGGTAAGTCTTGCACGCGCACAGCACTGCTAGACGGACAAACTCAGTGCTGGCCATGAATGCAGACTAAACATGTCCGCGAAGCGCCCCAGAGCCGCATTTGAATCGGAGCCCACCGGACCGCCGCATTATGCTCCATTCGTCCTCTATGGCACACCGCTGCCAGCATACGATCCCCAAAGCCGAGACGACGGCAGCTATGTGCCTGTGTGGAAGCAAGAGGTGACAGACGAGCGCGGGAGGAAGCGTTTGCATGGCGCCTTCACGGGAGGCTTCAGTGCGGGCTATTTCAACACCGTGGGCTCAAAGGAGGGTTGGACTCCAAGCACATTCGTCTCCTCCCGTGCAAACCGCGCCAAGGCCCAGCAAGACGGCAAGCAGCAACGCCCGGAGGATTACATGGACGACGAGGATCTCGCCGAGCAGGCCGAGGCGCAAAGGCTCGAGACGCAGGATGCCTTTGCCGGTCTAGGTAGCACTATTACCAATAGCGCAGGGCGAGGCATGTTCTCGGACCTGTTCAAGACCACCGGCGACACCAAAGGTGTCAAGCTGTTGCAGCGTATGGGGTGGCGCCAGGGTCAAGGAATAGGACCGAAAGTCAGACGGCGTGCTCAGGGCGATAAACGCGGCGAAAGTCACCTGTTCGCGCCTGCGAACACACGTATGATCGCCTTCGTTCGAAAGACAGACCGCAAAGGTCTCGACCATGCTGGGGAAGCTCGTCTCGGCAACGCCGGCACCATACAGGAAGAAGATGAAAATGGTGGCGAAGATGCAAGGATTTTAACGACTAATCGTGCGAAGGCCAAGCCGAAGCCGAAGCCTTTGAAAAGATCGGGCTTTGGCGTGGGTGTGCTTGATGACGCTGGCTCTGATGATGAAGATCCGTACTCAATGGGGCCTCGCATCAACTACAACAAGATCATTGGAGCTGGTAAGAAAAAGAACAAGGGGGTCCTTGTTGGGAGTACTGCCAATTCATCGGCCACGAAGCCATCGCTTGTGACGAGAAACCTTACGCAGCGTACTAACAATGTCTCCAACTTCAGGAAATGCCATGATGGTCGTCTGCCGCTGGATGGATTCGTGCTAGCCGCTGCTGCATTGACGATCACGCATGCGCAGGAATATCCTCCGCCTCTAGTGCCCGCTGGTTGGAGACCAGATCAGCAGACCAGCGGTGTGGAGGCCAAAGCTGGCACGTATCAGTCTACTGCAGATGCCGCAAAGGCATCCTCACTGGATGCGAAATCTCGTGCAGCGCTTCTCGGCGAGAGACAGCTACCTGGGAAGTCAATTTTCGACTTCATTAAACCGGAAGCGAGGACACGACTGGCAGCCGCGACGGGCAAGAACAATTTACCTCAAGCCTTAGGCGAAAGTGCGCCCGCTGGCTTCCGACAAAGTGATGCGGAGAAGCGCCGCACCCTTTGGACTCTGGTTCCACGCCTTGACAGAGAAACGGCGGCAGCCGCATTGCGGCGGGGCAACACTGGGTGGATACCTTATGCTGAGGACGAAGATAAGCGTGCCAGGTACAAGTACTTTCTGGAGCTGAGCGAGGGTCTGCAGTCGAACTTGCCTGAGCGACCGAAGACATTCTCGCTGGAAGAATGGACCAAGGAGCTGCGCGAGTTTGCCGAGGCGGCAGAGATCTTCAGGCCCATGTCGGGACTGATGGCCAGTCGATTCACGTCTTCGACTAGTGCTGGACCCAAGCTGGCTTCTGATGCGCGGGATACCGCACCACTGTCTCCAAGCAAGGAGGAGGATCCAGCAGAGAAGGCTGCAAACTTGGGCATGTACGGCCCAATGACTCGCTCGCGGCAGGCATTCTACCCCACGCGACTATTGTGCAAACGCTTCAATGTGAAGCCGCCAGCGAATGTGGCCGCGGGGAGCGCAACCGAAGCAGATGCGGCACTTGTGGAGGAGAGCCGACGACTACATGTCGTCAGTCAAGCGAGTCTTGATCGGATGATGATGGAAACCAGCTTCAAGCCACCAAGCTTCATCCCTCGTGGAACCGAAAGCGGCTCAGTCGGAACGCATGGCGTTGGATCCACCGAGGCAGAGCATGTGAAAGTCGATGCAGAGAGGAACGATGCGATTGAGGGACAGCGTGCAGGGGATGAAGTTTTCAAAACAATCTTCGGTAGCGATGATGAAGATGACTAGACCATGCTTGTTCCCTACCAAGCACAATCTCATGGGGACCTTCAGGATCTTCCAAAACTTCTTCCTAGCCATTGTATGCCGCGCCACGTGGATCTGAACACCTCGATCGTCTGCACAGTCCCATGAAATAGACCGAACACGAACAACGCAAGCCAGCTCAGGAAGAAGCATACAACGAAGCCGACCCAGTACGTGCGGACAGTGTAGTCAACGCCAACGAGCTGCATGCTGAAGTAGCTGGTCATCAGGCTGACTGGCAAGAACAAAATGCTAGCTTGGGTGAGTAGTAGTGTGATCCTCGTCAGGCGTTCAACATCTACAGACTGCTTGATCGCAATCAGATTGAAGTTCTAGCGTCATCACACGTTAGCATTAGTTCACCCCGGCAGCTTCTTCAGGCGCAACCGGACTCACCATAGCAACAAGCGCGTCCTTTTGACTAATGTACTCCTCCACCTCCGACAGAGCGTACAAATCAATCACATCCCTCAGGCGCTTGAACCTCACCCGAGCAGCACTACTAAGACTCACGCCCATCAAACTCACCTCCTCAGTAACGACCGGCCGCACAGTATCCAACGACGCCTGCGATGACGAAGTCACAACCTGCGAGTTATGCAACGACGCTGCGGACGCCGTCTGTGGCTCCAGCAAACGATCAATGATCCGATCGTAGCTTGAATAGTGCTTCTTCAGGACACCCAGCTCCTTTCCGATCTCGTCAAGACGGCCAATGTGGCCAAGCTTTGGTTGTCGGAACATCTCGACTCGCAGCTTATTCAATTCAATTCCGTAGCGGCTTTCTTTGCGGGTAACGAGAGTATAGCTGTTGTGCCAATTTTCGAAGAGGTAGTAGAAAAGTAGACCTGGGGCGTCGGAATGCCGGTGGGCAGTCTCTTCTGGTGTGTTACCTAGTCTGGTGCGGAGTGGCAGCAGTGTCAATGGATTGTGTGCCAGTAGTGGCTCGTTTTGAACGGTTGATAGCGAGCGGAATACGGATGCCAGGTTTCGACGAGTTTGGGCCAGGACTTGAAGTTGAAAGGCGCTGTAGTCCCTTTGGGTGAACGGGAAAACATCTTCATTGATGGAGATGACCGTCTGATCCTCACAAAGTATCAACCAAGTCCACACCCTGGTGCAGTGAGGTATGTAACTTCCAGAGTCATCGTCATCTGCGCAATGGGGCCGCTTCGTCCCGTACAACGAGTTGAAGCCTATGCAGACATATTGCCGGCCAAAGTCGATCGACGAATAATGCCAGATGTTATCAGCGGTCTTGTACAGATTCCCGCGTGTTACAGAGTCTACGCTCGAGGCCGACGAGTGCTCCGATATCTCGTCCAACTCAGCCGCTTCGGCGTCTTTACTTTCCGATGTGCTCCAGTAATGGTGTTTGATAGACCTGGGCAGTGTCGAACGGGAAGTAGAAGACCTTGGCAGCCTTGGATCGGAACACATCAGTGCGAGTAAGCGAGGGGAGAAGTCGTATCGTTTCGCTAGTAAGCTGATTAAGGGCCGTTCTTCGAAGGGATATGATAGGTTGATCCATCGTGTGCTGAGTGATCCTGGCCTCTCCGAATCGAACAAGGATTGTACCGATTTGCACGACAGGTCGAAGCCAGCCCAGGCAGCATCCTCGCTAAAGTCCACGATGAAGTTGCTCGTATCGTAGTGCTCTACTCGGCCGATAAGTTGTTCGATGGTGGAAGGATTGTCGAGGTCGGTGAAGCTCTTGTACACGGTGCCATCCCCAATTGCAAGATAGTAGTCACAAGCAATTCGCGTGCCTCTTGGATGTTTTCCATCCGGACTTGTCATCTTGAATGCTTGGAACAACATCCATCATGAACGGGCAGCGGGTCAAAGGCAATACTTCTACCGTTGCAGTGGCTCTCGTGACGCGAGCAGCATCATGTTGAGAGACGCTGATGACCACGTTCAGGTCCTCGCAGACAAAGGCAAGTCTGCACAAAGGGACCTAAGCGGGCAGGCAGATGAGACACGACTGCACCTGTTCGTGTCCTGTGGCTGTGGCTCGGGCCAGATCGTTGACTGTCTCCACATTTGATCGTGTGACAGATTGTAGGAGTCACGTTACGCGCGCAGTATGGGTAAACCGAACGGCACGAGAGTATCTCTCCAACCCTTCGATGCATTGATTAAGCAAATCTTACAGCATGGACGGAAGGGCAGAAATTGCGATTGTGAACCTACCGAAGCTGCAGCCCGACGAATATATCGAAGAGAACGCTATCGCAAGACAACTCGCAGAAAAGACTCGCGATCTGCGCCTGCACGCGCTGGCAGTCGCTCCGAACGACTTTGCGTCTACGTACGAGGTAGAAGTCGCGAGAGGACTGGAGCAGACATTCGACCGTTTGAGGAACACGCAAGCCGAGCATTTCATTGCCGTTAAACCGGGTGTAGACATCCGCAAGGCCGGCAAGCGTGAGGACTTCTTTCGTGAGTTATCACAGGCAGAATGGATCGGTATGGTCGTGCTCATCGGGCCTTTGGAGGGGAAGGCATCCGTGTCGGCCGCGAGCGACCCTCTGACACAGCGAATAGCCAGAGAGGGCACAAAAAAGGCTGGGCTCCCGGGGGCTTCAGACAGTCCTGCGCTGCGCTACCATCTGAATGGTGTCTTTGTTGAGCCGAGCACCCGGACACGAGGCTTAGGGACGGCGTTGATGGACGCGGCACTAGACAAGGCAAGATCATGGTGCTTAAAACAGCACGCCGGCCTTTCGTGCAGCGTACTGGTCGATTCCGAGAATACAGCAGCACGAAAGCTGTATGAGAAAGGCGGATTCGTGGCCGTGGGAGAAGAAGCATACGCCCAAATGCCGCGGTCCACGGCCAGTGAGCTGGCAGAGGCAGACCGTGTCGCCGTCCGAATGGAGAGCATGTGGAGAGAGGATGAGCTCTGTACCAAGTGGGCGCGTGAGCATCGGTGTGAAACCACGTTCATTGTCATTGACAGCATATGATAGTGGGAGGAGCGCAGTGTCGCATGACTCATGCGACAAACGTCACGTGACAGGTCCCCCCACATCGCACTGTACATGTTGAAAACTCGGCGCCACCTCGAATTTCTCCCCTTCTCCCATCCAACAACACCAAAATCACGCAAAGCCGTACCAATACCATCTCCACGAGTAGTATTGGAAGACCGCAGCCATCATGTCGAAGATCACGGTCGCTGGTGTGCGTACGAACGTGCAAGCCCTCCTCGAATACTCCAACGAGACCAAGAAGCGCAATTTCCTCGAGACTGTTGAGCTTCAGATCGGCCTCAAGAACTATGACCCCCAGCGTGACAAGCGTTTCTCGGGCACCGTCAAGCTTCCAAAGGTCCCGCGCCCGAACATGAGCATCTGGTACGAATGCGAGCGAGCGGACCGGCAGTGGTTGAGCCCTGCGACTAACAATTCTACAGCATCCTCGGTGACCAGCACGACATTGATCGTGCCAAGCATGGAGGTGTCGACGCCATGTCTTCGGACGATCTCAAGAAGCTCAACAAGAATAAGAAGCTGATCAAGAAGCTCGCGCGCAAGTACGATGCCTTCATCGCATCCGACTCCTTGATCAAGCAGATCCCCCGTCTCTTGGGTCCAGGTCTTTCCAAGGGTAGGGTAAAGTGGATGCAATCTTCACCGTGCAATCAGCTAACCATCATGTACAGCCGGCAAGTTCCCAACCCCAGTCTCGCACGCCGACGATCTCTCTGGCAAGATCACCGAGGTCAAGTCCACCATCAAGTTCCAGCTCAAAAAGGTTCTGTGCATGGGTGTTGCAGTCGGTAACGTTGACATGACGGAGGATGAGCTTATCGGAAACATCATGCTTGCCATCAACTATCTCGTCTCCCTCTTGAAGAAGGGCTGGCAGAACGTGGGCAGCTTGACCATTAAGGCCAGCATGTCTCCACCAAAGCGTCTGTACTAGATGCAGCCTGTGGTTGCACCGAAGGCTGGCCTGCCACGAGCGTGTGGCTACTCAATGTTGGTAGCTAGTTCTGCTCGCCTTTACTGGTAGAGCAGACAATAGAAGCCTCGAGTCATCCTTGAACATGTGCACATCAACTTTGATCTGAAGTACGTTTCCCGCGCGAAGCGGAGATTGTGTGTCCGTGTAGCATGTATGACTTCTCTGCAACTTGCGATACGACCAGGCATTGCCACATTGATTCTCGACAAATGGTTGATCATATCAAATTATCAACGAGACCATGTGCCTATTTGTTGACTTATGCTGCGCAATTGCACGCCGCTATCGCAAAGAGGTCCTGTCCGTTGACAACTTGCGCCGGCTTCAGCCAGGTTCAAGAAGCTATATGCCATGGTGCACTTATTGTCATCCGCGATAGATGCACACGACCACGACGACGTTCCGAGTCTGGAGGAAGCGCGTGATGAGGGAGGCTTGGTCGATATTGCCACATGTGCAGGGGACTTCGCGTATCCCGATAGGTTGGCAAGCACGGGACTTGGCAGTGATCCAGTAAGGGTCTACAACTTGTCACCGCAATAGTACACCATCACCACTGCCACACCCAGTCGTCAGCCCACATCTCCGCCGACTCACACCGATCAAGTGTCGCTGAAGGTGAGTGTACGCTGCATGCGAATGTGGCCGCCTTGTGAGGAAGGACAAGTGGACGCTCGGGCTGCATGCATTGCACCCACCGGCGAAACCCAGCACAACACAACACCGGCGCAACTAGAGAACACCTATCCTCCCCGCCAAGGCAGTCATATTCACCGTCCCCGATGAACCTCATCAGCGAGGTGCG
The DNA here is from genome assembly GCA_002236755.2 of Dothistroma septosporum. NCBI lineage: Eukaryota > Fungi > Ascomycota > Dothideomycetes > Mycosphaerellales > Mycosphaerellaceae > Dothistroma > Dothistroma septosporum. The sequence goes on from NBZP02000054.1 coordinate 2,929,467, forward strand.
CCGAAACCTGCTGGACATGTGCTGACATTGTCTCTTAAGATTGCACCGATCCTGCCTTACAACTCACCGTCCCGCACCCCGAAACCGACAATCCTCACACCACCGCCGACATGGGTCTCACATTCTCCAAGCTATTTGATCGCCTCTGGGGCAAGAAGGAGATGCGAATTCTGATGGTCGGATTGGACGCAGCTGGAAAGACCACCATCCTCTACAAGCTGAAGCTCGGTGAAATCGTTACCACCATTCCCACCATCGGTGCGTAATTACGAAGTCTTGAACGCCGAGCGAAAGAGTCGCGTGACTGACGATACCGGGCGCAGGTTTCAACGTCGAGACTGTCGAGTACAAGAACATCCAGTTCACCGTGTGGGATGTCGGAGGCCAGGACAAGATTCGCCCATTGTGGAGGCATTACTTCCAAAACACTCAGGGTATCATCTTCGTCGTCGACAGTAACGATCGCGATCGTGTGGTCGAGGCTCGCGAGGAGCTGCAGCGCATGCTCAACGAGGATGAACTCAGGGACGCGCTGCTCCTCGTCTTTGCCAACAAGCAGGATCTGCCCAACGCCATGAACGCCGCCGAGATCACCGACAAGCTTGGTCTGCACAGCTTGAGGCAACGCGCCTGGGTAGCTATCTTGTTATTGGTCTTGTCTGATTACGGCTGACTTGTTTTGTAGTACATTCAATCGACTTGCGCTACCTCCGGTGATGGTCTCTACGAAGGTCTGGAGTGGCTCAGCAACTCCCTCCGCAAGGCCGGCCACAACTAGAAGATATACTGCAAAGACACGTCCATGCACTCGAATAATATCAAACACTCAAGAACACAGTGTTGATTCACGTGCCGTTTCCGAAACACACACCGATCCCAGACTCACGTTTGCGGCAGCAGGACAAGCAGAGAGAATGGCAACGGATGACTTGGGGAATCTCTGGGAATGGAATGCTGTCTATTATGTTACCACAGCCAACAGCGGTTGTCGTGTGTACTCTTTTCCATACCATCAAAGAATCTGCTGCGTTATCGGATGATGCTGCATCGGGCGGTGCTTCATGCAAGGCGTTCTTCTATTGGGGAATGTACTTGCAGGAAGAGACTACCAATTTGTCGAGGCGTATGAAAGTTTGCATTTTTTTTCTTACAAGATCTCCCAATTGTCGATCTATGAAGTGTATGAGCCTATACGCGGCTGGCTCTCACAGGGCAAAGATGCGTTCAAGCATGAAACGGGCGAACAAGTCTTCGCCAGGGGATGCAATACATCGTCTGAGGCGATTGCCATTCTTCGCGCTCAACCAGTTTCCAGTATCTCCGGGGATCTCGCCATCGTGGTCGTCCTCGCGCTTCTTACGACTCCGCCGATCGATCACGCACATTCCTCTTGTCCATTGACCTGAGCTCTCAACGCGAAGGTCCTCATCTTCTATCAACTTCCATTGGGATGGGTCAAGAGCCATACAGTACCACACGCACAATGGATCGTGTAGTTGAAGGGCGACAGCATCGCCGCTCACGTTCTGCTGGAGAAACTCGACTTTGTGGAAGGTCGAGCTCATGAAGGCGTTGACCCACGCCGCCAGTGGGGATTTTTGCTCCAGCAGTGGATCGAGCACTTTGCGGAAATCACCACGGTTGAGGTTGTGGCGATGGGTTATGTCAAGAGGAAAGAGGGTGATCTTCAGCCGACGAGACAGTTTATCTGGATATGAAGCCAGATATGGCGGTGGAGGACTATGTGGCTGCTCTCCTGGCGGTGCTGGTGGTGAAGGAGGCATGGTCGAGCGAGGATCCGGGGACGACAGAGCGTATAGTCGTGCTGCGGCGAATGAGTCGGCAAAAGTATTGAACTCTGCTACCGGTGTGATCTGATTCCCGTCATTTAGCATGTCTCTTAATGGCCACGAAGGTGGCTGCTTAAACGCGTGGCTCTTCGGTGTGCTCAGAGGTGGCGAGAGGAGGTGGACCTACGTTCCCTACTTCGTCGATATTTCCGCCCATCACAACGATCTCCTTGGCTCGAAGGAACGTCTCTGGATCTTCGGCGGCGGCCAAAGCCAGGTTAGTCAGCGGGCCAATTGCCACGATAGTGATGGAGTCTCCCTCATTCTCGCGCAGAAGACGCAGGATCTCTTGGCTCGCATGTACTTTCGATGGCGTGAACAATGCACCTGGCTTGTTATCTTCTTCGGCCAGCGCATGTTCTTCCGGATCTTGAGACTTCTCAGCTTGCTGGAACATAGCCTTCCAGGTCTCTGTCGGCGTCATGTGCGGATGCTGTTCTTGGTCAGACCATGGACTGACTCAAAAGAACGAGCCGAGCTCACTGTCTTGTGGATACCACCGAGACCATCGCGGCCATCTACAAGCCCGTCAATGCCGATGTTTCAAGTCTCGAACTTGTCAACTCACTCACGGAAGAAGTCTGCCATTAGAAGCTGATCCGACAATGGATGCTCTGGACCAACAGCAACCAGTGGTCTAGAGTTCAGTAGTGCCTCGAAGCCCAATGCTCGACCATTGATTTTCCGCCATGCCATTTCCTGCTCGACATGATAGAACAATGACACAACGTTCCTGAGGCAGTTCTGTACATCGACGTTGCCATATGTGACACTGATCAGGAGCAACTCGATTTCTTCTGGCAAAGCAGAACATGCCAACAGAATGGCTAGAATATCGTCCACGCCCTAGTCCCGTCAGTGCTAACAGTCTTGCCTCCTAGCAAGATGTACATACAGGATCGGTGTCGATGATGATCTTGCGTGCCATGAGTGGTAGATATTACCCTTTCGGGAGGTGGCGTCGAGCTTTGAAGGAGGAAGGAGAGCCTCGGACGCAGGTGCAGCGCGAAGCTCTTGTGCTCGCAACGCTTTCAAGGACAATGCCGTGTACTGCAGCCAGGAGAATACGAGTCGGTATTGTCCCGTCCGGAATACTTGAGATGCAGTTGGTTGTCGTGATCGAAAGGTCGGCTCCGCGGATACTCGACTTGTGTCCCGCCAAAACCAAGACTTTTACTGCCGTGTCCTTGCTTCCTGCAATATCAAAATCTTTAAGCCGCGCCGAAGTTGTGTTTTTCCTTCAACAATGTCTTTACAGACCACCAATAGAGTCTCGGTGCGAACGATCGATGTTTGCACAGGTCTATAAGGCCTCCTTGCGTGCTCCGGCGGTCTAAGATTGAAGACGGTCGCTATACAACTTCGTTCCACAGTCGAGGGGATGTAAGATGGGAAAAGTGTCCGTGACATTCTCTACTATGTACAGGTCGTGGCTCGCTGGATACACTGGAGGCTGCTGGCCTTCGCGCACCTATTTCACAGCGTCTGAGCGCTGCTTCATCTTGAGCCTGCAACGATGTCAGTGAAGCAGTGTGCGACGAATCATACTGTGGCCCACCGCAGCAAGTTTGCCTTGGGACAGCTCACGGTGGAAGCATCGTCCCCGTTCGCCTTGTAGAAGAGGTTGCAACAGGCGTACAGCGCGTCAATCTCGATCTGTCGTCAGGACTCGCCGTGACATACGTGTCGCGTCGCACCAGTGACCCACCTGCGCCTGGCACCTTTCCTCCGTGTAGTTGTTCTTCTGTATGCAAGCTGTGAACCTGTCAGAAGCCTCCGCAAGAGCCTGCTCGCCCCTTTGCCTCACATTGGATCGCACATGCTTGCGGGTGACATGGGGGATCGCTTTGGAGTCCTCCCTTGGGATCGCTTGCCTGTGAGTGCTTGGTCAGTTGGAGAACGAGCGAGACGTGTGCGACTGGGACGTGCCATCGTATCAAGCTGAACTACTGAATCAGAAGTAATCAAGCAATGGAAGCGAGAGTGAGCGTGCAGAATCACATGTGCTGAGTGTCGGTGTCGTAGTCGAGCGATGCCTTCCTCGAGACCCTCTTGGCACTCTTATCCAGCCTTCTCAACCCCACCTGTACCTCTGTAAGTCGGTTCTACCTTACACTGACCCGTCTCTCCCACGTCAAGATCACTTTTCACAACGCGCCCTCTTCCCACAACAGCGTCTTCGCATAGCCTGCCACCACATGTAAGCGCGTCACGGCATCATCACTCTTTCCGGCGGTCTAGCGAGCATTGCACCTGCCGTCCACGCGAATGTGCCACTGACGGACGCTCCACAGACGCCACATCGAAACGCTTCACACGCTCATCACGTTCACACCCGACACTTGGAAACCACAGCACGAGCCTTAGTCATCCTCCAACAGGCTATACGAACCCCGCCGACCCTCATCCGATCTTCCCACCTTGTTCACTACCAACGAGACCACAACACCCTTCCCTCGTCCCAGCTCCGCCTCCACGCTCTCTCGAAATGGCAGATAACGGAAGCCCCGCAGGCGACAAGCCAGAAGATCAACCACAGGGCGCGACTGAGCATCTGAACATCAAGGTCACAGACAACAACAACGAGGTCTTCTTCAAGATCAAGCGCACGACACAACTCAAGAAGCTCATGGACGCTTTCTGCGAGAGACAGGGCAAGAGCCCACAAAGTGTACGGTTTTTGTTCGATGGCCAGAGAGTCAACTCCTCCGACACCCCAGACACCGTGAGTGTAGCACAAGCGGCTTGGTTGCACGGGCAAGACGTGCGCATGCTAACAACGGCAACAGCTCGAGATGGCGGACGGCGACACGCTCGAGGTTCACCAGGAGCAGATCGGCGGCGCTTGGTGATCGTCGTCAGGTTGACCCGACGCACGAGCCATAGGCTCGTCTGAAGGTCTGAGGTAGCTCGCCCACTTTTTGGAACGAACAGCCGGACACGACGAACACGACATCGTATATGTGGATGGGAGCGGCATCAACTCGAGCAGAGGCGGCGGCGGCGGCCGACGTGATCTATACCAGGCGCTTTGGCGTCACTGAGTATCTCTGCTTACTGAGCTGATGGGCGCTCTTTCCGACAAAAGGTCAGCAATGGACTAGCTCGGCGTTAGAATGATCTCAAATGGAACTGCTTGGCATGCTTGGACCTCTCACGGCCCTTCGGTTCCTCCAGTCCTTTGCTCATCCCTCATTACCTGCCGTTTCGTGCTGGGAGCGCCAAAATGCTCGAAGACAATGTCGACAAGTGAAGCTCTCGTGCCGTAGGGAAGAAGAATAAACCGAAGATCCTCGAGAGCGCAACCTGATGCAAAGATTAGGGTCTTACAAGAGCACGCCCTGGTCCAAATACACAAGAGACCGCACTACTATGCGCCGTGCCTGCTACTATCCAACGCTCATACTATGTATAGTCAATGATCCCATTACTTGCTCGCAATCTCAATGACACGCTTTGCGGCGCTCTCAAAGTCGTCAAAGGCATCCAAGCCAAGATCGCTTTCAGCAATCTTCGTCTGCCCGACCTCCTCGTTGGTACCACGTATCCGAACCACAACAGGCACGTTCTTCATATCGACCTCCTTGAACGCTAGTAGGATACCCTCTGCGATCATGCCACCGTCGGTCAAACCACCAAAGATGTTGACGAAGATGACCTTGACTCTTGAATCTTGCAGGATCAGCTCAAAGCTCTTCTTGACGGTTTCCGAGGTTGCCTTGCCTCCGGTGTCCAAGAAGTTTACTGGGCGGCCGCCGTGGAGCTTCAGCGCGTCGATTGTGTTCATCGCGAGGCCGGCGCCGTTGACAAGCGTGCCAATGTTCGCTTGTGGATCATCGTACTTGACGTAGACGATGCCATCTTCCTCGGCCTTCAGCTCTTCGACAACCTCTTGGTCCTTTTGCCTGAGGCGATGGATGTCTTCCTGGCGCTTCTTGCTACGGTATGCAGCATCATCGAACATGAGTGTGACACTAGGCTGGTGCAACTTCAAGTTGCCAGATCCGCCGACACTGACGCAGCCTGACAGGATGACAGCCTCCTTCTCTTTGTACATCTTCGCCAAGCTCGCGATGAGGCCGTGAGCTTGCTGCTTCGCGCTCTGTGGTGCCGAGTCAAGCTGCAAGTATTCGACCGCTTGGCTGATCACAGATTCTGAAGGGCCTTCCCGCCAATCGTACGGAAAGGTCTTCACACGAGCATCGATAGCAGAGGGATCGGCGGTTGGCGCGACTGCTATGCAGGGTGAACGTTCGGTGCGGTCCACGAGAATGCCAAGGTAATAGCCGTCTTTCGGTGCTTCATCGAGGGCGATCGCGAGGCCCGGCACTTTGATGAGGTACGGATGCAACGGGACTGGAACAAGTTCAGGTGCAATGAACAGTCCTCGCTGCTGCTGTCTGGACTCCGCATTGGTCCGAGCCTGTGGCCTTGGCCTGTATGAGGCCCTGGATGTTGCTGGATTTCTGCGAAGAGTGTGGTAGCCGCGCTTCTGGTTTTGCTGGACGTTGGCTTGGATCTTGCTGACGTCCCGACCTGCCTGCTCTAGTAGAGTCTTCATAACACCGCCGAACTTCTCGGGATGGTCGACCATGGTGGCACCGGCCTCCTGTAGGATGCTATATTTCTGATTCGAGTCGTGCTCGCCGCGGGCTGCCCAAGCACCAGCGTGACCCATAATAGTGTTTGGTCGAGCATTCTTTCCACCGACCAATGCTGCAATTGGCTTTGGATTCTTTGTGCGCTTGAGGTAGTCCTTGATCCAGTCCGCAGCATCCTCTTCTGCCTTGCCGCCAACCTCGCCGATGAGTACAATACCCTCAGTTTCCGGGTCTGCCTCGAAGACCTTCAGGGAGTCGACAAGGTTGGTCCCGGCAATGATGTCGCCTCCCATGCCAATGCACAAGCTCTGACCCAGCCCGGAACGAGTAATCGACGCGACAGCTTCATACGAGAGTGTTCCTGACTTTGCAGCAATACCGATGTGACCAGGAGCAAAGGTAGGAAGAGGCTGGAAACCAATGCGGCAGAAACCGATCGGAGCGATAATACCGGGTGCATTTGCACCGACTAGCCTGGACTTCGACTGAGTCTTCAAGATGCTCGCAACCTAGCCGTGTGTCAGCTCCCTTCGCACTCGTAACGCCTTCATCAACGTAGGACATACCCTCATGATGTCGTGAAGCGGAATGTGCTCGGCCACAGAGACGATCAATGGGATCTCTGCTTCTATGGCTTCCTCGATTGCAGCACCACATTGTGGGGCTGCCACGAACACAGCAGTAGCATCGGGCTTGAGCTGGTCTCGGGCCCTCTTCAGGTCTGGAAGCAATGGCAAGCCGATGTGTTCTCCCTCCTTGCCTGGTGTGACACCGCCAACAACGTTGGTGCCATATGCGATGCTGTCTTTCGCATTGCCAGTCGCTACACGTCCCGTGAAACCCTGGTAAATAACACGCGTGTGCTTTCCGATCCTCAGATTCTGCACAGTATCTTCGTAGCCACGTCTTCGCTGAGTCGAGGAGAACGCTCTCCTTGAGCTGCTGCACAGAGTCGCTCTGGTGTTGGAGAGGATAGACGAAGCTTGCGAGCTGCGGAGAGAGGCCATTGTCATGATGCCACCAGGCCCGGCAACACCATGGGAGACGGCAGCACAGCAGAGCAGAGGAGAGAGGAGGGTTTTGAAGAAGATCCCCTTCGACGCGCCGCACACGACATCATGCTCAATGCTTCGTATAGCTTGCCGACGTTACCGACCACGGAGCTGTAGTTGGATCGACCACCGGGAATAAGGAGGCCGGGGACAACGGGGAGGGGGGTGGGGGGTGGGGGAAAAGGCATGTCTCGCCGGGACGCTCGATGCCGTTGTTGTATTGTTCAGGAACAGGCATGGCGCTCTTCTGCGGGCCCCCGGAGGACTTTGGTATCATTCGCGCCCTGCACCGGTCCTACACACATTTGTCGACGTGAATAGAAAACCATCAGTGTCCCCGTTGCTGCGAGGACGAGTGAACATGATGAAGCTCCAGTCGTGCTGTGCGAGATGCAGCCCTGCACGACGTCACAGATCTGGGCTCAGGCCGGGCTGGAAGCTTCATCCTTGACAATCACGGGCACCCCCGGCCGAGAGCACGGAGGGCTGGTCGGTTCAGATTCCCCGCGTGTCGCGTCTGCTTGGCAGACCAGCAGGTCATCCGCCCCGTCATCGCAGAAGAGTCCTGGCGCACCCTGCCCGGTGCATGTACAAAGTAGATGTACATGTACGTGTATCTCTTCCACGGGTCACTTCCTCTTCGACAGAAGCTGCGCAAAGTGCATCTGGTCGACCGGTGCTCACGAGCCGTCACTGCCTGTCACTTGTTGACACTCGACCACGGTACATCTACATGTCATCAGCATGTCTTCCCAGTTTGCGGCCTCTGTGACGGTGACTCGCGGCAAGCTCCACGTCTTCCCAAATCAAAGTCGAGCAGAGAATGCTGAGCCAGTCGAGTGTTGGGAAGACGAGGCAGACGACTCCGCCTCACAGACAGAAGGAGACGGCACATCGACGCCTGTCCGACCCAGCAACCCTGGACTGCCAGGCGCACCTCCGCCCACTCCGTCATCGCCAGTCTCCACTCGTGAAAGCGATGTCAGCTATCAGTTTGTGTCGCCCTTGGACTCCAACGATGCCTACACGAATCCTCCTGTCGGCTCCAGATCAATGACTGCTGCCGGGGAAGAAAGAAGGCCTGACAAGACAACTTCGGTAGCTTCGAGACTCATAGCAGCTGGTATCGGTCAGAAGGCACCGCCACGAACGAAAGAAGAGCGCGAGTATGATCAAGCAATGAAGATACAAGAGAAGAAAAAACGCGACGGGGCGAGGGAAGAAGCAGAGCGTAAGAGACGGGAAAGGGAAAATGCCCAAAAAGCTATGTGGGACGAATGAAGTCAGCCTCTGTCGATGCATCGTGGTGGCTTCGACCTCCTCCATGCTGCCATACTTTCCTGCGTACGAGCATCCATGGCCTCAGTAGACGGCACGACAGATAAAAGCACACCAACAGGCTGGGCAGATCTCCAACGCCACCGGAGTTGAGCAGATGCACGAACAACCCTCCATCGGTTTGTCCCGGTTCCTTCGTTAACGGCCGACATGTGCTAGCACGCTCTGGTGGAGATTTTGCTCGGTTGTAGTCTCGTGAAAGAGGTAGGCAGTGAATTCACTCAAACTTGCTGTTTGAATCAATATGAAGCATCTAAAGCTTCGCTCCCGAGCTCGTTTCCAATTCCTTCAACTTCTTCTGATAATTTTTCCCTAACTGACGTACCATCTGAGGAGTATGCATGTTAGCTTCGGCGTTCTGGAAAATGGGTCGCAAGCTTTTTGCCTGAACAGGCTGTCTCAAGTATTGCAGGCCGGCTGCTAAGGGTGAGTCTGCTTACCAGATCAAGCATCACGTCCTCCGAGCCGCCAGGAATTCGGTTACCGTTGACTTCGCGCCACATTCTTTCAGCTATCTCACCTTGCCCACTTCGTGTATAGCCATTGCCGCCGAAGAGAAGGACGGCGCAATCGGCACACTCCTTTAAGACCTTCACGTGATGGACAGAATCAGTACATCTGCTCCACATATCTGAGAGGAAAAGATGTCACTCACTATGCCAGCCTGGGCCTTACAAGCAGCAGTCAGACCTCCAAGCTCCCGATCGGCGTCTTCTTTCTTCATTTGTGTCATCTGATATAGAAATTGTTCAATCCAAGCCTGCTGACTTTCGAGTAGGGTTCCAGCCTTTGCCAACCGGTGTCGTACGACGGGCTGTTCGAACAAAGTCTTGCCGAAAGCCTCGCGCTTCAAGACGTATGCAAATGCTGCTGAAAGCGCAACTCGTGCTTGTCGTGTTGTGCCGATCGCGATTGTGAGGCGCTCGTGGTTGAAATTTGTCATGATGTACTACAGTCGTCAGTGTGTCCTTCGATCAATGATTGAGGTTGTACTTACACGCATACCCTGACCTTCCTCACCGATCAGGTTTTCAACCGGAACCTCAACGTCGTCGAGCTCAATGAAGGTCGTGCCTGCCGATATCTGTCCTTGGACTTTCAGACGTCGCATTTCGACACCTTTATGCCCTTTCAGTGGAACCATGAGCAATGATAAGCCGCTTGGGCCTGGGCCACCCGTGCGGACTGCCATGCAAGCAGTGTCTGACCTGAGGACACAAGCGTGTTAGCCTCTAGGGAATTGCGTGACAGTATCTCAGCCGGAGATCGTGACCATGCATGAGAATGCGCGAACGTCTCATCCCATGCCTCCGACCCTTTCATCACGTACCAATAGGCGTTCGTTATCCATTTCTTCGGAACAGAAGGGTGTCAGTTGACTTCAACGGGGACAACGCGGCTCTCTCGATGCTCCATAACACTCCCGATCGTCAAAACGTACCTTTGTGCCGTTGACAATATACTTCTTCCCATCTTGGCTCTTCACTGCGGTCGTTTGGATGTTGGCAACGTCGCTACCTGCGTCAGGCTCCGTGATGGCGATGCATGTTCTTTTCTCGCCACGCAACAGCTCTGGCAAAAATCGTTTCTTCAACTGTTTGTTGCCAAATTTGATGATAGGAGGGACGCCGAAAGCCATGCCGGTGGTCAGACTTCCTGAAGGACCCGTCAAGCCACTCCGCAGCATCTCATTACCATAAATGTAATTGTGCCAATACGTGAAATCCTCCACCCGCACACCTAGCACCTCGTGGATACCCGCATCCTTCAATTCACGAACTGGCAGAGGCGAAGGAAGCGACGGTATCAACATGCGATGCTTCGCGAACGTGTCGAAAACGTGCTCTGGCACGGTCTCCTCTTTTTCCCAATCCCAGGCATGCTTGGTGAGATGCTCCGTAATGAACTCTCGACAGCTGCGTGCGAATCGTTGAAGCTCCGGTGTCATCCATGCCGTCGGTAAGCCGACCGCGTAGGGTGGCTCGGCAAAGGGTACGGGAATCTCAGAGGATGTGGTGGCCATTTGAAAGTGTGGAATTCAATATGTTCGGATCGCTGTTCGTTCATGTAGCGATTGAAGTATTGCTTTCAAGTCGTGGGCAACAACGCCAAATGTGGAGGAGCTGAGCTCGGTTCTGTCCTTTGCCGAGGTGCGAAGCCGCGTCAACGTCGCGCGGCAGCCTTGTCGCGCTTATTGTTATTATTCCCGGTGATCGAGCCGTTCAGTCTGGAGCCCCAGCAAGCGTATTTCGGGGTCGGTCAGGTTTCCAGGCCCGAGGCAAACGATTTCAGGAAGCTCTTGGACGTCGACGACTTGCCTTGTGTCCAGGTCGATGATACGCATTCCTGTTCCAAAGTCCAAGACGCCTGTAGACGTCGGCATGGCGCGAAGATGTGTTTCGAAGCAAGCACCCGATGGCAATGGGCCGACGCGAACATCAGGAGTCAAATTAATCACATTCAGCGGCTCTACGGCCTTGATCGATGTCGCGTTTAAAATTGTCGCGATAAATCCTGTGTGCGTAACAGGATCATGGCTTGCATGTAGCTTGCGTTGTTGCAGCATCAGGATCGCGAACCTTCTGGTCCTGGAGGACCTGTTGCTGCAACGTAATCTCATGTTGAAGGGGCCCTTGCCGACCGTAGCAGGCCCTGAGATGCTGATATGCATCCCAGTCTCGCTTGGAATAAGCTTCTTGACAGCTTCGTTGAACAGTACACCGGAGCGTGTTTGTGTTGAGCTGGCTCGCTGATGCGCGGATGCGACACTCGGTGAACGAGACCAGCGATATTCAGGCCTTACGGAGGCCGTGGGCATATGCACTTGGGTCTGCCACTTCAATTCGAAGTCGATGGTTGAACCTTGGTCAAGAAGCGCGTTCGCACAGATCGTGACCGTCAAGGCTTGTCTTTCGTCGTCAATTGTAGACTGCGTGGCACTCTTTCGACATAGTCTGTAAGTCATAACAGTCTCGTCCCCACCTTGAGTCGCAAGCGGCAAGTTTATGCCTGTAAGATGATCTACCTGGACGTTCGGTACCTCGACTTCAACACGATTGATGGTGACAGTGCCTGCAATGATTTGGGAAGTTTCCAGGTGTAGGCTTGCGACGATTGCACCAGGCAGCGCTGAGTATCGAATCTTGGTGGACAAGGCAGGAACAACAGGGAACGCTCGTCTGGTGGCGCCACGGATCGGTCTAACTTGGTCTTGCAGCCGTGACGCTCTTGGTGCGACCTTTGTGATTCGACTCTCGGGTAGAGAGACATCACGATCTCTTAGTGCTGGGTCAAATTGCAGTGCCTCCAGCACATTGGCTGGCAGAGGCTCCAAACTCGGCAAATAGTCGAGCTGCACTGCATTTAGACTCTTAGTAGCTTCATACGTGAGGGTGAGGTTAGCGGTGATGTAGATTGCCGGTCGTTGAAGCCTGACGCGAGGACGTGAAAGATGTAAAGTGGGCCTCCAGATAACGAAGGTCCTGTCGGCAATGGAGACCAGCTGTGCGAAGCTGCCCGCGGCGATAATCTTCGAGTCGAGATCATGCTTCCCAGAGGCCGAAGCGGCATTTCCACTCCCTTGAGGCACTGCATCTGTTGCATGAGCGGACAGCACCAGTTCCAGGCTTGGTATCATCTCGCGTAGCTTATTTTCGCGCTCCGATGTTCGCAGTACCAGAAGGACGCTGGCCTGCTCATCTATTGCACGCGATTAGCCAGCTAGATCTACACGTCGACTCTGCACCGTACCAAAGAAAAGATTGCGCCGTGCGGGAGCACGAGCGAGATCGTCTGGCGAGCCATTACGAAGCACTTCCAAAACATCCAAGTCCGACGCCTTGGGCAGTAACACGTCCAAGTGAGAAACGTTTGCGAGCGCTTCAAAGTACGCTCTGCCCGTCATCGTCGCCAGTAGGACACGTCGAACACGTGCGAGGATGCGGCGGCATTGCACACGTCGGCGGGTTCCATATCGAACAAGTAGATCGTCACCGAGAGAAGGACAACGCAAGCGCACGCAGCGGTGCGCGTCTGAGCTTGAGGCTGAGGCTGAGGCTGGGGCTGGGGCAAGTGAGACAAGGGACCCCCACTATTATAGTCCATGTACTTCACCAGTGCCCTCACTTCAAACAGCACCGAACTATCTGCAACTTGAGCTGAATGACCACGGCCCAACGTACAACCACCGCACTCATCACAATTCCGCCCGAGATCGACTGCGAAGAGCGCGGTCAAGAGACGAAGCTATGGGAGCGAAAGTGCCGCGCAACTTTCGTCTGTTGGAGGAGCTGGAGAAGGGCGAGAAAGGCTTAGGCGCTGGTAGGCGCAGAGTCAAATGAGTCTGAGCACAACATGAATACTGATTCTGGAGCAGAGGCATGCTCGTACGGACTAGACGAAGGCGATGACCTCCTCATGACCAACTGGAACGGTACCATTCTTGGACCACCTCACGTGCGTTCACATTTTTGCCAATCGATCGCGAGGATGCCGTCGCTAATGACGCCTTGTATAGAGCGTACACGAAAACAGAATCTACTCACTCAAGATCGTGTGTGGGTCGAATTATCCAGACTCCCCGCCGGAGGTCACTTTCATCAGCAAAGTAAACCTTCCATGCGTCGATCAGCGAAGCGGCAAGGTATGAGGCTACTACGCCATGGTGTGTTGGAGGGCGTTGATGCTGAAAGGGTCCATTAGGTCGATCTGGCGAAACTGCCCACGCTCAGCACATGGAAGCGTGACTTCACCATGGAGACCATCCTGATCGAGATCAGACGATACATGGCGGCACCGGCGAACAAGAAGCTTCCTCAGCCGCCCGAAGGCACAAATTTCTGAGTGACATCATCATGGCTCATGGGGATACGGCAGCGTTGATCCATTTTGAGTCGAGTATAGCCCAGGCGTGGCAAGGAGGAGAGTCCTGATTAGACTTGGCCCAGCATGTTCTCTACACTGTAGTAGAGTAATTATGATAGCAAAAGTCAGACTCTCAACTCTGTGTCTGTGCGCGTCTAGCCATTCCGCGAATGGTGAAGATGGCAGGGTATCTTACCAACGACTATAGTCTCGACCACTTCAGGTGGTGCTATACACTCTGGCCATCTGCTTCGCATATTTGGGCTCGATGAACAATGCCTCCGCCTCCACAAGCGGAGTGCCATCGCCATCCTCCTCGCCCAGTAGCTCGATCCAGCCTTTCACCCAGGCTTTACGTCCTTCCACCTTGGTAGTCTGAGCTCTCAGGACAACATAGCTGCTACCTGGGCATGGGACGCGGTAATCAATCTTCAAGCTAGCTGTCACGCCAACCTTGTTGGGAAGTGCTGGAAAGCAAGCACGTGCCAATCCCTCGTCCAGCATTGTAGCTAACAGACCACCATGCACAATGCCAGGATGTCCACATAATGCCGGTCCAAGATGTGCGATTTGCACAAGCGTTGGAAGCTCCGCCTCTTTCTCGCTGAAGTTCAGAGGCGGGACCTCAATCTTGTTCTCTCCCAGCAAAGTTCCTCCCGTGAGATTGTGGGGTCGCATTGTAGGAGGAATCTTCATGTGTGGTCTGCTCTCCACCATTCCTTCCTGCTGCCGCAGCCTTCGACAAAGTGGGTGGTTGACGATGTGCTCATTGATATCTGCTGATGTTTGGGTGAGTGGCTCGAAAAGCTTGAGCGTTTCTGCATCGGTTGGAGGACTGATGAAGCCATCGATAGCCTCAGACATAGGGGCTGCAGCCATAGCAAAGCCTGCAAAGAAGAATATGACCACAAGCGAGGAGGTAAAGAGTACGCGACGGGGGCGTGAAGCTTGACGAGGCTGTCGTGTGTTATGCGGCTCGGGATCGTCTGATGTTACACCTGGACTCTGCGCTGCTTTAGGAGTGGTCTCTGCTGAAGCAGCTGAGGCGTGGAGGCTGCAACGACTTTTAGGACTCTGGCGGGCAATTGGTATGGAGAGTGCGGTGTATTTGTGAGCCGCCGCGCAGCATGATGGTGTTGTCGTCAAGGCTCTGATCATGCGAGGCCGGAGGGACCCCGAGAGGACAGCGCAACGTATTGCTGGCGGCGATCCGAGTAGCGATGTGAACAATCTTCGTTGTAAGGCCATCGTTCTCGTACTGTGGTAGGGCTGTACGCGTGGATTGGATTCGTGCGACTAATAGCGCTACTCGTTGTCGTAAGTAAAACAGTTGGGCTGTTTCCGGCCCCTAGACAGAAACAGAAGATCTCGAGCCGAGGCACTGTCGCTTAAAAAAGTAGCCGTTCCGCTTGGTCTCACTTGCGTAAAAGTCGGCGTTGTGAAAATACGTTTGACATAATGATGGAAGACACACGTACGCAGAGAGCAAGCGAGCGGACAACAAGGCACTTTGGTATCTTTCGTACCTACACGACCATAGCCTTGAGTACCCAGTGCCTTGGCTTGACTGTGATCCTGCGCAGTCTCTCAATGCCCCATTTCGCATGCGTGCACATTCCTTCGTGTTACTTCTTCCTCGCGTTCTTATGCTATGCTAAGCTCTCCAGTCATGCTAGTGGCACTTTCTTTACGCCTGAGACGCCTTGCTTGATGCTCCCCCCTTTGTCAATGTCGTTCGTTTCGCAGAGTTCCAGTTCAAGAGGCAGAGGAAGGAGCAGCAGTCGATGGCTGAGCACTGGCTGCATCGCTCGACGAGGCAGCGGCGGGAGCCGTAGCGAGATAGGGAGCAGCTGTAGTGGCAACAGTGCCGTTCTCCTTCATCTTTGGCAAATCGCCACGGGCTATCCACAGCTCGATGAGCGGCTGCATTGGCTCGATCTCCTTGTCGGGAAGCAAGCCGAAGATCCTGCCCACGTTGATGAAGTGAATGAAGCAGGTGTTGAGGTCGCGGTAAGCGCTGAGATCCCAGAACTGCAACCAATGCTGCCAGTAGAGGTGGGCGTAGATGCGGAACATCTGCTTGTACATGTTCTTGACTTCGGCCTCGAGGCGCTGCGGGAAGCCAGAGCTCTTGCCCAACCAGTGATTGGGATCATTTGCGACTTGCTGCGGGTCAGGGAGTGGTGGAGCAGTCTGGAAGTTGCTGGTTGGTAAGATGGACTCATCCTGAATCTTGCCAGCAACCCAAGTCTGGATGTGCTTGATGTAGGTCGGCGCTGGCAGGTTGATAGGCTGCGAGCGGGTGTCGATCCAAGTCCAAGTCATCCTACGTAGGCATGATCAGATGTGAGCCTCAACGCGTTCAGCATGATACTCACGGGCCAGCTGACATGGTCGGGCAGTCTTTCACGTTGCAAATAGGAACGCCGGTGGTGCGATCTTCTGTCTGCACCATCTTCACCATGCCGCCTAGAAGCCGATTCTGCTCAACCACTACGAAACATTAGCCACGCGCATCGGCAATGGAGAAAATGCTGATAATTGATGACACGACGGTACTTACCTTGGTGAGCGATCCACTCTCCCTCCTCAAGCATGTGTGGCTTTGCGCCGAGTGTCATGAAGTTGCCCTTGACGATGAAACCGCAGTAGGCCTCGCGGAAGAAGAACGGCGGATTCTTCTTGGGGCCTTGATGGATCAGGTTGGCTTGGTGAGCTTGCTCGTTGGACTGCATCGTGGTGGCTGTGAGTGATGGTGATGCGGATGCTGGTGGGATATTTGGTGGTGCGAGCGACGACGGACTGTTTGCAGACGGAGAAGAATTGCCGCCACGGCTCGGTGGTTGGCCGGTGGGCTGCTGGGTTGGGGTCGAGCGTTGCTGGCTGGGTCCACGTCCCAAGTTGCGTCTGGTTTTCAGGTAGTTAGCATAGGCGTCAGCCATAAACAGACGCTTCGTGCGCGGTGAATATAGCAATCCAAGCAGTGGTGTCGGCTCCAGATCCGGCTCCTGTCCCTGGTCCTTGTCGTGGGTCGATGGTGAAGGCGGTGCAGCTACAGTGGTAACGACGGCATTAGGTGTTTCCAGTGGTGATGCGGTGGGTGCTGCGGCGGCCTCCTCATCCTCCAGTGGATATCGAATGATCTTCATGCTGGCCTGGTCGGTGGTGTTGTGCTGGTGGAGGCGGTGGCGATGGGCTTGCGGGTCGCTTTAAATATGTGAAGGTTGCAACTTCACATGTCGCTGAAACTGGCACGCGGACAGTTGATGTCATAACATCACTTCATGCCGTTTGCTTTCACTCGCGTGAGGTTGCTTCCGCTTGGCGTAACCTGAAAACGGCATCCCGCTGTGCCCGTTGCGAGTTGTGGCGTTGCGAATGGCGCCTGTCATGTACGCCAGCAATCGCCAACGGTTGGAGATGTCGTGCAAGACCTTCTTGACGGCCCCTCAACCTACGCACGATGGCTTCAGGGTGCAAATGACCGTGTGGACCGGTTCGTCTTTGGCCGCATAGATTCGTTTTGTGAACGGCTCGACAACAACAACATCCTTGAAGGTCGCTCAGACAGCACTCACGACTGAACATCTTCAGAGAGTCGGTTTACTGGCCTATTGATGGTCCTCGAGGACCCATGCCTCCATTCTTTCCGCATGTTGAGCTGCCAGCAGTTGACCAGTAGGGTCAGTCCTCTGCAAGGCCGGTCCTGTAGCGACTGCTGGAAGTAGTACCTTTGCACCACTGCCTGGTGTACCCTCTGAATAGTATTGTGACTGACTGAGATACACCCTGCCTGTTGTTGTGTGAGGAGGGGAGGCGGATAGAACGGAGACGAGCTTCATGCACCCCCAAACTTCGCCCAACTTTCACCAACTTAGCAAAAGAAAGTCTATTCACATACAGGTTGTTCATCCAGGACGACATGTTATGGAGGAGGTGGAGAAGTTGTGTAGCGTACGGGCTGGAACGAAATGCAGGAGCGTAAGGGCTTGAACAGTTGCACGACGTGCTGTCGTGGCTTTCAGCAAGAGGCAAGGGACGACCTGATGTTGCTCTTTCCCACACTCAGGAGTCGCTCAGGGTCCAGAGGCCAAGAGCAACTCTGGAACTAGAGCCGAATCCTCGCGTCGGACGCCACAGTAGTGTGGCTGGAGCTTCTCGTTTTGGATCTCGCGACGTGCAGACCGAGAGCATATGAAGATGCGCCGCTGGCATTTCATTCACTTCATCGCATCGCAGACCCTCCACCATCGCGCCGCTCGCACACATAATTCTCTCTGCGACCATCCACACTGATTATACCATCTTCCGTTGGGCACCGCAGCGACTCCTGCATCACTGAGTGGACGTTCCCGACATCACTCCAACCACGCGACATGTCTGCTGACCCATTTGAATCATCCCTCGAGGCACAAGCACAAGATGGGGCTGTAGTAGCTGGAGGCATCCTCAATGGCGCCAACAGTGACGCCGGCAGCGAAGATGAAGACGCGGTCACCTCAAGTCGAAGAAAAGCAGCCGATGGAGAGGCAGAGGCAGAGGCAGAGGGAGATGAAGACGAGGAGCAAGCAGGAGACGACCTTTTTGGGGACGATGACAATGAGCTTCCAACTGAAGAGCCAGACCTTTCCTTGTGAGTTGGACCCGTACGATTCCTCGAACATGCGTTATACTAATCGCTGCAGGAAACGGCATTTGGACGATGCAGAGCTCGATTCAGGCGACGATGAAGGCAGAGCAGACCGCTTGCAGGAGGACGACACCCAGCAATTTGTGGAGAAGGAGATCGTGGCGATGGACGTCGAAGTCTCGCGCCAGGCAGTGCCGGAACCCAGTGACGGAGAAGTGCGCATTGACTATGTCTGGCTGTAACCTTTCGCTGACCTGAACAGATGTATCTCGTGAAGGTTCCTCCCTTCATGTCAATAGAGCCACAAGCCTGGCAGACAACCACCTTTCAGCCTCCAACGACCGAACACCACTCCAAAGCCGCACCAACAGCAGCGTTCTCTGCATACAACACTGCTCTCACCACTATACGCTGGCGACACTCACCTTCGTACCCATCCGAGCTGCAATCCAATGCTCGCATCAACAGATGGTCTGATGGGTCCCTGACTCTACAACTCGCATCAGATCCAAACACACAATACGAAGTCGATGGAAACCCGCTGGCACCGCCTCAGCGCAATCCGCTCGCTCCCACGCCTATCAGTGTTAAAAGCAGAGGAGGAAAGGTTGGCAGGCAGGGTACAGCTGATGGCGAGAAGTATGACTTTAGCAGGGACGCATGGACGTACCTGATCGTCCCTGCCCAAGAAGCAGAAGCTCTGCGTGTGACGCACAAAGTCACTGCCGGGCTACAGATCAGGCAGACCGAGTCTGGCGAAGACGATGCCATCGAGAAGCTGCAGGCCGCTCTCGCCACCGCTGCGAATGCCACCAAGGTCGGTGGCGCCACGGGCACGCTCGAGGCTACCGAGGTCGATCCAGAGCTTCAAAGGAAGCAGGCAGAAGTTGCAGAGCGGCAGGCGATGCGAAACAGAAAGAAGGTGCAGAATGCGCAAGAAAGGGAGCGAGAACGTTCCGAGCGCACGCTTGGTCGATCAGGACTCTCCTCCGGTCGTTACGGAGGACTCAATGTCGGCATGCTTGAAGACGAAGACATGGAGAGTGGTCGCGGCAGAGCTCGGGCTGGCAAAGCGCGTCCGAAGCCGAGACGGCGTCGCAACAGCGAGTACAGCGAGGACGAAGACAATGGCCGCAAGCGTTTCACCAAGGAAGACAGCTATGACCAGGAGGATGACTTTGTCGCACCAAGCGATGAGGAAGAAGAAGTCGAAGACGAAGACGATCCTGATGATGGCATCGTCGAGCAAGCAAGAGAGCGAACTCCAAAGCGAGATCGGGCACGGCCTGGCTTGACCACTGAGAACAGTGGTGCGGCAGATGAAGATGCGGACGCTGAGGGCGAGATTGATGATGATATACCGCAGCCAAGGCTCAAGAAGCGCCGGATTGTCGACGACGACGACGAGGATTGAAGCGGGGACATGTTATGTTGAGTACAGTTCAGCGCGGCGTTCAATTGCATAGACGGCACCAGGCCTCTTCAGCTGGGCCCAGGAGTAATGGGCGCATAGTCGATGTATCATAAAGACATCCGCATCATTCAAGGGCGTCTAGCTGCTTGGCAATAGAACTTCACCTGCCACCTCGAATGAGCCACTAGATGAAGCACTGATCGCAGTCATGGATCCAGTCAGACGCGGAACTCTTTCAGCGGTCCCAGTGAACTCATTGTAGCATGAACCGGCTGTTCCCAAGAGATGACTCGTTTGGAGCGTTCACAAGCGCGACGAGATGTTGCGGAAGAAAACAATGTGTAGAGGGTGGATGAGGACTGACTGCAATCATGATGTTGACCACTTCTGTTGGGTCAATCGCACATACGTACTCGATGACCGATCTTCATTTACCAATTAGACTCCAAAGCGAGCACATGTTGATTTATACGCGTCACGTGGGAATAGGTCGTAAACGATGTTGCCGTGAGTGAAGACGCGTGCTGTCGGCTGACCTTCCGCGTTGTCGCTTGACTAGTGTGATAAGAAAGTCGCCGTCGCTCATGATCAGAATTCTGCTTGGAGAAGTCCCACCTGAGCATCTTCACTGAAACGACTCGCGGACCGGCGCATACACGGCGTCTACCACACACCGTAATCAAAGATGGCGGCCAAGATACAGTCTGCTGTGCGACTGCCAACACCAGAGCCCGGCGATGCGGCGACAAACTGTGTACCAGCAGCAGACAGCTCGCGAAAACGAAGCTCCATATCGCGATCGCCCTCGCCCCGCCGCAACGCACCAGCACTGCGACGGCGGTCTCACTCACGGTCGCGGTCACCGCCAACACAGAACGGACATGGGAAGGGGCCCCACCCTCGAGACGTCGATCGGGAGCGGGCGAGGGAACGAGCTCGACAGCTGGAACTGCGACAGCGGGACGAGGCCGGCTCCGCTACTCCTGCAAAACCGCTCACCGACGCCGAGAAGCAGGCGGCGGCGAAGGCAGAGTATGATCGACTGCTGAACATGCGCTCCGGAGGCACGTATATCCCGCCCGCTCGGCTGAAGGCGCTGCAGGCTCAGATCACGGACAAGACGTCCAAGGAGTACCAGCGTATGGCATGGGAGGCACTGAAAAAGTCGATCAATGGCCTGATCAACAAGGTCAACGCCTCGAACATCAAGCACATCGTACCTGAGCTGTTCAATGAGAACCTAGTTCGAGGACGAGGCTTGTTTTGCAGAAGTATCATGAAGGCACAGGCAGCCAGTCTGCCATTCACCCCTATTTTCGCCGCCATGGTAGCTATCGTTAACACAAAGCTGCCTCAAGTGGGAGAGCTCTTGATCAATCGACTGATTACCCAGTTCCGCAAGGCCTTCAAGCGAAACGACAAGAGTGTGTGCCATAGCAGTACCACCTTCATAGCGCACTTGATCAATCAGCAAGTTGCTCACGAAATGCTTGCTGCTCAGATGCTGTTGCTCCTGCTCCACAAGCCAACGAACGACAGTGTCGAGATTGCAGTAGGTCTCATGAAGGAGGTTGGTCAGCACATTGAGGAGATGAACTCGCAGATCGCACTTGCTGTGTACGACCAGTTCAGAAGCATACTGCACGAGGGCGACATTGATAAGAGAGAGCAATATATGATAGAGGTTTTGTTCCAGATCAGGAAGGACAGGTATGAGGATCATCCAGCTGTGCGCGAAGAGCTTGACCTGGTTGAGGAGGAGGACCAAATCACACACAGGCCCGGACTAGACGATCAGCTTGCCACTGAAGACGGCTTGAATATCTTCAAGGTCGACTCAGATTTTGAGGCTAATGATGAGGCATACCGCAAGTTAAAGGCAGAGATCCTTGGGGAGGCTGACGGCAGCGATGAGGAGGATCAAGAAGATGGCTCGGACGAGAGCAGCGAAGACGATGAAGAAGACGCCGCAGACAAGGCTCTCGAGATCAAGGACCAGTCGAACACGGACCTGGTCAACCTTCGCCGCTCGATATACCTCACCATCATGTCATCAGGCACTTTCGAAGAAGCGTGCCACAAGCTTATGCGCATTAATCTCCCCGCTGGACGCGAGGACGAGCTTCCTTCGATGATTATCGAATGTTGCAGTCAGGAGCGAACCTTCAACAAATTCTTCGGCCTGATCGGTGAGCGCTTCTGCAAGCTCAATCGCCTATGGCAAGACCTGTTTCAGGACATGTTCACCAAATACTACGAGACCATTCACCGCTACGAGACCAATCGCCTTCGCATCATCGCGCAGTTTTTTGGACACCTACTATCAGCTGATGCGATCGGTTGGCATGTCTTTCACGTGATCAGGCTGAATGAGGAAGATACGACCAGTTCAAGCCGCATCTTTGTCAAGATTCTGATCGAGGAGCTTGCGCAGGGCGTCGGTATGAAGTCGTTGCAAGAACGCTTTAAGGACGACGCCTTGCAACCGGCATTGACAGGCATGTTCCCAACCGACAACCCGAAGAACACTCGATTCAGCATCAACTTTTTCACGGCGATCGGTATGGGTCCTCTGACAGAGGGTATGCGCGAGTGGTTGAAGAACGCCCCCAAGCCAGCATCAGTGCCGTTGCCGCTAGCTAAAAGTCCTTCTCCTAGCAGCAGAAGACGCAGCGAAAGTGTTAGTAGCTACAGCAGCTACTCGAGCTACTCATCTCGTTCAGACTCAAGGTCACGATCACGGGCACGGTCAAAGTCACGATCACCACCCAGCCGTGCGGTCAGAGGCAGAAGCTATTCGCGTTCTCCAACACCGAGGAAGAGCAGCGGGACGACAGCTGCGTCTCGCTCACCCTCCCGCTCGCCAGTCCGAAGGCGCCGCTCTGCTTCGTCCGAGTCAAGATCGCCACCACCAAGGAGAAATGGACGCGCGCCTGCTAGTGTATCGCGGGGTCCGCCGACAAGACGCGGACGAAGGGACAATTCCTACTCTAGATCACGTACGCCGCCTGGACAACGAAGGTCACTGTCTGACTACTCGCGGTCTCCACCGCGCAGAGTTCGTTCAGACAGCCGCTCGGTCTCCCGTCCACGTGGCAAGGGTAGCTCAGGAAAAGCTCGTTCACCGCTCGAAAGAAACAGAATTGGGAGCGTTAGCAGCTATGACTCTCAGTCGCGCTCTCGGTCTCGCTCACCACCGCGCCATGCACCGGCTCCGAAGAGGAGGAGAAATACCAGCAGCCCGGAGTCAGTGCGTCCAAGATCTCCGACACGCCGCAAGCCAGTGGAGAAAGCCCCCGAGGATGAGCTATCTCATATTCACCCAAGTAGGAGAGGTCTAATGAACGGTGGCAGCGGGCGACGCTGATAAGCAAGCGACTTCCGTAGGTGAGCAAAGCCGTGCCGACTCGCGCGGTCTAGTTAGCGAGCGGCAGGAGTCTGCAAGGGAAGTAGGGTAGAAGTCAGAACCACATCGAAGCATATCACGCTCATCTAGTGAACAATAACTACAATTGGCTCCTTCATTGTGTCGCTGAGGGGGCATCGATAAGTCTGGATTGCTGATGAGACGAGACGCAGGTATCAAATCCTTCGTCAGCATGACAATGGCTGCTGAGAGGATGAACCACACTGATTATGTGGTGAAGACAAGTTGAAAGCGTACTGTCGTGTATTGCTGATTACATCTAGTCTTATTCATGCCCTGCCCAATTAACCATACTGTACTTTCGGTGGCATGCTATGCTATGTACAGCCCCAGGCAATATTCTTACAGCCCCTGTATTTACGCTATCCCCAATCAGGTTGCTACCGTGTCTTCTCAGAAGGTGTTGCTACCCTTCTACATCTTATCAACCACCTCACTAGCGCTATATCATGGCTTGTGGACGCGTATTCACTGAGTTTGAGAAGGGCTAGATATAGTTATTACACAAACACGCCCAGTGGCCACTATAGGTGGTGAGCTACGCCAAGCAGTGGAACATCCTTCCTAATAGGGGATAGTGAAAGGACAGGGGTTGTATGATTATTGCTTGGGACTGTACAAGAATCTGAACATGACGCTTCACGTCCAAAGACAATTTTGCCTGCCCAGAGATCACCTCATGCATCAAAAGTGCCATCAACATTGCACAGACGTGGCATCGCGCCAACGCCACATGCTTGCCAATCGCTAATCAGGTCGCAACCCCAAGACGATGGCTGAGTGTAGTCACCGCTCCGGTAGGTAGTGCGGTAAGGGAAGCGGCAGTGATCACGCTCAAATTGGACGCCGAGAGACTCGGTGTCGTACCAGAATTTGGTGCCGCGAAGAGTGTCCGGTGCAGAGTCCCTTTCGACCCAGTCTTGGAGGACGTCGATGATGTTGACAGAGGCGGCAGCTGCGGCTTCGTTCTGACCGAACATCCATGCGCCGGCACCGCTGATACCGCCCACGCCACAGTGAGCCATACCGCTAATGCGGAAGAGACGCAAGAACTCGTCCATGCCGCTGTTGCTGATGCCGAGAGTCTGGGCAACCTTGAGATAGTAGCGCTGAACGACGCCCTCGGAGACGAGAGGATCTGCCATGCCGTGGTACATGAGAAGCTTCCCGCCAGCGGACTGGAAAGCACTGAGGTCGCCGTCGTAGCCAGACACATTGCCGTGGTAAGCATCAAGCTGATCTGCCTTGGCATAATCGTCTTGACCCATATCGAGAGCGTCCCAGTTGCTGTTGTTGACGACTGCATACTTGTACCAGTCCTCGGAAATGGCTTGGACGGAGCCAGACAGCTGACCCAGACGAAAGGCGTCGACTTCAGAGCCAAGGAGCAGTGCTGGAAAGAGAAGGTTGCCTTCGGTATTGTAAAGTGCGGTGAAGACCTGTCGCACGGTCTCCTGTTGGGTGGTGGTCAGGCCGTAGGTGGAGTTGCTGAGTACGGTGTAGTCGAAGTCGCAGATGGTTGGATCTTCCAAGATGCCATCATCTACACCGTCGAGAGCCGCGTCACACTGAGCAAAGATAGCCGACTGAACAGTGATCCAATTCGCCTCGGTCAAGAATCTGGGGTCACTTGTGCCATTCCCGGTAAGCTGGACAAACCGGCCACTCCACGCTTGCAGATGGTTGAAGTCGGTGGCCGAGGATCCTGCTATGATGCCATCAAAGTCCTCAGGGTAAGTCTGAGCCGACTTCATGCCCTGCCAACCACCGGCGGAGCAGCCGATGTAGTATGAATATGCTGCTTGTTGGTTGTAGAACTGCTGGACCACCGCCTTGCCGGCAACGACCGACGCGTGTCTGGCACGACCCGCCCAGTCCAAGATGAGCTCGTTGGAGCCCTCGAACCAAGAACCATCGAATGAAGAAGAATTGTGACCGCCATTGTCGCCTATCGCCGCGAAACCCATACCGGTGACGTACTGCATGTCGGCAAAAGCTACACAGCCGTTGACACCAGAATTGTCAGTGGTCATGGTACGGCCATTCCAGGCACTATTGCCGTCTGGAAGCCACACTTCCATGTAGACTTCGGACTCTGGGCTTGTGGTGACCGTCAACACCACTCGACAAAGGTCGATGTCCGGGGTGATGGTGGTGCCGCAGGTAACGGTTTGTTGGCCGCCAGTGATGGTGATAGTCTCATTCGCGGCATATGATACACAGGACACCGGGGAGGCATCCAGGGTGGAAGGAAATGTGAGCTGGGAGCAAAGGCTTGCACAAGTGGTCGATGCCATGGTGGTGGCGTTGCTCGATGGAGTCGAGGCAGTTGCGCCCATCGATGTCGAGTTCGCGATTGAGCTCTTCAAAGAGCTTGTGGGTGTTGAGGAGGTCTTGGTATTGTCTGTCGTCGATGTTGCTGCTGGGATTGTGGTTGAAGAAGATTTAGTTAGTGTCGTCGAGGAGGCCACAGAAACAGTGGACGTCGCCGCCGTGAGGCTTGAAAGTAAGCCCTGGATGGAAGAGGAGACTGGGAGGGTTGCAGTCTGCGTATTAAGAGAAGTACTAGAGGTCAAAGTAACGGAGCCTCGTGAAGGAGAGTCGGTAGTTGGGAGGGATGCGTTATAGATGGCAGCGAGCTTGTCGAGTGCCTGACGTAGAGCATGCTCGATCTGCGCTATCCGGGCTTTAAGCACATGCAGCTGGAAGTCGTCGGTGCGGCTGGCAAGAGCAGGCTGGTCGTTGCTAGGTATCCCTGCAGCCGACACCGTCGCCCAGAAGGCAGAGAAAACGAGTGGAGCGTCGAAGCGCATGTCGACCAACGAGAAAAGCAATGAAGGGAATGATGAGCAGGGCAACGATTGTGCAGAAGCGGAGGACAGGACAGGATAGGATAGGACAGGATGGTTGGGAGGGAGGGAGGGAAGAGAGCATCCATATTGACCGAACTGCAGCCGCGTGCCCGGATCGAGGCGGTGTCGAGGTAACGAGCGGGCTGTGACAGAAGGGATGCTGGTCGCTGGTGCATGCGAGCGTCCGGATGCGGGATGCTATAGGTATCAAGCGACCGGGATGATGCGTCGTTCCCACCAGTCATCCCGGTCACATGCACGTCCTAATCCACGCTGCGTTCGGCGACACGAACTTGGCAGGAACACTTTGTTGGGGCGTTGTTGGACCGGCGTAGCAGAGAATTTCTGATGAATAATAATAATGCAATGCGATGCGATGCGTTGCGATGTGATGCGATATTATGCGATTCGATTCGATACGATCTTGTCCTCTCGGGCCTCACTGCAGGCTACAGCAGCAGGCCTTCCTAAGCCGGTGGTGCTGGTGGTGGCCGTCGTGGTCGTCTTTTTCTTCTTCTCCTTCTTCTTCTTCCTAGAAACTCAGCTAGATGGAACGAGGTCGGCGACACGGCATCTTCGGCGTCATCGGAGCGGCAGCCGCGGCATCGGGGTTGAGGTTGGGATTGGGGTTGTCGCAGGAGTCAGGACATGTACATTGTGTTATGATTATTATCATACGTGGTACATGTGCTGCTGCCGTACTCTACATGTCGTCGAGCGCTTTTGCTGCAGTGGCGCGCGCGACTAGTGCTCCTGTCCGGCGGGCCCACGGGTCATGGCTCGCTTTGCTGGTGCATATACACGGGACCGGAGGCAGGACACGAAACAATAGGGCAGATCACTATTCTTAGGCTGCATGATCGCGCCGTCGTTCTTGTTGTTGTTGTTGTTGTTGTTGTTGTTGTCGTTTTTGTTGTGCGTGTCATCGTTGTTGCTGGTCGTGGTGGTGGATGGGAATTTTCTTGCCGTCCTGCGCGCGCATCGGACCGGCTGCGACGCAAGTGGCTGGCAGCAGATGACGGCTGATCTCTTGTTCTAACCGACCTACATGTACTCTCCAGCCATCGAGCGTAGATGTGGCCAAAGGCAGCACAATGTTTGATTTGCTCCACGCAATGTCTCGTACTGCGTGGAATAGATTAACAGAGATTGGAAGAACAGAACGACCTGGTGGGCCAGTGCACCCACATCGCACACCAATCCCTGTGGCCCAGCCGCGCCATCCTCAACCTAGAAGAAAATCACCTATAGTCCACTCGCCGGACACCCAGGCACGCAAGCACACAAGCGTTCCACTCCAGCAGCGGGGGCATCACTCAGAGGGCAGCGCTTCGTACGAATTGCCGAAGAACATGCCCGTCGTCTGGCGAAGCGACAACGCCACCAAAACCATGACCGACAACGCAGGGGCTCGTGTTCGCCTCCTTTGGGCCATCTCACGTATCGTACGGGACCTGCGCGACTTGGTATCGACCGCTTTACTGGTTTTCGTCTTCCTTCGACACACAAATTCACGTAGTAGAATATTGACGACCGTATGGCACACGGAGCCTGCGGGGCCATGCTAGTTGCTTCCCTCATGCAGGCGACTTTTCCTTGACGAATCGTGGTGCGGTAGCTGCTCAGACAGAGCCGTTCAAAAATGGACCCCACGTCAAGCTTCTGAGACTTTCACAGAGAGGCAGGAAATGTTCATCGCTCTCGAAGCGAGCGTTCAGGACCACTGGCATCTTCTCTGTGTAGCAGACTATACACCGGAAAACACCCAGCGCTGATATGCCATAACAGTGATCCGACATTCCCTCATGCCCTATACATCTTCTGGTTGCCATGCCCGTGATAGCCGGTATCATACTCGAACTGGCTGTCCGGCACTGCGTAGCCCTGCTGCGGCCTCCTTGCATCCTCAGTGTAAGGTCCCATTGATACTCTCGGTGCATCCCATGCTTCGCTTTCCCTTGGCTCGTTCACACTCTTTGCTCCATAGCTGACATCGTCCGTGAAAGAGCCTCGCCTGGCCTCGGGCCTCTGCTTGCTATCGAGGTCGTGTAATCGATATACTCCACGTCGGGTCTGCTGGCGGAAGACATATATGTCCAAGACGAATGCCGCAATGGTGGATACGCTATCACTTGTCAGCTCTCATCTGTTGCGTCATCTTGTGAAGAGCAACAATGCGCTTGCCAGCAGGGAAACTCACAATCCAAGCAGTGTGAACGTAAATAGTGCTTTGTAGATCCTGCACACCATGATGCCGACCTCCTCGTTCCAATGCTCAACGTCGCACCTATATCATTAGGGAGTCAGTAGAGATCCAGCTTGGTAGAGACGGAGCTATACAGTCGTGACAAGGCAAGCAGTGTCTCTCCCACGAGACCCTTGCAGGGCTCCGCTGCAGAGCAACGGAGTCCCTTTACAAGACAAGCTAGCTGCCCAGAGACATTGCCAGTCCAATTACGACTATGCATACTCCCCAGGAATAGCTTACATGTTGGCGAGTGTCCCTGACATGTACCATGTGAGAAGACACCAGCTGAGTCCCCAGAGCACCAGCAAAACGCCATTGACTCCAAGATTCAGCCTGGGGTTCAAGCCGACGCAGCAATGCAGAAGGATGGTGATGCTCAGTGCTGCGATCGAGAACAGGCTGGCGCTAGTCAACTGTTTCCGCAACGGTCAGCACCGTATTCAATTGCAACGTGCTTGTTGGTGTGCCTCACCAAAACGAAAGTCCACGGGGTCTGCCAATGGTCGTGTGTCAAGTGCCAGATGAAATAACTCATAATGCCGCCAACAATGATACTACTGAGCAGCTGCAACGAACGAATAGAGTGGAATGGCACGTGAGGGTAATGCGAAGGCGCGGTCTTCGCCCGGCGATCGAATGGGTGGAACATGGCGGCGGAGCAGCTGAACGAGGGAATGGAAGTCGGAAATGCTGAGCGAGACTAAAGATCGCTGATGGTGGTCCGTTTTTCGCCAAGCGACGCGTCTGATGTATCACGACGCTCCAAAGGCTGGTGTGGTTGTCGATGCGTTCTCAAGGGCCAGGCTGGCGGTAAGAGGCAATCCAATGGCCACGAAAGGGAGGAGCCGTCAACACGCGATACCAGAGGCCACACAGTTGTAGCAGAATATCGTGCAGGAGAAAAATCGAAGGATCGAGGTCCAGATGCGCCGGTCCTTGCGCGATGTCGATCAGATGCTGCCGAGCTGATGTTGCTGAGCTGAACAACAGCTGAAGCCGAGCAGGTTCGCGACGGAGTCACAGTGGTATGGTCTTCAAACACAGGGAATCCACGTGGAAACGAGTCTCAGCAGCGCTGTCGTCCGGCTGTACCCCACAAAGTACACATTCTCACGCTAAGACTCGATCGACAGCATGGCAGACACGTGAGAGGAGCTCGAACAATTGGACCACACCTCATCGTGCCCAGACGCAGCGACACGTCACGATTGAAGTATTCTGTTCATCTTGACGCGTCCTAATGCAATAACCCACCTATGTCCGCAGATCGTGATGCGCACAACACCTCGCTAATCCTATTCCACTCAATCCCACATCGTACTGCTCTTTTTGTTCAGCTTCTTCCTATCCACGGCATCGTCGCTGAGACTCCTGAGTCCGAAGAAGCTCTTCTTAGGCTTTGGCTTGCTTCCGGGCACGTTCAATGTGATGCTACTCGCGGCTGCGTTGTTGGCGCCACTCATCATGACCGCACTGCTGCTTGCACTGTTTTGTACGTACAGACCGTTGCTCCCCCGGACCGGTCTCGGTGGTTGTGCTTGAGCCCCGAAGTTGACTCGTGATCCCTGCGGCAAGGGTTGCATATACAGCCGCTGTCTAGCATTGCCATCGTTCGGGGGTGCTGGCTGCAATTGTGATGGCAGAGGCTGAACGCCATATTCTTTGCGCAGCCTTTCTGTTTCCTTTTCAATGTCTGCTTGCTTCCTCCGTGCTGTCCGCTCTTCTTCCTCCACCATTCGCTGGAGCCGTTTGCGCTCAGCTTCTTCGGCCCTCTCGCGATCGCGTCGCCTACGTCGCTCTTCTTTGGCTTCTGCTTCAGCATGCGCGCGGAGTCGAGCTGTCTCCGCATCGATCTCCCATTGTGCTCGCGGATCCGCAGCAACTGGCGCATTTGAAGCAGTGGCAGGATGTGCTGGCCCTGTCTGCAACCTCGGAAGTGGGTTTCTCTGTGCATCGGTCCTCCGTCCTGATGATTGCGGCTGCGCAAGTGGATGATGTCCCAGAGGATTGGGAGCGCCCACTATGCTCACAGTATTCTGAGCGTTACATAGCTTTCTGCCACCACCAGAAAGCTTTCGTACGTTCGGCGTATCGCTTATGTTGAAAACATCTCGAAGATTATCCCTGCTGGCGAAGCACAAGTCCTTGACCACGATCGCACTCAGCAACATGACGACTTCCAGTCCTTTCGGATCTTCCAGTTCCAATCGCTGCACATTCGGCTCATACACGGTGAGCTCTCGCATTTGTCGCCATAGTGCCACAGCGATATCCGGATCTCTCTTCGACTTCTTCTTTGTCTGCCTATCTACACTGGTGCCAGTCATGAAGCAGGTCAAATCCTTGCTCAGCTTACTCTCTTTGCGCCATGAAAAGAAAAGCTTCGGCGTGATGGCCAGACTCGCGGGGTCACTTTGACCGCGATCGAGATTGCTTGCCGATGGCGTTCGGAACGTGCTCTGCGGCATCGAGAACTCATAAGTGTCCGAGGCGCCCCATTTGCCTTCTCTTATCTCGATGCGTATTTGCTGGTCTGGGTTGTACAACTGTATCACGAACTCATTCGGCAGGATGGGCTGTGGTGGTGGGGGAATGCCACCGTTCCTGCGCAGTTCCTCCGCCGACAAAGAGGGCTGCGTCCATGTCGGCCGCGCAAGGACCTCGCCAAACAGGACTTCCGGGTTGTACGCATCGAACAAAGCTACGGCGTAGCAATTCTTGTGCGCAGGCAGAGGTGATGCCGGATCGGCGTTGTGAAGCGCATAAGTCGGAGCTGGGTCGCTGCCATGGTGCGATAGGAGGACGTCGCGATGGTGCTTGATCCCAGTGCTCGACGGTTTGAGGAAGAACGCTGGCAGGTTCTCGTCTAGCATGCCTGGTCGTGGTCTCTGGTGACTGCGATGTTCGGTTTGGTGGACTCAGGTCACTTCGCACCACCTCTGGCACTCCGGGGCGAATGAGCGGAGTTCAAGGAGGGGAAGGTTGAGTTGCATCGCGTGACAAACGATGAGAGGTGAGGCAGTGAAGTGATCGGAAAGCTGCCGAGTCGCACCTGCGCAAGGCTCAGCTTTAACGAATCACTACATGTAGCAGATAGTGAGCGCGTGACGTATGTCTAAGCTTAGGTCATCGGCAGGCACCAGGTGAAACCCGCTTGAACCCACTTCCGGGTGAATGCGACTATATCCTTGACACGTTGGTGGTGAAACATGCTTAACATAATGACACGATCCGTCGATCGATGGATATGCGCCGAGTTCCCGCATGCAAACAATAAACGCCAGCAGAACGATCTCGCACACAACTAGCGGTTCTTCCGAACTATTGACTTCCAACACTTCCGTCATGCACAGCCCCCATAATGGATGCTCCTGGGAAGCCATGAGCGCGCTTTGTGGCCGGCCTGATGTTGATGCTCCACCAATGCTGTGGCACTTGATGCCACGCGTCCGCAGCCCCGTACGCCACCATCATTCGCAACATGTCCTCCGCGCAAGTCCATCCCTAGGCATGTTTGAGCCTCCGGCCGTGGGTTCTAACCATCGGCTGGGTAATTTCTGTACCTCGTCTCACTTCTTCGGCCCGTGGAACTGGACACTGCGTGGGAGCACGATTTTGCACTGCTCTCTTGGTCGTGGCTTGAAACCCCATGCCGACCCATGAAGCCTCTCAGGCTCCAGTCCGACATCATCGAAAGCCGATAGCAGCCCATGCCAACTCACCTCGCACCTCTATTGTACCACATTACCTGTGGATGGCAACAAGGCACTGAAGACTTTATAGGCCTTCTTCGATATGTTGTCTTTCAGCGTCGCCACCACAGCGTCGGGCATGTTCACGCGTGGATCAGGTACTGCTGGCCGTCGCCGAGTCTTGACTTTCTGTTCGCTTTGGGTCGCCGTATCCTCGACTTGGTCATTCGGGCCGCGCGAGGTATGCAGCAGACCGTGCTCTAGGTCGTGAGCAATGGTCGGCTTAGGGGGCGTACTCTCAGGCGTTGGGAGCTGGACTGGCTCACTCCAGAGTGGCGTTCTCCAAAGTTGTCGTGGCTCGAACAACCTATTGGCAAGGACTTTCTCCAAGCTACTCTTGACCGTCGACGTCACTCCTTTACGTACTTGACTCCAGAAGTGATCAAGACATCGCTCGGCTTTTCGCATATGATTAATGTTCGCCTTGGTTGCGGCCTTTTCGGTCGGGTAGTTGAAGGCTGACTTATGATCGTGCCATGGAATGGTCAAGCCTACACGGGTCAGTGGTACCGCCACATGCAATTTCCCAGTCAGATCGCGAGTCCATGAGATGAGCTTGTCTGCCGACTTTGTTATACGAGCCGCGTTGTTCTCATCGAGCCAAGGAGCCAAGTCATCGACCGAATGCTGAAGCTCTGTGAGCAGCGCCGATCCGAAAAGGGCTGCATGATCCAGCTTCTGAAGTGATGAGATGCTTCAACATCAGAGTCAAGCATGTATTGCACTTCTTGAAACTGTCGGAAACTTGTCAGTGTCAACTGAGTACTAGGCCGCGTTGGGAGCTGCCGCAACTGAACTTGTACTTACGAGACCATTTAGGCCGTGCAACAAGCGCTGAGATGGAGTGAAGATCGAGTAGAACAGCTAGTCCACGCGACGCGCTGGCAACGAAGCTCCTTGATTCAGCTCCCATCGGCCTCCGCTTTCCCCAAGCGTGCGCCAGAAGTATCGGCCACGCAGGCGAGGGCTTATCGGTACACCTTCGCGAAGCACATCGATCAGGAGCATGATGGCGTTGTGAAGAATTTCCATGAGCGCTATCCACTTGAACGGCGACAAATCAGTATTTCCGGGCTTCAGATGCACAAGGTCGTGTTCGCGATCGTACTTACCATATCCTCGTCCTTGGATGCGAGTCGAACGCGTTTCTCGTCTGCGCGCTGCATTTGAATCTCGATGTCGGGCATTGCAAGTCGCTTTCGGGATATGTCGTCCCAAGGGCGAAGACTACGAAAGCATTAGTGGCCATGTCACCGGCTTCGCGGTTCCAACATGCAGGACTGGCACAAGTCGTTGAGCGAACGCATGCTCCGTTACGCTTGAGCCACTCGTGAAGCGTGTGGATGAAGAAACTCGGGTCTTCATGGAGCATCCTGCATGCGCATTAGTCAGGTGATCGAAGGCTCACTTGACACAGTATGCTCATCAGACGCGATCTTCGGCTGAAGAGCGACGAACGCTAGCTAACATCTTGAGACGCTGCAGGTCAAGCCGCTGCGGAATACACTAAGGTACCTCAAGTGAATGTTCCGCTAATGAGGCCCACTCGCTGAGATTCGCGAGCTGAGATGTCACAGGTTCAGGCCGGTGCAGCGCGATAACCAACATACATGGCTGGATGTCATGGGGTATCAGTTTTGCACAAGTAAGCAAGAAGCTGTATGTTTCGTGTTGAATCTCTAGAGCGGGAAGGGCTTCCTGGCAGCGATTCGAATGCTTGTGCTGGCCCGACTTCAGACGCACAGAGCTGCAGTGCTCCACGGCCCAATAGCCGCGCGGAGAGTATTTCTTCTCGAACGACATGCGGTGTGGTTGGTTGGCAGCGTGGTCTTCAAGGAAATGGTCCTCACCACAGTAGCCCTCGAGCCAAGCTTCGCCGTGCAAGTCGAGGTCAGGCAGCCAGGCTTCACCCAGGTGGGTTGACTTGACATTCGTTAGTCGGAATGTCTCCAGGAGGTGACGCCCACGAGTAATCAGAAATAGCGATAGGAAGTGGCGTTGTTGAAGGTCTTCGAGGGTTGATGTGCGGCCACAAGTAGGCTTCGGAGCGGCAGGTTTTCTCCCGTGGTGCCTGCTTTTGCAGGTCTCGAAAATTCGCGAAGTCCGGTCTATGGGTCGGTGACATCTGTGCCCAAGCTTTCAAGAGCAGTCCTCGCCGCTGGTTGATGTTCTACTTCCTGTAGACCAAGTCAGCTCGCAACCTCGTACCGCTCTGTTTGCAGGCGACTCACAGCCATCGCCGCTGGACGACGAGCTCGAAGTGCTTGAGAATGGCGTTGATAACAGTCCAGTCTTTGGAAATCGAGGTTGAGAAGTCCCTTGCGGCGCGTTATGTTTTGGCAGGAGTCCACAGTCTTGGTCTGGGCAAATCGACACCGCCTTGGAAACGGCAGCACTTACAGCCCAAGCTGTGTTCTTCGCCCAGCTCCTCGAGCAGCTCGTATGTAATGCTCCTGAACTCCAGCATGCTCACTGTTGGCGGCAGATGCACCCGCTCGGGATTGCGGGAAGCGAAATGAGTCGTCGTCAGGGTCGTCTGAGGAGGCTCTATCGCGAAGTCAGTGGCTTGGTGGAGGTGCAGCCGGTAAGCGCATGGACACACGCCGCCGCTCATGGACAGGCAACGAACGGCGGCGCTTGCGGCGGTTCGGGAGTCTGCCTACGCAACGCCGTTCGTGTCATCCTGGGGCGGCGTGCTTGCGCGCACCTCGGGAGACATTCTCGGGAGGCAAGATTTGATTAGGATGAGCTGAATGCCAGATTCCACACTTTCCACCTCTACCATCTCGACTGCCGCCCGAACACCAGTATGCAGATCAGGTATCGTTTCATCTCAGTCATGTCCTCCTTCGTAAGCTCCGTCCCCGGGAGAGCACGATTTATCCCAGCTTCACCCTTCAAGCCTCATCGCAACGTCCTCACGCTATGTGTAAGCTGAAGGAGGAAGCCATTGCTGACGCACCTCAGCGCTTGCCTGCGCCAGAGAGGTACTTGCGCGCCATGTTGACTTGGTAGGATTAGCATTTTTCCGTAGCCTCTAACACGCGTGGGGGTTCTGGACAGGGAAACACTTACTGACGAGCGGCGTGACAATGGGTGCCACTGTAGTCCAGTGCTTCTGACCCTTGTCGAGCATCGGACCAACGTCGTACTTACCAATCTTCATCTCTCGTGGGGGCTTGTCTCGACCTCCACGCCGGTCTCTGTCGCGTCGATCGTGTCTATCGTAGTCGTCGTCATAGTCATCATCGTACCGCCGACGACTTCTGTCTCTTCGCCTGCGCGGAGGATAGTCTTCGGAGTAGTAGTCATCGTCGCGGCGAGGCGGTGGTCTGCGATGATCTTCCACACTACGTCGTCGCCTTGGCCTGTAGTCGTCCTCGTCGTCGTAATCATCGTACCCTCCGCGCCGGTCAGGACGACGTTCACTTCGACGGCGTGCGGGGATGGGCTCGTTGCCATACTCGACGCCTGATGGTGGTGGTCGTCCTCCTCCTCGTCGAGACGGAGGGTAATCGAGGTCTGTGCCGCGATCGTCATGGTAGGGGTCGCGCTTCTTGCGTCTCGGGGGCTCGTCGAAGTCTGGCGGAGGATATGCGTCTCTGTCTCTGTCTCTGTCTTCGCGCCTCGGCCGTCCTGCGTCACTACCGCCGCCGCCGCCTCCTCCACCACCCCTGCGAGGTCGTCTGCCGTCGCCTCCGATCATCTTGCGGTGTGTCTCGCCCTCGTCACTTTCGTAGCCGTCGCGCATGTCCCTGAATTGCTGATCGCGCGGTCTGGTCTTGGCTTCGAGATCTGGAGCGCGGCCGCCGAGGTACGAGGCTTCGTCTGGAAATTGAGGTCGTGTGTCGGGGGACAGTCTGCTGCGGCTGCCTTGAGTTCGGAGGGCGGGTCTGAGATCCTCGCCTAAAGGTGGCGGTGGAAGGTTGGGATCGCTAGCCGGGGGCGGCCGTCCTCGTGCATTACGATCGGGATCGTGCGGGTAGTCGTCGTGCATGTCTGCTGGATACGGCGGTCTGTCGCGGTCGCGGCGGCGAGGGCGAGGACGAGCGTCGTCGACATAGCTCATGGTGCTTATATGCACTCGGTTGAGTTTTGGAAGCGCCGGGATGCGCTGGTCGTTGTCGAGTCGCTGTGTTTGACACCGATGCGCGATGAGGTCAGCCGGCGATATGACCGGGGCGTATCTGGGCGAGAAAACGAAGGATGCTCGCGCACGGAAGAAGCTTGTCGTCGCGCTTGAGGTCCGGGGCAGGAATGCGGTGGACACCCGATTGATGATTATACTGTTGATTGCAACCGCCGGCAAGACAGCATAACCTGGAAGGGTCGAAGCTGAAGGAGGGGTAGGGGGCGGGGGGGGAGACAGTGAGAAGAAGGCGGCGGCTCTGCGGTGTGTGTTGCTTCTAGCAGATGTATGTACGACTGCTGCTGCATGTTTCCAAGCACATCACATCGCCTCGCCTCGCCTCGCCTCACCACAGTCTCAGTCACAGTCACAGTCACAGTCACAACACGACCTGACCCGATCCGGTCCATGAGCCACTGGTCATGTGTGTTGATGAGAGATTTCATGCTCAGCAGTGACTGCCGAATGCTCGCCGCAGCACCGATTCAGCGGGAGACTATCGTACA
The DNA here is from genome assembly GCA_002236755.2 of Dothistroma septosporum. Taxonomy (NCBI): domain Eukaryota; kingdom Fungi; phylum Ascomycota; class Dothideomycetes; order Mycosphaerellales; family Mycosphaerellaceae; genus Dothistroma; species Dothistroma septosporum. The sequence goes on from NBZP02000054.1 coordinate 2,966,129, forward strand.
TGTATGTAGATGTAGGGAAACGCTGCGCTGCGCTGCGCTGCTCATCATCAGCTGTGCTTGCCACCAGATCCTCAGGCGAGCATGCTTTCCGGCAGCAGAACTCCCGCCCGACACCACATCTCCCTCGTGGCCATGGCATGCTTGAGTTACGGACCACGTGCGTCTTGTTCGGTGATCATGCCAAACCGGTGGCAGACCTCCAAACGCAATGAGACGTTCTACACTGTAGAGTAATGCGTTCAAGCCAAATCTTGTTGGCTTCAACACCGGGTTGAAGATGAAGTCGCAGCGCTTGACCAACATCGAGGTCATTTTCGCACAGAGCGACCAGCATCGAGATTCTGCCCAAGACGCGTACTGCTATTCTTGGAGATCTTCATCAAAAGTGCCTTGTTACTTGTTCAGAGCCGATGATGCGCGTGCCAGGATGAAGGACGAGTCAGCATCATGAATTACAGCAGCAGCAACGTGCGCGCAGCATTTTGCAACATCGAGCAGCGTACACAAGCGAAATGCGCCACGACATTCTGACTTGGGCGTGGCTACGAGGATGACAAGGGCAAACTTCTTTGTCGTGAGCCTGTACAGCACCGCATCCGGTACTTGAGATTGCCCAACGTCGCAATGGCTCCTTGTACATCAACAAACTCCAAGTACGACTGCAAATCCTCGACAGTGACTCTGTCGTAGCAACGTATTGAAGCAAGATGGTCGAGTTTCACGTACCGCGTGCTTCTGCATCAGAGGACGAACATGTCAAGAAGCCGCCTCGAAGGAACGTCGACCTTGCCCTGAAGGAGGTCGAGAACAGCATCTCACTTCCAAAGAGGAAAGGAGTACTCAAGTCAGTTCCATCCACCGACCAGCATCACCAGTCACAAGGAGTGCGAAGCTCGGTACCAGGAACGTCCAAGGTGCCCAGCTCAGAGTCACCACCTTCCTCGGGCAAAGCCACGCCTGCCGAGAAACTAAATACTCCGCCAGCATCACCGCTCGGAAAAGGTGCTTCCAGTGCCGATCAGCATCAAGTATTCACACCACCATCGTCGCGATCTTCTCCCCAGCCTCTGTTTTCGCCGCAGTTCAACGAAAAGGGTGTAAGAAAAGACAATCAGCCAGATCCATTCCCATTACGAGGCAATCAGGTCGATCGCGTCAAGAAGAGGGTCTTCGACCGCGGGAGGGGGCGATATGTCTTGCACAGGAGTGTGCCGAAACCCAACACGTGTACCAAGAGCGAAATGCGTGCCACAAAGAGGCTCTTGAGTTACCCTGGATTGGTTCGTCTGCTCGATTATCATGGGTTCGGTGGCCAGGAAACTGGCACAGCTCGTTCGAACAGCACTCCCAGAAAAACTGTATGGGACCATGCTGACCTCGGAACGCTCCAGACACTGCTCGACCGAGCAGAATATTCCAAGGGTCTGCCAGAGAACTTCGTCTGGCATGTCCTGCTGTCGGTTTTGAAGACTGCGTTGTACCTGCACACAGGGTACGACTTCGACAGGGACGTACAGCACGGCAGCGCGCTTCTTTCATCAGGGAGTGACGACAACGCTATCCCTGGGTTTTGTACCGGCTCGTCGACCACGTCCGAGCCAACGTCGTCGCACATATGGCAGCCTGTGGTCCACAATTCTATCAATCCCTGGAACATTTCCTTCTATAGTCACGAAGAGGCAGATATCCCAGGCACGCCTCGATATCCCCACGTCAAGCTGAGCAACCTCTCTCGCGTGACTCTCCTACCATCGCAAGATCATGAGACTACCCCCGAAGACTTCCCTCCACTTCCCAAAGCTCTTCAAACAAACTTCCAGGCTCCAGAAGTGGCATGGGAGTATGATTTCGATCCTCAAGGCACGAAGAGTGATCTATGGTCCATCGCTGCAGTCGCTGTCGTCATGATGGGAGGCATAGGAGGCATAGCTAATCAAAGGAAGGTAAAGATCTGGGATGATCTAGCTCAAAGGCATGTTGAGGTACGCCCATGTTCTGACGAGGCCTTGCATAACGAGACCAGCAGATTGATCAAAGCTAAGAAGTGGCGATGGTCCGCAGCCGATCTGAACCAGAAGTATCCGGGAGAATATTCCATAGAGCTGCGCTGTCTCCTCGAGCGACTGTTAACTGTGGTCCCCGCCCAGAGGCCGGATACCTTGGAAGCTGTCGTCTGGGCCTCCAACTACTACGTTCACTGGCTGCGGAGCGTCAGCGCGGTGAATAATGCCACAGCTGAGATAGGGAAGGACATGGATGAAATGGAGGAAGACTCAGACACACAGAATCGTATTGATCGGAACCGCCATGTCGGTGGAACGACTCCGATGCATACTGCGTCTCCATGTGAGAAAACCTTCACTGGTAGAGCCCCGCTAAATTCGCAGATTGAGCAGGTAGAATTGCCTAACCTCGATCTTGAGGTCCAGTCGGAGCTCAGCAGCGAAGATTTTGACCCAGGACCGTCGGCGCATCTCTTGCACGAGTTGGAACTCAAAAGGAGAGTCCGTAGATGAACCGTGTCTGCATGTACTTTTACAGCCTCGATCAACATTTCTTCGTCTCTTGACTAAGCCAAGCTACCTCGTCGATGACCCGCGGTGTACTTTCTAGCCTATGTTGAATAGTACGAGTCTTGTTCGACCCACTGTGAGCCCGTGTCGCGAGCTGAGCTCCAGACGTGATACAGCGCCCTTCGCTACACATGGTTGCTATGGCCGTAGTAGTGAGGAAATCAATCCCGCGGCAGCGTCCTTCTTTGCTCCTTGGGGGACCATGTCGTTCAACCTCTTGTCCTACTCGTTCGTAGCGGAATTATCGGGTGTTGAAGTTGAACGATAGCAGCCAACAAAGGCGCATTTTGGATGTCGAAGTCGATCGGGAGCAGCCAGTAAGGGTAGAGATGGAATATCGAGGTGGAATGAGTGCAGAAAGTGGAGCTGGAGTCTAGATTGGCTGGAGCTGATCAAGAGTAGCAAGTGATGATGGAAATATGGTGTCGGACTCTATTCGAGGACACCATGTGAAGCCGGCGTTCGAAAGGACATTTCGAAGGCGCACTCAGCATCATGGAGGCACCAGGGCGACACGCGATTGTTTAGCACGAAGGTGTGGCAGCAATTAATTCGTAAACAGTGAAGTCGTGCAGCGACAGGCTCTAAGGTCTTAGCAACGACATGTGCTATACTTCTTGAGTAGCACGCAACTAGCGCAAGGCATGACAAAATGTCAGGAGAGTTGCCAAAGTGCACGATATATGTTGATTACTTCGCCGACCTCAAAGTCACGGCTTGTATAGAAATATGCATCTTGCTCATCAGGTTTATCAAATCCTAAACTCCACGCTAATGTGAGCAAGATCTCGGCCAGATAGAAGCTTCAACCCCAAGGCGACTGCTGCTGTGCCGTTCGTTGTCCAGGTCGCGGGAACACAGGCACCGTCTCCAGATTTTCAAGCCCGCCCATAGTTGTCTGCTGTGAGTGCTGCCACCCTTGGCCCGTCTGCTGATTGACGAACATGGACTGCCGGAAAGGATTTGTACTTCCCGTGGGTTGCACTTGCAGTGGCGAAGTTGTTGGTGCAGCTGTCTGGTGTGATGGTATCGCATTGCGTGCGAAAGGATTTGTGCCGGTCTGCTGGGCTTGCAAAGACTGAGGCTGAAAGCCAGATTGAGGTGCAAATGGCGAAGTCGTCTGTTGCTGCGGAGGCGACGGTGAAGGGCCGTTCTCGAAGAGTGATTGTAGCGTGCTCTTGGCAAAGGGATTCGTGGCCTGCCGGTGAGATGATTGCTGAAGTTGTTGCTGTGGAGGTGCAGGTGCCCCAAGAGCGCTGCCGGTAGCCATCATGGACTGTCGGAATGGATTTGTGGATTGAGGCTGCAGTGGTGTGGGAGATTGGGCCTGCTGTGGTAGGTTTGTGAATTGTTGCTGCTCTTGACTGAAACCAGTCGGTGTGTAAGTCTGCTGCTGTGTTGGTTGTGGTCCATAGCCTCCAAATCCAGCACCGGTATACTGCGTCTGCAGCGGTTGGGACTGTACGTAGGGATTCATCGAAGATGCATTCCCGCCGTAGCCGTTCACGGCTTGCTGCGGATCCTGTTGGTATGCTACCGAGTGTTGAGGCTGCTGAAAGCCTGTCATCTGTGGCATTTGTTGCTGCAGTTGCGGAGGTTGTTGCTGCTGCTGCTGGGGGAAGGAACTCGTCTGCATCGTCTGCTGATTTTGGTCGATCGACTCAAAGAAGTCTATCAGGTCTTGTTTGGGACCTGTCGTGGGCTGAACTGCAGTAGATGTCGCCGCGGCCTTGTTGTCTTCGTCAAAAGGAGTCCACGTTTTGGTGGTTGTGGTAGTCGTAGGCTGCGAAGCTGGCTGTGAAGGTTTCGAGACAGGCTTGCCATGTTTCCTGGCATCTTGCTCTGCGAGATACTGTCTGCGATTGATCTCGAAATCCTTGTCGTCCAAATACTCTTGCAAGGAGGCAGCCAAGCTGGTTGGCGCGTGCTTGAGCTTGGGGATCTCGAGCCTCGTGGCATACTCAAACTGCCGTGCCACACTGAGATACTGCACCACCTGCTCGGTCTGCTTGCAGAAAATCTTGTATATCCGGATCGAGCGTTCCGCATCTGGGCGTGACATCTCAAAGTAGTGGCTCAGGACATTCATGACTGCCTCGTTCTCCACGTTGTACAAGTCCAGCAGGTCCCTCGTCAGCAATCGGAATGCCGTCAAAGAGATCTCGTTCTCGACATCGTTCTGTAGCAGGTCACATCTCACCAACGCCTTGATCTGGTCCTGTACCACCTCGGTCTCGCGTAGCAGGCCCTTGTCCACGGACAGGCGCTTCATGCGGCCCTCGCCAGACCTCACATGGTCGCACTTGGCCCTCTCGTATGCTTTGGCGCGCGCCAGAAGGTACTCGGAATAGAGGCGGATATTCTGGCCCTGCGTCTGCACGTCGGTGAAGTGATTGATGGCCAAGCGCTGCTGCGGCGCGACGGACAAATAGCTCAGCGTGACATTTTGCATCCCCTCTTTGATCATGAGATGTACGATGATCAGCGCTTTGAAGGCCACGGTCCACGTCGAGTCGCGCAGCCGGTGTGTGAGTGTGCGGAAGACCTCTGCGACGCCGGCCTCGCCCGACTGCGTGGCCAGGAGGATGTGCTCGACATATTTGGTCTTGGGCGGCGCGAGCTTCACCTTGGTGCCGCCCTTGACCGACTTCTCGAAGGAGCTCGACATAGCGGGGTGGGATCGGTGGTTCGCGAGGGACATCCGGAGGTGGCGGCGATGCGCTAAGACGGGGGAGATGGGCTGGTCGTTCGTCGTCGTCGTCGTCGTCGTCTACGTCGTCGGCGGCGGCTTGGCTATGGCAGGTGCATGTTGCGCGTCGAGCGAGCGATGTACTGCTGGCCGTCACCGGTGTCAGCGCTGCGCTGCCTTAGCCAACGAGATGGTTCAGTTCCACGAGCGCGCGGTGGCAGCAGCCTGCAGGCAGTTGGCGGTGCAGGGTCACTCCTGACAGGCGCAAGTAGTATGAGCGCGGCCGGGCATAGCACAACAGTAGGGCACAGCACACTCGACACCACCAGAAGCTAGCAAGGCAACGGCAACGGCAACATGAAGCTCTCGCGGCCAGTGAGATTGTGGCTAGAATGACGTTTGCTAGCGCCGGCCAGTGCATGCCACGGCCACGGCCATGTTGATTTTATGTTTGATGGAACATTCAACAACTCCCCTCCCTCTTCCGCGCTCACGTCCGCACCCACCATACGTTTCATCACCGGCATCGCATCCACACCACCCGCCGCAGAAACACGTCATTCCGAACGAGACCACTGCTTTTTGCGAAACCGCCCGCCGGCTCGTAATACAGTGTACGACCCCACGTGTTGGCATTCCCCGTAAGACGCCTCTCCGACCACACAACCCGCGGCCAATCGTGAATCAAGTATGGCTTCTCACGCTGTTCTCTGGCGCCTCCCTGACTTGCTTACGCCACACTCACCACGAACCGCTTGAGACCCGCATCGCCGAGAAGACGATCCATGGCATCCTGGCTCAGCTGGACAAGAACTTCCCAGACACCCTCTTCCTTCTGCAGAGGAAGCAAGTGGCAGTCGTCCGCCGAGTCATGTCTGCTAGCCTGCCTTCCGAACTCTGCCGCGTCCAAGCCAAGTCCAAGTCAGCCTCCTCTCCGACAGGCAGATCGGCCCAGCTGGTGATCAAGACATCGTTGTTGCAGTCGATGCGTGTGTGATTGACACTTCGTACGGCGTCCCGGCTGTTGATGAGCGTAATTGCAGATCGCACTTTTGGTTCGGTCAGGTTTGCGATGCCGCTACGAACCAAGTGAGCGGCATCCTTTGCTGTGCTGATGTCGAGAGGCAGGCCAAGCCGAAGCACGGTCGAGGTACAGTGACTGAAGAGACATGCATAGCCGCGAAAGTTGTTGTCAAGTGGTGGGTCAATGCGATTGCGGATGCTGACAGCATGTAGATGTGCTGTTACCTGGCCACCTTCTATCGTGCCTGACGGCCAACATGCTTTTGCGATCACCTTCCAAAGGATGGCCGTCAAGCAGTTGAAAGCTGAAAGATGGACGCCGGATGAGCTGTCTTGATGTTGAAGACGCTCGTTGATCATTTCTCTGAATAAAAGTGTCAGTCAAAGGCCTGGTGTCGATGAAGCTGGATATCATACACGCCTTGTTCCATTCAACATATCAAGGTCGAAGGGCAAGATACGTGAGCTTCCTTGATTTGGTGTGAGAGAATGCTTAGGCGCATCGACTGGCTGACCGCTGTGCTGTGGTTGATCTGCGATGTTCTCCTTGACGCCGCGCGAGCCGGACAAGCGATCTCGAACCTGCGACTGATGTTGCGCGTCCTGTTGTAGTGTCGAAATGGTGTGAGCACGAGTTTGGAGAATGTCTTCGTTGACATGTGACGAATGATGCTGGCCATGCGTTCGATATCTGCGACCAAGTGATGAAGGTACAATGCGACAATGACACCGCCTTCGATGATGTTGTCCTGCACAGCGAATGCTGCGTTGCCACCACTGGCAGGGTCTGGCATATCTGGCAGCGGCGTGAGGGCATCACCGATGAACGTCGATGCCGGCATTTCGTTCGCCACGAAGAGCTGAGAGTAGGTCAAGGTAACTTCTACATAGCATTGTCGGCTGCCACTGCCTCGCAGGTGTATGGAAAGTCTTCGGGCGTCAAGATCGTAATCATCGGCGCAAGGTCGTTGAGCTGCTCTCGTGTTGAGTGGACGTCCAATCTGCCCCTGTGCATGACCTCGGCCAGAGAACCGGTGCTGCTCTGGTGGTGGATGGTCTGGCTGAATTCTTCCTTGTTCTTGTAGAGTACAGCTTCAGTTTTCACGACTGTGCCAGCCAAAAGCGGTTGACGACTGATGACACACTTGGTGGATGCTGTGAGGTCCGCCGCTAACTGCGGCCTATCACCGTCGTCGTCGCTGCAGGGAAAGCACAAGCAATATCGAATGTCTGCAGTAAGTCATTATTGCGTGTAGATCTTCGTGCCGACGTGACTAAACTTACATGTCCTGATCATACTCTGATCGATACTCGACAATTCGTAAGCGATGGCGTCGTCAGCCATGGTCGTGGGATATTCAGCCTGTCCATGTCACATATTGGATGATGAGATGAACGTTCACTGTTGGGTGTGACAGCAGTGTGGTGGAGAACGTGAGGCGGCCAGATATGAGTGGCAATGTTCAAGTGAAGCATCATTCACGTTCACACAAGTGAGGCGAGCATAGCACTCGCCATGTAGTGAAATGAGGTGTGGCTCGGGCTACATTGCGTACAACAATTATCGTAAAGACCGTCAACGACCGCGAGCGTTGCGAGTCCGCCAGAATTTTCTGCCGTCGCGATACCAATCATGCAAACGATGGGGTATATGCCTCCATAAGTGCGCCAAGCTCACCAAACTCCAATCCACGATGCACCAATGCCACTACCACGAGTCGATCCAATAGAAGCAAGCACCACTGTCGAGACAGGTGATGATACCACCTGACTGCAACCTCAGTTGAGCTCCTTGAACTTCTTGGCGCAAGTGGCAGGAGCAAACACATAGGTGCTTCCCTTCTTGCTCATCCACTCGCTGACTTTCTTCCATGGCATCCGACCGTTACGGTCTCTACCAGAACCATCCAAGCCAGAAAATCTACGAACAGCTTTGTCGAGAAGCCCGAGCTGCAGAAAGTCAGGTCGCTGGCCGAAAAGTTGGTCGTCCGGAATGGGCACTTACATCCTTCTCGGTCCACTCAGGCTTTCGAACCCGCTGGCTCTTGTCCTTGGTCAGCACACGCACCCGACCACGCAGCGTTGATTCAGCCTCGCTGAAGTTGCCACGATGTTTGATCTCTTTGTACGACCAGCCCTTCTCCCGCATCTTCAGCAAGTAACGATCTCGGGAGCGGCGGTGAGCAGCCTCTGTGATAGCGTGGTCACTGACGTCGGGATTGGATTCACGTTCACTCTCCGAGTCTTGTTCTGGCGACATTTCCAGGGTGTATCGGTCCATACTCGGCAAGGGATGAGTTCCCATACTGGCTGGATCGATGGCGAGTGATGGAGGAGCACCTGGCACAACAGAGCCGTCGAGATTCGTCGGTGTGACAAAAGGTAGACCATGCGCATGCGAGTGATGGCTGACAGACTGCTGCGTCAATGCAAGGGGTCGTGTTGCCTGCCAGATAGTGGCATGTGGTCTCTGGTCCGGGAAGCTGCCAGTGCAACCAGGGCACTCACATGACGTTCGGGAGGACGCGGCCGGCAGGTCAAGTACAGGCGTGTTGACTTGTGTCAAGATTCCGTCACCGGTGTACTTGCAAGTCCCATCCATTGTACGTCCGGAGGTCAGATAGTTACAGCCGATGGGATAGCGCAGGAAGGCGTCTCCACCATGAGGACTCACTGGCGTGCAGGGATCATTGCTCATGGATCCAAGTGATGCTGGTGATGGTGCATCATAATCAACAGACGAGAACATCCAGGCATCGTTTTCGACGTTCTCGTATTGTGAGGTGTCTACGACTTGGGACAGGAGTGTCGGCGTTGGCATGGTCGGGCTCGGCTCAACCTTGGTAGGCAAGCGATTGCTGATTACCGTTGAGAGTTCAGGCCCGCTGCCGAGGGTACTGTTGTTAACGTTGCTGCTGAAGCTGCTGTTGCTGCCGAAGTTGGTGCTAGTACCACCGAAGCTACCAGTGCTGCCGAAGCTGTTGGTGCTTGAGAAGGAGCCGCTGAAGAGAGGGTTGGCGACATCGCCCCCTCGCCACTGCAATGGCGTCAGTGTGTGCTGCTCCTTTATGCTGACAAGAGTACGCAGATGAAGTCTACGAACCAGAGATACACTGCTATCTTCCGGGTACTGCAAGAACTGCTCGAGGAAAGAGGGTTCATGCCTGCCGGCGGTGAGTTGCGCATCACCGTGTTCAAAGCCGATATCAACCAAGCCTTGCTCTGTAGGTGGTGTCGCAGGAGCCTGCATTGTTGCCACTGTCCGAGCAGGGTGGCGCTGAAATGTTCTAAAGGTGAACGGATGCAAATGGCGGCGACGAACGTCGAAAGGTTCATTTGGCGGTCCACAGAGCTGCGTTGCGTACAATGGCATGGCCATGTTAGTCTCACCGACAATGCCGACCTTTGCTGTCACTGGTTGATGGTATCTGCCGCTTGAGATCAATGCGTGCTCTTCCGTCTCTCCCGTGTGCACTTACCCTCGCTGTGGTGGGTGGGCACATGGGGCGGAACGGCTTGAACCTGTTCGGTGCATGGAATGTCGCGTTCGTGGAGCTGGTATGTGCAGGAACTGTGATGTCCCTTTGCGTTCGGTTTGTGAGGATGCGAAATCGATGGAAGATCTCGCCTCAAGGTCACTCGAGCTAGCCAGAGTGGCAGCGGATACCTGCTCGGCCGCTGGATGTAGATGCAGACGTCTTGCGCCAGACATAGGAGCTGCAGCGCCAAGAGTGTAGACTCAGAGCAAAGCAAGGCGGTATGATCGTGGAGGATGCGGTGTGGCTCGCTTCTCAGACTTATTTCCTCGTTGGACGGAGGCTCTTGCAGGCGTGACGTAAAGTGCGAATCTGTTCTGCGTGAGATGGGGTGAACGGCTGATGCATGGACCCTCGCGAGGCTCATCAGCTTACATTGCCGATCTTCGATGCTGACAAGTACAGTTTGCGACTGCTGAAGAGGTAGCAAAAGAGATCACCTCGAGCCAAATGGACACACAACCTCCAAGAATACAAAGCAAACCAGAACAAGCAAGAATTTTACCGCCAAAGAGAGACTGCGGGACTCAGGATGAGAGCAGCTGCCAACGGCGGAGGTACTCACTTTGTACATCAAGTTTCAGGACCGCACTCCGAGGATCGTGCGTGGGAAGCGTTTGACCTTGCCGAGACTACTCAATCACGGAAGACATACGGCCCACTCTACCGAGCCCAAGCATGAGTTCTAGCCGTCCATGCAAGAGTGCAGAGTGGAGCCTACAAGGACGACGCGACTTCCGCACAGCAGAAAGGATGGTCGAAGCAAGTCGATTGTGGCCTTCAGACCAATGTCGCTGCAGCAGTTCCACAGGTCCAGCGCACGTCCATCTGGCTGGAATGTTATCCTGCACCGTGGCGAGGTTCCTGTTCGTTCTCCGGCAGTCTACCGCTGCCCATAGCCTGCATCGGAGCTGTCATCAACGGTACCCTGCGGCTTGCCGCAACAGCTCATCCAGCTCATTCCCATCATCATCTGTGGCGAAGGGTCTTCAGATATGGCAGGTTCATGCCAAAGCGGGTGCTTCAGGATGAGAAGCCGCAGTGTTGGATGGCGCACTAGAAGCCGAAATTGTGGTCCGATCGGTCAGCCTCCAGACTATATGACAGGACGGTGTCTGCATTGTGTTGTTGACCTGGTTGGCGCGATCTGAGCTGCACGAATCCATGGTACTCCACGGCAGCATGCGTGCTCAGACAACACACACACTCACACACACGCACGCCTACACACACAAGCCGACTGCGTTAGCTCTGCATGATGCAGAAAGTGACTGCTCAAGATTCTGATGTGACTGTCTGGTCATTCAGAACTCCGTCGACGCACGGATCGGCCCAGCGAATGCTTCAGTAGAGCGATACAGCAACGCCAGTCCGCGGATCGCAGGATCAATGCGCGCAGGCAATGATTGCGGGCAGCGTGGCGTTTGGCCGGTCATCTACCAGTGCCTTATGTTCTCCGCATCAGCAAGGGTGTCATCGGGTACTTGCAGGTTGACAGGAGATCGCCAGGGGCACGCGTTGTGTTGGACAGCGAGTGGACGTCGCCTCAACAGGCATACTGGTGGACCGCGGCCGTGTGATCGAGTTGTTGTGATGTCACGCAGGGCAGCCTTGCGTAGAGCGAGAGGTTCATAGCAGAGCTGAAGTCACGATAAGGTGGGCCTGCATGTTGCGAGTCAGCAAAACACTGCTTTCACGTGACAGACGACGCTGCCTCGGTCTAGTTCTAGGAGGTATCTCAGGTGAAGAGTTCTGAGAAGCGCTGGGCAGCACGTGCGCCGCGTTCGTTGACTTGACGAAGGAAGAAATCGGCACTCCAGTCGCTGGCAAAGAATCATGCAATGCGTTTAATCGATCTTTTCCAAATGGACGACGGATCACGGCTGGTATGGTAGGCGCTGGGACATTGGCCAATAGCAGTAAACGAACGAGGGAAGCGCAGGTGCGAAACAATTTCCCCAGACCGTTCTCCTCGAACCGCACCACCTGCACGCTGTGCCGTACTTCAACCTTTGCCACTCGATCGTTCGTCCGTCGACATGCAGGACGGCCAGGTCGTTGTGACGTAAACCCGAACCCGAACCCACACGCAGCACAAGGCGTGTTTCGCTGCAGCGTCCTTGGTGCGGCCGCCATCGCAGCAAGACGGACAACTTGCCGGCCGGCGCTTATCATGATGATTGCTCGCACGAAATGCCTCGTCACACCGAGACCGCATGGTTGAAGATGGTGCCTGTCGCGCCGCCTGACTTCATCAAGTTGGAGCGTCGACCTGGCATTGACCTGCCAGTGCCGGTGCAGAGCGAAGCTCGTGTTCGAAGCCACTCCATTGTTCGCCAGCGCCAACAGGCGATCTTCGAGATAGCCGCCAGGGCCTCACGTTCGCGCCGGCCGCTGCTGATGGCCTTCGTCGCGGACGAAACAACTTCAAAAATAGCACGAAACAGGCGCGAAGCTCATACCAGCTGTGTGACGTGCATCATATGACGACCGACCTTCAGCAACCGTGCGGTCTTGGGTCACTGAGGCGGCCAACAGGACTCTCCGGCCTGTGCACTGCAAAGGCGCCGGCCTCATGGCACTACCAGCAGTTTCAGCCTTGCGCGAAATCTTTGGCTGCCAGCAACTGTCCTCGGATGTTAAACGCTCACAGAGTGTCGGACTGTTTCAAACACCTCTGCCCATCTGCTTCATAGGTCATTCGGTATCCTGTAGGAAGCCAGGCGGCTTCAATGCTATAAGGCATCGTGGTCGCTGTCTTCTGGTTCAAGACTGTACAGCAATTCACTACTCCCTGAGCTTCGACATTTCCTTCTGTCCTTTCGTTATTTCCTTGTGTATTTCCTTAGGTCTTCCGTTCGGTCTGGTACTGGCGTTGCCTCCACTCGGTAATCACTAATTCTTGTCACATCCGACCTCAGACTCGTGCTTGACGCACTGGAACGCCTGGCCCGCGTTCTCTCCTGCTATTGATCTGTCTAGCTTCCTCAAGCTTTCCACTGTTATATGCAATACCGAAGTACTCTTCCGATCATGCCAAAACAGAGCAGATGTTCATTGCCTCACCAGATGACACCTACGGCGCCATACACCACCTCTACGGCCAACAGCCAACGAAATGCAGCGATTTGGAGCTCAACGGACGACGAGATATTGCTGCAAGCACGAGCATCTGGCCTGAACTGGCAGCCGATAGCGAGCCGGCACTTTCCCAATAAGACGGCCAATGCTTGCAGGAAGCGGCACGAACGGCTGGTCGAACGCAGGCATGTGGATGATTGGGACACCCACAAACTCGAGCTTCTTGCGCGAGAGTACATGGCGTGTAGGCGGGAGATGTGGGAAGTGCTGGCGTCAAGATTGGGAGAGCGATGGGCAGTCGTTGAGGCTAAGGTGAGTCTCATCGAACAAGCCCTTTTTCCACATCATCTGACCATACGGTAGTGCATGGAGAAGGGACTCAAAACACTCCAGACGGCATCACGTACTGCACAGAGGAAGGCTACCGCAGAATCTCAGTCCTTCGAAGATCTAGGTACTTCAGACCATCACAGCGATTCTGGCATTGGCTTGGGTTCCGACGCTGAGACAGAGGTAGGCTTTCCCGCTGCATCTCACCACAAAGCGTCGTCGTCCTGGCCCGAGGAGGCACCTCACGGGTCTGCTATGGAACACGCGCGAGCGCGAAGCCTGCCTCAACTCTTACCGCTATATCGACCACCGCCACCCATCATTCAGCGCCGTGCTTTCGAGGGCAGGACCATCCCAACGAGCCCGCAGGATGGCTCTTTGCAGGGGTCGATTGCATCGCAGCGGTCTTCTCCAGAATCGCAGAACGGCAGAGGAGGAATCAGCATCAAGTCGATTGTTTCTAGTTGAAGCAGGGAGACCACGTCGGTGGTGGCTGCATATTCATAGTTGAAGAGATACCCGAGCACACCAGCTTTGAGAATGCCGCACGCCGCACAGGATTTTGTTGGGCATCGTTGGGCGATGAAACAATCATGAATGAACGACTTGTATGTTACGAGACTCTTGGCATGTGGCTTGCCCGCCATGAACGCCTCGTCCACTTGAGCCGAAAGCCGAGGAGACTCGAGCTAGTGCAGGTAGACAAATGGATGTGAGCGACCGGCTCTGCTGCTTGCTGCTGCGCTGCGCCTTGACAATAACAACTTTTGCGACGCGTTCTGCTGCAGTCTTCGCGGCCTTGGCATGCGGTATACAATCGGGGGATTGCTTGCTTGTGCGCTGCTGGCCGGACAGAGTGCAGAGGACACTTTGCCCCCCTGAACGCCTCTTCTATTTATGCCGCCGCTCCTCCAGCTGTCGAGGAGCTGCGCGTCGCATCGTTTCGCCCTATGCTATCCAAAGGTCCAACACCGGGTCTTGCTCACCACACCCGGCGCCGGCGCCGACGTCTCCTCTCCCTGCTACATTCCTCGCGCTGCACCATCGGGCCCCGTCTCACGATCCCCTCACCAGTGGTCTCACATTGTGCACCGCATCAGGAACCCCATTGCAACACACTCTTCGACGGTCATGGCCTCTCCGAGCGTTCAAAAGAGGACGCATATGGGACAATCACATGGCGGACATCATCACCACCACCACCATGACAATACGTATCTTACGAGCACGAACAAGAGCGACCCGGGCGTGCGCATCACAAGGATAGGGCTGTATGTCAATCTGGGAATGGCAGTGGGCAAAGGAGTGGGGGGATATGTCTTCAATTCGCAAGCGTAAGGACACCGACGGCTGCACTCGAGGCACATGTTCGACCACGCATCGTGGCTGGACGACATGTACTGCTGCAGGGCTTATGTGCTGACGTTGCATTGTGCCCAGATTGACAGCAGACGCCGTCCATGCGCTATCGGACCTGATCTCTGATTTCATGACTTTGGCAACCATATCCTATTCGCTCAAGCCAGCTACCACCAGGTTCCCAATGGGCTACGGCAAGGTCGAGTCCCTTGGCGCTCTTGCCGTCTCGGGCATTCTACTGTCCGGTGGAATCATGATTGGCTTACAGGCAGTGATGGCGTTGAGCCAGCAATTCTTCCCGCAAATCTTCGAGTTGCTCTCGCAGACTGGTATCTTCGAGCACACTCACCATCACGGCCACGATCATGGCCATATGGATCTTGGTCCTAACATCAATGCAGCCTGGCTTGCGGCTGGCAGCATTGTAGTCAAGGAGTGGTTGTATCGGGCGACGATGAAGGTGGCCAAAGAGAAGCGCAGCAGTGTTCTTTCCAGCAACGCCTATCATCATCGCGTCGACAGCTTGACTGCTTTCGTTGCGCTGTTCACCATCGTTGCTAGCCATTTCCTGGAAAGCGCTCGATGGCTCGATCCTGTAGGTGGCCTGATCATTTCTGGAATGATTGTACAGGCAGGTTGGGGAAATACCAAGTCAGCGTTGTACGAGCTCGCCGACGTGGGAATGGACGATGAAGCCAGAGAAGGCGCCGAGAATGCCTTGCAGACTCTCCTCGTTGAGAGCAACGCAAAGGTCCGCGGCGTTCAAGGAATCAAGAGCGGGCAGAACCTGATGTTTGAGATTGAGGTAAGGTCCACGTGTACTGCATACTGCACTCTGCATGCCACGAGTCTGCATTCTCGCCTTTTCTACCATCAGTCAGCTAACACTATATGCCTCGCAGGTGGCCGTGCCTCAAGAGTGGTCTGTCTCTCATTCCAACGACTTGGAAGTTGAAATCAGGAGTGCCGTCAAACAGGCCGTCCGAGGAACACGACGCGTCAACGTCAGGTTCGTAACTCTATCGGCCAGCCATGCAGCTTTCGAAGGTACGTTCTGCAGGAGAGAGGGCATATTATGGACTGCGTCTAACAGGTCTCAGACCAATTTACCAAGGAGGATCGGAGTACGATCAACGAAGGCCATGATGAGCAACACGACCACGAACATGACCATGACCATGACCATGCTCGTTCCAATGGACATTCGGAAAAGCGCAAGTAAGCTTGCCACAGGCTCGAACGAACTTGCCCGCGAGTGAACCTGCAATAAGCCGCTGCGATATGCGAATGGGCCCGGCTTGCTTCTGGAGTGGAGCTGGTGGGCCGCCTCGCGAACAGACCACTGACCGCAATGTGTGCACTGCCGCACTTCTAGTGAGCCGCGTCCGGGAGACCCGGATCATACCCAATCACCTGGCGACCCCGCTAGAACACGCAGTGGCTTTGTCAACGAACCACGATCGCCGTTTCAGGTCGAGTGTTTTGTCCAACGACGCTGGCACGCTCGCTCCAACGTCGAGAGAAGGGCACTGCCAGATTCAAGTGCACGCTTGCGGATCATTGTCTCGTTCCCAGAGTGGACTACGGTGGAATGCGCATAGACGAAGAAATACGGCTTGGACAGGGTTTGAGAAGAAGCAGGAATGGCGATGGTCACCCTTGCAGGACCAGATCTAGGGCAATCAGACAGCGTTCGCTGCTTTTGCCACAAGTACATGTACTTAGCGGTTGACTTGCCAAGCGACTCTTCCGAAGCGCATTGTCAACCAGGCCACGGAGCTCACTCTCTCAAGTTCAAGAAATTCAACCGTCACCTAACAGCGTAGGGTCCCACAGCCTCTTTCACTCCTCCGCGAAATGTTGAGATCCTGATCATTCAAAACCGGGCCCGAAGAGAAAGTGCCGTTCAGACTTCGAGTCCAGGCGACGCCACAACGGGGCCAGACGACCTACCACGAAACGCATCGCGGGAAGTGGATACTGCGGCAGTATCATGGATGCAGCGCTAAAGACGCAATCCGATCGTCCGTGTACGTGCCTCGACACATCCAAATGCTGACGACTGCGAATGGATCGTAATCGCGTGTTGAATTTCGTTGCGGGTATTCTCAAGTCTACTTTCCGCCGCAAAAGTGCCATCGAGCAATGTGAGGACCGCGGTGCATTCGAGACTGGTCGGCACAGCGTCCAGCCCTCACTTAGCAAATCGATGGCTCTTTACACCTAAGATCTTGAATGGACGGTATACGTATCATCTCGTCATCCATGGCATCGTTGAGGGGTTTCATGTCTGGTCTCGCCGTCAGTGCTTTCCTTCGCTTCATTCCTTATCCCTTCCCCGCGCCCTGGCGCTCCGCCGCAGCGCATGTGATGTCTTGTCTTTGACGATGAGTGGCTCGTATGGGGTCCCGCAGTTCCCGCTTCACGATTCTCCTCTCCATATTCGTTTCAGACCGACTGTTAGCGTGAGCTGCTGCGTACAAAGTCCTCTTCCCGGCCCAGGAGGCGCATGTTTACCCCATACAATATCAAGGTCATCGAGTTCTGCTTCCACTTGATTGCTTGGGTCTCGTATGACCACAAGGAACATCGCCATTGTGAAAGTTGTAATTCACTCGCGTGAATTGGCGTGCTCACAGCGTCTGCTACAGCCACCGCGTAGCTTACTCCTGGTCCTCGTGATGTCACGATCTGAGCTCATAAGCTGTGCGCTACAGTACCTGAGGCTCAGCCATCAAGATCATACTTGTGATCTTCATGCAATCTATGCGGGTCTGCCAACTGAGCAAGCGTATCGGCAAACATTGAAGTCGGTGCAGGGACGGTGGCCGCTCCGAAGTGCATGCTGTCACTTACGACAGGGTCCAAGTAACCACCGAAGGGCTGCACGCCTGCAGAGAGCGGACTTCCGAACGGCGTGGATGCGCTACTGGTTGGCGCGCTACTGTGGGCGTCGAATGCCTCTTCTGACCGCAAGCTTGGCGGAATCGCAGGGATTGGGTTCCCAGGAGCGTTTGGCATGGTGTCGTTAATTTTCTGCATCAGAAGCGGCAAATAGCGCTGCTGACCACCGCGAAGCGTCGAGATGAGCGTCATCAGCTGATTCAGATGATCTCGAGGGCCAAATTCGAATGTATGTTCGTGAGGGATGACAGACATGACGTCTGTCAAAGTACAAGCCACATCGAACAGCTTTTCTATCAGGCCAATCCCGTGCACTTCCATCGCTGGCTGAGAGAATTGTTGCGTTGACGCAACGAGATCGCGAGAGACTTCAATTGGGAACTTGAAGCTCATGGCGTTTTCGGACGCGGCTGAAGATAAGAAGCCATGGCTGATTGAAAGCTGCCACACCATAGTCCGTAGCCATTGCTGTGACGTCCGCAGATCGACCGCTTGACTCTCTGTGCATCGCAGATATGCTGGTAGCGCGTCGGACAATTGCTGCTGTAAGCGGGCTAACCATTCTGTTGTGCATCCGACGCGTGCCTTGTTCCAAAGACCGACGAATGTGTCATCGAATGGCCGGAAAAGATTGACGAGATGGATGAAGCCGTTCAATTCCACCGTTTCTGCGGGATCTTCGTCCAGCGTCGGAAGGCTGATTGTCGCATGTAGAGTAAGCGGCTTGTGTTGCTGAAGTGCGTATGCTCGCTCAGTCACGAAAAGCAGCCAGTACAGACGCCGCCGCCTGGAACTCTCTATTGTGTCTGCCGTACGGTAGGTAGCCTCTTCGTGCATGCCCATGATTTGCGCTAGGGTTGTGGCCTCTCTCAGGTGGAACCATGCGGTGTTGTGTCGGTCCAGGCAGAAGTAGCTTCCGAAGAAGAAGAAAGATGTAATCACGCTCCAGATGCTGGGATTCTCGATATAGTTGTGTCCTTTGCGCACGCGCAGCGCCTCTTGCAACAGTGTGTGGCCGAGCTGAAAACTGGGTTGAGGTGGTATCTCGAGCCCATCGAAGGCTTCTGCCGGAAGGACCATGTTTGGCTGGATCATCATGTAGGCGCACAGAGAGACCACCAGGCAATATGCTTCGATGCTGGTCTCCATCTGGCCGATCACCTCGCCCACCTTTTGACGATGTAAGATTGGCTGTGTCGGGTACAGGTTGGCGAAAAAGTAGTCAACACAGGCCGTCATCATCTCCACGGACAGGAGACCGGCCTTCTTGAGGTCCGCTGGCGAATGTGCCGGGCTATCCAAATCCCATCCATTGCGCTTGGCGGCGAGCTGGGATTGTCGCTGAGTCTCCCTCAGCTCCGAGATGACCTTAGCCCTGCTTCCCTTCGGCCCCTTCTTTTGGGGTATGGCATTGTAAGTGCACGTCAGACCAGCAGACGTGCAATTTTTGCAAGGCCGGGTGCCGTCCCCAATGCACCGGACTTTTCGTCGATGACAAGCATCGCATGCCCTCTTTACCGCCGGTGTAGATGAGGAAGAGGACTCAGGCATCGTCCGATGCCCGCGAGAGGAGATGGACACCTCTACTGGCCCAGGCGTAGTGGAGATCAACATTTAAGACATGGAGCTGCGGCCAGAGGAACAGACTGATCGATGACTGGTGAGGGACGTATCTTGTTCGTTGCCTTCGCTGCGCGGAAATGCCAAGCTGCCGGACGGCTAGAACAGTACGGTATCAGAAGGACTGCAGGTCGGACGGGGTCGAGGAATGACAAAGACAGTGTGAAGGAGCGTGTGCTGCATGGCGGGGAGCTCTACAAACCGGCGCCGGAAAGGCTTGTTGATGAAGCATGGCCAGGACGAACATCCCAACGCAGGCCCCGCCGCTAATGCAGGTAGCCGACGGTCGGTCAACCAGACGTGCAAAACAGGCCCTCGAGGCATTGGCGTTGGCCAGGAACATGAAGGCGCGATGACGACGTGCAGCATGGTCGTAGCGTGCAGAGGCGTGGCGCGTTGCAGCAGAAACTTTTCTGTCGCATCAACAGTTTAGTGTATCAGTATCCGGGTCGCGGCCGGCTCGAGCCGAAGGGTGAGCACCCGGAAGGCTCTCGACGGCGGCAGCGAATCCGTGCCGGTGCGCACAAGAGCGCTGCAGGACCACATATAATTCCGGTCTGGCGATGATGACGGAAGCAGTCAAAGATGGACCCCCCAATAAAAGCGCTGGCACGCTGGTGTTCCCAGCAGCCGATTGACGAGTCGCACTACTGCAAGGCTGCATATACTGCCTGCAGTAGCGGACGGCGAGCGAGACGCCCATTCGGCCCGACGGCTTTATTGTCGCTTCTGCTGGCAACTGGGGCGGCTCATGGCGCGATGCGTGCTGATGCGTGCTGATGCGTGCTGAGGCGTGCTGCTGATGGGAAGGCAGCGAGCTGCTGCTGAACGAGGCCTGCATCGCGTCGGGAAACAAAGGCGTCTGTCGGTGTGATGGTGAGTCTGCTGTCGCGATTGTGGCTGCGTGCGCGCGCGCGGAGGGATGTTGTGGGAGCAGTGCTCGAAGGCGGTGCTCATCGTCATCATCCTCATCCTCATCCTCATCCTCATCCTCATCATTGGCGGCTGCCACCTCTCAGCAGCCCGCTTGCGTGGACGTCCAGACGCTGCAATCCTGCTAGTTATGAGCGGAGGGGGAAGGGAGAACCCAACAAGCGGGCCTGGCTGGATCTTGTTGGTTGAAAGAGCGTGCCTAGCCGAAGCCCGAGGATATCGCGTTGCCAGCAGAACAAAACAAAGACGTGTTCATCGGAGCATCGTGTTGGCGCACTGGTTCGAGCATGTAAGGAAGGAGAATGGCCGCAGAGATGCACGTCGGGCACGGTCAGCTGAGGTATATATATGTGTATTTATGCCTTGACAATGGCCGTCGCGTCAGGACGAAACCACCAACCAGTCTCGCCGTGTTCTGTCCCGAAGCCCCTCGGTCTTCCTCCGGACGATGCATTGCATCTCGGCGTCCAAAACGCGTGGCATGGCCCTGTCGTCGACATTTGTCTCCCGCGGCGTTTGAGAAACGTCATGCCCCTGCTGGTCCTTCTGTCCTTCTGTCCTTTTGTCCTTCTTCGGCAATGTAGGCTGCCGGGCATGTTCAAAGTGTTGCAGGGATCCAGGACGGTATCAATCATGAAGCCTCTGTGAAGACAAGTAGAGCACAAAACCATGCAGGCACGCGGTAAGCGGTGTTTTCGGAAAGCATGCAGACTGTCCTTGTCTCACACACGGGAAGTGAAGGATTCATCATCGCGACATTGCCGAAGCATATTCTGTTGTCTTCGCTCTTCACATGAAAGCAGCCTCAATCTTACGCCATAGCGCCTCGCTTGCCAGACCGCTCTGCCATAGTAAGTCCGTTCTGTCCGCCCGCCACAACAACTTTGTTACAATACACGTCTCAACGCCAGGGCGGAGTCCATCAAGGCGGCGAGATCACGCTTCCGCCCTCGACCAGAGTAATCTCGTCAATCTGCTTCGTAGTGTCTGCGCCGCAGCACTCCACGCGTTTCCAGGTGGTCAGTCGACCAGCGTTGGTGTCCACCTCCCAGACCCGGACTCGCCTATGGAAGCCGCCATAGCCTGCATATCCTCCAAAGCCCGAGCCACCGGCGTAGCACATCCAAGGGCCTAGTTTTGACTTTCTCTCGTGTGAAGCGTGCTGATCGAGCGACTCATCACGAACTCCGTTGCGCGGACGCAAAGCACAATAATCGTTCACGTGGTCGTGACCACATCCAACGGCTACTACGCCTTCCTCCGCCAGAGCATCATAGAAATGGCTGTTATATGTCGGAGCGGTGACGCCTTCCTTCCATTTGCCGCCCGTCATCGAGTTACTGCGATCCGCATATTCAGGGAGCGGAATGTGTATGAAAGCCATGTCCATGTGGATGTGGCTGTATTTGGCATGCTCTTTCTTCAATCCTTGCGCAGTATTGCGAAACCAGTCAATCTGTCCAGGCTTGAGCCAGTCGTAACCTTTGAAGCGCTTTTCATCTGGCGTTAAAGAGTGGGTGTCCAACATGTACAACGTCAAGGCGGAGTGTTGTGAAGAATGGGCGAGTACCTCGACGTAGTAGTTGCCTATACCTTCGATATTCTCCGGTCCGGGTTCGCTCAGACTATGAGGCAGGGTCTGCAGCAGAGCCATCTGTGTCTTTCGCGGCAAAGATCGGGTGCCTTCATCGTCGTGGTTGCCAAAGATGGCAGCGTAGGGGATGGAGCGTTCGATCAGTGGCGCGACCATCTTGAAAATAGCGCTCTGTGTGTCCGGCGCTGCAGGACCTTCTGTTTGATCACCAGAGAGGACTACGATGTCCGGTTTCTCATCATCCAGTATCATTTCAAGGAATTCCAGCGTACGAGTATCGGCCTCGCATTTCGTGCTGGGCCTGTCCTCCTCACCAATAGCATCCCGACAAGCACCAAGACCAGTCGAGAGGTGAGCGTCAGACACCTGCAGTATCTTGAACTTCCCATCCTTCCCTACACGGAGCGTTGGTGGCTTGTGGTCAATCTTGGGCCGTCCATGGCGTACGCTCAGTCTCGCGGGCCGGCCTCCATCTGCGGCGTCAAGAAGAAGTGGTGTCTGGGCAATTTGCCAGTTTGGTCGTGGATCCACAGCATCTGGGCCAAACAGCACATCGAGCGCCGTTATGGCCTTGTCGGTATCGCTGTCATGTCTTTTGCTGCTGCGAAGAATGAAGAGACCGCCCGGCCTGCTCTCCCAGGACTCCTTGGCCTCCTCCTTCTCTCCCACTTCAGGCTGTATCCTGCTGACTTTAATGCCAATCACAACCTTGTCGTCAGTCGTAAGCTCTTCCTCCTTCTTGCGCTGCACATGCAAGTACGCCTTGTTGACCCAGCCACTGCCCAAGTACAGATCCTTCTCTATCCGGCCCCATTTGTCAGGGTCCAGGCGACAATTGGAGAAGGGATTCGCGGAGGAGCAGAAGGCTATGGTCACATCGGTGATGACGGAACCGGCATGATGCGAAGGTAGGTGGCCGTGGATGGATGCAGGGAGCACGCGATATTGAGAGTCGGCGATGAAGACCAACAGACATAGCAGCGCGGCAAACGCGCCTACTTGGGCGAGCGTGCGTATCTTGAATCTGTAATCAGTCGGGCTGTGTGATGCGTGTATGCGCGGTGGGTGTGCTCACAATGCGCCTGGCCATGCTGCGGGCGTTCGCGGCAGTGGACTACTGCTGTACTTGGATAGAGGGATGAATGGTAGATTTCGGGAGGTTGTTGCAGCGACACTCGGCGCTCCATATTCGCCTGGAGGTGTCACTGCCGCTGTTGCCCTTCGACGACCTGCAAGCACGTCACATGCACGCTGGACGAAGCGGTGCGAGTTTCTTGCTGTGAATCCAGGTCAGTAGCTGAACTGAAGAGGCAGGGATGCGTGGATGTGCGG
Organism: Dothistroma septosporum; assembly: GCA_002236755.2. NCBI lineage: Eukaryota > Fungi > Ascomycota > Dothideomycetes > Mycosphaerellales > Mycosphaerellaceae > Dothistroma > Dothistroma septosporum. Next base: position 2,989,103 of record NBZP02000054.1, read on the forward strand.
AGCTTCTCCAGATTTCCAGATCCTCCCGTCTCGTCAGCCTTTCTGCTGCCATCCCATATGCCGGTCCCTCCCCCTTCTACTGCATCTCCCGTCACGACAGGCCCATGCGACTGCTATGCTCGTGGCGCCATGCGACGCGACTCCACTACGCATCGCAAACGCGCCATGTCAGTGATCTGCGTCCCTTCGCCGAAGGCGATCTCGTTCTACTACGGCAAAACCATGATCGATCGGCGCCACCTATCTTGACGCGACCTCTGCGTCCCGGGAGACGCATCGAGAGTCACCGAGGGATCATCAAGCACGATGACATTATTGGGAGCAGAGTTCGCGACTTGGTCAAGTCAAGCACCTCAAGGTCCGCCAAACAAGGCACTGAATACCGGCTGCACAACGTTACCCTCGAAGACTACGTGCGGTTGAGCAAAAGGCTCGTAACGCCTGTCTATCCAGCAGATGCGCGACTCATTGTCGATCTCCTGGATCTGCATCCTGACCACGAATGCCGCGGCCGAGAAAACGAGTCTACAGCAACCACGAAGGTGGAGATTCTGGAAGCTGGTACTGGACATGGATCGCTCACTCTTCACTTGAGTCGTGCCATACACGGCCTCAATGCGCGCCCACCCCACCTTATCTCCAGTGACTCAACGGCGGCTTCTCCAGATTGGAAGATGGAACGCCATGCCATCATCCACACCATTGACGTCTCTCCCAAGTTCTCTGCGCATGCCCAGACTGTAGTCGCAGGATTTCGTCATGGCATTTATGCCAGGAATGTTGACTTCCATGTTGGAGACGTGAGCGAGAAGCTGCGCGAGCTTCAGAAAGGAAGTCGGGGCGCGCAGTTCTTATCTCACGCATTTCTCGACCTACCAGCAGCGGAAAGTCACATGGCAGCGGTAGCTACTGCACTGCGAGTCGATGGCACCCTGATTGTCTTCAATCCCTCCATAACGCAGATCAATTCGTGCGCGACCAGGGTCAAAGAGCAGCGTCTACCGTTCGACCTTGAAAAGGTTATCGAGCTGGGCGTCAACGGTGGAAGTGGCGGACGAGAATGGGACGTCCGCTTTGTGCGGCCCCGCACACTTAAAACAGGGCTAGGAGCAGACTCGGAGGCAGAGCAAGGGCATGGACTAGTTGAGGCTATCGATGAGGGCGATACTTCCGAGTTGCCCATGCCAGCATTGAAGGACGATGAGAGATGGTCAATGGTATGCCGTCCGAAAGTAGGCGATCGAATTACAGGTGGTGGCTTCCTCGGTCTTTGGAAGAAGCGACGCACAGCAGAAGAAATCATGATTTCTCAGAAGCAAGTAAGTGTGGACTAACGGTCCATGTCTCACAGGCTTCGCAGCTATTCGTCGAATCGTTACACTTCTCTGTGATTCAGCTTGCTCGCCAACAATTTTTGCAGCCTTACCACCACTTCTCACACAGCACTCTCGCCTCCGACATGCCCTTTTCGTTCCTCAAGAATTCCACAATCTCATCAGTCATCCTCGGTGGACCACAAACATAGCAAAGCGTTCCTAGTCGATCATGCTCAGCACCAAATACACCCTGCTTATACCCACTGATAGCATTTTGAAGATCTCTTTCCACTAGTCGCCTACCAAACGTGCGATTTGGGAGCTTGCCATGCTCAATGGGGCCATCATCACCAGTGCCACTTAGAAACAAGCTCAGTGTGATGTTCGGGTTTGCGACTGCCGCCACGAGATCCATCAGACGAGGTAAGAACAGGATTCTCTGCGGATCAAGCTCGGAGTCTGCCTTTGTGGCGTAGAGGAAATGTATCTCGCGCGGCCGAGCTTGTTCATGGTTTCGGATCAGCTGGGAGAATATTGAGATCAGAGGATTGATGCCGACACCTCCGGCTACGAGGACGAGACGGTCGATTCGTCCGATGTCGAGCCCAAGAGGCGGCCAGTGGAATGAGCCGCCGATGCGCACACTGTCCGAAGACAAGGTTGTCAGCCATTCTCGAACATCGGAACGAGTAGCGCTGGCATAAGATGAAGCAGGCATGTCTCAGAGAGATCATACCTTGTATCTTTTACACTTACGCGAGCTGACTGCCGATTATCTCTTCTTCCGGTCGCCACAGCCATTTGGCAGGCGGATTGCCACTTTTCTGTATCGCCAGTTCTATGAACGGTGGAGAGTGACTGGATGGTCTAGCTTGACAAGGAGTCGAAGTTATGGTAAAGCCGCCTGCTGACTTCAATCCAGGAATGAATGTGTCAACCCATTGCCCAGGATAGAACTACTTCAACGGTAAGCCTGACCATTGGTGTACAGCATTTTCATCCCAAACGTACCTTGATGGTATGATTCGGATCCACAGCGTTAAGTCGCAACAGCCTGATATGGTCGTTCACGTCTCGAATGTTCGCCAGTATCACTGGCTCAATTCGATTCTCGCGAGGTTCCGCTTTTGTCCTCTCTTCGTGGGCCAAAGACGAGCGGATGGTCGCCATGCTCCGATATGATATGAGGAATTTACCTGCTAGCTGTTTCGAACACGCTCGCCATGGAAGTGGTAGCATGGTCGATGCTGAAGACGATGGCTTTTTGTCAAAGACCACAGATGATGGACATGGATCTTTGACGTCAACAGACTTCACGCTTGTGATTGGACGACATGGACAAAGTATGGGTCCCTTGGCTGTTCCCTTCCCCTTCGAGCTGTTTTGTCCCTAATGGATTACCTACTGGCATCGACGTCAGATCACCGATCCTCGGCGCTAATGATAATCTATCTACTTTCTTTAGCTGATTAGTGGGTTTCTCGGCGTTCCCGGCGTGCGAAGACAGTAGGTACAAACTCGTACTTGACATCCTGAAGAGGTCCATGTGCATTGGACGTACTCTGGTGGAGTGTAGCTATACACTGGTTTAGTTGAAATCGGGATTGACGTTGCGTGCATGTCGGGGGCATATCTAAGCCAGCGTGGAGCTCAAATTCAAGTTAAAACATCACGAGCACTGGGCAATCTCCAAGATAGCACATGAAACTTTGACACCTCGTGAAGCATTTTCCGCCTCGTCTGGAAGCATTGTCATCTGCTCACTATTGCATGCTTAATGGGGCACGTGGGAAGGCCAAAAGCATCTCCAGCCTGTCACTGGCTTGCGTGGATACTTTGCTTCCATGCCTTTCGCGGCTTTGGTCGACCTGTGGATATGCGCGAATGAAGATTGGTCGCCGTCCCACGTAGCGCGTCTTGACATGGCATCTTGAAGGGTAGCGTTTGAAAGGGAGCGATCGAAGGCTAGCAACTCATCTGTCGGTGGTCGACATTGGAGATCGTTCTTGGGGCACTCCAAGGACGATACGGCAGATCGAAAACACATCTTCGTGCTCCAAATGTGTGAATACCCTCAGCTCGAGGATGACGGCGAATTGAACTCCCTTGAAACGTTCCTGCTGGTCCTGGAAGACTTGTAGATGGCCATGCAAGCCTGGCGCTCCATCTGTGCAATGCACCGTGCTAGCTGACCAGCTGAGGCATTTTTCAGCTCCTCTGGATCCTTGTCAGTGATCGCAATGGTAGTAAGCAGTACGCAAGCCCAGGATCTGGCCGTTCACTGAGCTTCCTACTCGTGTTAGTATTGTTGCAAGATTAGGGATGCCCAGTCGCTAGCCGGTCACTGATAGATTTGAAGGGCACTCAGCTGATTCTGACCCACACGAGCGCTTCATCAAATCACTGAGTGCTCTAGGTTACACATCGTAAAGGCAAGGCAAAAATCCTAGCCTAGATCCTCGTCGCCGTTTTCGTATAGCTTTAGGATCGCCCAACCCTTTGCATCGGCCACTAATCCGTCTTTACCTTGCGACGTTCGGTGCCTTCAGCCATAATTTTGGCCACATCATCTGCCGTCTTGCCTCGGTGTCGAGCCTCAGTTGTCTCTTTGCCAAGCTCCGTACCATTAGCTACTAGATCGTACACCTGAGCTATGCTTCGAAAGATCGACTCATCTTTCGAGAAGCCGCCATCCGCCTCAAATGTCTCGGCAATCTGCTCCATCTCGTTCACCCATCGGTATGCTTTGGGAGGCATGCTCACGAGACCCTTCTCTGCTCTAGTTCTCACGCCTGGACTGTACTCGTCGAGATGAGTTTGCAGCTCTTCGACGACACCCAGACTATGAGCTGCGGTGAAGGACTGGATGGCCAGTGCCGTGAAGCCCTTAGACAGAGACGCGAAGCACATCTTCAAGCCGCTAGCAGAGCCGATCGTATCGTTGATGTGCGTCGCGTTCAGGACATTGCAGAGATGCTCACCGCTGGGCAGGGCCTCAGTCAGTGTGTATGCACCTGAAAGTGGGATTCTGGGCCTACTCCAGGTACCATCGTCTTTCAAGCTGGGAGGTCCTCCGATGATACCGCCGTCAATGAAGCGGATCTTGCCGGCGTTCGCTGTGAGAAGCTCATCTACCTGTCGGGCTGAGCGAGGGCTGATTGCATTCAAATCCAGATAGTACAACGGAGTCTTGCGCTTCTGGAAATCTGAGTCGTTGGTAGCTTTGGCGATTCGTGCAGCTGTCGCCGTGGCTTCTTTTGGTGGCACAATTGACAGAACGTAGTCGACCTGATTACAAAGCTCTATATCACTCTTGACCAGCGCTATGTCATTCGTGCTGGCCCGAAGCTGAGTTGCTTGGCTGCTTTGCGTCAATTACAGCTCCCATGAGTAGGTAGCTTTGAAGTGAGCACATACCTTCTGTCCGAGGCGTTTGTGCTGACTTTGTAGCCATTCGCAATAAGCATTCGTGCTATACCAACGCCCATATCACCGATGCTGATAATGCCTACTTTTGCCAGTGCCATGCCTGCCAAGTTCGAAAGTGTGCGCCTTTAGTATGTTGTTGACGAGGAGGTCTTGTTTTGCCTGTAGAGGTATATTTGCCCCGCCTGCCGTTGCACCTCTTCGGTGGGTCGCTTTTCAAGGCTGCAAGGTAGTCTCAAGTGCTGAAACAGCAAAATGGCAAGCTTTGACTGTATGCAAGGTCCCCGAATGAGCAGGGGCCGCCTAGACAACTTGTCTGAAGCTTGAATGTCGGTATAGGACAAACGCGTGAAGCGCTGCTCCATACCACTCGACTAAAGTACAGCCGTCAACACCTGTACGGCGGATGTACAACATTACGCCTCATCACGGGCAGCTAACACGGCAACAACTGCAGCCCGCGTTGTGGACGTGCACCTGATGAAACGACGCCCTGAGCAAGTCAGGCGTACTGATTTGTAACGACAGCGGCCACACTCTTGCTAGCCATTGCTTTCATCACGTCCGGAAGCATCACCTTCGATCCACCCTCCAACGCCCAGAATGCCTCCATCTGCTGCCCTTGAATCCATACTCCATTTGCGTATAGGCTGAATATCTAGACTGCTCCTGTAGCCAGCGTGCCACATTTCCAGAGCTGCCCATGCGATCATCAGAGCATTGTCCGTACATAAAGAGATTGGCGGAAAGGCGAGGCTAATGGAGTTGTAGCCGCGAGCATCGAGCATCGCCCGCAGGACATGGCGCAGGTATGCGTTAGAGGCAACGCCGCCAGAGACGACCACCGTGCTGACACTGGAGGCGTCGATGGCAGTCAAATGCAGCATGATTCGGGACGCGAGATGCTCGAAGGCCACTCTCTGGGTCTCGCGTGCCATATCGCGACGTTCTTCAAGGCCGACCTCTCCGCAACTGCGTGGTTCGTCGGTGAGACGACCATGTCTGTCCACTCTCCGCGTCAGAAAGCGCTCGATCGATGACAGAAGTCCAGCAAAAGAGTAAACCATGCGCCTCGAGGTCTTCTCGCCTCCCTTACTCTCCGCGAAAGGCGGCCGAAGTGACCAGCCCCAATGAGTCTTCTGCGCCCGAAGCTCATCCTGTCTGCGTGCAGGCGGGATATATGCATAGTCCAGTGGACCGCTTGGAAACGCAAAGTCCTCTAACGCTTTGCCATAGGGAGTCTTCATTGATGCTTGAGGCACAATCGCTCGAGCAGCCTTGTCCAGACAGTCTCCGAGTGCAATGTCCTGGGTCTCGGCGATGATCGCGTGCTCCGTGAGATTGGCAGAGTGCAAGAACACGGTATGGCCTCCACTTGCCAAGATGGTCAGGAACGGAAACTGCGGTGCGAAGGCAGATTCGGGTAGTGCGGTCTTGCTCATAGCGCTGAGCAGTCGAGGCGTCAAAGTGTGGGCCTGCATGTGGTGTACTCCAAGGAACGGTATGTTCAACCCCAGGGCCAAGCCTTTGGCTGTGTCAAGTCCAACGGCAATGTTGCTGCGCATCCCAGGTCCTCGCGTTGCCGCCACGAAATCCGGGCGAGGAGAACAGCTCAAGGCTTTGCGGACCAGAGGAGCCAAGTTGGCCTGATGGGATTGCAGTGCCACCACTGGATGGATGCCATTGTAGGCATCGTTGTTGGCGGTGACCTTTTCGTGGAAATGCACCTTCACTCGGCCGGACGGTGTCTGCTCGGCAACGGCGACTGCCGTGTCATCGCAGGATGTCTCGATGGCCAAAGTCGTCAGGGGTGTTGAGTTGGGTGGTGCCGTTGGGCTTGCAGCTGCTCCGGCAGAACGGCCGATCAAGGACGCGGCATTGCGACACCAGATGCGCGGTGGCATCAATCTGAAGAGGATGTCGAGGGCAATGGCGCAGAAGGTCGAGGAGCGTATGCAAGAGGGAACATGATAATAAATGAAGGCAATGGAGTCGAGAAAACACGGAGTGCCGCGCTACCGACGCACGGTGCATGTGAGCACGGGGGATGCTTGTCATCTTGATGCATCGCTCGCGCATCACGTCAGTCAGCAGGTCGGACGTCGTTGTGATGCTCTCTCTCTACATGAATCTTCTCGGCGTCAGGTACATGTACATGTGACTCTTGTGTACACACACTCCCACACCCATACCACGCCCCTCGCCTCCGCACAGCGTAGTCGTACGGCAGAGTCGGCATGCGCATGCGGTGACCATACAGCAGCCGCCCGAGGCTGCATCCCACCACGCCCACCCACCATGAGCGACACCGACAAGAAGACGGACGGGCCACCCCCCAGCTCGGCTTCTGCTTTCGACTACCACGCCTTGCCGGACTGGGACAATGACTTCTACGACCACGAGGGCATGATTGCCTTCGCTTCGGCCCTATCAGCACCAGAAAATATCGCCGCCTCGCCGTCAGAGGAAGACCTGCTCAACCCGCCATCCAAGAGACCGCAGGCCGAGCTAATTACGGCTTTGAACGACTGGCGACCAGTACGGCAACGGCAGATCCGCAGACACGGTGACAATCGCAAAAGCAAGGTTGGGAAGCGAAAACCGAGGCGGGGGAGGGATGAAACGAGGGAAGGGTGGACCTACGGCCTGGTGAAATACCCACTGCTGTTCTTCGTTCTCGGTTGGATATCTTTCCTCGGCATTTGCTACCTATTGACACGATTTTACATTTACCTGTATGAGCAGTATGTGACTTGGAGAGGGCAGCGAGACAGGTTGAGGAAGAGGTTGCGCGTGCAGGAGAATTACGAGGACTGGATAGAGGCCGCGAAAGACCTTGACCGGCACTTAGGCAACGACAAATGGAAAGCTGACGACGAGGGTTCCTACTACGATTGGAAGACGTTGAGAGCGATTGTGAGGAACCTACGAAGGCTGCGTGCCGAAGCACAAAAAGATGAGCTGGATACCAACTATCACGACAGCCGCAGTGGCCGAAGGGCCATTGACGAGCTGCGAGCTACTCTGGAGACGTGCGTCAAGGCCAACTTCGCGGGAATAGAAAATCCGCGTCTGTACTCGGAGACGTACTATGGGACCAAAACTTTGCTGCAGGTCTACGTGGACGAGACCTCGGAATCGTTGAAGTTCCTCTTTTCGAGCGATCAACTCACACATGCAGACAAGCGCACCCTGTCGAAACACCTTTCTGCCAATCTTGGGCGAACAGCACTGTGTCTCAGTGGTGGAGCCACATTCGCCTACTATCACTTTGGTATTGCAAAAGCTGTTCTGGACGCCGGACTCCTCCCCAATGTAATCACTGGCACTTCAGGCGGTGCCTTGGTGGCTGCGCTGCTAGGGACAAGAACGGACGAGGAGCTGAAGAAGTTATTGGTGCCGGCCGTTGCCTTTCGAATCACGGCGTGCCACGATCCCTTCCGAGTGTGGTTCTGGCGGTGGTGGCGGACAGGCGCACGCTTCGACTCCGTTGACTGGGCAAAACGATGCGCGTGGTTTTGCCGTGGCAGCCTCACATTCCGCGAAGCATACGAGCGCACAGGACGTATCCTCAACGTATCTTGTGTGCCTTCAGATCCACACTCTCCGACCATCTTGGCGAACTACTTGACAGCTCCGGACTGTGTAGTCTGGTCTGCTGTTCTAGCATCCGCTGCGGTGCCCGGCATTTTGAATCCTGTCGTACTCATGCGCAAGACTGAAGATGGCAAATTAGAGCCATACAGCTTCGGCCACAAGTGGAAAGACGGATCTTTACGAACGGACATACCCCTGAAAAGCCTGAACCTTCACTTCAATGTCAACTTCAGCATTGTGTCCCAGGTCAATCCACACGTTTCACTTTGGTTCTTCTCGTCACGCGGCACAATTGGGCGACCTGTTACTCATCGCCGTGGCCGTGGTTGGCGAGGAGGCTTTCTTGGATCTGCGATCGAGCAGTTTATCAAGCTTGACCTCAACAAGTGGCTGAAGGTCTTGCGTCATCTGGAGCTTTTACCGCGCCCACTGGGTCAAGATTGGAGCGAAGTGTTTCTACAACGCTTCTCAGGAACAGTGACGATCTGGCCAAAAACCAAGGTGTCCGACTTTTGGCATATTCTCTCCGACCCGTCCATGCAGCGGCTGGCGGGAATGATTCGCGCGGGTCAGTTGGCCGCGTGGCCGAAACTCAAGTTCATCAGCAATCGCATGGCCATTGAGAAGGTTGTCGAGGAGGCAAGGGAAGCGACTCGGCCTTCTGAACACCCATTTGCGTCGCCGATGCCGCGCGAAGGAGGCCGACTTCGAAGCGTGCTGAGCGAGGAAGATCTACAGACCTTGTTGGCAAAAGCGCGAGACAACAATGGAGTGGTGGAAGTGCCACCAGCGCTGCTCTCGCCTGCCATGGAACGCGAGCAGCCATCTTGGCAGAGACCATTACCTCAACGTCAAGACTCTCCTTCCTTTGCAAAACGCATGTCTACACTGTGGGGCACATTGCAGACTGACTCACCCAGGACTAGCTCTGAGACTGTGCGACCGTCGCCACGGCAATTGGGACCTCCCAACACCCCCGCAGACCAGAGACGCTCCAGCATTTTGACCATGGATGAGTTAGTCCGACAGAGCAGAGTCTTTTTCGACGATTACGCCGAAGAGTCTGAAGTGGCTAGCGAGGCGGACACCCTGCATGATGAGTCCGCCGCAGAGGACGAAGAAGATAGTACCTCGGAGAGAGGACGTGCTTCGTAGCACGAAGCGCCCGGGGGCAGACATCCTGGAGAATCGCGACTGAAGAATTCCCCGATCGAAGCGTTCGAGCGTCATGAAGTAGCGTACAAGCTTACTGTTAGATTGTGTATAGATGTCCGTGTCAAGGTGACAACCCAGCAAAGCAATATCTGGACACATCGGTAGTCTGACTTGTTGTCACAGCCGTGCCTGGTCTCGTTCCAAGTGAGTGCATTGAATAGCCATACTCCTGGTACGGTGCCAGAGCCAGGCCAAGGACATGACCCTGGGAGGTGTCAAAACTCTGCACTGTCGATGGTGTTCGGCTTCGAATCATAGACGACAACGCTTTCAGTAGCTGTCGTAGCTACGTGCTGCTATTCGTCCAATGCAGTGCATCCCAGATAGCGCCCTTTCCTCCGATGGCAATACTTCTCGGTCATGTTGAAATGTTGCGCAAGCCGATGAAGTCGTTGCACCAGCCACTATTTCGACCGGGTCCCATATCAAGGCTGTCACGTTGGCGGCAAAACAGACAGTCACGCAGTATGTTGAGTCTCCTGATCTTTGGGAGTGCCAGGATCGGGAGTGCCATGCGTGGTTGCAAACTTTAGTACTCAGATGTATCTCGGGGCGTTCATTCGTCTCACCGCAAGCATATTGTGAGATCACTTGGAACATTTGGGCTGAAATGTTACGAATTCGGCCGTGGACACACTATTACCTTTCCCATGCCGATATCGTACCGTGTGGTGCCAGGTAGGCCGATGGTACTTGTTACTTCGATATGAAAACGCCGAATCTGGTATCAGATCCAGCAAGTGGCGTTTCCGTCGAGATCGACACTATCGCAGATTCGATGCAGAACGGGACATGCTCACCCGCAACCGAGCTGTGGGCTCGTCGATAATGGAACAGGACGCTCGACAAGCTCCGTTCGCGGCATGAGCAGCGGGATTATGAATCTGTGACCCGCGCACGGTAGTTTGAGTGGGCATGACGGGGCATTATAGAAGCGCTGCACAGAAGGGAGCTAGAAGCCTTCACGAGCTTCTCCTGCGGGTAAGACACCCGGGCTTGTCAGACATGAGATCTGGAGTCATTCTCGGGGTGCTTCGGAAGTCTTCTGATGAGCTTTCCCGGTCGCACAGTCAGTCAGATGCACGTTCGCAAAGCTGGACTAGGTGAGGTAAGATCCTGCTTCGCCGCCAGCAGCCTCTCCGATGCAGAACAGACTCCGAGCCGAGGACAGCGAAGTGATGACTGGGTGTACGTAGTCTCGTCGATCCTGGACAAAGGGTCCTGGCGGAGGGGCGGGTCCCAAGAGAATGCTGGCATAAAGCTGGACATGCAAGGCCCGCGGCGCGGATGGGCGACGCGGAGACAGTAAGATCTGCTGAGAGGCGCCGCGGTCGTCTCTGCCCTGCCAGGCGCATCTCCGTAGGATCCGCAGGAGCCGTAGAGTCAGAAGGACTTCATGTTGCGTTGTGTTGGTCGAAATGTACCCAGACGTCATCATTGAGCGTGTTGTGTGCAGTCGCCCTTCTGCACGTGGATTGCGCGCAACGGTCACTCGAGGTCGATTGCGCGCAATGGCTACTCAAGGTCAATTGCGCGGGCGACAACGGCTCTGGATTCGAGACCCTGTAGCAAGCATGGACGAGATGAGTAGTAGATGACTTGTACCCTTGTTGACCAAGCAGTTCTACATCGCAGAGAACCACCACGGCAAAGCCAGCACCACGGGCATAAGTTGGCAGAGCACTACTGATAGTGCTTGAATACGAACGCAGCGGTGGCTGGCAGCGCGGAAGTAACAAGAGCACATGGCACTTGAAGCCGCAGCCGCTTTCCCGGTCGAGTGTCGTTCGCGGGATGGCTGCGAAAGCCCAGGGGGAACGTCGCACAGAAGCACATCCATGCCGATATGCGACGTGGATGCAGCGCAGTGGGGCGGGCACGGGGCTTGGCGTGATGCGCAAGGAGCGACGACGACGCCGCTGGATGATGTGGCGAGCGGAAGTAAGTAGGGCGGGGAGGGGTGGTGCACGATGGCTGATGGCCAGTGGTCCGCCACGCAGGTAGCGGCCCAAACATGGGCGAGGGCAGGGCGAGGGCGAGGGCCCCTACACGTACCGGTACAGTAGTACTGTAGCGTACCTGACCTTACCTTACCCTACCTCACATGTACCCTGCACACAACAGTAGCGTTGACGTTGGACAGCCTTTCTCTTTCGACGATGATGCCCTGAGGCAGCTGAAGGTGAGGGGCAAGCCCATGGCGGGCATGACGATTGGCCACGTGCTCATCGAGACCCGCCTTTTTCTTCTGTGCTTCTCGAAGGCTGGTGGGCTGCTGCGTTAACCGCTAGAACTACTCTGTACTCGAGCGTCTCTTCCTGCGCGGCGCTGCCATTCACTCCCCCGTCCGCCAATCCCTCCCTAGCCCGCGGCGCCGTCGCTGCACGCAGCACCTCCGCTACTGCACCTTCCGCCAGTGTCGACATCGCCGCCGGCAATCCCAGGTCCCACTCGTCGCAGGCCTACCAGCGCAGAGCAGACTAAGCGGCACGAGGAGCGATGGGTGCCGTCGTGTGAGCACTACTACCTCCGTACCTCTTACTACTGAGTCTCAGCCCGAGCCTGACATTCCTGCGCAAATTGCGACTGCCTGCCTGTCCACATCCCGCATCACCACCACAGGCCAGCTCGCGACCGTGCTACATACCATTGCGCGCGCGTGCCGTGTAGGTGGGTGAGTGTGAGTGTGTGTCTCTGTGTGTGTCTGTGCGCATCGTGGTCATCGCTGCTGCTTTAGCTGCTGTTGCCTCGATGTCTACGTTCTTGCTGCGGAACCGCTGTATCGCATAGCAGCCACTCCCACGGACTCTTCCATTCCTCCGCCTCGCCAGACAATCGAATGCGACGTCACGCGCGGCATTGTTTTCCGGCGCTCGCTCGCTTCTACCGACCGACACACACGACGAACCCCATCCCGCATCGAAGCGCACGCCCGCGCACTCGAACCGATCGACGCCGACGTGTTTTGGCCCGCCGCACGGTTGCGACGACCTGGCGCAGTCTCGCACTAGCCAATGGAAGATACTGGCGGTGGGCGGTGTAGTGTCGTCTACTATTGTCCAGGCAGCGCCGTCGAGCTCACAGAACTGCACCACCATGCGAGCCCGCGCACGGTGACATTGGACGATGAGCGCAAGGGCTCGTCACTGAAACATGTCTACACCAACGTGCGCCGTCTGCTGGATGAGGATCAGGGCAATTTCGAACAAGGTGAGGCTGTCCCTCTCACGCCGTGCCACAAGCCATGCTCATTATGTTGTCTAGTATTCGTAAGTTCCCACTCTGGCCAGTGCATGGAGAACCTTCGAGTCTTTGCCAAGGCCTCTCCCACAGCCGTGTTGGTGGAGCTGGACAACACGGCCTCCGGTGGGCCTCAGAACAGCGCTTTCTCCTTCTTGCGCGCCCTCAATGCCGACATCCAAGGTTCGCGCTATCGCCAGCATGTGATGCCCTTCGTCCTCGTGGCAACCTCCTCCACGTCTGATGCATCCGATGATACGGTTCCAGCTTATCGAAGCATACAGCTGAACGCTGGCGCCATTGATACTGTTCGTAGTCCACTGTGCTCGGCAGACATTAATCAGCTTGTTGGCCATGTCAGAGAAACGACCAGGCCTTCGGCGCGTACACTTGGCTCTGGAATGCCACGGGCACTGGTGGGCCACATCACCGATCGGACCAGCCCTCGCCTCGCGTCTCATCGTCCTGACGAAGTTCTGTCCGCTCAACGCAAAGCTGCTGTTGAAGACGCCGTCGGGAATTGGCAGTTTTCCGCCCACGACTTTGATATGGACGAGCTTACATACGGCGCTTTGTGCATGTTGGAGCACATCCTTCGAAATCCGGACTTGGAACAGTATAGATTGCCGCGGCCTCAGCTCATGACGTTTCTTCTGGCTGCTCGACGGGAATACAAGCATGAAAGGGAGGTGCACTACCACAATTGGCGGCACGCAGTCGATGTGACCCAGTCGCTGTACTGCTTCCTCTGCGACATCCGATTATGTCCTCCTTCTGCAGCCAGAGCAGCACAGGAACATAAAAGGGCAAATCCTTTGGAGGCACTGCTGTCTCCTCTGGATGCACTGATACTTCTGGTGTGCGGCATAGGACACGATGTCGGACACCCAGGTGTAAACAATGCTTTCCTGGTAGCATGTAATCACCCGCTGGCGCTCATGTACAACGACAAGTCCGTGCTGGAAAATTACCACTGTGCAGCATACTCGCAACTTATTCGACGTCATTGGCCAGCGTTAGGCGACATTCCTCGCTTCCGCTCGACTATGATATCCACGATTTTGGCCACAGACATGCAGCGACATTTTGAGTACATGGGTCATCTGAATGAGCTGAAGCAAGAGATTGAAAAGAGCGACGCCAATCTCGACGAGTGGAACGACAAAGAACGTGAACATGCTCGCGACTTGACAATGTCGCTGCTATTGAAAGCTGCGGACATTTCGAATGTCGCTCGTCCATTTGACATTTCCGCGCAATGGGCAAAGATTTTGATGAATGAGTTCTCACGCCAGGGCGAACTTGAAGATGAGCTGCAGATCCCGACCTGCCTTTTTGGTGGCCCACCAGATAAAGAAGACCTGTTGGCTGCGGCGCAGAGTCAGAAGGGCTTCATGAACCTCTTTGGTTTCCCTCTGTTCCGAGGAATATCAGAAGTAATGCCGAACGTTTCGTGCACGATCCCCGAGTTGGAAAATAATAAGAACGTGTGGGAGCACCGAATATCAGATGAGAAGGCCAGACGTGAGGCTCACGGCGACAGTGGACGATCACCTCGGACATATGGGTCAGTGACTGAAGTCGAAGTCGAAGAAGCGCGCACTCGTAAAAGGGAGTCGGAACCTGCAGCGGTGCCAATAGAGGCCCCCATGACGCCCAACTCGATATCCTCTAGTAAGCGCCAGCCAGGCCTACACCCTGATGGTAACGCAAACCTACATTCGGCCACTGAGGAGCGATACCGCTTACAATTCGGGATGCCAGCTGCTGGCGACGACAAACGTGCCTCGACTCCTGTGCTCTGCCCGAGTGCGTTACAACTCTCACCGACTGGCGGCGCTAGCAGGCGATCGAGCAAAGATGTCGCGCTGAATCAACTACAAGACCTTAGCGCATTTGCACAACATAACTTAGCAGGTGCGGGTTCAAGACGAGGGTCTGCGGATGCTGGCTGGCAGATGCATCAGAACTATACCGGATCAAGAAGAGGCAGCAAAGAAGAGCAGCTGACCACTATTCTGGTTACGAGCCAGAGCAGTTCGTCGCCGCGCAACAGTGTTCCTGCTTCGCCACGTCTCGGGAAGCCCGCATCACCGGGCAAGACTGTTGGCATCGGGAAGAGACAGAGTATGACGAAGCAGGCGGCTGGTGGTCCGCGATACTCGGTCCCCTCATCGACATCTCAGACTACGACATCGGCAGCCGCCACTGCCGAAGTATCATCCCCATCCACACAGCGGTCTTCTCTCTCACCAATGGATGATGATGTAACGCCACCTGCTCAGCACAGCGCTGCGATCCTGGATGGCAACGTGGACGGGGCCTCTCACTCAAGTGAGTACCCGCAAGAGCTTGACGTTATGCATCGCAGTTCGGCTCCAGCTGCATTGCCTGGCACGCCTCCCGCCGATGGAGCCGTGACGTCGGTAACGAAGTCCAGCTCTCCACAAATCATGGCACGAATGGGCAGTGGTGATTCGACGCTGTCGGCGTTCGATGAACGTCAGTCAAATCCGCCGATTAGACATTCACGGAGTCGTAGCAGGTTACGACTCAAATTCTGGAAAAGACGAAGAGGCGCATCGGTGGAGGCTGATTCTCCTTGACACGAAGACATACTCGCAGACAGTACAAAGTTCGGACTTCGACCTCAACAACAGCTGGAAAGACATGAAATGAACGAGATGGCAGATTTGCAGCTTCAGTTCCAATGAGTACTTCAAGATACGGCGCCTGGGTGACGGATTGTTTTGCGGAGTGAGGTATACTCAGCACGCATGCGCGTGTTTCTGACGATTGTGCAAAGGGGCAGGGGTTTTGACTTGACTTGGTACATTTCGCAGCTAGATTCGAGGCTGGGCCGGGGTAGTTCAGGTTGCGAGGAGTGTACGATGAGAAGGAGCCGGCAGGCCTCGTAGGATCGTATAACATGAATGAAGTGGTGGATGACGTCTCTTTTGAGTTAGTGGTGCCGAGTAAAGTTCCGATGGGACCATTTGGCGGAGGCAAGCCACATTGCCAGGATGCTGCATCTAATGCATGTGTATCGGCCGGCCAGGCACCTCTTCCCGGGCCTGCCTGCCACGTTGTTCATATATCTACTGCCAAGTTCTTTGTTCCTTTTTGAATTGGTCAACGACTGCCCACCGGACGACCATACATCGAGGCGAGTAGATCGAAGTATAAGGCTCGTTACATAGCCGGCAACGCTCCCGTCGAGTCAATTCTACCAGGAAGCTTGCCTGGGCCGCTGCTGCTGCTGCAACCACCTGCATCATCTTCGGCCAAGTACTTTGTTAAGATATCGCCTGAATCGGGAACTGCACACCCACGCGTCGTACGGCGATCAAGACTGACGCTTCTGATTGCATGAAACATATCCCACAATGCAGTCAACACCGCCTGCGCCATTGACACCTATACGTACCGACACCATGTCACCCGTCGAGTCGCCCAGTCCCACACACGCCTTCCGCGATCATCTACGGCGGCGGACGAGCAGCTTCTCCTCCAACCACGACCGAAGTCCCCTCACACCGAGATCGAGTCGCCGCTTCTCGCACGTGTCGAGGCTGTCGGGAGAATTTGGCTCGCCGGTGGACGAGGGCGGAAAAGGTGGAGCGCTGGGCAACTTGGCCGACGAACTGGACCAGCTGGATGACGACGACGAATTTGCCGAAGGAGAGACACTCGACACGCTAGAGGGTTTGCACGCACAGCCAGAGCTAGAGGAGGCATCGCGCGACTCGGGCATCGACGTCTCCTATAAGGGTTCTGCCGCTGCTACGAACAGACCCACGAATCATGTGCGGAACTTCTCGAAGCCCTTTACTGGCACGGCTGAGGAGCCGCCTGATGAGGTAGAAGACGAGAATGAGGAGGAAGATCGCTTCACACCAGATCTGGAGGACCTCATGCACACAATTGCGCGTATGACGAGCTACACATCCGCGGCCGAAGATCCGCTCATACCACGGACGATCGCCCTCTTGCAAGATCTCGGGAATCAAACGAGTCTGGAGGCTGCCACACAAAGATACACAACGTCTACCAACAGCCTGACCGTCCATCTCGCCAACCAGAGCAAGAGCTTACAAACACTGGTGCAGACGCTGTATCCCATGTTCGCTTTTACTGCACCGCTCGACCCGGTCATCATCGAAGAGACCCTTCCCTTGGTCGAAGCACTCTCGAGCGAGATTCCACAACCAGATGTGGGTACGCTGCAAAAGCTTCAAAAGTTGGACCGAGAGACAGCAGACGTTGTACATTCTCTGGCCCAGCTCACAGACACCCTGCAGATGGGCAAGCAGAGTACAGCCGCCGCCGCACGCCATCTCCGCAGCACACAGACAATGATCGAAGAGTTACGACTAGAGCGCGAGAGAGCGGATCTAGCGCGGCACGAACTGGCAAAGAGTGATTGGGAAGACAGACTACGAACCCGATGGTGCGGGACAGAGTGCAAAGACATCATATCTGGATTCGAGGATCGATGTAATGCCTTGCGAGGCGATCTGGAACAAGCGATCCAGGCGGGAGCTTGAAGTTGACGGAGTCAAAACTGGTTCGAGAGAGATAAAGATACCCCTATTCGTTTGACGTTGGCTTTTTGGCTGCTTCTCATCCGGTGAATGTATGGCGTATTGGAAGACTGGGAGACTGGCTCACTGGATGATGAGACATGGCATGGGAGTTTCTCGTACTTGATGGCTGGATGGCTATTTTCAGAGCTGTATCATTTGGGACTGGGTCCATGGTGAATTGAGTGCCTGTACTGAGGTGGGCATGGCTTTGGCATCAATCTGAAGTTACAAATGTCTAATGACTCTGCTTCCTCAAGAGAAGCAGAATGTGCGCACCTTGCATATCTTGATGCCCATAGCCGGGTTCTGTGTAAGTCGATGCTGACCTGCATTTCCGTCTTCTGGTCCCTCACAAGATCAGAAAGATCTTGTTCATCACGTCGGTTGTTCTCATCATCCACTGACGAAACTAGTATATCCGCTACGTTGCATGATCACCAAGTAGCAGCATCTCATTCTCAGGTCCAGTCGCTGGTGCTCCTCGATTCCAGCGCCATCTTCAATAGCCGGTGGTTTGCCGAGACGTGGTCGCGGTCATGTTCAATGCAGAGAAGAAGCAGATCGCCTGGTCTGGAATGAGATTCAGATGTTGGTGCTGTTGAAGTCATGCCGGCAGACCATGCTTTTGCGCATGCGTTGGCCTGCCGGAGCTGCAGTGGTGTCGAAACGAAAGAGTCGTGTATGGGATGTCGAGATCCATAGTGTGTAGGAGGACTCCATCTCGCTGTCGTGCGAGATGACCATGTCGAAGTAGTCCGGAGTACATGCAGCATTCTGATCTCCAGCTCAGTGGCACCTGCAGCGTTAGCAGAAAGTCACGAGACGGACGGCTATTCGCTGATGCGTGCTCTGATCTTGGCGGCCTACCGAGCACTGATTCGCCGTTGTAGCGCAGCGCAGCGCTTACTCCGCAGCTGTGTTTCGCTCGAGGCTGAACAGGATTCCCACAGTGCTGTGCGAAGGTCGTGACAGGACTCGCTGTCGCGCGGTCGTGTACCGTAATGTGCGCGGCCTGCCGTGCATTGAACATCTTACGGCACAGTCGTGCTTGAACCACAATCCCTCGTAGTCTTTCCCCTTCTTACCACAATGCTTCAAATGTAAGTGAGACTTGCAGCACCGTGGCCAAGCGACGACGACGACGAAGACGAGGACGAGGACGACAAGAGCAAGGACGGAGTCATCGTTACGAAGTGCAGTACTCTGCTCGCCGTCTCGACTACGACGGATCGGAATACGACCGGTAGACTACTTGAAGGCGGACTGACACGCAAGAGAAGTGAGAAGAGACATGCCGCGCATCTGGTTCGCGCGACAATGGCGGTGGCCTAGGGTCATGGTTGGCCTTTTGACCGTCGAGTTGCTTTTGACAATCGCATGCTTGACGTTGTGTGGAATTGCGCACCCGAATACATATCGAACGAGGCTCTGGCAAAACGGATTCGACAAGGGCTTCAACAGTGCACCGAACTCGATCCTCTATGCCTACGCGAATTGGCAGACACCACATACGCCGATAGTGTGGAGTCATTAGTGAGACCACCATGCTCTGACGTGAGTGCATTGCTGACAGCTCATTAGCATGACGACCTTCAACGTAGTCATCTCACTGCTGAGCATGTTCATTCTGCTTGTCAAAGCATCGATGTATGTGCTGCATTGCTTCATCCCGGCCCTCAGTGTATTCGTGCATGCACTGCTGGTCGCTCTATATTCTGTCAGCATATACAACCAGTCACGACCAGATATGACCGACGTGAACCATCCATCGCCTGGCTTGCCGTGGTATCTCAGCAAAGGATGTAGCTATGCAACGCCCAGCAACCACGGGTACTGCATGCAAGCCAGGGCCACATTCGCTGTGGTAGTTGTCATGACGTGAGTGTCGACTGTATGCCTCGCGACTCCGGCCGAGAGCTGACGGAAGATCAGGGCGTTGTTCGCCGCTTACCTCTTTTACTCCATCTGGAACTTACGTCTCACGGAGCAGGAGAAGATCGAGAGGGACGCTGAACACGAGACGGACCTTGAAATGAAGAAGATGTGCAGCTACGAGGACGACGACCTGAGCAAAGAAGAGAGGCGAGAGAGGAATCGACAAATTTTCCTGAACCTACCAAAAACTCCCAATACACCGGGGTTTGGGGTGCACAATCCGATGACACCAAGGACTACAGCGTTTTCGCAGCTCAACGGCGGAGAGCTGCCTTACACTCGCGGTACGGGACCAGGTGGCCAACTTCCACTTAGAGAAAGCCATAGCTTTCCCCCACCTCCAGTTGGAAGGTGATGTTGATGGTTGGATAGGCAGTCAAGAGTAGTGCGAAGGACGATGTGCAGTCCAGAATGATGCCCGGTGTAGATACTCGAAATTATCCACGAATCTCTTTTCCAAGCTCGTGAGCATAAACCGTGGCGGGGGTCTTCTATATGTGATCCATGTGTGTTACCTGTTCCGGAAAATCGTTTGCTAGCGGGGCGCCAAAGCGTTGCGTTTTCTATGTTTGAGATCGTTATGTAAAGACAACCACCACCAACACCCCCACCACTACCGCCATCACCAAGCCCCACTCGACACCTGGTCCACAAGTCAACGGGCCTCAATACTCTGTCCATCAAGCCGCCCACAAGCATCCCGATTCTGCACCGACTCACCGCCCACCAACGACACCGTACTTCGAGCACCAACGACCAAATCGTGACCATGTGCACATAAGTCTCCCCTCAGCTCACGGCGTGGTTCCCCACGCTACCATGTGCAATCCATCATCATACAGCAGCAAGATCACCGCCGTTGACAAGAGACGGCGATTAAGATGGACTCGCAAGTCGAGAGTGCAATCGAGCTTGCCTTTGACCCCACCACCGAACAGAGCCTCAAGGCGCAGGCATATGAGTTCCTCGGTCAGCTGAGAGAGGCTTTGGACGCCTGGCATGTGTGCCTCACACTGTTCACACGGCGTCCGGCGTCATCGGAGGTGGTGCGGCTCGTATGCCTGGAGATCGTCAACACAGCTGTCCAGACCCGGCGCCTAGATCTGGCGGGCCTCAACGACGTGCGGCAACAACTGATGGAATACCTCCAGGCTCGGTATACCCCGGGCTCGACCGAAATCGACACGCCGCCCATCCAGAATAAGCTAACACAGACAATCACCTATCTGTTCACCTTCCTTTATGCTTCGGACTGGCCCACCTTCTTTGACGACTTCATGGCATTGGCCAGCACTGATGGAGACGCGGGCGGTGTTGCTACCATCATGTTTCTACGCGTCCTCGGCTCGATCCATGACGAAATCGCGGATGTCATGATTCCAAGGACTCAAGATGAGCAGAAACGGAGCACGGAGCTGAAGGACCTGGTGCGAGCAAGAGACGTGAACAAGATTGCGGCGCTATGGCAAGAGCTGCTATCGCGCTGGGGGCGGCTGGACCTTGGAGTGGTGGAAATGTGTCTCAGAACAATCGCAAAGTGGGTTAGTTGGATTGACATCTGGCTCGTGATCAACGAAAGGATCCAGTCTGCATTGTTGGAAATTGCAGGGCAGCAGGGCACATTCAGTGCAGACAGCAGAGAAGCTAGAGCAAGAGACGCTGCCATTGACACCTTCACCGAGACTGTGGCCAAGAAGATGCCGCCGGGTGATAAAGTCGAACTGATCAACTACCTTAACCTTGGCAGCATCGTTGGACAGCTGGTCTCGAGCTCAGCACTGACGAATCTTCGGACAACTCCAGATTACGACACTGATCTTGCCGAAACCGTTGCGAAGCTCGTCAACAACGTCATCTTTGACATTGTAAAAGTCTTGGACGCCGACAGCCTGGATGAGCAAACGAGGTCAGCGGCCGATCAGCAGTTACAGAACTTCATTCCTCATCTCCTGCGATTTTTTGCAGATGAGTATGATGAGATATGCTCTGCGGTAATTCCTTCTTTGACGGATCTTTTGACCATGTTTCGGAAGCTGGTACAAAAATCTAAATCGAGCCTCCCCAGCCACTATGCCGGCATGCTTCCGCCTATCCTCGATGCCATCATTGCGAAGATGCAATACGACGAGACTGCATCTTGGGGCGATGACGATGATCAGACGGACGAGGCCGAGTTCGAGGAATTGAGGAAGCGACTTCACGTACTGCAGCAGACAGTAGCAGCTGTGGATGAGACACTGTATATCAACACGCTGACAAGAGTCGTAGCCAGCACATTGGGCAAGGTCTCATCCGGCGATGCCAGTTTGAACTGGAGGGATCTCGATCTCGCATTGTTAGAAATGCATCATTTCGGGGAGCTCGCCATCAAGAATGGCGGCATATATCACAAGAGCAAGCCCACCTCTGAGGCTTCAACTAGACTCGTGGAGATGATGTCAACCCTCGTCGACTCTGGCCTGGCTTCGTACCCGCACCCGGCGGTGCAGCTGCAGTACATGGAGATCTGTGTCCGCTATGTTCAATTCTTCGAGCAGAACGGGACCAGTATCCCCAAAGTGTTAGAAAGCTTCGTTGCGCTGGTACACAGTAGCCATAAGAAAGTCCGTTTGCGGTCTTGGTATTTATTCCAGCGCTTCGTCCGACACTTGCGAGCGCAACTCGGAGAGTTCGCGCAAACTGTGGTCCACGCGATTGCCGACTTGCTTTCAATCAAGGCAGAGCTACCAGCCGACAGAGACGATGACGACGCTTCGTCTGATGACAACGCGCAGTCTTCAGATGCGACATTCCAGAGTCAACAGTATCTCTTTGAGGCCACTGGGCTGGTGGCATCTACTCAACCCGTGCCAGCCACAATCAAGGTCAGTATAGCCAAATCTGTCATTGGTCCACTGGTCAGTGATTTGAACAACCATTTGTCGGCTGCTAGCCACGGCGACGAGCGAGCTGTATTGCAGACGCATCATATCATCACCGCCCTCGGTTCTCTTGCCAATGGCTTCTCGGACTGGACACCAGGAGTCTCCTCTGGCGGACCGCCGGCTGCCGAAGTCTCCCAGGAGTTCGTTGCCGCGAGTGACAGCATCCTCACGGCTCTTGAAAGCCTGAAGCAACACTCTGAGCTGCGTGCAGCTTCTCGACATGCGTTCTCCCGTCTGCTTGGCGTGCTCGGAGCGTACGTTTTGCCACAGTTGCCTCGCTGGATCGAAGGACTTCTTTCTTCCGCGTCATCGAACGATGAGATGGCACTGTTCCTTAGAACATTGGGTCAGGTGGTGTATGGCTTCAAGACCGAGATCTACGACATTCTTGACCAGCTCTTGTCACCGCTGTTTCAGCGTGTCTTTGGCGGTCTCTCGCAGGACATCACAGGGACAGACGATGAAATTCAGCTGCGTGAGGTCAGGCGCGAGTACCTCAATTTTGTTCTGGTCATTTTGAACAACGAGTTGGGCTCTGTCCTTGTCAGTCCTGCAAACCAAGGCATGTTCGATACCTTCATCGCCTCTATCACGCGCTTCGCTTGCGATCCGTCTGACCCACAGAGCGCACGCCTGGCTTTCTCTGTATTGACCAAGATGACGATCACTTGGGGCGGTCCTGACATGACCCTCGACGGCGTTGCGCAGCCTACGCTGCCAGGCTTCGACAGCTTTATTCTGTCAAGATTCGCGCCTCTCCCTTGGTCACTGATCTCTGCTAGCAACTTCAACGCAGCAGATGCACAGATGCGGACGTTGCTGCAGGAAGCAGCAGGTCTACAATGGACCATTCTGCGTAAGAACGGTCTCGCCTACCAAAACCAGCTTGGCACCGAGCTTAGGACCCTTGGCGCCGGAGATGATGGCGTGCAGTCTTACTTTACCAGCATTGGTGGCGACATGGTGAACTTTAGAAAGTTCATGGTATCGTTCATCTCTGGTGCGAAGCGATAGATGCGGATGGAAATGGTAAGTTGCGAGGTAACGTCACGTCACGAAGCATTTGAGCGTCATGAAGTATTACGGTGTGGCTAGGAAAGAAGATACCCAGGTACCCTTGATGGCGTGAAATACAGCTAGTCGATGAACAGCTTAAAACAGGACATCACTGCCCGCACTCGTCCCAATCTCGATATACATCGCATCATCGTTTTTAATACTTCTCTGCCGCATGCCATGCAGCGACACTGCCTCTCCCGTCGGCTACGACTCGTAGCTGGCTGTTGGTCGTCAGCGGATTTCCCTCGAAGACGGAAAATTCGCCAAGCCCGCCGTCTTTGCCTTCGTTGATCCCAAGAATATCATAGATGTTGGAAGAGACGAGACCTAGAGCCTCGGTCTCGTTGATCTTGCCACCACTATTCACCTGAACGATACCAGCCTGCAGGAAAAGATCCCGGGCTTCCCAATCCTCGTCCACGCCAATGGCGACTTGCACGCCCGCAGCGTGTAAGATGTCAATGGCAGTGCCGTTGGTCAGCGGTGCGCCAGTGAGAGCGCGTCGCTGATCCCAGGACACTCCGTAAGAGAACAGCGGCGCCAGGACGACGCCCACGTTTGCTTGCGCGAGCTCGTTGGCGAGAAGATGAGATTCGGCACCGCCCAATATTGCCAGGCGCAGCTTTATGGTGTCGTCTTTGCTCTTCTTGTGGATAGCGGCCTCGACTTCTTTCTTCAGCCGGAGCAGAGATGCAATGACATCCGCGGAGTGTACGTTAATGACCAGAGGTATCTCGCCGGCTACAGCACTTTGAAGAAATTCTTCTTCTGCACCCTGGGTGATGTTTGATGCGATCGCTTTCATGAGTTTGGAACGCAGTTCCGCCACCGCACTGGAGATTGATGGCGTCTTAGAGCCCTTTGCACTCAGGCCCAAGCTATAATGAAGCGCAACATTGGGTACGATGACTGCATTTTTCTCGAGGGCGTTGTTAGCACCAGTGCGGAAGGCGACACTGACACCCTTGCGGTCCACCGCTGCAAGTTTCGGGGCCGTGATAGCTCTGGTGACGCCGTGTGAGTGAGCCGCTTTCAGGTTCTTGCTTCCAAACGACAGTCCATCGATAGCAGAGCTGAAGGATGTCTGATCGTTAGCGCCATCTGAGGTATCGTCTTCAGCAGCGATCTCTTCAAGCCCGAGTAACGATCCGAAGGCTGTTAGGGCGGGAGCTATGTGTCCATCTTGAAGATGCATGACACTGCTGGTCACCAAGGCTTCTTGCGAGCAAGAACCGATGCAAACAATCTGCCCGCTGCGAATGACTACATCACTGCCAGACGACAATTTTTGTTCGTGACCAGCGATCAAGATTCTGGAGACTCCTGTCAAAGTAATGTTTTCATGTCGAACAGAGTGCTGCTCCAAGTCTTGATACTTTGATGGTCCCAAAGGCGGCGTAAGCGGCTTGCTGTAATTGTATGGTTGATCGAATTGTGGTGTGCCATCGATGAACACCTGCAGCGGTCTGCATTCCAGGACGGTTGTCAGTCAATGCTTCGAGGACAGGGCGTGGCCTTACTTACGTTGCACCAGCACTGAGCGGGTCACTATCCCAAAGCACGACATCGGCATCGAATCCAGGTCTGATCCGTCCGATTCGGTTACGCAGCCCAAGCAGCTCAGCAGACGCACTCGTGACACCAGCCAAGGCCACATGATAAGGTAAACCATTTTTGAAAGCCTTGGCTGCTTCGAAGACGACGTGCTGAGCATTCAGTACCGGATTATCGGAAACGTAGACTGGAGTTATGCCATTCTCCCATAGGATCTTTCCGGCTTGCTCGGAGGCAACATATGATTCCGCCTACAGGCATATCAGCCACAGTAGGTGCCTGACAAGTCAATGAAGTGTTACCTTGTAGTACATGTTATCTGCGAAGAGCGCCGCCGCCGGTGGCTTGCCTCCATAGGCACGCTTGAGGAGTTCGGGAACCAAGTATGACATGTGAGCGTGGTGGAAGGCTCGAACAGGGAACTTGAACTCATTCGTGTAGCCAACAAAGCTCTCAAGATCCGGGATCGTGTAGCAGTGGGTGTTCAGCAAGATCTGGCCACGAAGGAGAGCAGACAAAGATTCCCACTTGAGCTCCGATGGCAGATAGGATGTCATATGCTGCGGACCGATTCGATCTGCTGCTGTACACCAGTCGTCTTGCATGTCCTTATATCTTGTGGCTTCCTCGAAAGCGTGCCTGAAGTACCAGGCTTCTCCAAGCCTAGAGAAAGGTCCAAAATCACGTCCAAGGCGACCATAGCTGTAAGATTAGGAAATTAGCACGTCTATAGTGGTGACAAGACAGATGAGGTCTACCCACACCGACTTCGCATTCTCTCCGCACGCCATTTTCATGTAGCGCCAGTTGCGTTCTGGATCAGCGAGCAGGTCCTGTCAAACAGAAGGGCGTTAGCTATGCTCGGGAACCACGTAGGACTGTCTTAGTAAATGCCCGCACTCGATCTTCCACCGACAGCGAGTACTAAGACAGGCGGTACCTCCTACCCTGATGCTAAGTTCCGGGCGACCGTTCTCTCGACCGACGCTGTGCTTGATGACGAAAGCTTCTCCGCCCTTGAGATACGTCAGCAAATCATCTTACGCAGCCCAGGTGCATGCTTGAAGTTGAATTGATGCTTCTTGGCATCTTCGTGACTGAGATCCGAGGTGCAGTAGTTTGTCGACATCGAAGCCGACCACCCAATGCTTCTGAGCTTAACCTTGCTCTTCGGGCACAGGAGAACGTACCATGTTATTTCCGCTGCCAGGTAGAATGAGAGAAGTGGTTACGCCACCACTTTTGATCACTTGTATCTGAGGATCGAGCGGATTCAGGCCATCAAGACTGCGTACATATGGAGTAATGTCGCTCGATAGTTCGTTCGTGTCTTGATTTCCCCGCAGACCCGGAAGTGCGTCCACCCCAGTATGGCTATGCATATCGACGATGCCGGCTGTCAGCTGTCTTCTGCGTGCATTGACGACCTCCGTGCCGCGTGGGAGCTCTTCATCACGGATCTGAGGGGCTACACGCTCAATGAGGCCTCGGTGAAGTAAAACGTCCAGTGTCTGCCATGAGTAAAGCTCGCCAGTGTGAGCATCCCCGGAGATCGGGTCGGTGTTTGGATCCCCTGAGTGTGCAGAAGGCCGTGTCAGCTTGTCTCCGCGTCAGTGGAGTCATTGTGTCGTAGATGACCATACCTGTCCAGACAGTGGCATTACGAATCAGTAACGGCTTTTGACCCTCTACATATCGTGCATTACTCTTTCGATGGCCGCCCGGATCTTGAGGAGTCTTCCGCAGTTTGGCGCATGTGGCGTGATCAGTCTCGAGCCTCTCCAGGGAGAGCGACGGCGACACTGCATCGTGAATGCCAGCATTTGAGGCATTCCATTGAGAATAGAGGGTAAAGGCGAGTACGGCGGCGACTGCCAACCGAATCAAACGTCTTTTCGATCTACCTCGCCTTCGAGTACCAGCATACTGATCGAAAGGTGTATATTGAGGCAGGTCACCATCAGCGGAACGTTTGTCGGTCATTGCGAGATGTTGTGTCTTCCACCGACTACTGCTGGCCGGACACTGCCGCGATTCGAGATGGTATGGTTATCAGTTCAGAAATTGTCTCCGTTCGCGAATTACTCAATTTCAAAACGCACATGGCAGCTTCGTGGGTTGTCGTGCGACAGTCTTGATCCAGCCCGGAGGTCGCCCAGGATGCACGGCGCACGTTGGGCGAGTTCTTGATGTCAATGCGAGTGGATGTTTGCGGGGTGATAGGCTGCCGACGTTGGTGCGTGACAGCCACCTTCCTGTTCGGGAATCAAGAAAAAGAATGTTGTGGGCAATGGAACGGGAAGGCCCAACACGGCTCGTTGTGCACTTCTAACACGATACCAGACATTAAGAGATGGTGTTCAATATCCACAATATCTGCAATAGTTGCAATCTCAGCCTGACGAGCACACTTGCCGGCAAGAACCAACAAGCAGACTTGCCGCCGCCGCGTGTTGTTGGAGGAGGTGTTGGAATCCTAAATGAAGCATAACAGATGCGGCGGCGAGCGAGATAAATGTGAATAGGTAGGATCGCGGTAGCGTGGGCATGACTCCATGCGTGGTCGGCCTCACGCTCCATATCTTCATGTGGTCAGGAACCAGCGTCCGCCTTCGAAATTCGAGCGAATGAAACTTTGATAGGAAACTACGAGGGTATTGGAGTATGGCGACTCAGCAAACGGGCATGTCTTGCGCGTGCTTCTTGAGCTGGCCCCGAGTCTCATCGCTTCGTCGATAGGCCATCATGACAATATCGTGTACTCCTCATCAGATGGGTGAACCTGATAGGACTGTGTGGCGTGCGTGCAAGAACGACCTGGAGCTCGATTGAAGCAAACGACCGATGATCGGTGGGGCTTGACCACCCCGAAAGACGGTCAGCACGCTGTAGCTGATTCGATACACCAAGCGATTCCAAGGGGCTTCTACGCTTGGTGTTCCGAATGCCTGCATTTAACATCTTCCGTCGACATAACGGTGCGTTGCACCGACGAGCCGCTCCTGTGTTTCTCGAGATTGCAGATCCGGCGGTCTTGGCAGTTGCGGAATACACGCGACGTCCATATGCCAGGGCAAGGTGACACGTCCACAGCATATCAGAGGCGCTACCGGGATAGTAGTGCCGAGAGGCTGTCGACAGCCCTGCGGACAACGATACATAGCGCTGGGTAGGCTCCTGCGTCAATCACCCTTCAGATTTGCGCGCTCAGTCCAAACGGTACCGCAACCACTGTTGTTGTTGATGTGTTCTCGCATCGGCCTCGGAGTGAGTATATGTAGTCATCAACCCGAACTTCGATTTGGTGATCTCGCGTCACCCATTTGGGACCATCCCACGAGTTGCAGATGATCCCAGCACCGTTTGCTCATGGTGGTTGTGCAAGTACCACGTGCCCGATAAGTGGGTCGTTCAAAGCAATCCTAGACTGCAGTTTCATTGTTGGAGATCGGAGGGATGAAAGTGGGCTATAGGCTGTTGAGAGCGAATATTGAGTAGATTATGGCCGTAGATACTACGGTACCGGTTATGTACCCGGGGTCTCAGCTTCCCTGGTTCCTATAATCTTCCCTGTCTATAAATTTGCAGCGCTTGCTGACCGTCCACGCTAAAGCATTGTTCGGCGAGGCGAGACGCGTGTGCTGTGATGACGTAGAACGTGATGCATCTAATTTCCGTGGGTAATTGGTCGGAATATTGTCTGGGATGGAGCGATGTTTACACACTTCCACGAGTACGCAACTTGTTCATATGGGTTGAAGTCATTTCGGTGTGGAAGACACCGGAGGACAAGCTCAGATCCGTCGAGGGATCGAGGTCGAGTTCAGCACTACTGAGGTATCATGTTGCGCTCTCGGCGCAAAACTTCTTCGGACTAATACTACTGTCGCAAGAGATACGAGGTTGCCGGTACCGAGAGGAGTTGAAGGCGCTATGATGGAGGCTGTATTTGGACAGGGCTCGGCGTTAGAAGGATTGGCGGAACCACACAACATGTAGCGTTCGGTAATGGTTGAAGGAAGGACGGGCAGTCTGCCAGACTCATACTTGCACGTGCAGTCCGCGTGAGAGTCTGTATTGCCGGTCGATCAGCTAGCTGAATCGAGATGGGAGTTGTAGGCGAAGCGCCGATCCTTGGTCACTGTGAACCTTGTCTATGCATGACTCCCATGAGCTCGCCGTGATTCGCGTGAGCAGCTGGCAGGATTGAAAGCAAACTATTGGCGACCATGCCGTGAGTCCGAAAGCCGTCGAGGCGCATGGGTTCTGAGATGTTCGGCCGGCCGCGTGCATACAGTACTCGGGGCTTGTGCTTCGGCGTGGCTTGCCTTGTGCATGATAATCGCGTGGGGACGAGTCGCTGGTCTGGATCTAGACCAGGTAGATTTGTCGACCAAAAGGACGAACGACGAAGGATGGCAGTAGCTTCGCAAGATCTACACGCTGCCTGCCGCGCTCAGCTCTGTGGGCATTGCCGAACGCTCGGCGGCGTGCGCTCTGCTGCTGATGATCGCCCCGCGCCGATGTCATTCGCCTGCTGATGATGTTATCGACGAGTGGATCTACATACATGGTGGTGCTGATCTATGAGGACCTGGTCGCGGATATCTTGCAGAGAGCGGTACCCTCTCCGAGGACCATCCATGATAGGCTTCCACTACTATGGCATTCCATGTTCGCTGCTGTTTTGGGAGGGAAATGCCCATGGCCCCCGAGCTGCATCTGCAACAGCAGGAGGAATTGTCCCACTGGGTCAAGCGTTTCACCGGATATCATCGCGCGTGGGCCAATGTCGACGCGGTAACATAGTGCTGCTGTACTTAGACCCAACGTGGTTGATCTGCAGCCGGAGCAAGGCTCGCACGTCGCAACGACACGAGGGAAAGGCTGAAAGCGATATTATATAAGCTTCCCATCACGCTGCACAGAAACCGGATCTCTGCTGCTGCTGATGTCGCCGCGCGCCCGGCAGCATGGTGGGCGGCGAGGCGGAGTCGCGGATCACGATTGTCGGCGCCATGATGCAGGTGACACGCGCGCCCACCCGACATGCATGTGCTTTGACTGTTGACTGGGCGCTGGCCCCTGCTGCCACGCTTCGGACGATCGACATTGCTGCAGGCCGTGCAGGCCCGCACTACTGCACGGCCTGCACGGCACGGCATGATCCAGCACGACGTCGCTTAAGCACAACCTTGCAACGTTGGCAAGCTACCTCCCTGACGCTCAGCCGCTGGTGCTGCTGCTGCTGCCGCGCTGCACATCTCGGCTGCTAGTCTAGCGTCCATGCCTGATGCCAAACCGTTGCTCATCATCGTCTGACAATCAGTGGACCTCGTCCTCTCGCTCCCAGCCAACAGCAGCATGGCAAAACATAGCGCACGCTTATGGAGCCGTGCGGCACGTCGACGGTCAGCAATGGTCACTCGCAACAATGTGCGGTCCCGCTGACGACGGGCAATGCCGCCGAACCGTGGGCTGAGTGCACACTTGCAGACGCTGCTGTCTGAAACGCATCCCTTGAGCGGACCTCCACCCACCGCCGACCGCGTGCGGATAGCGTGTCAGGCCGAAATGATGATCGTAACGGGCCGTGTGCGTGCTGCTGATTAGCGGCCAACACGGCGCACCTGCATCTGATCCAATAATGTGACTCCTGCATCGTTGTCGTCGTGCCCTCCCGCAGCAGGACTTGCTGCAGCAGCACAGCGGGCGATCGTGAGCAGCCCGCCGCGCGCCAGGCAAAGCTTCGCAGCCTCGACTGCGAAGGTCGTGTTGGGCCAGGAGGCGAAGCATCATGAATTCAGGCACCGGACGGAGTGGCACGGCGTCTGGCGACGAAGATGATGCGAGTTGATCCCTTTCCACCATTCCACCGGACTCCACCTGGGCCCGATGTCGAGGACGGTAGGACCCTGCCAGCGTGCACTAGTGCCAGCGACTCAAGAATCTTCCGAGCAGCAGGGTATCAACGGGACAGTCCGCGACCGGTTTAGGATGCATCACCGTTCGGCCATCATCATCAGCAGCAAGCATGTAGGTTGCGATGGCCAGGGCCCGCGTGTTTAGCCAGCCAGCGGCGGCCTGCTGGTGGTGGTGGTGGTGGCGGTGGTGGTGGTGCTACTGCTGCTGCTGCTGCTGCTGCTCGTCCACTCCACATCGGCATCCACATCCACTCCATACTGGGCGGTGCGGCGCCCGCTGTAGTTGCGACTTCATCATGTTGCAGGTTGAATGACAGCACAGTGCCACCGAGGCACTCATCGCAGGTCGGGCGCTGCCCACCAGCAGCAGGAATATAGTGTAGAGGTACGAGGCGGCCCTAGCAGCTGCCTATCCGAGCCCAGCACAGTGCCGCTCCTCTTTCCACCGGCCGTCGGCATTCCAGACTCTATCCTCTCCAGCAGCCAACGACACCACTAGGCCATCCTTCGCCAACCTTCAGCGTTGCAACACTCGTCACGACGACTGTCCCACCAACACCACCAACACCACCAACACCACCACCACCACCACCAGTCTCTTTTCCAAGCTGCTTGCCGAGATCGTCAGACAGTCCCTCCTTCCACCCATCGCGCCTGACAACCCACTAGTAGACCGTCACCACCGCCAGTCCCATTTCTTCGCACCTGTCGATCCTCATCGCATCTCTGACCGACCCGCTGACCTCCACTACTGGGCCCTGGCAGACACCACTATACGTCCCCGAATGGTGATGCTCCCGGTGCCGATAGATTAACAGCCAGGATTCACCCGCAAGCCAGCGCTTTTAGCCTCGCACAAAGCACGTTGTCCAGAGTTCCTGCGCGACGTTGTGCACCGATTGCCCATGCGTTGGTCACCTCATTGCCGCCGACAAGGGTCATTATTCTTCCTCTGCTGGTGCTCCTCTGGCACACGGCCCACCCTCAAAGCGTAGCGTGGTATCCCGCTCTCTAGGTCCTGACTCCTGCTGGTAACCGGCCAATCTACGCCATTGCCGACTGCTGTGCCTCAGACCTCCATCTTACATCTCGCTTGCGACAGGTACTCGAACTTGATACTGCTCACCTTGTATCGAGCGTCTACTCGCATTGCGACTGCACAATCGGTTGAGCACAAAGTATTCCCCGACCACAGCGAGATTGACCTGACTGTCGTTGGCGCATATCAGCTGTCCTCCAGGTCAAACCCTCACATCCCACTTGATAACCACCGCCGCATGGCTACTGCTGGAATGATGGCATATCCGAGCCGCGATAGCTTTCACGGCTATCCGCAGCATTATGCCATGTACCAGGCTCGGCCACAACAACCACAGATGGACATCGCTCAATCGATGCCCGTTCATGCATACACGAATTACGGCGTCCCTCAAACACACACTCCGCAACAACCACTACCACAACAACACCCCGTCCCAGGTCCGCCGCAAGAGCAACTACGTCCGCAGTCGTACTTGCCATCATCGCAACAAGCTTCAGTGCCGACTAGCTCTCCAGTGTCCGATGACGGTTTCAAACCGTCCTTACCGTCAATCTCGAATCTACTTGGTATCGCCGATCGACCAACGCAGACGAATGGTACGTGGGAATCTGTAGTATGCTAGGACCTGGCACTGACACGTATCGACTCTTTAGCTGCTGCAGTCGTTCACTCGTCACCACAGCAGCTGCAGCAATTCACACAATCGCTTGAATCGGCCCACCCTGCGCAGCTCAGTGACGACTCAAAGATACGCAATTCTCAATCGACCCACGACCTTTCCATCAGTCCGAGATCGGCTGTGCCTCCACCTCCTGCTATGCAACCCGAATTGGCTCAGGAAGCAACGCAGAGTCCATCAGCCATGAATGGCGGGTCGAATATATCGAGTCAGCCTTACTATATTGGCTCTGCAATCAATAATGTCGAGCCGTCTGGTCAACGGACTATGCATGTGCAACCCGCGACGAAGCGGCACTCGGTACCGTCACAACCAAATGTGTCTCCTTATCACAACGCTCGGTACACGAGCTCTCCGTACGACACTTCGCCGGGAGCAGCATCGGCATCTTCATATTACTCTCCTACGGAACCAGTATATGCCTTCAATCAAGGACTTTACCAACAACGGCCTTTACCCTCCAACTTTCCACCCGCAACCTCAGTGCCTGGACAATCTACCGACAACTTGCCGACGAGCAATCCATGGCAGCACCATCACTATATCAGCCCTTCTTCGCAAACGACTTTTGCCCAGTCGCAGGATCGATACATCTGCCCTACCTGCAACAAAGCCTTCAGCCGACCGTCGAGCTTGAAGATTCACTCTCATAGTCATACTGGAGAGAAGCCGTTCAAGTGTCCTCACGCAGGTTGTGGAAAAGCTTTCTCGGTGCGCAGTAACATGAAGAGGCACGAAAGAGGCTGCCATGGTGGTGTGGATGCTGGTCATCTGCCTGCTGGACATGTCCACCAGCATGGTCACTCCAGTCTTGTCTGACCGCGGGTTTCGCGGAGGTGATTTTCGGCGCCGTGTTCAATCCCGTTTTCAAGCGTTCTGCATCTTCAGCGAGGAGTTCCCGGCGCGTAACTTACGGACGAGGGTGTGGGATGACGGCGTTGTACAGTAGGCAAGGGTTAAAGCCACCGGCGAAGACCTGGCGTGGCGGGCCTTCTGGAAGCAATTCGGCGCGAAAATGCACGACAACCAAAATGGCCAAATGGTCTCGGGCAGCAACGGCGTGCTGTACACTAGTGTAGATAGTGCGTACCAGCAGTCGCTTGATTACGAAACCATCAGAGGCATGTAAATGATTGGCGAAGCTGACAAGTCATCTGTCTCACCGAGCTCCCTTATGCCTGTATTACACGCTTCCTTTCTTCCCCGCGGTCACAGTGTCATGGCTGGACCATACAGTATCTCAGATGGAGTCGTGTCCGTGAGACGAGCCATATTCGCGCATATATGGAGCTGAGCTCCATATAAGCAGAAGTCTGATGCTAGCGTTGGGATCAGGCAGCCCTTGTCGTGATCTGGGGGATCGAGGTTGATCCCGCGCATGATCCACAAACCAAGTGGACGCCTTGGCTGCTGTGAACCATCTATGGCAAACTCTGTTGCCGTTAAGCACTGACAAAACACATGGGATGCTAGCAATGCGGCTCAAGGGCGGGCCATCCACGTCGGCTGACGGTGTGCTTAAGCACTTTGCAAGTCCCAAAAACCACAGACATGGGTTTAGCTGGAGGGTGAAACCTTCATGCTCGAGACTCACAACCACCAGGTCTCTGTCTT
This sequence comes from Dothistroma septosporum, assembly GCA_002236755.2. NCBI lineage: Eukaryota > Fungi > Ascomycota > Dothideomycetes > Mycosphaerellales > Mycosphaerellaceae > Dothistroma > Dothistroma septosporum. The sequence continues at coordinate 3,023,214 of NBZP02000054.1, forward strand.
CTGGCCAAGCTTATTGCCGCACTCGCCGAGACAATTCTGATGGCTGCTCTTTACTACTTCCTAACTAGCCTAATGTCCAGATCGCCAGGCTATGCTGGCGAACGCAACCCTCTCGATCCATGATATGACCGACGTCTTGGCTGTTCTCCCGAGGTCGACCATGATCAGATGAATTGTGTGTCAGTTTATCGTCGGAGCCGAAGCCTAAGCATGCTTATCAGACCGCAAGTTTGGGCAACAAATAGTGTAAGGAGATGCAAGCTGAGACCATGGCACTTCCTGGATGCTTATACTGACCCAGGCGAAGCGTGTCCGAAAGTGGATCAAACGTCGTTGCTGTGATTGAGATAAGATGCAGGCGATCGCCTGGGGCTCACAGTACTGTAGTCGTTGATTTCCAATAACGAGGCAGAGAGAATTCCAGTGACATGCGCGAGGAAAATTCCGCTGAGATGCCATATGCGCGGAGCATCAGAGTTGCAAGAGCTCGTTCTGAACATCGGCAAGCCGCATGTGGTAGCATTTGCGACCTACAAATTCTCGCAAGCCATAAGGGCATCTTGCCATAAACTCGCAGCGGTATGGGTCAATACTTCTTCTGCTCGTGTTCCGATTCTCTCTTTCGATGATGCCCAGCAAGAGCGGCTTGTAAAGCCATTCTGCACGATCTGGCATACCTGACAACGAGTGGTGCTTGTGGCCATGTCCATCCGGTTGCGCAACGGGCGTGGACTCCCGTGGAGTGCGTCATTGCATTCGTGTCAGAAAGTGAGAGGCATATTGGCGAGCAACGAAATGCCTCTCAGGATCCATAGCTTCTCGTACTAGCTCGTGAAAATTCGTGCATCACTGCTTCGAGATGTGTCAACACCGATACATCTCAGTCTTGTGTGCCGAGTGTCAAGTCGCACGGAGCTAGTAACCGACAGCACCATGCACATCAATACCGCAGCATGCCATGCATTCTACCGTTGCTGTCTGGATGGTCGTTCTGAAACCCTCAGTTCGGTGTACACTGCAATGACTGCCTAGGAACCCAATTATCTCGACATGCAGCTCCAACAGGATGACACATCACGAAGGGGTGACACGGTTTCAACGCACCTTTCGCAGGAGAGCAAGTTGTAGGTCAAGGCCCGTCATGCATACCGGTCTCGAAGGGCGCGTCTGTCCACCACATAGATCAGTCTGTATTGCTCGTGCTCGCCGTACGTCATTCGTTGTCACGCCTCAAATGCAGCGTTGCGACGGGAATGTTGTTATTTCCAGCCTTCAAAGTGAAAAATGAGTCAACAGAAATGCAGCAGCGGGCAAGTTCTTAATGGAAAGGTTAAAAAGCAGCTCGGTACTCGTATGTGTACAATGACTCCATGGAACAGTGTAAGCTGCTGTGTCCGCTTATAGCACAGAGAGATTGCCGAACTTCTCCTGTGGCCGGTATCAGCATATGCACTCATCGCGGTATCAGTACACATCACTCGGCTTACCTGATATCCTGGTACTTGCCAGCGGCCCTTAGATACGAGCTGTTCAACGCGCTTGTCGATGTCTGGACGCGCAGCGACGACCTCGTCCTGTTCCGAAATTAGCCGATACACACCACGTGATGTTTGACTGGAGAGAGCATTGTGCTTCCAATGGCTGCGGATACGTACCACAGTGAGATCTTCGAATGGGCGAGCGGACTCGATGTTCGTCAAGGTCTTCTCCAGATCCTTCAGCTCCGCATCAACCTTGCCCTTGGTCTCCTCGGCGCTCTTGATGGCCTGTGCCTCAAATGCCTCGATGGCCTTGACTTGTCTCTGCACGTCATATTTCTTTGGCTGGAAGGAGGAGAATTGCTTCTCGAGATCATTGACGATGTCTTGGTTTTTCAGGACGCCGCGGTAGTGTGCGAAGTCGACGGTCTGTGGCTGTTCGGAAAGGACTTGGACCTTGCGACGGGCGACATCGTTGCGCTGCTTGAAGGCGGCAAGAGACTGAGCAGTACTCCCTCTAAGGCCGAGCTTGGAGCCCAGGTTGGCCCAGTCAATCTTCGTGGAGGCCGAACGCTGTCATCGTGATATTAGCTACCGATCTTGACGTTGCAGAAAAGCCGCGGCGCTCTGCTGTCGGTGGAGGTATGCGCGTCTGGGAGATGGCATTGAATGCTGAGAGCATTGTCCATGGGCAAAATACATACCGTAGCCGCCATTGTGAGAATATGGTTTGAGTCGAATGGTGTTGAGTGCTGGATGTCGTCGCTGGACGCTTGAAAGAGCTCCCGCGGCACTGTCCGATCAGAAAGAGATCACGTGACATGTCGTCCGATACTCTAGGTTAATCGTTTCCAGCTGCAAACATCGCCATAACTACAGTCATCTGTTCACCTCTTTCGTTGCAAGAGACAGAGCTCTACACCGGAGCTGCCCTGTTGTCGTCGTTCAGAATCGATCGCGGAACATCACATAACCACAGAGCCGGCCACGAGGACTTGTGGCATCTCAGCCAGGTTTGATTCAGACTATCGAAGAGTACCGGTGCTGGATGGTATGTGACTTCATTCTGCATTGCCACATCTCTCATATCAAGGGCGGCTCAGGTGGTCGGTCCAGTATAGCTAAAGGACGCTTTGGAGCTTCTCAGTCTCCCACATATGTACGTCCTTAGCTGAAGGCAGTTCCCTGGTCAACCTATATGCTCAATGCCATAATGCTGTTGACAATATCGTTGTCGTTCTCCTTGAGCGCCTTGACAGCCTTCTTCCGGCTGACGCTTGCCTGAGCCATGACGAGCTCAATGTCCTTCGCCTCAAGACCGGTGTCGTCGACCTCTTCGCCGTCGTCCTCTTCCTCCTCGGCCTTCTTGCCTGCATCACCCTCGATCGCCTTGCCCTTGTCCGCGGCCTCAGCTGAGTGGTCGTGGCCGGCGTGCTCGTTGGCAGACTGTGCGGCGAGCTGCTGAGCAGCGGAAGCCTGAGCCTGGGAGTTCAGATCCTCAATCTTGGCCTCACCAAAGATACTGCAAATTGTCAGCTCCTTGTCGTCCTATTATAATTCTCTGCCGATGTTCTCTTACATCCAGGTGTTGCTCGATGGGGACTTGTACACGTCTGGCTGGCTGATAACGAAGAGGATGTTCTTTGGCCGTCGGAGAGTGACGCGAGTAATGCCCTCAACGTGCTTGAGACCAAGCTTGGCAATGGCCTTACGCGCCTTCTTCTCGTTTCTGCTGTGCACAGCGACTTGAGCGCCCGCTGGGATGTTGGCGTCTCCTCCTTCCTCATCTGAGTCGGAAGAATCGTCCTCAACCTCGTCGACCTTCTTCTCCGGCTCGTCAACAATCTCCTCGACGCGGGGGTTGGCCATATTTGCGGTAGGAAGATGGGAGGCTGCGGAGAAGAAATGTCAATCAAAGGCGTTGTCATTCTGCAAAGCTCAAGGTGGCGCGAAAGAACACATGAAGTAGGGTTTTGAGGGCGCTCACTCACATCAGCAGTCAATTCCAATCAGTGCAGTTTATCTGACGTCCTGCTGGTGGTGGTCGCAACTGATGAATCAAGAGGGAGTTGCGATGCCAAGCGCCCACAGTAATACTTCCCAAAGCGCGGGCAATCCGGCCCGAAGACATATGAGAAGCCATGACAGCATGTACAGACACGGATACAGATTTCATTTCACTTGCACGGCTGGAGCATAGAGGACAGGAGATGGTTTGCAAAGAAGTCACGTTTCAGAGCCGTAGGACGGCCATGCATTGAAGCGCTATCAAAAGCCTAAGACAGCCATTTCATCCCTCATTTCGCCTGACCTTTTCGCCTGATGGTCGTCCGGAGTCCATCTTGAATGCCGTGAAACGTCGGAGGTGCACCAGTCCACTGTGATGCATTTGGGTATGTGGCATCTTCGTGCAGCTTATGCCTTAGCTGAAGCAATGGCCTTGCGGACCTCGAAGCGGGCCTATTCTGAATTAGCTTTCCATCTTGTAGTGCCGCTCTCTTCACATGATCTGGGCCATGAGTGTATTCCGTGACAGCTGTGAACGCACCTGCTTCCTCAATCGCATGACCTTGAAGCGCTCGAAGTCATTCAGTTGCTTCCTCCGGGCCTCCTTCTGCAGTCTCTTGGCGTAGCCACTGTTTGTCCACTTCTCGTCGATCTTCGTCTCTGCCCACTTCTTCTTGAGCGCACCGGAGCCTGTTGCAAGTGGAAGCTTCTCGATCACGATTCCGGTGAGAGAGAGATCCTTGAGTGCAGCGGCATGACGTGGGACAGCGAGATTTGGCTCGTCGGACGGACCCTCGACAAGGACCTGTGAACGTGTAAGTCCAATGTGAACTCGATGTCTCCGACTCTTGTGGTGATGCCCAGTGGTTACATACGCGCTTGTGATCGATGATCTGGACGATGGCGGCGACTCGATTGATGTAAGGACCGTTGGCGAAAAACGCAATGCGACCCTGCTCCACCTGTCTCCAGCTGCTGGCGGTAACCTCTGCGTCGCCCATTGTGTCAATAGTGGGTGGAAAGTGTTGTTGTCGTCGTCGTTGTGCGAATTTGTTCCCGAGCGACAACCTCGCGCAAATGGTGGTGAATCAAAGCTTGGCAGCCGGGCCGCCGGGCAGGCACTACCGAGAACTTGCACCTGCCTCGAAACTTTTCGCACTGCTCCTTCAACTTCACGACACCCTTCATCGTGCAAACATCATGCTCCCACCACAGGCACCAATGTGCTCGGTCAATACTTGCAAGGTGTGTCGAAAACTTTCCTCCTTTTACCTTCACATCAGCAGGATTACACCAATTTGCGATTGATGTCCGTCCGGGAGGACTCGCCTGTCTCTCACAACCGGGCGGTCAAGCTGATATTCAATTCTTACATATTATGACAACCATGCCAGTGCAACTTTACAAAAGAGACACGTGCTCCGCGATCTTGGCTAACTTACGCTGCAGGCAGGTTCCACCAGTCCTCCACGAGCCCGTACATGGACAAGCTGAAGGTGCATCATCAAGGTACGGGACCTCACTCTTTCCTCCTTTTCCTATGATTACAACACTACGCACTAGATAGTAATTGACCCACGTGGGATGATCGCTTTTTACACCAAGATCACTGAGGACATCTGCATCAACACATTGCTCCTGAAGCTTAGTTTGTGGCATCTACTGACTCGCACGTTGTGGTAGGTACGCAGCATAGAACCAACTTCACCATACCCCCCGCAGATCATCGCCACTCTAAGTGCTGTCGCACATGCTGCCGTCACACTCCTCTGACTTCACGCCCGTGAAGATACGCGGCAAACGCAATGCTATTCCGGCTGAGAAGTGGCATGACGCGAAGCGGCGGAAGCCCCAACTGCAACGACGGCGCTTGAGTAACGCCACCATGCCGACCTCTTCGTCCGTGTCGCGGAAGCGTCTTCAGACAGACATCGGTGGGTCGCCACTGGAAATGCTTCCGGCCGAGGTTACTCACCACATCTTTGGGTACTCGGCCAACGTCAACCTGCCACTGGCATCCCGCCAATTGGCCGCTAAACTTTCAAAGAGCACACACCTGGAGCATCAACTGACGGAGACTCTACTGGCGCCCGTGCTCCGCCTGCTAGGAAATGAAGAGGCTGGTGCAGCGCAACTATCAGCCGCAACAAGATTGCTAAATAGCAGGTTCGTGACGTTTGAGTTCTTCAAATCATGGCTCCGAGGCCACAATGAAGCCAGGTCGCTCCATGTCTCTGATGGTGCTCAGGACGAGGCGTACTGGCGTGCAATATGGACAGCCCTTCAACCTTCCCCCACTCTGCTTCCTCCAAGCAAGCTTATATCGCCCCCATTCACAGCAGCGAAGACCAGTTTTCTGGCAGTTTTGGTGCAAGGGACTCCCGGTGTCTCTACCATTGACCCCGCATACGGCGAATTCGCACTTCAAGGACTTCAATCTGCCATTCCTGCCAGACAAGGCAAGGTTGTTTCGTTGCTGTTGGCAATGGGCGTTACTGTGAGTACCGAAATGCTGCGTATTGCTGTCATAGACTCGGGCTGCGACAAGGACATTGTCACGAGGTTGCTAGATGCCACAGCGCCGGCCGACGGCTCGTTGCCCTACCAGCAAGGAGTCGATCTCCTTGATCCCTCGTTGTGGGCGTGGGCAGAGAAGGCTCGCAAGGACGGAGACGATAAAGGGCAGTGGCTTGTTGCGTTACTGCGTGACAGGCAGCAACGGAAGGCTACTGCCGAATCCATAGCGTGAGGTTCGACTTGGATGGTCAGAACGCAATCAATGCAATTCAGGCCATGTTTACAGACATTAAGTGCGCACTTGTTTCCAAAGTTGTGAACCCGCTAGAGATCATTGAGGTGCATTCGGACAATTGACATGAACGTGGAAGCCCATCACAATACCCTTTAGAAGGCCTTGTGGTCTCACCAGCAGCCCTTCAACAAGCCCAGCCTCCTTCTGTGCAACAACGTGTTGTGGAGAGCGGTTTGAGGTAGTGCAGCAGATACGAATGGCCCCAGGTTCAGAATATCTCAGATATGCTAGGACGGTGAAGGCAGTCGATAGTACTGTAGTGCTGGACCGAGATCGGATGTCCAGGCACCCAGAAGCTGTAGGCTGGGACATCTCACTGTTGCTTAGGCTGTCTCTCCAGGTATATAGTGGCTCCCTCAAGAAGTGGAATTTGGCCAAAGTACATCTGATCCGACTGGCACTCGTTCATCATCACGACATCACTACACATTGACTGTACAGGGATCCAATTCTCGTTGTTCGTAACACCTCTCACCGCTTTTGCAGCTTAAGGCAACGCAGCAGATGAAGAGGTTACTTATAGACCGGCTGTTCTTACCGCAGACCCAGATTGACTTCATGATACGCTGATCTGTTGTCTGTCCGGGATTTACAGAGTGATCGTGCTCGAGACATCCTGGAGTACATTTGTGATTTGACAAGATCGTGACGGCGTTGTACCAAGCTTAGCATGATTGTCGTAAACGCCAAGCGCCATGGATGCCTCCGTTACCTGTATTGGCCGCCCCACTCGTTCTCGGTCTCTTTGGAGACTGATGCCGTTCCTTCTTCAGGCCTCCCTTGCTCTTCCGCTCATCTAAACATACTGCGATAGCCAGCGAATACCTTCTCCGTAGCCTTGCCTCATCACAACCGAGCACATGAAGATCTCGATGGGCCGTATGCCATCGAGTGGGACCTTGCCCTTGCCGGTGGTCTGGTATAGCCCAAGCTCATGTCTCAGCTGGTCCTCGGACACAGCGTTGGGGTGGTCGATCTTGTTGCCGAGGATCAAGAATGGTGTCTTGGCCAGGTCTTCCATGCTGAGAAGAGCATCAAGCTCGGCCTTGCTCTCTGCGAAACGCTCGGGGTCTTTTGCGTCTACCAAGAAGACAATGCCGGAGACCTCGGGAAAGTAGTCCTTCCACAGTCGTCGTGCTTGCTGGTGTCCGCCGAGATCGAAGGTGGTGAAGCGACAGCTTCCGATGCTGAGTTCTTCAGAGGTCGGATGCAGGGTCGGCTGGAGGATGGCTACGCGGTCGTTCTTGAGCATGTGGAGGAGCTGGGGAGAGAGGTATCAGCGGTGGTATTCGAAGGCAGATGGTCATGTGTGCTTACAGTCGTCTTTCCGGCATTATCGAGACCGAGGAAGAGCAGCTTGGCGTGCTTGTTAGCCAGACCAAGGCTGGCCAGCAGATCCCAAACTGGAGTATGTCAGCTGCATCATTCAGGCCCGCTGTCCGAGCAGATGCGTAGAAGAAGCGTACACCAGTCGACAATCCACATAGCTGATTGGGATGTATGGAAAATGGGTCAAAGTGGTGGTAAGTGTTCGAGTGTGCGTGTGGAGGACGGGGCTGTAGCGGCTGTGACAGGTGTTGGTGTTGGTATTGGTGTTGCTGGCGAAGTGGAAACGCAGACGATGATCAGCGGCGGCGATGTGCCAGGCCTTCTTTCTTGGTTGCGCGAGAGCCCAGAGACCCTGGGAAATCTTAAGGCCTCAGGCACACAGCCATCTGAAAGCTGTCTTTGATTTCATGCTACTACTTTACACGTTCCTCGTGACGAAATCATCCACGCTGCTTTGGATAGAATCCGACGACAATGGCCGCCAACAGCCTCGTATGTCTGACGATGTCGGAGCTATCGCGTGGCATGCTAACCATGAGCAGCTCGATCGCATTGTCGGCCTCGCAATGCTCATTCTCGCATCGACCGTTTTCCTCTACTACACCACCTGGACCCTGTTGATGGTACAAGGAACTGCATCGGACAATTCGCACTCCAGACACACTGACCGCCACTAGCCATTCGTTGACAGCGGCCACCCGATCCAAACGCTATTTCCCCCCCGAGTCTGGGCCATTCGCATCCCTGTAATCCTCCTCCTCCTTGGTGGCGCAGTAGTCGGCAGTTTCCTCAGCGTTGTCATGATACGGAGCAATCGCAAGAAGGCGTTGAAGGCAAAGCAAAAGGCTCAAGCACAGAAGGCGCAATAAAAGCACAAGGTTCATGATAGGGGAGCGATGGAATTAGGGGCTGCATTGGAAGCCTTGCATATCTAATAAGACTGGTCTCCCGACACAGCATCGCGTCCGTTGCATCGTTTGGTGCGGACCATCCGTCTCAGATCGCTATCTGCTTCGTTCGGACCATGCTTTGTTGCCTGGAGGCTTACTGGCACAGACACGGGTCAGCGTTAACAATCACGAAGTGTGGGGAGCGCTGTGTGATGACAGTACACCACACACTGTCCACAACCCCGATACCAGCGATTGGCCGGATCACGGACATGCTCGAACTTTCAGCGAGTTGTGTTCCATTAAACATTTAGCCCTCCAAGCCCTCAAGCACAGTCTTTGCAATCTTCCCTAGCCTCCGCGGCGGACGATGCTGTTGCTTGTGGCAGTGTGTTCATGTCTCTGCTGTCTTCAGCTCCAGATGCGGGCTTCGCCTTGAAGGACGGGGTGTCAGAGTGGCCAAGGCTCTTCTCCGGTTCAATCAGATTCCTCAGCCTCTGCTTGAGTATTTTCGTTTCCGGGAATCCACCTTCAGCTTTCCTGTCCCATAGCATAACCTTCTTAGTCGCGCTGCCAGACGTGACATGAGTGACGTGAACTTCGAAAATCCCCCCAACGGCAGGGATCAAGGCGACCTCTCCGATACTTGTTCCAAACGTGGATAGCAGTTCTTGACCAAAGTAGGCCGCTCTTGAATCGGGACTCAGTACTTGACAGCTTACGGGCTGCGATATGTCCTACCTCAACAACCACTTGCATTGCGTGCAGTCTCCTGGAAGGTTAGCTTGACCGTGAGCACACAGACCGAATCCGAATATGCTCACATGTAATAGTCACTCGCGGCAACTTGACCGACGATGCTATTGACGTTGACAATTCGGCCATGCTAACTTAGTCCTTGAGAATTGCAGCCGTCATCCGTTGTGACCGGCCCAAAAGGATCAAGTGGTTCATGTGTCTCCTCTGATCGAGTGTCGTCGTTGAAGGTGACTGAGCTTCACATGCCTCACACCTGCGGCCCGTGCCTCTCCATGCCCCACTCTCCGCACGCGTTGGCATAATGACATGCGCCCGCAACTTTACCTCTGCGTTTGGCAGCTTCGTAGTTGTACCATGCTGGCCGCCCTTCTCTACGAACCACTGAACCTGCTGAAAGCACCGGACTGAGGGGCAAAGCAACAAGAGGTCTCCGCCAGGCCTCAATGATCAACAATCACCAGAGGTCTGAGATACTTCACCGTGACAGCCTTGCACAGTGACTTTTGCTCAACCTTGACCGCGCGTTGTGGCACCTCTTGAAGCGCCGTTGTGATCCCACACAGACAACACAATACGTGGCCATGAGGGACTCCTTCACCACCAGGTTACACACCCGCGAAGTTCTCGATCCCGCCGTACGATCCTCCAGCTACCGCAAGCTGTACTCCGACCGCCGATTGATCCACGACCTCGACATTGTGAATGAGCTAGATGGTCACTCGGGCTGTGTGAATGCTCTATCCTGGTCAAAGTCAGGCCGGTTGTTAGCAAGTGGGTCAGACGACCTTCACCTCAATGTCCACAAGTACCAGCCGGATAATGCCGTCAGCCAGTTCCAGCTCGCTGCCACCATTGCCACGGGACAGTAAGTCATTTCCAGGGGGTCCATACAGTCGTGACGAGGGTAGCAGTGTCTCAAAGCGGCTGAGCTGTCTGGTAGGACGATTCTACTGTAGTCCAGCAGAGCACTGTAGCTCTTTTCTGGGAAAGATATTGCTAGCTTAATTACGACGGGATAGCTCTGTCCTTATATGGTGAACATGTACTGACTATTTTACGATTCAGCACGCAGAACATCTTCTCTGTGAAGTTCATGCCGCACAGCAACGATGGGACCGTCATCACGGCTGCAGGCGACGCACAGGTCCGTGTCTTTGACCTAGAATACGCTGGGCAAAGCAGAGGTGCCTCTCATGCTTCACACAGCGCCTCGGAGGGACGAAGAAGAGGTCGAAACAGGCTTTACGATGGGGTCAAATACTTGAGCGACGGGGACACGAACGCGAGAGCCTACAGATCGCACGGGGACCGAGTGAAGCGTATAGTCACCGAATCATCGCCGTTCTTATTTATGACTTGCTCAGAGGATGGGGAAGTAAGGTATGTATACAACCGCTGAGTAACGACTTGCCATTGATGTTTTGCCAGACAATGGGATCTGAGGCAGCCTTCGTCAGCCTATCCACCACCCACTTCTCGATTCAGCAATCAGTCCTCCGCACCACCGCCACTTATTTCCTACAAACGATACGGTCTCGATCTAAACACCATATCGTGCTCGGCAAGGCAACCACATTACATCGCTCTCGGTGGTGCTCACCTGCATTGCTTTCTTCATGATCGCCGAATGGCCGGCCGGGACAAGCTTGCAGAGACAGGTCGCTTGCTGTTCGCAACCGATCAGCTCTCCCAAGACGAACAAGACCTCCTGAGCCAAGCGACGCAATGTGTGAGAAAGTTTGCGCCGAAGGGGCAGCGGAAGATGCAGCGCGCGGATAATGGCCACATCACGGCGTGCAAGATCAGCGACGCAAGACCTGACGAGATGATCGTCAGCTGGAGCGGCGACCACATCTACAGCTTTGATCTGATCAGAGATTCAACAGAAGGGCAACAAGATATAGGAGCTCAAAGAGGCAGTAGAGGAAATGGAAGTCGCGACAGGAAGCGAAAGAGACCGGCGAGCGGTAGCGAAGTATTGCGCGGCGAGAATACTAGCACGTCATCGCGTCCCCGAACTGAAAACAGTTCTCGAGAAGCGGCCCTGAGGATTCGGTACCAGAATGGTCAAAGCGAGGACATTGATCTACCAAACATTTCGCAGGTTCTAACGAAGCGGCAGAGAGATGCACAGCGAATAGCCAAGGCCTCGGTGAAGATTCGCACAGCGTTATTTGGCAACCAGACGAGCTCTGATGCTCATGCTCAGTTCACCTCTGCCCTCGGACAGGCAGCTAGCATCTTGCCTGATGTGGATGAGGTGATGCGGGACTGGGGCTATCCAATGGATCCTCAGCCTGATTCCGTGTATTTACAACGAAGATTGAGACGACAGCGCGAAAGTACGCGACGATTCATGCAGGGGGCCGGGACACTGGCGAGAGTGCTAGGTGGCAAGCCACAGAAACCTCCTGGCAATGCAAGTCCAATGCTTGGACAGTTCTTCACAATCGAGACACGGGACAGTGAGCTTCCACTCTCTGGAAACGAAGAGTTCCTATACGACTTCCTCAAAGCCCTCCTATTGTGGCTGGAATCTGGCGTCGGCCGCTTGATCGAGGGCTTCACACGACCTGGCGACATGCCAAGCGGGCGCAAAGCCTCTCACAGACTCCCAATACCAGCAGACGATGCTGGTCCGGAAGCTATTGATGAGTTTCTTGTACCGTACCTTCTTTCCAAGGCAGGTGATGAGCCGGTCATCAGCGTGGAGAGTAATAGATTTGCAACCGAGGAGAACCGGCGTCTCTTCGCAAGTCAGAAAGCCGCTGTGCTTGCCTTCGCGGCCGCTGTGAAGGTACCTTTCGCAGACCTGTCTTCGGCAGTGGTCCTCGCAGAAGGAGGCGCAAGTATGCAGGCTCAAAGTCGTTCCGCGGCTCACACGTTCTGGGGTCGTAAAGCTGCCCGTGGTCTGCTTCTAGCCGCCGCAGAAGGACTTAATTTCGTTGTGGTCGACCGTGCCTTTGGAGGCCTTGGCAGGGTCATCCGGGAGATGGCTGCGGAGGAAGCTATTGACGCCATGCTCAACGAAGAAGATAGTGAGGAGGAGGAGGCCATGAGCGCTGTAGAGGTCGTCGACGCCAATGGCGATGTTCTAGATGGAGCGACTGCGAGCGATATCTCTTTGGCTGCCAGAGAAGCAAGGCAGCGTGAGAGCAATATTGATGGTGGTGACAGTCCGGAAGTCGAAGTGACCGAGGACGATCCGTTAGATATGCGAGTGCATCCCGCAGACGACGATGACGACGACAACGACGCAGACAACGACAATGATAATGACGGTGAACCTTTGGTTGATGAGTACGAGAATGGAAGCGAAGACGAAGCAGACCAGTCAGACTCGAGCTCCGAGCCTGACGAGGAAGATGGCGTCCCAAATATCGCTCCAAGGTACATGTACAGGACAGGCTTCGAGCGCCGTAAATTGCGCCCCAAAGTCGAGGCTGAGACGCCGTGCTCGGCACCGACCCGTTCATACCGTGGCCACTGCAACGTTCGGACTGTCAAAGACGTCAACTACTTTGGCCCTGATGACGAGTTTGTGGTCTCTGGATCAGACTGCGGAAACTTCTTCATCTGGGATCGGAAGACGTGCGAGCTTGTAAATATCCTGAAAGGCGATGAAGAGGTCGTAAACGTGATCCAAGGCCATCCATACGAAACCATGCTGGCAGTGTCCGGAATAGACCACACGGTCAAAATATACTCACCGAACGCTCGCGCTAGAGAAATCGCAAGGCTCGGCCAAGGTATTTCTGCTCACGATGCATCTTCCTCCAGTTCCACGGCCTGGCCTATACGCATCGGACGTCGAACATCAAGACGCCAAGGATCTCAGACGGTGAATGATCAGGGTACAGCATCCTCTGAGCCTGTCGTAGCAGCCCCATCTAACGAAGAACAACAAGGAGACTCAGATGAGGACTATGTCGCACCCAATGGACTCAGCAGCAGGAAACGCATGCACGACCATTATGCAATCACTCAGCAGAATGACATAGAGCGGGCAGGCCGGAATCAAGAAGCAGTGATAACGGTGCGTGACCTCTTATCGTACTTACTTGCTAGAGGAGACACCCAGTAGCAAGATCCAGCATCAACTTCGTGGCTTCACGTTCTTACACACGTGGCAGCTCCCGCACGCCCAGCTTCTGCAGCTTCTCTTCGATCGGCTAGGGAATGCGGGTGTCGTACCGACTCTCGACTAGGTCCAAGCTACTTTGCTTTCTCCTGCAGTTTTTGGGTGATTGACCTGCAGACTTCATTCTGGCGATCAGGGCACGACAAGCAGATTGCATTCGCCGCCATGTAGATGCAGCGCTCGAACTCCTGAATTTTGGCTTGTGAAGACACTCTCTGAAGGGAATGCAGCATCGCTTCAATCGCAACACAGCTGTCTTCGCAGCCCAGTACCCAATGACATATTTAAGCAACCAATTGCTCGGGAATGACAGACTGCACTATATTGCTCAGTATGAGGATACTACTCAGACGGTGCTTCCACGACTTTGCCATCATAATTCGAGCTGATCGCCTTCTCCAAAGCCTGTGCCTTCGCGCCCGTTACACTGCCCATCATATCACCATCTTTGAAAATATGGAAAGTCGGCATGCTATTGGCCCCGAGCTCATGCGCAATATCTTGAGAACGTCAGTCTTGTGGCAGGAACGAATTCTAGTGCCAATCGGGTCTGCAGCGTACCAGGAGCAGTATCCGTATCGTACGTATAGAACTTCGCGTCTGGATACTTGGCTATCATTTTGTCCACGAACGGCTGGATGGCTTTGCACTGGCGAAGGATGTCAGCTATACTCGAAACCTATGTGAATGTCTCATCAGCTAACGCTGGAGTGACACATAACACAGTCGTGTCCATGGGCGAGGCCTTCTACTCCTGAAACCTACCTGTGAGCACCAGGTCGCTGTGGCTTCCAATATGTGAGTACCATCAGCATTGCTGGCTTTGAGGTAGTCTTTAAGCACTTTCAAGTCTTCCATGTTCTGGCGGATATCAGAAGATCAGTGCTTGCTCAATGTTGTGATAGACAATTGTGGTTATGCTGTACATCCACAATCATTCCATGTAAACAATGAGGAGCGGGCGACGTCATAGCTGAGGAGAGGTGAATGGCAGAACGGAACAAGTGCCATGACTTTTTTGATCAGGTGCAGCGGCGCTTTAGCGCGTCAAGCCGCCAGCAGCTCTGTGAAGCCATGAAGCTCATGAGCAGCTTGCGTCGTAGAATAACGAGTGGAGAGCCCGGTCCATGAGGAGATGTTGGACCAGCCAATTTAAGCAAGTATATGCTGCCTGCGCCAGGACCGAACCAGCCTAAATGAGGCGTTTGTTTCTCGTTCGAGGAAGTGAACAAACACTTTCGGCCGGATGCAGACGGTGTCTGTTGCAAATCCGCATCAGAAGGCCGTACTATGCATGACACTGCCGCAATTTCCGGAAACATCGCCTACTGACATTCGCGAGTCGCACATATCCAAGACTGGATGCTGATGGGATTGTTTTCACCAAGTCAAACTTGGAGCTCCTACATCATCCTTGAAAGACGAGCTGGAAAAGTAACCACCAGGCCGCAAGCTCAACGGCGGAGCTGCAGCCATGCAGTCCAGCCAGTCTTCAGTCGACGCGGTAGCCGTCACGTGCGAAGCAGCAGTGTGCGAGACAGACACATTGCAAGCGCCAGCGAATGACGCTGCACCGCCCGGCCCAATAGCGGTTTTCCAGCAATTTCCTCCGAGTGGGAAGGTAAATGCTCCAGATTCAATGGTCGGTATTCGATTGAAGGCGTCGCATTGCTTGAGCGAAAGATCATGAGCTCTTCCAGATGGTAGAGCAGAAATGGAGCCGTCAAGAGTACAGCGGCAATGTCAGGTAAGCCAATCGCGATGAGGAGAAGTGGAACGGAGGCCTTCGCCGTCGATGGGCGGTGGTCGAATTGCAGAAAGACAATGGAGCCATGAAGCAGCGCCGTACGCCTGCGATTATTGACAGATTGCCATACAATGGTCCGGTGTCGCTGAAGGCGCCCAAAGGAGAGTCAACGAGATGCTGGTAGAGCTGAGAATGGCTCGGGATTAGTCATTGGGTAGTAGTGGCGGCGACAGATCTCGTGGTCGACCGCGCGAGTGTCGCTCGCAGTTTCATATTCACGTGCAATGCCATGAGTGAAGTCGTTCCGATTGTGCAGAAGGTGACGAGAGAAGAAGAAGAGGAGGAAGAGGAGGTAGAGGAAGAAGAAGAAGTAGTGATAGAAGGCTAGCGCGACGGAAGGGGCAGAGAGGCCCAGCTATAATCAATGTCAAACCCCTGGTTAGAACCACGGCTTCCGTGCAGCTGGCGCCACAGGCCTGTGCCCACTGAACCTAGTCGCGGTGGAACGATTCGATTGGCGTTAGCTGCACCTCCTCCTCTAGACAAGTATGCGGCCATCAATGCGACATTGCTCCACGACATTGAATGCTGGGCCATTTCTCCCGCAGTAGACACCCACACCTCGAGTGCTAGCTCCTCGACACCAGCCTCACCATGAACTTGCTATACTATTCCCTGGCTGTCTACTTGTCGCTGACGCCGCCAGTCGCAGCGGCAGCTGCCAAAGACTCGAAGGACAGCGACAAACCCTGTACCATAACGTCGCCGACCAGCGGAAGTTTCTTCGACCTTACCTCGCTGCAGCTGCTCGATCCGAAAGCGAGCAAGACGAAACACCCTCGAGAACACAGTTGGAACGCCACGGGTTACGATCTAGGCTACAACTTCACAGTCAATGTATGTGGGCCGGTCATTGAGCCCGTGGAGGGTGTGGTGGGTATCGATCAGAGTCTCTGGCAGAACGTATCTGCGTATTACAAGCATGATGGGAAGACATACTCGCTGGGGTGAGTACCCTCAGATGGTGGAGCATCGCGAGTTGAATTGACGTGTCGACAGCCAGCAGAACTCTGAACTCGTGATGCGCGGCCGGAAGCTTGTCCTCAACTACACCAACGGCTCCCCGTGCGAGTCAGTATCACGACGAAGTACGCGACTCGTAGATGATCTGGGTCGTCGCGAAATCATTGGAGGAGGCAAGAAGCAGAAGGACAAGGACGATGACGAGGATGATGACAAGGACTCGAAGACAAATCCATCGTCCGGAGGCAGGAGGAAGAGCACCATCATCAGCATGCTTTGCGACAGAGACCCGCTTGCCCCAACCTTTGCGCTGAGTTTCGTTGGCAGCCTGGACGAGTGCACCTATTTCTTCGAAGGACGATCTATGGCTGTTTGTGCCACTGCCAATACGAGTAGCGGCGGTTCGTTGAATCCATCGGGAGTCTTCGGCGTCATCATGGTGATCGCTATTGCTGTCTACTTTGTCGGTGGTTGTGTCTACAATAGGGCAGTTCTGAACCAGAGAGGGTGGCAACAGATACCGAATTACACGCTGTGGGCAGGAATATTTGGCTTCTTCAGGGTAGGTTCTGTACGTAAGTACGATCGACAGGCACCTGCTAACAACGCACAGGACTTGGTCATTATCCTGACTTCATCTTGTGCTCGGCTCTTACCCTCCAGGCGTGGGTACAGCCGAGTCAACGGCGGCATCGGAGGGTCCGGTAGTCGAGGGCGAGGGCGCGGAGACAGCGATGCCGAGAATCGGCTGATAGATGAGCTGAACGAAGAGTGGGATGATTAGACGTTATGGAAATATATCTCATGTAAGCACAACAGTCTTCGGGAAGCTGCTAACAATGCTGCGCAGAGTCACGCTCGCATTCTATTCTGCTTCAACCTGGACCGCTGTGAATGAGCCACATCGTACAGCTCGCAGTGACTGAGACGCTTCATTGACGCGCGGGCGACGAACGTGGTTGGTCACGCGCAAAAGTGAAGCACGGAGACTTTGCCAGCCGCGTTCAGTTCGAAACCCCTCTCGCTTCTGCAACAAAGCTGCACAAAACACCACATCTTCACGGCGGATACCATCTCTCGGTATCTTTCCTTCTGTTCCACCCGCCAATATCCACTAGCATTCTCAGACGACATGAACAGCTTCACGGAGCGCGAGTCGCAGTTGATGGCCATCGCCTGGCAGTGCTTCTCCGAGCAGCCCAAGGTTCGGATGACATCCTCCTATAGCATGCAGGCACTGACATTTCTGCAGATCGGTAAGGACTGAAGAGTCGAAGGCTTCGCCAGTGTGTGGATTTGGGCGCGCGCGCTTGACCCTTTCACCAACAGCGTCGACAGCCGAGGCAGTCAAACGTGGCTGTTGAGCATGACTGACACGCTTGTGTTTGGCAGACTTCGACAAGATGGCAGGCCTGGCCGGCTACACCAACACCAAATCGTGCTCGAACGCTTGGGCAAATATCAAGAAGAAGCTTGCCGCTGGGGCCCAGAAGGTGACAGGCGGCGCAGAAGGCAACGCGGATGGCGACGATACTCCAAAGGTACGATGTTCTGCTTATGCCACCGTTACTGAGCCATTCTTGACACAAGCACACAGACCAAGGGGACCCCTCGCAAGCGTGGCAAGAAGGTCACTGACGAAGGCGACGAGGAGGGTGAATCTCCAGCTAAGAAGGCAAAGACCGCCCCAAAGAAGCGTGGTGGCAAGAAGGCTGCCGTCGAAGAGAAGGGGGACGAGGCTCAAGCCGGAGAGGACGATGGTGCAGTCAAGGCAGAGGAGACTGACGAGCTCGTCTAAGCAAGGGCTGGACGCAAACATGAATGTCGACTTGACAACGCTCCTACGTACAATGACTCCAGACGTCATCTCCTGGCGCTTGCCGCAGGGCGATGGTAAGAAGCTCAGCAGCAAAGCAGCGTAGCTGGACTTCACCTCGAGATCCGCGTTTGCGCTGTAGATAGCGACTGCGGTCATGCGCCATGTGCAGCTGACCGGCTGCAGCAGAGAAAGTGAAAGCATGCTACAAACACTTAAGAAGCACAAGCTCCATTCCCTTCACTCCCCTCTTATACCCCGAATCATACATCACAGACTCACGCACAAGCTTACCAACCACCAGAATATACATCAACGTCACCACCACCGCGGCCATGTCAACAGCAGCGAACAAGACCGACACCGCCTTCACCGCGCGCGACTTCCAAATGCTGGCCAAAGCCATGGGCTGCATGAAGGGTGAAATCGCCGTGAGCGCCACCTGTCACACGACCTTACTGCACCAGCTAACACCCACCACTAGGTCGACTACTCCAAGTTCGCAGAGGTTGGTGGCTACAAGAATGCCAATAGCGCCAAAGCCTCGGTGGGTGAAGTCCAGCAGGGACATATTGTTGTGACTTACCGCAGCACATGCGTTGACGTTTGAGTCGCCTCTAGTGGCACTCCCTAAAGAAGAAGCTCGACAAGGCCAGTGAAGGCACCGTCTCCTTCGCAGGCGAGCCAGACACCGCTGGAGTCCCCGCCTCTCCCAAGTCCAAAAAGCGTAAGAGCGCCTCCAACGACGAGCAAGGCGAGGAGGATGACACCATTGACACCGCACCTCTTGCCAAGTCTACCAAGAAGGGTCGTAAGCCAAAGGCCTCATCTGCCGCTGCAAATACCAAGGCGGAGGCCCAGGCGGTGGCTCGCATTAAGAAGCCTGACGAGGAGATGGGAGAGAACGGCGGCGCCGTCAAGGACGAGGCCGAGGGCGAAGATGAGGATGCCTTTCAGGCTAAGATCAAGGATTGAGGCTGCGAATGACGATTGAAGAGATTAATATCCAAAGACCAGCAAGCGGGGTACTGTAGCCAAGGCTCGTGGCCAAGACCGATGGGTCAACACCATTTGCCACTCAAGCTCGTAGTTGCTAGGCTTGTGGTCACGAAGGCCGCACTACAGATTTGGGGATAGCACTATAGCATAAAGCCAGTAGGATAACGAGCCGCACCTTGAGGCTCAATAGACTGTGGATTCCATTCCCGTGGTGAGTAAGCACAACCCCGAATGAAGACATTCAATCTCTAGGCAAAATTACTTTTATTCATTGCATCTCGCCTCCTTGTCACAATGCCTGTGGGTATTGTATCTGAGCTATCCATCCGAAGTACCACCCAGTCGTCGTCTATTCACATGCAATTCATCTAATTCCCCCGGAGGGCCACTTGCTCAACCTCCCATAGGCTAGTCCTGCCAGCTATTTTGAACGCCTCGTTGCGCCAAGTGCCATGTCATCGTCAAATGAAGTCGTCGCCTGAACGCCGCAATCGAAGTGTCGAGTAAAGGGTGCAGGCCAGGCTTACTAAACCGTAAACTTGGCCTTGGCACGGCTGCTTCCAGCGTGAGCCGAGTCTGCGTGACCGCTGAACTCGATCGACTCCGACGCTGGCAAGCTCAAGACATCCTTGAAGCGCTGACCAATGCGCTCGAGACGCTTCCGGCTCTCTGCTGGGTCACCGCCCTCATCCTTGCGACCCTTTGGTGGCTGGCCTGCAGTTCTGGACCAGAGACCGACACGCCAGAAGGCCTTTCGGATGTTGACGACGACGCCCATGACCTCATTGTCGCTCTCATCCTCCAGCATCTCGCCGATGGCAGCCAGCATGATGTTGAGCCACACCTCGTCATTGGCCTTGGTGCCCTTGAAAGTGTAGGCCCACCGACCACCGTGCTTGTTCTGCTGATCCTCCCATTCTGGACGAACGCCTTGCTTGAAGAGATGGTAGTCGGACTTCTGTGCAAGCTCGGAGGCGGGTGTGATGTTGTTCTGTCATAAAGCAAGCGGTCAGCGAGAATTCTAAGCCACGACAATACTGCGGGCACACAACTCACGTAGATGCCCCAGAACTCCTCGACGCTGTTGAAGCTGATGACCTCCTTGAGCAGCTCGTTCCAGTCCTGCTTGCCGCTCGGTGGCTTGGTGAACCAGAGGGTCCACGTGTGCTGCAGCTGATGCTTGACGTTGAAGTTGGCCGGATCGTCGAAGACGGTCACAATTGGGTCGTCGCCAGAGGCCTTATCGCCGTTGGTAGCGCCGTTGGTTGCGTCCGTCATGCCGCCGTCGGGAGAGATGGGGATGGAATCAAGCGGCACCTGCTGGTCCTTGGGGTTGGGTGCGGATGCGACTTCGGCCATTGTGTGCTGGTGATGGTGGTGTTGCAGGTGCCGGTGCAGGTGCAGATGCAGGTGCAGGTTCAGAAGGGACTGTGACTGTGAGAGATAGCTGGCGGACTGGTGGCGCGGGTGGAAAGCCTAGAGGTACAGGGTATGAGGTTGACTGTGCGCCAGGCAAAGTCGGAAAGTAATGTTTGGCTGGCGATGTCGCGAACGCAGCAAGTGCAGACAGAGAGTCTTGGGCAGTCGCAACACTTCATCTGGAAATCGCTTGCCGCTTTGACCAGCGCGGAAAGAAACTCTCGGCTCGCCCTGCGCAGGGCCCGGACCGATACGCTAAAGACCGATACGGGTTAGTGTGGCTTCTTCGGGCAGTGTTCCCATGTTTCTGCTGTCACATGTGGAATATTCATCGACTGTTACCGCAAGTCTGCGGACGCCATGCATCGCCACATGCGACCGAAAAGCCTGTGTGCGCTTCGGGATGTCCTCATTCATCCTCGAGTCGGACATCGTCGATTGGCATCAAAATGACGCCTTTGAATCAGAAGATGAGCTTGAACGAGACCAGAGTCATGGCGGCGAAGATCTGTCATACGATGATCGCCCAGGTCGATTCTACGGTCCCGACAGCAGCTGGAGATTCTACACGCAGGCAGAGCGCGCCTTGGCAGCGAGTCTGGACCAAGCTGAGAACAATGACCTGAGCATTCACCTCTACAATGCTCATGCTTGGAAACAGCATCATCGTGACGAGCAGCGCACCATTGACTCCAAGCCATGGCATAGTAAACAGCGCTGGATCAGGTTGGATGAGAAGGGCAAGCTGCCATTCCTACCACCACCAACATGGACTGCGTGGCCGCTCAGGCCAGAGGAAGTTCCACGAAGTAAGGAACAGTGGGGCGTACCCATCACGAGCCGGGACGACGATGCAGACACAATACGTGCAGAGGGGCTCTGGAAGCCAAGTCTGCACCTACAGGAAGAGGTCCAGGCCATTTTCCTTCGCCTAGCCAAGGACAGATACTCTCAGCGAAAGTGGGCTGACGAGGAGAGTCCGAACGAAGATGTCAAGGCGGAGGAGCCTTCGAAACCTAGGCGATCATCTTTCGTCAAGCCAGAAGATGATAGTGATGAGCTGCTGGGTGATTTGGCAAGACTCGAAGAACCGCTGCAGCAAGCATTGACCCCGGTGCCAACAACGAATGCTGATGATTACATTCCCACTGTCCACGCTGATGACGACGTAGCTGGCCGTATTCTGCTGCCCTTAGTCCGTCATATACTCCGTAAACTCGACCATCTACTTCTTGCTCTGCATAGAAGCCGCCAGGGACGTCGCAAAGAGCGAAAGACTTCCGGCAGTCGAACTACGGGTTCCCGCTCGGATTCAAAGTCTCGAGCTACACCTCAAATCACTGCCACCGCAGCCAAGAAACGGAAGCGCGTTGCATCTGAGGCAGACAAGCAAGTCGATCATGATGATAACGCTGAACTCCAGGATATCTCAGATGGTGTCGCAGGACAAGGTGACTGCTCACATCGAAAGTCGAGTAAGTATAATCTCGGCACGCGCGACTGGAGTGAGGTCCTCGGGGTGGCAACTCTGGTGGGCTTTGATCAGGCTGTCATCGATCGTGCCACCCGAAGATGCGCTACACTGTTCAGAGAGGGTATGACGATGCGCACAATGCCAGAAGTGGCCGCCAGTGTCGCTCACGATCAGACTACAAAGTACATACCCGACACGGTTCCTCCAACAGAATCCGAGGATGGTGGTACCGGGAACGATAGGTCTGAGGATATGAGCAACAACGGGGATCAGATCTACCCTTGTCCACACACCACCTGCGCGCGCCATATCCGACCTTTCGAGCATCAGTGGCGCTTGAACGAGCATTTGAAGCGCACGCACAAATACTCTGACCCCCAGTTGGCCTCAGCGACTGTCAAGCCATCGTGGTCGTCGAGAGATCCGTCTCTGGATGCTCTAACGCACGACGATGATTCACCAATATCCATGGAAATTGACAGTGATGGATCTGAGCGAATGGTTGATCGTACTCCAGATGGACGAGATGATTTCTTGCAGCCCATTACCGTGCACATTGGAAGGTCAAGCGACCACCGTGCAAAGAAGCTACGAAGCAGATCTGCTAGTAGAGCACGGGCTAGGAGCACCAGCAGTACAAGAACAAAATCGGACTCGGCATAGGGACAGTACCTATACAAGAAGCATATAAATGAATGTTAGTTGGTAGTTACCTCGACGACGATACTTCCCAAAACAGCAATAGCTAACGTTTCGAATGCTTCGAGCTGTCATCGTTGGCGAAAATATCTCGCGCTATGGTGCTATCGCTTTCACAACCTCTCAGACTACCCAAATACGCTCGCGACAACCGAGAGGTAGTCGAGCTGATGCATATACGACCTTTTGCCACCACAGCCTTGTCTGTTATGTCTCATGCTTTCAACACTTCGCGCTCGGAAACTGACAATCGACACTGCTTGTTTTGACTTCGTCCACGCAAGTACAATATATACATCTCTGTACCATTACGCTATCACTTCATAGATCAAGGACTCATCAAGCCACGCAAAATCGCTATCGTAAATCTTGTTCTCGTTCCCTGCAGTGTCGTGACCGCTATGAACGCCATCAAAAATGCTCGCTGTGATCATGATCATATTCATGTCAGACAATCTGCTCTTGCCTTGACGCTCAAGCTTCCCGCACAGTTTCCGGGAAGGCTGATCGTCTCGGGTCTATCGGCGTTGCTTCCGCTATCCTGATACTGGGTAGCCGTCCGATTTCAGGCAGACGCGGCGCATTGTTGTCAGACGGGCTTCGTTCGGATTCAGGTCTGTCTGCTGTGGCCACGGACATCGACTGCAGTTGTGTCTGCGGCACGGGCTCTTGTGTGGGCGAGGTGTAGGGCGGCGCCTCTTCGAATCCATCGTCGTCGTAGGAGGGAGGTTCGACGTTTGGAATTTGTCCCTCACCAAGGTCACCGCTTACCCCGACTCCAATCGCTGTTGTATCGATCGACGGCCGTACAGGACCAGTATTGGTCGAAGCGCGGCTTCGGCCGCCACTGGGTGTATGTGCCGCGGAGCCATTGCGCGAATGGCTGCCATTCAGCGCGACGATTTCGAAATCGCTTCCTGCTCGACCGAATGGAGGCATGTCGCTCATATCAACCATCTCGGAGCTGTTGTCTGATAACGACATGATGGAATCCGCTTGCGACTGGTTGCGATGATGCGTGAAGGAGTGCGAGTCTCTTGTTGGCCAAGGTCTAAGGCTTGCACCGCCACTCATGCTGGCAGCAGAGTCCAACAACGGCCTGCTATCAGAATTCGCTGAATCTGAACGTATCCTTGTGCCGTCATGTCTCGCAACTCCCAATGCGGCATAGCTGACGCTGCTGACCCGTGTGTCGCGATTTCGTCCTTGGTGCTCTGCGATCATAGCTGTAGCACCTTGCGTCTCTCGTGCCTGGTTTGCAGCAGCACTTTCTTGTCGTATGCGCTCGACTTCAGCAAAGTCTCCGCGCTGGCGCGCTTCTCGTCTTCTCTGCCGGCGCTCTTCACGCTCTGCGATTTCTGTCCTTCGTTGTAATCGGATGAGATAAAGTGACTCCATCTCTTCCTCTCTCCTGGCCTCTTCTTCATCCTCATTCTCCGGCAATTCCACCACGACATCGATGCCGTCTCTTTCGCCTTCGCGTGCCAGTACCCGCTCGTTCTCTCGCACCGACCTGGAATACGCCGGCAACGTCATGACACTGCGTACACTCGTGTGTCTCTCGACGCCATCGCCAGTCTCGGCAGCCTCCGCCGCATGCGTCCGTTCAAGATCTGGCAAGTCCTGCCTGCTGCGGTTATCGCTTCTTAAGTGTAGCGTAGGGACATCTGACGCTCGACTGTATGTTCCTTTGGACGACTGGGACGACCAGGGCTTCCAATTCTGCCATTTCCTCTTCAAAAACTGCGTCGGTAGGTACCTAGGATTCTCGTGCTTCTTCCGTACTTTGCGCAAAAGGTACCATGCCAGAACCGAGACCAGTATCACGACAACCAGCGTGACCACGACCTATCCTTGGTATTAGCGAATTGTGGCCTTGACTCGCAACATCATGCTTCTACCCACCACCACCACGACGGGCGATCCACTGCCACCACCATTACCGCTACCCTGCTGTTGTCGCTTGCCCAGCAGGTCCCTAGTCGCAGCATCGTTCGGAAGCAGCATGACCAGTCCACGGGTATACAATGGGCTGTCGCCGGAGGGATGACATGTACGTTCCACGTTGCCGCTGGGCTGTTGGGCGACTTGGGCAACCGTGGCGACAACGGCGCGCAGCAGCAGACGTGCACGCCCGTTGCAGGATTGGCGTTCGAGAGTCGAGAAGGTTGCGGAGACGGCGGATCGCAGGGGTTGGTTCTATCGCTGCGAGGGCGGGCGGGCTGGCTGGTCGTGTTGTTCGCTGACGCGGCTGGCGCTCCTCGATTCCACGATCTCGACAGGTCCCCGGAGCCAGTGATGCAGCCTCCAGCGATGCAGTCGATGAGTGTTGTTGGGGTGGCCGAGTGAATCAACAGATGGTCAGGAACGATGTGTCACCAATGCGAGCAAAGCAGGAGCTGGCCACGCGAAGGCTACCTGTAGGCTGTAGTGCCGTGGATTCGTGCACAGGATGAAGGCGCTGTGAGTGGCAGCAAGCGCGTGGCTGAGCAGTGCATCCGGTCTAGTTAGAACTAGCTCACATGCTGGCTTGGTGAGAGCTGCGCCCAGCTTTCCCAGGATAGACCATCGCCGAACCGAACTCTGCCGTCTCCGCACGTGACATTAGCCCACGAACAGTCCGCTGCCGTGCCATCATCACTGCATTGCAGACCTCCAATACTGCCCTCGACGACTTCCCTTTCTTCTTGCATTGAGAGCACGGATTGCATGACCCGGACGACGGAAGCAAGCCGGGGCACTTTCGCTGGTGCTGGCCGTCGGCGGCGATGAAGAAGCAAGAACAACTTCCTTTGTCTGGCGCATTGTACGAACCGCCGCAAATCGCTCTCCAGCAAGACGGCAGAGGCGTCATGCAGGGCGTACAGATTCATGAGACCTACTGATGTGGTTGATGGGAACGAGCAGACACATGGAGTCGACGGAAACGATACCTCTTCGGTCTCCAGCATCTGCCGACGGCCCCACGGTGCCAGGAAATCACGAGCAGTTCGCTCAAATGATCAGAAATGCCCTCATTCCCTTCTTCATCTCGAGACGCGTCCTCTCGGTCCTCGAAGACTGACTCAATATTCGAAGTCTCTATAATCGATTGTCGTTTCTCATGTTATGGTCAGCCCAAATGCGTTCAAGAACTTTGGAGATCTATGTCCTGGACCAGGAGCCCGAGAATGCGACGCATCTCTTCGAAGTCTTCCACATCGAGCGTTTCAACAGAATCCTCGAGGTTCAACCTGACTTGAAACCCCTGTAAATCCAGCCGCAGAGGCTGCCTGTCTCCATGAGGTGCAAACTGGATGTCTGCTGAGCAGCCGTTACACCGACCACGCGAGAGAGGCACAGGGCAAGGCTGCGAAGCCGTAAGCCCAAGTCTTTCGAAAGCTGTCTCAGGAACACGGTGGCGGCGTTTTCGTGTGGCCCAACCATGGCGCAAAGAGCAGGGCCGCGTTCGGAGACTTGCGATGTGTGTGCAGGAAAAAGACAAATCGATGGATATACATGCGCATTCGTAAAGCGTGAGCCTTTCGAGCCTTTCGAGCCTCTGCATGCACTGGGAAAC